>OX596018.1:33240561-34505809 GCA_951394055.1 Villa cingulata | reverse complement strand
ATATCTTTTGTTTTTTCGGATCATACTTATAAACAAAATGAGCTTATGTCAAGATAGGATCAATGAATTTTGTGTAAAAGGCTTTTTTTCTAATATATAAAAACGACTTATTTATGTATTAGCCATTATTTCAAATGCAATGTTCCGAAATATGATGAACTTAAGTAGAGTTAGTTTGTTTTTCCACCATAATTATGTGTGAGACAAGCAAAAATAACAATTTGGTAAAATCACTTAAAATGACTTAAGGTGTTTTTACAAATAAATTATTTGTAAAAATGCAAAATTATTTGTACATAAGCCATTAATCCCGTTACATTTACAGTTTAGTTAATGGACTTAGGCTACTTTGTTAATATTAAAAGATTAGTTTTAAACAGTGCGAAGTAGTGAAAGGTTGAATTTGTGAACAAAAAATAAAGTAAAAATAAAAAAGGCTGAACAATGTCTCGAGGGTAAAAAATGATATCAATGGTGATTAATAATCAGAAAAGTGATAACGGAAGTAAGTTAATATTGTAGTTTATTATTTTATACATTTTTGGAGTAAAAAAATATGTACATTATTAATAAATTTCTAATATCATATTATAGGTAGAAATAATCAATATGGAATAAAAGAAAGGAACTTTTTAGAACCTATTGTTGTACCAGAAAATCAAAATTGTTCATTGAACAAAAATGTGAAAAGTTATGCACATTTTTTTAATGATGAGGATAGCGACGATAGCATGCTTGACCCAAATTATCAGCTAGAAAGTGAAAACATAGGAAATTTTGATGAGGAAATTCCGCAGAATGCACAATCAAACTATGGGGAAGATGAAACGAGATTGGGGAGCAATCAAGAAGATTTTGTTCCGCCAACAAACGTTAATGGTAATGAAAATGTTAAATCAAGAAAAAATAAAAGAAACTTAGGGACAGAATATTGTACAAAAACGGGTAAAACAATACCAGCAAGAAGATTCAAAGAGCTCCAGGACTGTAGAAGAAAGTGCAGAAATTTGATATCTACAGAAAACCAAGAAAAAATATTTGGTGATTACTGGGCTCTAGGCTCATATAATTTAAGGGCTGCGCATGTATCTGGTTTAATTGATATAAAAGAGAAAAAAACTGAACGTAAGTTGAAAAGCGCTAACCCAAGAAAACGATGTTATTCTAACTACTATTATTTAGAATTATCTGGTCGACGTATACTAGTGTGTCAAAAATGTTTTAGAAATACCTTGTGTGAAACAGAACAGTTTATAAAAACTATTGTAAGAAAAAAGCTAAATTCACATGGAAGTACGATTTCTGTTGATCAGAGGGGAAAGACTACTTCTGTTAATAAATTACCTGAAAATAAAATTCAGGAAATTCGTGATCATATTGCAAGCTTT
The DNA here is from genome assembly GCA_951394055.1 of Villa cingulata. Classification (NCBI taxonomy): domain Eukaryota; kingdom Metazoa; phylum Arthropoda; class Insecta; order Diptera; family Bombyliidae; genus Villa; species Villa cingulata. The sequence continues at coordinate 34,504,421 of OX596018.1, read as the reverse complement.
CCATCTTATGAAAGCCATTATACCCGACGAGACACCGAGAAAAGATATCTTCCTGCTGATTTAAATCTTTCTATAATGTATAGACTGTATTGTAAAAAGTATGAGAACCCCGTTTCTTTGTCAAAATATATACAGATTTTTAAGTCTTTCAATTTAAAGTTCAAAGCTCCGAACATAGACGCGTGTAACAAATGCGAGATTTTAAAATTAAAACTAAAGTTAGCGATGACTGAAGAAGAAACGAACTCATTAAAATCTTTGCAAGAGCAACATCATAAAGAAGCAGATTTCGCTTTTCAAGAAAAAGCAAAAGATAAACTTACAGCAAAAGACGACAAGACTGTCAAGGTGTTTACTTTTGATTTGCAGAAATGTCTGCCAACACCATTCCTTCAAACTTCTGTTTCATTCTACAAACGTCAGTTATGGACTTTTAATCTTACGGTTCATGATTGTACCGTAGGACAAGCATTTTGTTACATGTGGCACGAGGCTATAGCACAGCGAGGTGGTAATGAAATCGCTTCATGCCTGTTTCAACATCTCCAGACGTTAGACGCCAGTATTAAACACGTTGTATTTTACAGTGATTGCTGTTCAGGTCAGAACAAAAATTCTTACGTAGCAACTATGTTCTCGTTAATAAACTGTGTTCAAAATCATCCGAATTTAGAAATTATCGATCATAAATTTCTTGTGCCGGGACATACGCATATGGAATGCGATGCAGATCATGCTCTTATAGAACGGAAAAAAAAGAATACAGCTATCCCTATACATCATCCTCATTGGTACCAATTTATTCGAACTGTTGGAGTTAAAAATCCATTTTTGGTTACAGAAATGACTCAAGAATTGTTTTTTAATTTTGCATTAATATCAAAGGATAAATACACATGGCGAAAAACAAATAATGAAGGAGAAAAATTTGTTTGGAACGAAATAAAATGGCTTCGCTTCACTAAAGAATTTGGAATTGTATTATATAAAACATCTTTTAATGAGAACGAGCCATTTAAGACATTAAATTTACATAAACGTGGAATAAAGATTATAAATCACAAAGATTTAAAACAGTGTTACACAGAACCACTCAAAATTAATTCTGCAAAAAAAAAGGATTTGATGGATTTACTATGCCTCATTGATCCTTCTTTTCACAGTTTTTATTCTGATTTGCAAACTGACGATAAATTTGATTTTCATCCAGACCTCACAGCAAGTGACGATGAAGAATAATAAATAAAATAGTATATTACAAAATACTTTACTTTTACTACTTTTTCTAAAAACGATGTATTACTAAATGACATTTTTTATTTTTAATATTTTTGAATTGAATTTAATTATTAATTTTTTTATACTTTTCATAACATACTCGTATTAATTAAAATATTATGTTTCATAATATCTTAAGTGTTTTTTAAAATATAATTTGTCCATGGAAAAACATCTAAAGAACACATAAGTAATTCATTTTTTAAAATCTACATTTTGGAAAAACAACTTAAGTCAACTTAGGATATAGACTTTTCGTTTTAGTTATTTTTTAAAACAAGCTTAAGTAAAAAATTCCTTAAATTTTGCTAGGATAATAAATTAAAAGCAGTTTTCAAAAACGTATCCTATTTTTCAGCCTGTTATAAATATACATATACAATTTCGTAAGAATATATTAAGCACATTTTTTCATACATTGATTTTTAGTTATAAATTCGTTTTTCTCGAAATGGTAATTTTCGACTTAAGCTACTTTTACTTGTGACCACAGAAATATCCGTTCAAATTTTTGTAGGCGTAATTATTGTTTTATAACATTAATAAATATATAATGAAAAGACCAGTTTTTTGTTTTTAAAAAAGAGGTACAAAAAATTTCAAAAAATTGTAAAATTTTCAAAGGACAACGAATTAGAAACACTTTTTTTAGGATAGGAAAAAATTTGTTTATTATATAAAATATTGGTTAAAATATAAAAACAATATTTTTTTGAATTTAATATTTAGTCGGAAATACTTTTTGCCGTATTATCGCCTTGCACCTGGATTCCATAGAATGTATAAGGGCTCTACAGCGTTCTATTGGAATCGCTTCCCATTCTTCTCTCACAGCTTCGAATAGTTCATCTAGATTTGAAAAACTCCTAGATGAAACACTTTTTTTAACATCTCCCCACAAATGCTCGATCGGATTTAGTTTGGGACTGGATGATGACCAGTTCAAAATTCTAATGTGGTTGTCTTCCAGAAATTTTTTTGTATCCTTAGTCGTGTGTTTCGGTCATTATCTTTCTGAAACAGCCATATCACAGGCAAATTCTCTTCTGACCAAGGTAACATCACATTTCTCAATATCTCTATATATACTTTTCTTTAGTGAGGATCCCTTCAATACGGTGAATTGGACCAACTCCATTCCACGAAAAACATCTCCACACATTTATTGAACCACCACCATGTTTGACCACTGGAGTAGTATACTTGGGATCATACTCAGCTCGTTTCGGACGATGAACGAATCTTCTACCATCTGGTCCTATACGATAAATTTTCGTTTCGTCACTCCAAAATATGAATTTCCATTGATTGATGGTCCATCTGGCATGGTCCTTATATCAAATTTCTTGCACTTTTTAATTGTCGATGAAGACACCATGGGTTTTTTTCGTGAAACTCTTCCGTGAAGTCCAGCTTCTACCAAACGCCTTCGAATTGCCCTAACAGACAATTTTGGAGATAGCTTTCTCTCATTGAAGAGCTCTCGTGAGATATCTGCTGCACTTTTCCTTGGATCCTTCTTCGATATCCTCACAATGGCTCTGTCTAAAACTTCATTACTTTTGCGTGGTCGCAATTTTCTTTGTATTTTTTCACATGTTTTATGTTTTTCCACATATTTAATAGAGCTCTGAACACCGTTTTCACTGAACAGTTCAATTTTTTTGAAATTACTCTATACGCATTCCTTCGGTTATTATATTATCCACTATTATTCTTCGCATTTTCAGGGTACAAATTTTGGATTTTCCCATTTTAAGTTGTTTTTATTTTCCCTTTTTTCGCAAAATATTACTCAAAATTAAATTCGATTAAAACAAGTTCGGTTTAAACACATTCACAAGCAAACTGAGAATGGATAACCAAATGTTTCTAATTCGTTGTCCTTTGAAAATTTTACAATTTCTTGAAATTTTTTGTACCTCTTTTTTAAATAACAAAAAACTGGTCTTTCCATTACATATTTATTAAGGTCATAAAACAATAATTACGCCTACAAAAATTTGGACGGATATTTATTCATTAAGGATAAAAAAAATTTCGTTGTGTTTACTACCTAATAGTGTTTCTAATTCTTTGGCCGTAGCTGTATATATATATATATACGTTATGTATATAGGTTTAATTGATTTCAAATAAAATGTATTTGAAAATAAAAAAGTAACAAACAAATTAACAAGCACAAATACATCCACACATATTTATTGAATTATATACTTTTATTAATTTTAAATTTTATTTTCACTATCTTACATATTTTTTTTTGCAAAGGCACTACGAATATACGTAACATGTAGTACGTCATATATTTTTGTACTTTAACATAAAGATGACTCTTCACTTACAAATTCGTATTGAAGCTTTTCTATAATTATGTAATTTAATAATTATTATAACAATAGAACACAGTTGGTTATCAATTTATTATTGATATTATTACTAATGAATACATGAATACATATACTTTTGTTTTATTTTATATATTTTTTTTATAATCTAATAATAAGCAATAAATTTGTACACAATTCGTATGCAATGTATTAGACGTAAATATGATGATGTACTCGTATCGTGTGATGTTACAAAATTACTTTTGATTTTTTATGGTTATTTCGATAATTTGAAAAATATCGAAAATGAAATTGTTCTTTTGTTTTAACTACTTAACAAATGATTTAAATAAATGCTAATATAAATAATTTAACCGTAACAATTGAATTATTTTAATTTTTTTTTCCACTTTTTTTTAGTTCTACGTTCTACCACGTTTTATAACACATTTTCTTATTTTTTTCGTTACTAAATTTAATTATTTTTTCTCTGCATTGTTTAAAACAAATATATTTTTAAAAAAAATATATTGAACATTTGTTTAAAATTTCTCCAGTTTACTCTTCACTCTGTAACCTAAATAACAGAGAAATTGTATATAAAGATAAAGTGTTAAGTCAAAATAACTTTTGTGGAACATTCATTTGAAAACTATAACAGAACAAAAAATTAAAACTAAATATTTATACAAGAGAATAAAAATTAGAAAAAAAAATTTCATATTTTTAATGTCATCAATAAATGCCGATAATTATAGTGCAATTTTTTTTGTACTTGCATTCACTTTTGATACAAGAATGCATTGGAAACGGCTATCATCATCAACGTGTCAAAATAAAGTATGTATGTCTAAAATGAAGTTATGTAGAATTTAAGTTTTATTTTTTATTTTAACAACAAAAATTTGTGTTATACATTTTTGTGAAATACATTCAAAATTCTGAAATAATTGAAGTTACTCATACACAAAAAGTTTTAAAAATTTCTCAATTTATCTAAATCTCTTCGTTTAGGCAATATTATAGGTTATAGGTTAGTTTAAAGGTTCATTTTTTTTCCTTTGTTTTTTAGTATAAAAACTCAAAAATAAATTCATAAAATTAGATTTGGATGTATGTACTTAACTAAAAGATCTTCAACCTATTCATTACCATCGTCATCATCATAATCATAATTTTTTAATATAATTTATTGAATGGAATTTATCTTATGTGTGCACACATTTTTTTCTACTATTTGAAAATAATGTATTTGAAACGTCCAAGGGGTATTATTCAACTTTCATATATCTGTTGTATATTTATAAATCAAATACATACGACGTCGTAAACAAATACATAGCTGAGAGAGAAGTATAAATATTTTTAGTTTTGCATTCAATTGATTTGTTTTTTTATTTATAATGTAGTTTATTTGTTTAAAAAATTATCGTTCTCAAAAAGAGACTTACCTGTTTATCTTTAAAATGTATAAAAATTACCAGCTGATTATTATCTATAAACACGACAATTATTAATGAAGATCCGAATTAAGAGTATTTTTACAATTAATTATTGAATACTAAAAATATGAAAGAGGAAAAAGTCATGAATACCCCTATAATAACTAAATGATATGTGGAAGAATGCACACTGCTTGCTTCTACCATTTATCGTTCATATATATACACATTCCACGTATTTCACATAATTTACGATAATAGTATATAATGTATGGTACTTTATTTCTACCGTCTATCTATCTATTATACATATTTATAAATAACATTAAATCATATTAAATGTAAAATACGTACTTGTCATGTGCTTTTTCTCCAAGATTAGACCATGAAAAGTTCATATGAAAATTGTGAAAAGAAAAAATTGTTTTTCTTACGCACAAAAAAAAAAGATGGAGACTAATATTATAATGATAAATATATAAGTACGTTTATAAGCAGTGTGAATGTGTTTATAAATTACATATATATGTATAAGATTTGTTGTTATTATGACGTATTTTTTCTGTTTTCTAATGTTGAAGATTCAAAAAAAATTTAATATAGCTATATGCAATTCAGAAAAATACAAAAATTTCATAAATCATAAGGTAGTGCATATTAATAAAAAATATTGTAAATAAAATTAAGTTGTTAAATATGTATATATAAAATTATCTATATTCAATGTTGAATTGAACAGTTTTTTTGTTTCTTTTTTCAATTTTCTAAAAATAATTTTTCTTTATCACTGTTTTCATACATTTTTTTTGTAGAATTTAATTATGCAAAAAAAATTTTTTTTAATTAACTTATTAAATTAAAAAAAAAACTCTAAAGGTTTTTATAATTATTTATTTTTTAATAAAAGAAAATGCTATTATAGTATATTGCACAATGCACAATAAATTTAAATGCAAGAATAAGTATACTTTTAATACACAGATAGAAACAACTATGATTACAATAGCCTAACCAATAAAATGCATTACATCATTATATATAATATTTAATATTTTCAAATATTTTATTGTTTTATAATGAAAAAGAAATTCTTTGCAATATTTTATATTTTCAAGTAAAATTTTATCTTCATTTCAAATAATGAAAAATATTTCGTGTACATGCATTTGGGTATGTATTTGGGTATGCATCATATATTTTATAAATATTCAAATATGTACATAATATGTATATATAGTATACAATTAAATTACATGGATAAGCAATATCAATTGCATATACACACAAAAAATCATTTCAGTTTTTATTTTTAATTTGATTTTAAATTGAAAATTAGAAGTATAAAATAATAACATATGAATACGAATGCATTTACGTATGTATGTGTATATGATAATTATTCATTTCATATTATGCTATAATTCTGGTTATCTGTTTGAAAATAAGGCCAAATGTTATTAGATAGAAAAATTGGAAGCTGTTTCTATTTATATATTTTTGTGTATGTGTATGTTTTTTTTTTCTATAAAAATTTTTTTTAATATTTTTGAAAATTTTCTATTTATATTTACACGAATTACTTATGCATATATTATGTACTATATCCGGGTTGAGAAATAATGTACATCAATTAGAAAATTTTTTTTAAATAGTTTGTTATTGAATGGTTATTAAATATTTTTTTCAAAAGGCAAAAGAATGAAGATTATATTATATATATACATATTTTGTTTCTCTCAGATAAGTAATTTTATTTAATAACGTCAGTGTACTAATTATACTAAACATGAAGAATAAGAAAAATGTTGAGAGAGTTTTATAAGAATTTATTATGTATAAAGGAATTTATTTAACGTTTTCAGATAGATGGTTTGGTTTCAGTTCGTCATAAATTTCGTAATCTTTCGTAAAGTTTCGAAAAACTAAGAAGGTAAAATATTTCGCACTTGTTGTTTGTAACTTTTGTATTTCGTAGTTTCGTAGTTGATGTTTGATAGTTCTCAGATGGTTTTCAGTTGGCAAATAAATTAAAACAATAAAATAAATATGAAAGCTGAAGAAAAAATCAACTACGAAGAAATTTAAGATAGTCGTCCGTTACAGTCAACAGAACTACAAAACTTCAAAACTGAAAAATTATAATGAACTAAAAAATGATAAGAATCCCCTTTATATTTTTTTGTACTAAATCAGCCTGAACATAATTTATGTACATAATTTATAAAAATATAAAGGTATCCATTCGTTTGTGATCATGTACTCGTATATATGTATACATATATGTAAGTAAAAATGAATAAATTTAAATTTTCAAAAAATAAATTCAATCCACTAATTTTTAACAGACTTTTTTAAATTATTACTAAATTACGAGCTTATTCGAATATCCGATTATGTATTTTTACTCATTTTTATGGTGTTTTTTTATATAAATTGTACTCAGACAAATATGTACATGTATATGTATAAGTATGTGTAAATATTTATTCATATTTTAGGTACATATGTACGTTACACATGCGGTGTTAGATAATTATTTATGACGATGTATGTTGCATGTAATATAATCTTGTTTACCTTGAACTGCTTATTAGACATTTTTGTTTTGTTTTGCTTTTAAATTCTGATCAGTAATGAATGATTTTTATAATGAATCAAATATTATTTTATTAATGTTGTGAATTTAAATCATGTGCGATGAGACATTTATTGTTTGTGTACTGTTGATGTATGAAAACGAAAAAAAAATACGTGGAATTATATTTTGAATCATACTACTATTATCTATTTATAATAAAGTTATTATATTCACATACTACAATATAAATATTTTATAACTTTTTAATTTAATGTTTCATATAATGTACTCGTGTTATGCAAATAATATAAACATACATATACATATTATACTCAATAATAATTTATGTAAATATGTACTCATTTTATTTTAAAAGCAAAAAATTATCGTATCATTCTTCAATAAAATGGAAGAGAATTTCATATTTTTCATTTTTCCATTTTATAATCATTTAATGATTAACAAGAAAACAATAAAGGACATATATTTTTTTACTTTAATGTTAAATTAAAGATAATCTTAAAATTTAATTATAGGAAGATATGTACTGTCGTATGTATGTTTGTAGCTATGGAAATATATGTGTATATATAACACATGGATCAATAAGTCCGAGACTACCAAAAAAAAAATTTTAGGAAACATTTTTCTATATTTATTAACACAGTCTCCTTCAAGTGCGATATATTCATACAACGCTTTTCTAACCTTTCTATGACAGTCGTGAAGAACAATTTAACTTTGATGTCAAAATAGGCATTATATTCGCGATCACCTCTTCATTGGACTAAAATTGGACTCTTTCTCTAACGAATCTTTTTGAAGTCTTCAAACAGCCAATTTCACTGTAATTTCAGCCAATTTTATTATTTCAATACGGTAGATGTGGAAATAATTCAATGACCAATTCGTGCAATTTTTTCATCATCATTAATCCGCTGTTATTTTTCCTCCACTGTGAGTTCCTCATGGAACTTCATTTTGCGATTGCCAATCACGATTTCCAGTTTTTTTTTATGTTTTCTGCAGTTCATTTCATTTGGTGCTAAAGCGTTCAACATCTATTGTGACTGTACGATAGCATTTTAAATCAGCGTACCACCTGATGGAACAGAGTCCGAACGCAAATTATTAAAACTTTATAAATAAAATGTCACTAATGTTGATGACCAAAGAAAAAATTTTCCAAGAAATTGTTGTTTTGGTGGTTAGTCTCGAAACTTATTGATCCATATAATAATTAATAAAAATTCTAGTGTATGGAATTTATATTCGAGAAATTTCTGAGTACGTTGTCATATACTATAAAGCAGTACATACATAATGTAGTACGGTAATACATAGTACCTACATATATAGATGTAAACGTAAATTTATATTACGTATTACCATAGACTAATATATAGACTGGAAATGCTTATGGCAGAAATCGTGTTCATAACTATTAAGTAAACATCAAAATAGCTTTTGAGAGATTTTGAAAAAGCTATAAAATCAGAATAAGGAAAATAAATGAGAGAACTTTTGTAATCTTTTGAAATCTTGTATATCTTGAAGAAAAAACAAATTTAAAAATCAAAAATCTATGTAGCTATATTCTTATCGGAAATGATAAAAAATATCAAATAACAGGCAAATGTACAAAATCGTATATTTTAAGTCTACTGTCACATTATTCTGATTCTGAATCTGAAACGTAAAATTTCAGATTCAGAATTCACTTTTTGTTCATTCTGATTCTGAATCTGAAAACTCCTTTTCAATATTTTTCTTTAAATTTGTTATTGTTATAAAACACTTTACTTATCGAGTGAACATTAAACCATCGAACAATAACTACTATGAGTGGCGAGTACGTAGGTAAGACGCACTTTTCAATGGAGGGTGAAATAAAGTTAATCTTCTGTCTTCTGTCTTCTGTCTTCTATCTTACGATCTTCAAGTTGTATATAAACAAGTAATTTTATGTCAATTTATTGAGTGGTTTAGCTATGAATTCAGATTCAGATTTCAGGTACATGTGACATGTTACATTTACTGTCAGCATGTTTCATTTTCTATTCTGAAAATAATCAGATTACAAAACGGAAGTACGAACCGGAATTTTTTTAGAAGATGAATTTTTCAGAGCCATGTAACAAGTCACATTTACTACAATGCATTTGAAAGTGATTCTGAATTTTTCAGATTCAGAATCAGACTCATGTGACAGTAGGCTAAAGGAAATTTAAATTTTCAACAAATTTATGTTATGACTGGCAATGAATATAATAATATATATTATCACATACAAATATCCTTATCTGTGATATTATATATACAATTAAAACTGGTTTTGAAAGTATCTAACACATATGTGCATGCATACTATCAAAGAATATATATCTACTAGTTACGTTAGTTATATATTCTTTGATACTATGCAATCTGTATTGTTGGCTACATGAATATAAATATTCTATATTCATGATTCAAGTAAGACCATGTATGACGGTATAACATAAGTATAACATAACCGTATAACACAGTACTACTGCCAGCCATTGCAATGAGTATGTATTGTGTATTGTTTTTTAAATAAATATCCATGTATTTTCATTGCCAGCTATTGAAATCACAGTATATCTATATTCATACAGTAATGACACTGAGCACGCGTTAGCAAAAATTTTTCATGACCTTTGTCACGTTATTCATTCGGCCTTAACAGTTTTGCTAAAAGTCGATAGCAATTAAGAGCCTTTGTATACGAAAAAGAGACAAAAAAAATGGAACTGCAACACCAACTGTTTTAAAAAATATAACATTATTACAGTGTATACCTACTCATTAAAAAAAGTACAAATTTTGTTATTTAAAATTTTTTATCTAAAATAAACAAAATTAATTGTAAATGCATTACACTTAAAATTTTGTGTTTGATATCAAATGTTTTTACATTTTTGTTAAATTTCTTAATTATAAATTAAATTCTTACTCTAATATATAGCTTAACAAAATAAACTTTTTCTTGTCTTCAAAATTCTCAGAAATTATATGAATCACCTTATATCTTGATATAATGACGCGTCAGGTAGTCAAAAAAAAAGTTCCAGATCGCCTTTAAAAATGCATTGTGAAAAAATCGTATACATGTACAATATGATTGTATTGCTCACATGTATATATTGTTTTGTATCTTTTCTTCATTACGGCGGTTTATAAGGAAATATGGATTTGACATAAGTACATTAATTCTGTACTGTTTTTGTAAATTGAATTTTGATTTTTTTTATTATTTTAAAATAAGTAATTATGTGTGTTAGTAAATTTAAAAAAAAAAAGAGTGTCACATCTTATTGCTTTGTTGATCAGTGATAAATATTCTATATTGATTCCAGTACTACTGCCAGCTATTGCAATGAACATGTATTGTGTATTGTTTTTTAAATAAATATGCATGTATTTTCATTGCCAGCTATTGAAATCTACAATATATGTAATATATATGGAAATTCGTGAGCGAAAAATTATCTCTCCTCTCAGTAAAAGCTCCTGCCAGCCATTCTTCAAGTTTCTGCCAGCTATGATCGATTTCAAAAGTGTATTAAAAATTTATACGGTGATTTCCTATCTATATTAGTCTATGGTATTACATTTTATATCAATTTTCAACAATAAAAATATTTTATAATTTTCTTACATGTACGTGTATGCCATACAGTACAGTAATTGTTATGTGTACAGTGTACAGTGTATAGTGTATTTATATACTCCACACATATAGTATGGTATTTTGAAGTGTAAATAAAATGCATCCAGAGAAGATATCATATGACATTTTTTATGGGTGTGTATACGTACATATATATATATTTGTGTAAATATTTTATATTTAAATTAAGCATCGAATTACAAAAGTTATAAGAAATTTTATATGTAATACAGAATCGTTTTTGGTGTATTTATTCATTTTTATGGGTTCATTTATATATGTTATTAATTTACTCATTTACACAAGTCGCTTTAAAAATTCTATTGAAATCACTGGATAGCACTATACATTAATTTAATTTATAAATATTAATAATAATAATAAATTATAATAAATAAGAATAAATTAACAAACCAATTGTTGATGTGATCATTATCTAAATATTTATGTATATAGGTGGTCAATTTGTACTTGAAAGCGTTTGAATTTCTTATATAAATAGGTATGAAATGATTGAATTAATTTAAATAAATCAAATGCAAAAAATTAAAGAAGAAGAAGACGAAGAAAATAAGTACTACAATGTATACTTATTGTATTTGTGCTGTATATATACATACATGTGTATAAGAAGTAAATATTTATATTTACAACACATAAATTATTTATCAATATACACAAACTTGACATTTCGTGCTAGTTTTTAATTTTAACTAACAGGCTAACATTATTATGTGTGATGTAGTTAGCCATATCGTGTTATCTGAAGTGTAAAAATAATATATAAAATAAGTAATTTGTGGTAAATTGTAAGCATAACGATTCATTCGCAATATACATATACATACACATTATATAAAGTAAAATTACATTATATACATACTACAAAGTAGTATTAAAAAGAAAATTTATTGATAATTTGCAATTCTAATATGAGTGTGCTGCTTCGATAAAATGTATATAACAATCTATAAAAAAAAGTTCCATTTATGTATATTTATTAATTTTTATTCAAGGTAATAAACATTATATACGTTATATTTGTGTACATATGTGTTTGTTTATAAGAATTTTACTGACTGCATCTGCATCATACAATACTCGTGTGTATACATATATGTACATTGATTTCAACGATTCATTTTTAAATTAAAATGTACTTTCAATTTACTATTTTTCTTATCAATTTATTTAATTTATATAAATTTATTTAATAAAAGAAGCAAAATGTAAATATGTTAGTATTGTACCTATATAGAAGCAGATAAAAACGACATCACATACTGTATATATGCACTCGTATGTCGTATATTTACACAATTCACAAAATATAAATTTAGATAACTTATCCAATAATCAGATGCATTCAATATGTTGATATTAAATATAAAATATGTGAATAACAAACAATCTACGCAACAATTTAAACAAATAGACTTAAGTCAGTAAAAATTTTTTAGCTCTTTCAGTTTAATATAAGTATATGTATGTAATTACTTATTATGTACATGCTGATTAAAAAAAAATAATCATCGTTGACACATAAATATTTTACATTCAAAGTTAATAAATGATTGAAATATGGAATTTTAAATGGTGATCTATTTGTATTGTTATTATAAAATTTAAAAAGAAAAATTTTATGATAGGTATAAATATGAAAAAAAAATTTTAATAATTACGTATACAAAAAGAAAATTTATTTCAATGCGACGTGCGACTATTTTTAAAGTAAAGGTATACCTACATACATACGTAATAGATATTAATTAATAAAAAATAATAAAATACTAATTTAAATTATTTTGATGCTATACATATGTACATAATGAATTGTTTCATGATTGTCTAAAAATTTTAAAATTACTTACCACAAAATGATATAGGAATTATATAAATGTTGAAAAAAAAATGCGTATGTACATATGTATATATACTTTTGCATGCCCACATAAATCATTCAACTCTTCATCATTTTTGCACAAAATATTGCAAAAAAGTAATTATTGATTTTGATTAAATGATTCAGTAATTGTTGCATTTCATATTATATCTATAAAAGCATCGTCATATAATAACTTTTATTTATAATCATTAATCATATATCAAATTTAATACCTTATTCGTGTTTGAATATATTGACAAAATTCAAACTAAAATTCATTTAATAATGCATACTGTAATATCGTGTTTAAAATCTGTAGATATCATATTATATTTAATTTATCTATTACATATTTTCAATTTATGTGTGCGTATACTATATACTGTATACTATGCATGCAACCACTTCTGTATAATACTAGACATAATGGAATTCATATCATATAATAAACTTAATTGATTGCATTTTATTAAATTTCATATTTATTTTCATTAAGTTATTAAAAAAAATCCTAATACTCAAAGAGTTCAAAATTGCTCATACATTACATACGTTTGCCTAGACGAGATATATATCTACTGTTTGCGGGTTGACCACCCGAATCCGGACACCCTGTACACATGAGAGTACTTATTATTATTATGTCTACAATAAATGAAAAATTATTTGCAAAATAAAAACAACCTTACGTTGTATGTACATACAGTAGATAACAATAAATATCAATTATACTCCATCAGATTTTCATTTAAAATTAATTTATTTATTTACGTAATAATGTGTAGGGTGTTTCCAGTTTACAAACAACAAAAAAAGAAAGTTTGATAGAATTCAATGATTTTTCCGAGAAGTTAAAATATTTGGGATTTTCAACTTTAAAGTCATATGACTTTTGAATAAATGAAAACTACATAATGTATATGCATATTACACCCAATTATGTGGTCCACAGCAACGATAAAATGTGAAGACTTTTTAATCAGAATAATTTCTAATAAATATATGACAGGTTACGATTAAAATGCTGAAAAAATATAATTACACATTGAACAAGCAAACTACAATTATTGAAATTGAATAGGGCATCCCATTTCATTGCTATCGGAAACACCCTGCATACTTCATATAACAAAAAAATACTAATAAAAATAAAGTAAAACATTTCGTGCTATTATAGTGTTTTTGTGAAAAGAAAAAGAAATGTGAAAATAATTTTAATCAATTATATTGTGCACATGTATTATTGACATGTGATGATTATGACCTAGAAATTTAATGAATAAAATTTACTGAATTATGTAGCATATTATACGTAATTTCAATCTTTTTTTTCAAATAATTTCAATATTGTTTAAACTTCATTTTTTTTTAATTTTTTAAAAAAATGTTTAATATTTTATCAATTTATAAAGAAACGATAAACAAACACGTAGAAAATATATTAAAATATTTCCAATATTATTACGCTTTTGTTTTAATTTATTATAATAATTTCATTATTAGATGCATAGAATATTGTTTTAATGTATGTATATATGTACATTTTATCTAAATGAACATAAATAAGATGCTATACCCCTGACAGACGGCTATAATTCACGAAACGTCACTTCAAATTTCGTTTGACATCTATCACCTTGAAAAAGTTTCTCATTAATCTCATCATTGATATTTTAATTCTAACATGTCATTCAATTAAATTTGAATTAAAGTTTCAAAAATTTCATTTAACAACGAATGAATAAGGTAAAATGAAATTTTTTTGTGTTTAGAAAATAAAAAACTGACAGTTGTAAGTGACAGTTAAGAGTTAAAACACTTATGCCCAATTTCACAGTCGAAGCTTAAGTTTTGGCTTAGTTAAGTCTACAGAAGAGCTTAAGTTGTGGCTTAATTTTTTTGGATTTTACAATAGAATTTTATCTATAGCTTAATTAAACCAAGCTTAACGAAAAAGAATCTTTTTTGTAAGCTACTGTAGCTTGTCATAAATATCAAAAATGTCAAATTTATATTAGCATTTATTAATTTGTGATTTGTAAACTACTTGGCTTTTCAAAAATTGTCAAGTTTATATTATAATTTATTACATATTTTGTAAATGTAATTTGTAAATTTACATTTTTGTAAATTTATATTTATTTAAGGTTTGACATTTGATTTTTACTTATTTTTACCAGTTAACTTTACTTAAGCGCTGGATTTTGACGGCTTAAGTTAAACCAGCATTTAAGCCAATTTAGAGTTAAGCCACCACTGTGAAATCGAAGAATCTACTAAGCGGAATTTTAAGCCATATCCTGAGCTTAAGCTTCCACTGTGAATTGGGCATTACACAAAAATAAATGATGACAGAGACATAATGATCATTCAAATAAATATTGGAAGTATTATCATTAAAGCATTGTCATCTGTTAGGGTTGTTAGATTGAATTACATGCATTAAATGAATTCTCCTATATGTAGGAGTATATGAATATGAAAATAATAGATTAAATCACACCACATACCACGTTAATATGTATAATAAAATATCTAATAATAAACTCGATAAACAATTTTTCTGTGTTTATTTTAAATTTTTTACTATACTAACTGATAAATGAGCAAGTGAAAATTGGAATGATTATTTATTTTTATTTTCTTTAATTATATTATATTTTAATAACAAGAAAAATTATATACATACATATCTCTTCACTATTCATAATATATCATTTCTAAACTTTTTATTTCTGTATTTATACGTATTAATTTCACCCACTGACCTTACAAATGAACTATAATAGGCTTAGACGGCTAACGACAGCATGTATTCAATAGTTTATGTTATGAATAATATCTTCTTCTTTTTTGTTGTTGTATTTTTAGTTTTTCACTTAAATAAAATATTATATTATGGTATTATATTATATACATATTATTTACATTTCCCTTTTAAAGGTTATTAGCCTCGACATATACATAAAATATACTATGTACAAATGTACATATACATATGTATATGTATATGATACGTACATATTATTTGTATCAATTTGATTATTCCGTGTTTTATATGTATTCATTGTAGGTACATATGTACCGAATAAATCTGTATTCCAATACCAACATATACTCAATTTGATTACTACATCAACATTTTTAAATGATTTAACATTCAATTGTTGTACCGTCATTGGGATTTTAACGTTTTCATCATTATATTGTGGTCGTTTCGTTGATGGTTAAAAATTCGAATGAAATTTAAAATTTTTATTCTGATGATGATTAATTGATTGTCAAATAGGAAATAAATTTTTATAAAACATGATTTGATTATATATTAGATAAAAATTACATAAAATTTATTTCTACATTAGAATCGATTAAAATTATTAGGAAAATCGCCTAAATGTGATTACCATTTCAATTTCTGTATATATTCAATGATTTTAAAATTAACTAAAAAAAATGAACTGGTTCATGCGTAATTATTTCGGTTTTAATCGAACAGACAAACAAATTATCATAATTTTCCTTAGATAATCATCAAAATAATACTCGTCTGGGATGAAATTTAAAAGTTATTGAAGTTTAAAATATTTTTTTTTGTATAGATTATAAATTCTATGATATAATAATTTGTGAAATATGTACTATACATACGTACTTATAAAGCTAACATTCAGATAAATTTTAATGGTTTAAAAAATTTGGATTTTATTTTGAATTTTATCTCTAACCTCTCTATAATCTAAAATATGCCGTGTACGAATTAAATTCAATTTTAAAAAATAAATTTATGTATCTATGAATGTATACATACATATGTATATAATAGGAGAATTAATTACATGAGTATATATGATTACGAAAAATACATACATATAATAATTTTCCACAATGACATTAAATTTATAAATAACCATGCAAAACCAAAAAAACTATTATTTTACATGCTATCATTTAGATTTGATAATAAACATTAATCTAAAATATTTTGTAAACTAATAGACCATATACATACTTGCATTTGCATGTATGGATAATAATCAAATGACGTGCAGTGTAATTAAAAATTATTCCCTTTTTAAATTGTTCATAATCATAAATTGAATGTTTCTATCTATAAAGCTCAAATTTGAATAAAATAAAATAAAATTTGTTATTGGTATCATTTCACAATAGCCATTAAATATTTTCAATTTTTTTTGCCATTTTGTTATGACAATCAAAATCAAAAAATTTTTTTTTAATTATATGAAAAAAAAACATCAATTCTTTTAATTAACCATATTTTATATTAGAATTTTGTACAGTATTATTTGATATCATACGAGAAAATTCATTCAAATGAAAAATGTTTACCTTTTGATTTTTAAATTTTTAATTAGGAAATAATAAATAAATTCGAAAATGTGCTTTGTTGATCATACAAATTTTTTAAATGTACCTTATATAATATGTATGTTCCTTTCCTAGACATATTTTTTTTAAACAAGATAAGAGAAAATACTTAAAGTTTTTAGAAAATAATAATTTTTGAAAAACTGGAGACACAGGCAATTATAAAATGACGGAAAAAAAAATTAATTTTTTTATATTTATGTTTTTTGTTTTTGTTATTATTATGGTTCATAGCTTAACTAACAATTATATATATGTATATACGTATGTGTGAAAGAAAAAAAAATGTTTTTTAATTTGTAATTATTTTAATTTTATTTACAGGAAGTACCTGAGGAAAGCTATAGCTTACCATATCATCAGGCCAATAATAATATCAACAATGGTGAAACAGTGATAATAAAACTTGATGTTCCTGTGCCTTTGCGTGAAGAACCGAAATTTCCTAAAGAAAAATGGAAAACATTTATTTGTAAGTAGGAATACAATATAAGTTTCTACATCTACAAAAAATTTTTAATTTTCTCTTTCAATTTAAAATTTTAAATAAAATTTTAATTTTTTTTTTTTTCATATAGCTTTTGTGATACTTGCTGTAAATTTTATTTTAGCAACTGTTTCATTATCATTAGTTCACGAAAGATTACCAGATAGGAAAACATATGGTCCGTTACCAGATGTAGTTTTAGATAATATAGGATCACAAGATTGGGCACTTAATGTTAGCGAGATACTTATTATGATAACAGTTAACTCATGTATACTATTAATAACTTTTCATAAGCACAGGTGAAATATTAAAATTTTTAATTAATTATTTTTTTATTTTTTTTTACAATATACATAATACTACAGCTTACATATGCAGCTGTAGGTGTTTTCAATTTCAATTTAATTTTAATATTTTTTCTTTTTATTGTTTGATTTTCTCGATTTTCATTTTGTAGATTTATTGTAATGCGACGAGTATTTCTTATAATGGCTGTATTATATTTTATGAGATCGATTACAATGTATGTAACAGTTCTACCAGTTTCGAGTACAACATATTTTTGTAGTCCAAAATCGAATACAACAACAACACCAATTATAATTGCTAAAAGAGTATTTCAATTGATGTCCGGATTTGGTTTATCGATTAATGGTAAACATACATATTGTGGTGATTTTATATACAGTGGTCATACTGTAATGCTAGTCTTAGGTTATCTAGTGATAGCAGAATGTAAGAATATATCCTATATACATATTTATTTTTATTTAAAAGAAGAAAATATCAAAAAATAAATATTTAATTTTTATATTTTTATTTGACTTTTCTACAGACTCACCTAGAAGATTTTATTTACTACATTGGGCAGCATGGTTAACTGCTTTAATTGGTGTGATATTTGTTTTAATTGCTCATGGTCATTATACAATTGATGTTCTAGTTGCATATTATGTAACAACACGTCTATTTTGGACATATCACACATTAACTAATAATAGTTTTCTGTTAAAGGTTGGTTCGATATTATTGGGGAAAAAATTAAATAAATAAAAACATCATTTTTTTTTTTTTTTTTTTGTTATTTTAGTCTGGAAGTAATAATTATATTGGTCGTGAATGGTGGTTTCCATATTTTAAATATTTTGAAAAAAATGTTCGTGGTCCAGTTCCAAGACAATATGAATGGCCTCTACCATGGCCACGTCATTTCCATTCCAAATTACCAAATCGTGAAAGTTAACAAAACTCAAAAGTCTGACTTTTAAAGAAATATAATCATTTTGAAAGAAATTATTTTTCATATAAAGCAGTAAAAACAAAAACAACAACAACAAAAACAGCATTAACCACAAAAATAAATAATAAAATACCGACATCAGAAATAACAGCATATAAAATTAAAAAAAATATGTCAACGGCTGAATTTAAAATGAAAATCATGAATACTAGAAATGATAATGCCAACAAAATGATGATGATGGCAACTGATAGTAATATTATTTATAGTAGTAGTAAAATGATGATGATGATGATGATGAAAAATTTAAATGATAATGATAATGTGAATATGAATAGAAGACATTTAAATAATAATTGTAATGATAGTAATACAATTAATATGAAACAAACAACAACAAAAAATAATATGGGAAACAAAAATAATAATAATAATAATAGTAAAATAACTTTGTGTACGAGTAATTGTAGCAAGTATACAATATCCTTATTAAGAGATTATCTACTACTTTTTGGTAAATATAAAAACGAAAAAAATAGTTAATACAACAACAATATTACATATACATACTTACATAAAAATACATGCATAAATACATAGGTATATATATACATATTAAAAAATATACATATATATATACATACATACATACATAAATAATACAAAATAAATCATAATTGAAAAATTCATATACATAATATATATATACATAAATATACACATTCATTAAATACTATATATACACATATATATACATATATATATATATAAATACATACATACTTTATAATAAATAGTATAAGATGAAGGAATTAAACTACAAAAAAAAAAAAGCAAGTATAAAATGAAAATTAAAATAAAAAATATATTTAAAAATAAAATAACGTATATTATATGTATAAAATGTTTTCTTAAAATATATATTATATTCTTAACATTACGTACTATACACAATGTAGTACACATT
The DNA here is from genome assembly GCA_951394055.1 of Villa cingulata. Taxonomy (NCBI): domain Eukaryota; kingdom Metazoa; phylum Arthropoda; class Insecta; order Diptera; family Bombyliidae; genus Villa; species Villa cingulata. The sequence continues at coordinate 34,484,128 of OX596018.1, read as the reverse complement.
TAAATACATTTAATGAAATTGAAAAGAAATTTTTAAAAATGTAATAAAAACAAACGACTAAAAAACACATTTTAATTCTATATTGTATTTACATTATTATTTTTTGTTACATGAGAGAAGAATAGAAAAGAAAAATTTTTAAATATATAAAAAATATACGTGTATATTTAGTAATTTGTATTAAAAAAAAAAAAAAAAAAAAAATTAAAAAAAAAACATACGAAAAACGAAAAAATTAATATAAAAATACATAAAAATGATAATAATAACATTTCATTGTTTTAAGATGATTTATTATAAAAATGCCAAAATATGAAAACAAAAAAAAAATTATTTATTTATATAATATAGTACATGAAAAAAAAAAAAATCAAGAGATCAAATATATTAGAAATAATAAATATGTATTTGTTGTACCTTACTTTGAAAGTATTTTGTACATACATACATAAACAAAAAAAATCTGTGAAGGTTTTTTTTTATTTTTTTATTTAAACTAACCATTTATTTGGAAAAATGTAATTTTTTTGACAGAAATATGAATTAGTTAAGTTATTTTTTGTTTTTATTTTTTTTTTTTTAAATATTTTTTGTTTTCATTTTTTTTTTTTTAAATAATCAAATAATCTGTTACCAGAAATCGAAGAAGAAAAATTACTGAAGAATGAATAAAGTATTATTTACGTTGTTATTAGGTTATATTAGGCTGAATTTCAAAATACATACATCAAAAATTTCAAAATATGGATACTTAAATTCACTTCTATGATTAAATATTTAGTGTATAAATTTTCGGGTTTACAGAAAAAATGTATTCAAATGTACGCTTGCCTTGGCAAATTATTGATTAGTTTTCATTTGTTGATAAAGAAAAATTAACTTTGGATTTTTATCGACTTTTCTTATAGACTTATAGACTTATATAAGTTTGTCTGTTTAATTGTGTTTGTGTATTTAGTATTCAGCCTTATTTTGCAAAATTAAAAATTATATTTACTTGAAACTTGTCACCTATACATATATGTGTATATACAATTAAATGTTTAATAATCTGTGTTATTATTGTTCATATTAACGTTTTAAATGCTAATAATTAATTTTTTTAACAGATAATTTTATACCAAAATTTCAAAAAAAAATTTTATACTACAAAAAAAAAAAAATACCTAATAATAAATTTAAATGTTTATAATTTTGGTTTTATGTTTTATCTAAAAAGAATATTATAAAAAATGTTCATATGTAAACTGTTAAATTGTTATTAACAAAACAAAAATTCTCATATTGTTAAGAGCATAATAATTTAATAACGGAATACATTAATGGACATCAAAAAATGAAAAAAAATGAAAATAAATTAAATATAATAGAAATAAATCAATTTTAGTGATGTAAACATGTACTATAATCTCAATTTTTTCATATGGTAGTACGGTGGTTAGTTTGAAAATCCCACAGAAATAATGACAAAAAAATTAGTGTAAAAAATAAATTGAAATGAAACAAAAAAACAGTGTTATAAGAAAAACTTAATTAAAAAAATTAAAATGATAAAACACAAACAAACATTACTAATTAATTAAATTAAAATATAATAAAATTCCATTGAAAAAAATTTTGGAAAAGTTTCATGAAAAAAAGAAGCCTGTTTAAAGTTTTTTTTTTCTTTAAAAAAAAAATTTTTTGTATTATATATAATATTTATAGGCCTCTATTGCGAATATCGATTGTGTTTTTGATCGAATGATGAAAAGCTGTTCGATTGTGAAATAATTCGGTATTGTGTAACACAATCGAAAGCATAAATTAGTAATGCCATATGCATTATTAAAATTATAATCTGTTGTGAATCTTTTTAACACTATTGTGAAAAATGCTAGTTTTTCATTGCTTATGTGATTTAAATTTTGTTTTGAGAAAATTGATATTGGGTATTTGGTCCACCACCAGTTGCTGTTTGTTTTTTTTTTGTTGTGGATCAATTTTTTTTAATATTAAATTTTAAATCAGTCCACACTGAAATAGAATAATTGTTAGATGGATGATAAATGCTATAAAATATTTGTTAAATACTTTTGTTCCTTCAACCATTTTTCAGATGATTTTACTGGAGAACTAAGACTGTTTAAAATTTCAGCATACTTTCCCCAATTATTTAAAAGTTGGCTTTTTCTATAAAGTCCCTGTGCAATTTGAGGATTTTGTTTCATAATTTCTATCAGTTTTTCAACCTGATTTTTATTACTTAAATTTCTAATAAAATAATAATAATAAAAATAATAATAATAAAATAAGAATATGTATTAAAATATAATTTTTAGTAATTACATTTTAAAAAAAAAAACAAAGAACCACGTAAAACAATGAAATATTATCATAAAATGAACAAAAAAAAATGATATTCGTTTGTTAAAAGACAATCAAACGAGTGATACGATCACAATCGAACATATCATTCGCAATCGATACTCGCAATACCAAAACTTCGATTGTACGATTGTTCGTTTATTTGACGATATTCACAATAGAGGCCATAGTTTTTCACAAAAACAAAAATATATATATATATAAAACACATACTCTAAGTTCTTTTTTTTTTATAATAAAAAGGAAATAATTTAATTTCTTTTGTTTTTATTTTATATTTCTTTTTAAATAAAATTTTATTTTTTTGTTTGGTTTTTATACTGAAAAATAATATTTTTTGTTTCATTTTTTATTCAAATACATTTTATGTATATCATACAATACCGTACAAAAATAAATTTTTTTTGTCATTCATTCTTTCAAATAGTAAATTTCATCAAATTTGATTTAAATGAAAAATTTCATTTTTATAAATTCAAGTCTGACACAGTATCAGTGCGATATAGCAAAATTTTTCATAAATTCATGCTTGTTAATAAAAGAGAAATTCATAAAATAAATTAACCTTTCATGAAAATCACTTAAAAATTTAGGCAAAAGTATTTTCAACCACTTGCCTTGCCTGCCTTGTAAATTTCATTAAAGAGGAAAACGTGTATTGCTTCTAGTGACACCGAATAAATCCATAATAATATCAAAAATGTACTTAAAAAAAAAAAAAGTATATTTAGTCAAGATTTGAAAAAAAAAAATAAATGACTGATTGACTTCATAAAAATGCAAATAATCTTGCCGGTAAATAAACTTGGATGCGTATGCTTTCACATTTTACATAAATTTATTATCGTATTTTTTTAACTTAAAACTGTAAATTTATAACGTTCAAAATTGATAGCACAAAACAGATACAGTCACCCATGTTCCAGAATTTACTTTCACCAGCGATTTGCGAATTAATTTCACAAAATTTTATTTAAAAGGAAAATATATTATAATTTCTAGTGTTAATGTACAAATATTAATTTTATTAATTTTGATGTTATTAATCGTTTCACAAATTTTATGAATCTCAAATCAATAATAATTATCAGTAAATCTCATAAGATGCATAAGTGTTCATTGTTCGATAGTTTTATTATTTCAGTTCATCGTCAACTTTTATGAATTTAAGAAGAAAAAAACAACCATTTTTCATTAACATCTGAAATTGACTCCAAATAAAAAGAGAAGCCATGTACATTAAAAACAAAGGGAAAAAGAGAAGATTACATTTTACTCGGAAACTTACATTCATTTAATTTATTCGAAATCGAAATTGATATTTGTGTTTGGGCATATAAAAAAAAGGTTAAATTTAAAATTTTCCCTTACAGGTTATTGAAAAAAAAAAAAAAAATCACAGACAAAAAATAAAATAAATAAAAGTAAATTTATATAATTTTTAGGAAATTTTTAAAATTTATTTACATTTTATGTGTTATCACATCACATCCAAATACATACAGAAGAAAAACAAAAATTTTTTATTTAAAAAAAGGACGAAAACAAAAATTCTATATACCCACCTTTGAAATTCTATTTAAAAAAACAAAATCCCTTTTCATTATTCATCATCAATTTTTTTTTTTTTTTTACAATAAAATACAACAACAAAAATTAAATAAATATAATGAATGAATAAAACTGTAAAATTGTACAATATAATATTCAGTATGTAATTTTACAGGACCAAAATTAAAAAAAAAAAAATAATAATAATAAAATTCATAATTTCCTGTATGTAGCAAGAAAATAAACCAAAAATCGACATCCATCGATATTATTAGCGATTCAAAACAAATTGAAATAGATAAAAATAAAATTCAAGTGAATGTAAAAATTGATAAATGAAATAAAATCAATGAATAAAAAAATGTATAAATGAAAATAACACAAAATTTTAGAAAAAAAAAATCACATTTCATATAAAAATGTACTACATAGTATATATTATGTAATTTTAGAATTAAAAAAGAAAATTGATAATGAGAATGTATTTTTAATGCGGTTATTAATATAGATTTTATATTCCAAAGAAAAAATAAAAATATATATTATATGTATAAAAAATAGAAGAAGATAAAATAACAAATAGAAGAAGTGTATAACAAAAATTCAAACGTACATACATATACATATGTTTATTATATTATGTATGTATGTGTATAATTTAAAACAAACAAAAAAATAATATTTACACATAAATAATATATTATATGTACATATATGTATATAGAAGAAATGAAAAACAAAAATTAAATATGTAATGTATATTTAAATCTAAACACATACATACATACATATTATTATATATTGTATAAAAAAAAAATACATATGTACTTATATACATGTATGTATGTATGCTATATAAATGTAAATGTTGTTCGCTTTTGCAATATATAAATATAACAAAATTGTATTTTACTATAATTGTTAATTTAACATAAAAATATAAGAAGAAAAATGAAATTCAAATATTAAAAATACATAAATAAAAAACAAAAACCTTCAAAAAATATTTACATAACTCTTAAGTCGCTCACACATTGTATTAGATAGAATTTATGCGATTTTCTTTCGTCAAAATTCTAATGAAAATTTCCTAACGATCCCATTACGTGTATTGAAATTAGCCCTTGTACATTTCATCAGAATATATGTACGTTATGTAATTCGTAAAATCGTAAAGGAATTATTGCGATATTTTTAATTTAAAATACATATTTTCCAAGAAGATAAGATTTTCGTTCATTTTAATGATTTTTCGTAATTGAAAATTTGTAACATTTCTTTCTAATGCAATGTACACACAACACACCTAACTTAACTTACGAATCAGTCTGATGACTATTTTCTATCAGAATTCTAACGAACAAAGTCTCATGAATTTTAGATATACAATGTACGAGGAACCACCCTACACTATACATATGTACGACAGAATAATTGTGAAGAGAATCGTTCATTTACATTATTTTTAAAATAAATAAATAATAAAATGAAAGAAGAATATAAATAATGTGATCGTACAAATCATAAATCATTTATATTGTAAACTTTTAACTCATCATAATTACATTTATGTGTGTTATACTATTGACACACTGCAGAGATAAACCATGGTTATCTCAGTTTTTTGGTTTATCTTTGCGATAACCGACTTTCAGAACTCGTTTAAGTTAACCGAGTTTCTAGAACTCAGTTATCTTTGACGTTTGTGTTATTTTTTTTAATATTATATTTAAATAAACTGTCAAACCAAATTTCAGCTAACATGCTGACTAGATGAAAAAGAATTAGTGTTTGAATTTACATATCTCGACAGGTGTCGTATGAATACATATACTAGTTAACCTCAATTTAAATGTGTCACCCAAGCCAGGTTATCGATAAACCATTTGAGATAACCATGGTCCATGGTTTATCTCTGCAGTGTGTCAATAGTATTAACACATAAAACAAAAAAAAATTTTTATTATCAGAATCAGAAAGTTTTTTTCAATTTATAAATTCAATAATTTTCATTTTTATTTGAATATGACTACAATTTATTCAGTCACTTACAGTTCAGAGTAAATTAAAAAAAAAAAAAAAAAAAAAAAACAACTAATAAATGTGCATATGCCACACAAAAGTTTATCTTCTTCGATATATATAACATTTTCATAAATTTCCAATTTTATAAAAAACTTAAATATTATCGTAATTATGAATTTAGAAGATGAAAAACAAAAATTTTGTGATAGAATAAAATCTCAATTGATATATACTTACATATTATATAAGTTCATAAATGTATATTTAACCACCCTGTACATGTATATAAAATAAATTAGGTACATGTAACTAAAAACTTAAAAGAAAAAAAAAACTATTTGAAGAAAAAAGAAATTTTTTTTATTTAAAAAAAAAAGAGGAAAAATTTAAAATAAAATCTAAACAAATATAAAAACATAATATAAAAACTTAAAATAAAAACATTAAAAATACAACAAAAAATGAAACACAATTAAAAAATAATAACAAAAATAAATGTATAATTAGAAGAAAAAAGGGTGAGTTTCAAAACGTTTAAATACCGCATCGATGCATAATCAACAGTTTCAAAACGATAACACTTAAATCGATAACAATGTCTACAGTTTCAAAATGTCAAGCATCTGTCAAGCAATCTACGCATTCTGAATTTTTATGATGCAGAATAGATTTGAATAGATTTTTTTTTCTCAATATCATTTCAATGATTTATTTTTTATGAATTTTGTTAGGTCATATGATAAATTGAATTTTTAATGTGTAGTGTTTATGTAATATTAATGACAAATTCCAAAATAAATGGAGAGTATTACCATACGAGTACTTACACTGAAGGTGTTTTTGTTCATACAAAAATGGCTATAAAATATATCATCCTGATATTGTTTAATTTTATTAAAAAATTGTTTCACCTTTTTTGATTTAGTGTAGAGAATGAATTAATTAAATTTTAAAATTATGTACTGCAGGAGGTGAACCATTTTTCTTGTTGTCAAAACAAAGTAACAAATTCGTTTCAAAACATCAAAGTTGTAGAACTGCAATATTGATGCGAAGCATTAATGCTGTTTTAAAACTTTGCATCACGACTGTTTTGATGCCGTATCACAACACATTTTTGAGGCGTTTTGAAACTCACCCAAATTTTTAAGAAAAATTGATCTATAAAAAAAACAAGTTTTTTTAATTATTTATGTTCTCGTATGTATATTTTTTAATAAAATACATATTATATAAATGTGCTAATGTGTCCATAATGAAAATTGCATAACATTACTTGTATAACATATACATTACAATTACAAGGTTATTATGTAATAATAATTCATAGTTTTATTAATAGATAACATTAAATACATAATATTTGAAGAAAACAAAACAAGAAAAAAAAATCAAAAAGAAGAAAATTATTATTGAAGACAGAAAGAGAGAGAGAGGGGGAGAGAGAACAAAAAACCAAATAACAAAAACATAAAACATTTTTTTTTTTTATATTAAAGCTGGTAGTTCGATTTCATCATTAGATTCTTGTATTAATGAAGATTCTTCCCTAATGGACTTTACAATATTTTTGTAATTAACTGTGCCTTTCAAGTAGCTGTAAATGTGAAAAAAAAAATTATATTTAAAAATTTAGACAACAAAAAAAATCAAAAAAAAAAAAAATTTGAATAATAAAGAAGAAAATTTACAATACAATACAATACTTACATATTGTAAATTATAAAATGAGAAAAAAAAACCAAAATATAAAAATTGAAATAAATAAACAAATAAAAATAATAATATGTAATAACAAAATAAACGATTAAATGTAATAAAAGAATTAATAAAAATGATAATAATAATAATGAATAAACGAATCAATTCAATGTTAAAAGAAAAAAAAAAGAATTTTTGTAGTTTTTTTCTCCTTTCTACCAACTTACCTAGCTTGGTTATTTTGCAAAATAGATTTTTCATCTGAAATAGAAATTAAATTTTACTGTAGCTACTCATATGTATGATCGAAATTGCGAAATTTTTTTTTTTTTTAAAAATTGAAATTATTAAAATTGTGTGCATTCACATTATGTAATGTGTGTGTGCGTGTGTGTAAATACTGCATTTACCTGTACATTTCTTCAATGGTTTCTCACATGCAATAATACCATTTCGAATTGATATTTTCGGCATGAATACGACCAAATGTCCTGTAATCTGTGATCGTTTTGTCATTGATTCAGATACATTAATTTCATCATTGAATGCCAATTGAAATATTTTTCCTTTAATCGTTATTCGTAAATAATTTGGTTGAGCATCCACATTAATCAATGATGTATCAAGGTATCTGCTCTCAGTTAAATAAATTTAAATACACATTTTTTGTCTGCATTGAATTCAATTACAAAATAAACAATTTTTTCTTATATGTAAGTACTCACTTGTAAACATATAATTCAACTTCATAATATTGAGGTTCATCAGAAAATTTAAATTCTAATTTTGCTTGATTAATATTATAAGGACGTCCACACGAAGAAAATAATTTTGGTTCATTTTTTATTTTATCATCAGTTTTATCACAATCTGCCAAATTCTTTGAACGACGATGCTCTTTTGCAATTTCATAACGTGTTTCTGGGCAATTTTCACTTTTTGAATCCCAAAATAATTTCGAACGTTCTTCATCATTTAAATTTTTCAATTTCTCATCAAATTCTAATTTTTGTTTTGCAACACGAATTTTCTGTTCATCACGTTCAATTTTATATTCGATCTCTTCTTGTACAATGAATTTTTGATTTTCTTTAAATAAATTTTTAGCTTTAATTTTATCTGATAATTTTATTTCAATATTATCAAATGTTTGTAATTGTGGTAAAATTGCAATCACATAATTTCGATATCCTTTAAATTCTGTACATGGATTACCAGTTAAAATTAAATGTTTTAAATTGTAATTATCTTTTAGATTTTGTACACTCGTTAATTCTCCAATGTAATTCAATGTTAAATCAAGTTTTTCAAGTGATTCTAAATTTTCTAGATTCTCAATACGTTCAATACAATTAATTGCAAGATTCAAATATTCTAATTTCTTTAATTTATAAACATTTTCAATTTTCGATATTAAATTCGATTGGAGTAGAAGAATTTTTAAATCTCTACACCAATTTTGTATATTCTCGATTTTTTCTATATCTTCTTGATGTAATGAAATTTCTTCTAGTGTGCCAATTATCAACTCATTATGTTCAGATTTTTTACGAACGAGTTCTTCAGTTACTACGACAATAACAAAAAAAAAAACGCATTTATTGAAATTATTTTTATTTTAAATTTTTTTTTTGTTTTTAGGAAATTGTAAAAAAATATTAAACTTACTGCGAACCATATTTTAATTCTTTATTTATTTTTTCATATAAAAGATAAACGTAAAATTTATCACCTTACGTTTAGTATTTTTTTTTCCAGTATGTACTCGTATATCACATTTAATTTTATGTGAACATAATTTGAAAAATAAATCAACAAATACGTTTCCAAAGAGATTTAAAAAGTTCATGGCTCGCCGTAAAAGGAAAACGAAGGGTTCATTTTTTTTATAGCTAACTAGGTTATATCGTTAAATGCAGTATTTTATTTATTGAAATTTAAAATTTATTTTTGCGAATTATGTGTGTATCCTGTATCACATAAAATGTTGCAATTTATTAAAAATAAAAAAAAATTATAAAAATGAATTTTTTGTCAATTATCAGAACAGTAAGTCAGTCACCAATAAAATCCAGATTTTTTGATAAAAAAAAAATGTATGAACCTTTTTTAGTTTCAGTTTGTATGTATTTTATATGTTTTAAGATTATCTACATATATACGAACAAATGTGCATCCTTTCAAAAATATTTCTGACTAATAATTCATTTCCGTTTTCAAAGCAAAATTCTTAAAAATACTACCTGTACTGGAATCACGTAAGTACTTGCTGATAATTTTTTCATTAGCGAATTGATAACGTTATCATTAAGTTGGCTATGCACTATCATTATTTATGAACAAAATAAACTATTTCCGACATAATGTGTATGTATAAAGATTCGAACTGTCTTATTCAAATTGAATACACAGTCTATAGTCTACTTTACTTAAACTCATTTCAAATTTAAATTTTACAATTTATTGCTGTTGCTATACATTCATCCATACATGCATAAATGTATGTACATATATTATGTGTGTAGTATAGAAGATATGAAATTTGTTGAACATATTTAAAGAAAATTCATGCCAGTCAGTAGGTATAATATAATATTATTAATTTCTAGGAATTTTTGTTTTTTGATTTTATAACTCATACCTAAGGAATTTTGTTTTGATTTCAGGTAGGAAGAAAAAAAAACAGTTTACAATACGGGGGAAAGTAATTAATTTTATAAATGTTTGACTTCAGTTTTTATAGTGATCTTAGCTGAGAAAGAAAAGTTTGAATAAAATCCTCTTATTATATACGTTAACGGTTTGTATATAATTTTCCATTACATATAAATTTTATCGGACGATTATATTTCAATATGAGTAGTGATCTCGTTTGTAATAATTTTAATTTATTATATAAAAATACTTATTTTAAATATATAGAAAATTCGAAAACAAATATAAGATCAAGTAAAAGAAAAAGTCCTAAAAAATCTCCAAAATTATTACAAAACCAATCTGATAAAATTAAATCGAAAGATCAAAACGTAAAAAATACTACGAATATATCAGTTCGTGAGGATAATAAATATTCAAAAAATGATGATAGCAGCCGTTTTTTAAAAAGGAGAACATGGAATGGTAATCAAAATATCGATACAAGTCCAAGAATAATATCGTTGGAACGTAAGAGAAGTTTTAAAAAAACATTTTTGGATTATAATAGCAAAAAACTTGAAACACCATACGATAAATATATTCAAAAATTTGAAAACAATGAAATAACTGGTGTTGAAAATAACGAAAAAATGCCAGATGTTGTGATATCATCAATGAAATCATCTTACGATAAGAAAATAAATGATTTAGAAAATTGTAGTGTTAAAGATAAAATTACATTTTTCAATGAAATTGCCAAATTACAAATATCATCAAATACAATTGCAGCGACGAAAAATAAAGTAAGAAGATCTTTACATCATGTACCAAGTTTTAAAATAACAAAAACATCCAATTATAGGAATTTTCATACAATAAATAATACATCGAAATATGAAGATAGTAAAATGTCCAAAACGAGAAATTCGGAAGGAAATAGAGAAGAATTACACCTTCAAAATGAATATGTTAAAAGTAATGTTAAAAAATTTGAACGTAGTGTTACAAAAAATGATGAAAAAATCACTTCTCCTACTTCTATTCGTAATTTAACATGCCCTAAAGATTTACCAAAAACTTCTAATTCTGTTAAATCACGTATTGCTGAATTTGAATTATTTTTTCAGCGTACTAATGTAAAAGTGACTAAAATATAAAAAATTATTTCATATTAAGATTACAGATTGTAGGATAAAATTAATTTTATATAAATTTTAGTGATGAATAAAATTGTAAATATACTTATTACCACATTAATATTTATGTCAAATAATATATTTTATTTTGTAATAAACAGTATTTTTTAATTTTCTTATAATTAAAATTGTGTCATATATTTAATATTGCATATTATACTTTGTACCAAAAATTTATTGTTAGCTGCAAAAGTATTCTCTTTCGAATTTCTGAAAATCTTCTTCAGTAAATATTGATTTTTCTTCTTCTTTCGGTTTCTGTTCAGGTATAACATATCTACCAGTTCTAGCTCTTTGGATTAACTGCAAATAGAAATTTTGATTATTTCGAAAAAATACTAGAATAATCAGTTAGTTCTATACCTTATCGGCAGTTGCTTTATCAATTGGATTCGAAGTCGAACTCAATTTCAATAATTTTGCTAGATTTTCTTGTGCTTTATTTGCTGATTCTTTTTTCCTTTTTCTGATTTCTTGAATATTAGGTTTTTGTTTTAATGGAATTTCATCTTTCTTAGGCTTTTCCTTTGTCTCTGAAATGAATATTCAAAATATTAACATAACATTCCTTTTTTTAGTGTTTTTATTAGCTCACTTTTCTTATTTTTAGTTTCAGATAAGTCTTCTTCGACCAGCTGCAAACTTAATTTCAATAAAGCTGCTGACATATTTAATTATTAACACTTTTATCAATTAATTTCACATTTAAATACAGTATACAGAAAATTGTGCAAAATAAAATTGATTCTTCAAATATTTTGATTCACAACATCAAGAATCTCACGAACTGTTTTTAATTTTTGCTTTTGACACTTTGATTTGACGTTTGATGAATGAATGACAAGACTCACTGACAGCAACACGAAATAAAGAGAAACACGTGTGTTTCATTTCCACATTTCTATTCTACAACGATTTGCGATTTGATTTATTTTCACATGTTTTTTGTTTTCAAATTGTCTCATAGAGTGAGTAACGAGTAAATGAGTAAATGGAGTCAAATTGAGTAGAATGTTACAGTGTTACCGTTTCCATCAAAAATTCAAATAAAAATTTAACAAAATAATAAACGTTAATCGTAATTGTAAAACATGAAAAACGCATAGATAAGGAGAAAATGATAGCGTAAATTGAATGTAAAAAAATGCTGAAGATAGTAAACAAAATTCGAAAATTTTTTCATAACATTCACGAGATATTTTCATATAGCAGATAAATATGAAAATAAAATGTTTAATATTCCGGAAACGGCTTAATTTTGGCACTCAAATGATCACATTAAAAAAAAGTATTCTTAATATATTGATATTGTTATAGTTCAATTTTGTTAGTTTTTTTTTGCCTGCGAAGTTTCCGGAAGTTATGTTAGTACGGAAGCTTCCTGTTTTAACAAAAATTTGTACGTTATCTACTCTAACTGCAGATTAAAAATCCAAAATCTATGTGTAGGGTGATTATTTACTAAATTCTTGAAGTTTTTCATAAATATGTACGAATACACATACATATATAATAATTCAATAAATTTATTATTATTGAATTTTTTTTTTTTAAAAAGTGTTTCATTTTATCTAAATTTGGATTTGTACTTGACAAAGTCACAAAATTGAAAAATAAATTATCTTAATATATTATATCTTGTATTTTTATCTAAGCTTTTACAAAACATACATCAAAAATGTTAAATCCTCTCAGTTATGATAAAAGGAAATGAAATGCAAAATAAAATAATAACTCAATGTAATCTAATATTAAAATGGAATTTAAAAAAAAAAATAAAATTAAATAAAACAGAGAAAAAAATATGTACAATACAAAGAAACAACACACGAGAAATTATTGACAAGAAAAATGTTTTCAATTTCATAATAATGACGATAACAGGAAATCATCTTTCAAGAAAAGAAAATTCCTTTAAGTTTTTCAAATAAAATATACATTCTTATATATATGTATATAATATGTATATATAAGTGCACAAAAATGTAGATAAAATAAGGGTGGTAAATCTTTCATATTAATGTAGTTCTATATGACACACACACACACATACACACACAATACGATAAGAAAATATAAACAAAATGCTTTTCTTCTAAACTCTTTTTCTCTTACCCTTATGTGCTTATAAAATAATGCAAGTGTTTTTACTATTTACATATACAATGAAATAATAAAATAAAAAAGATAGAAAAAAAAAATTAAATTTAAATCGAAATTGTATACAGATAATTTATAAAGATTTATACAGAGATGAAATTGAATGAAAATTCAAATACACAAAAAGGATATCGTAGCGGAAAGTATATATTCCACTTATAAGATCGCTTTTTTTTGCGAAAATTTCAAATTTTAAAGCACTTCTTATGATGCTTATGATACTTCAATTTTTTCATTAGTTTGTCTTTAGCTGTTTTGTCATTGTTTGCTTGTTTTTGGTTGTTATTTTTTTTTTTCACGTAGGTACATACATAGTTAAATTGAACATCTCATTTTTTAAAGGATACATTTTTTCTTATTTATGTACATAAACTATTCCGTCCGTGCACATACTTTTCTATTTCTATACCTTTTAGATTTACATTTTATTTAATTTTTATACTTTGTATTTTTCTTTAAAAAGAAAAACAAAACAAGAACAAGATAAATAAAAATGAAAAAAAATTTTTTTTTTATCATAAAGTCAATATTATAGCAGTGACATTTTTTCTACATTATTTTTCATTATTATCAATGTATAGAATAATATTGTTTTCTTTTTTATTTTCTTTATAAAATTTAGAAATTTTATTTTCACCAAGTGCACAGCAGACAGAACATTATATATCATGCAAAACTTAAATAAAAACTAAAATTAAATCTGACAATTCAATAAAAGTTCCATCTATTCATCGTGTATATACGTATGTATATACACATGTAGTACATGTACTAGATATGTACTATCTACTACATAAAATGAGAAATTCTGTTATCATTTTTGTTCCTTTTACACCAAGTATATGTACATACGTATGTAGTAGTTCGAAATAACTATAAATAACGATAGTTTTATATAGTGTTGTTCATAATTTTCAGAAACTATTTTCATATAGGAGCAAAAATCTTAATGACTAAGTATATGAGATGTTAAGGCCTTTTGATATGAGTATAATAATTTTTAGTGGCACTTTTTATATTCATTTTAGATTAGCATTTTGTATGTACATATGTATATGTAATTTACCTACATAAAAACCTTATATGTACGTATATTATGATAACTTATATGTTATATTAACAATTCAAAATTTTAAACAAAAAAAAAACCAAATGATATAAATATACGTTGAAAAAATTTCACTTCAGAATAATTAAAGTTTGTACTTGTTTTGTAGATTTTCATGTTATAAAGTCAATGACGATATAAACATACATACAAACATAAATTTTAACACGAGACATATATATGTATATGCACATGCATATATAGCAGTCAGTCTGTATAAGTTTATATTATTATACCTTTTATTATATTAAAAAATAAAATCTACTTATCTACAATATAATAGAATGTATAACTTTTATTTATTTTATTTTTCATATAAAAACAAGCACATATATACACATACAAAATACGGTTGGGTTATTAATTTTCGTGCACCTTATATATTTATGGTGCTGAAGAGATTTCATATAATATAAGCGCATACAAACATTATAGGTGCTACAGAAAGTAATTTTCGTATTTTTTTTTCTTCTATATTTCAAAAATAATAACGTACACACGTTTATATCTAGTATGTATGAAATTTTTTGGAGTACCTCCAAAGTGGTTGTTCGTTTTTTTTTTGTCTACATATATTTATATTCACATTTATTTTATACATGTATTTATGAATGGGGTTACATTTTAAATACAGAACATAGTATATATAGTATATATAATACGAATATGTGAATGTATGCACATACGATACGAATGTACAATTACAACATATGATTGCTGTGTATTATCAAAATTCATGGCTAAATTGCTTTCAATTTAAATACAAAAATTTTTTTTTGAAAACATTCATATGTGTAGCCAGACACCATTAGTAGAAAATTTTTTTTATTTGCATGTATGGTGTTTTTTTTTTTTTCAATTTTTTATATTATGTACAAATTTTTCGTTTTCATTATTTTGTTCGATTTCGTATATTTTGTGTACACTTTATGCACAACAATACGTGTTACCTAAGTATGTATGTACATATATACGAATAATGTATTATGTATACATGTAATTCCATTTATATGCATAATGCATGTAAATATAATACAATAAATTAACTTGTTTATTTGGAATATTTTATAATTTTTAATTGTCTCTCGTTTTTGTATACATAATGGACATAAAGATGGACTTTTATTTGTACATACATACATACATATACTTACTATATACTGACTTGTAGTACGTACACAAGTGCATACAATTTAGTCCTTTGTATTATTTTGTGTTTCTGATATTTATGAATTTTCAAAATATGTAATCATTTCTGGAATCCAGATAAATAAAATTTTTTTCTTGTATATAGAAATGTTAATGGATTTTCCTAAACATACGCATATGTAGTAAATATTTATGAATATGTACAAACATACATTTTAATACAAATATTTATGTATTAAACCATGAATAGGGTGACTATACGCAATTTTTTCAAATACGTATATTTTATATTTTATACGTAATTTTTTTCAAATTTCTCAATTCTGAATTTTCAAAATAAATTACATACATAAGTGTGTAGTACATACATAAAGACGTACACAATGTATAAATGTTTTTAAAGCAACATTAAATGGAAATTATACTGCAGAATAATTAATGTGAATGTGCGTTATTGAAAGAAAAAAAATAGTAAAAAAAAATTGTAAAATTCAAGATATCTTTTATGTATTAGATGCACATTATACCTATACGAGTAAAAATACAGTTCATTAATAGTTTATAAAATATCCTAGTTCAGTCTGAAATGTGTATATATTTTATTTATGTATAAATTTTAAGTATCTATGCCCATATAAATGTATATATACATATATAGTGAACGCATATACATTAAAATGTTCTACACATTAATTGTGGTGGTATGTGTGTAATAAATAAATCGAAATCACAAAATTTGTCTCGTAAATCTTTTAAACTGATCTTTAGGTACAAGACAAAATATATAAATATATACATACTTGTATGTGTTAGTGTTATGTTTTTCTTATATATAGTATAGTATATATTATTTTTTTATTCAAAAGTGAATAGATATATGCATTTAATTTTATATTATACGTATATACAAGTATGTGTATCATGTAGACGGCTGTACATACATATATGTGCAATACATATATGTTTGTATTTGAAATGTAAAATAAGGAAAATGAAAAACATAATTTGTGTTGTGAAAATTGCTTTAAAATATATTTACAAATACACAATCTTTGTATCTACCTACACATTATGAGTATGTATGCAGTAAAAAAATTTAAAAATTTTTCAAAATATTCGACATTACTAGCAACTATAGATATGTATGCGAATATCATATCAGGGTGTAAATCATTTTCATCGTCGTACTTATATATCTTCTTCTATTTCTAATAACAATGAAACAATCATAATAAATTCTTCTTTCTATTCTTATATTAAATTTTATTCTATATTTATGATAGAATATTCAAGAATTTCAAAGTCATCATGTCGTTATAAATAAAAAATGATATAGATAATGTAAATTCCTGTAAACGTAGGCAATTTTCAAATTGAAAAAAAAAATGAATGATTGAATTTATGAAAAGGATTTATCATTTAAATTTACATATTTTTTATTTTTTTATAAAATGTATTCATTTTAAAAGAATATACGAATACATATAGTACATTATAAGATGTATAAATTTTTAGTAAAAAGGACAATTAATCTTTTTTATTGAATAATTTTATGAATATTGAAATTTTTTATGTACAAAAAATACATTATTATATCGATCAAAGAAAAAACCAAGTTTAATAATTTTTTTTTTTTTTTGCAACGCGTTATAATAAATTTTTTTTCCTTTATTTTGCGACATTAATATTTAATCTTAATTGTTGATTTTATGCATACATGTTAAAGAAATAAAAATATAAACCTATACGCAGTTCAACCGATCAACTATAATCTCTACCCCTGTTTACAAATCCACATGATAATTATTTTTATATTAAACGTTTTCCCGATTATATTCTCGAACAATATACATATACTAACTTACATAACGATTTTTGCTGATAATAATTTTTGCAATTGTTGCCAGTTTAAATAATGACATTTTTGTATCGTTATATACAGGAATCAAATTGAATTTAAAAGTATACCGGAAAAATTATTATTAAATATGAAAATGTAGATTAACTGATATTGTGCGTTTCAATCATCATATATATCATCTATATATATATACACACAAATTTATTACATACTTATAGATATTTGATGTATGTATGTATTTGAAAAAAAAAATTATTTTCACTGTAAAACTGGGAAAGAAAAATTCTATCCTCAAAATATATGTCAGAGGAAATCATAAAATGTCGTTAACTATATACTTGTACCTCGTACCACTCGTACCGTACATAATTGTATGCGTGCATTTTTATCTTTTATTTTATCTGATACATTAGAGCAAAAAAAATTCTTGTTAGCTTTAGCTGATTATTGATATACATATATACTCATAATACATACTATTGTATACATATTTACATATGAACATATGATTTGTTTTATTGAGAAATGAAAACAAACGAAATAGGTTATCAAATAAAATGAATTGAAGGATATCATTTTTTTCAATCTCAATTTATTTACATAAAGCTCTATACTAATATGCGTAAGAATATGTATAGCTATATATCTTGGTATTATGAATTTTTTTTTTTAAATTCAAATTGGATATGTAATTAAAAAATGAATGCACATAATAAGAAAGATATAAACATAGACGGCTGTCATTGAGCTTTTTTTTACTGACTATATAGTGCTTGATAAAATACACTTATGATATAGAGAAAAGAATGAAAAAGATAAAAATCAATTCTAAATAACTAAACAAAAGATTATAAGAAAAAGCATAGTAAATAATATCGTAAGTTTTCTATAAGGTAATTGTCCTTTAAATGATTCACTTATACCAACTTCTTATACGCATTTCAGAAAATTTATCGAAATTTATAATTTATTCTGATCGTGTATTTACATCAATTTGATGTAAAAACTAATGTCCTTTCCTTACTGCATTTATTAAATAAATTTCAAACAAGAAAAAATAAATACATTTATTTCATACATATGTAGTATATATATGTATGTATATACATATTTTATACGTTGACTTTTTTTACATTCAATACCCAATTCTAGCCACAAAACTTATATAAATTTTGTCATTTACTCTCAAAGAAAATTTCATTTACAATTTACATCCTAAATATGTACGAATACCTCCCTCCGAATACATATGTATATGTACACACAGTACAGTGTTCAAATAAATAATCAAAAATTCAAGTGAAAATCAAATTATTCCCATGTTTTCGTAATCAAACCCAAAATTATGTATAACCGTTATCCTTATCGTATTTAATACATATCTACGTATATATCTACATATATATGTAAGCTATACTACATAATATAATATTATTATTCACATAAATGAGAAATGATATAAAATGACTCATTCCCATTTTGGAAAATACTGAACTGAAAATATGATATCTTTCATTTCATACAGATATTTACTGTTAGTACTCGTATTTACAACACAGATACAAAGATACAATAACATGCAATCAAATCTATATATAGATAGATATATACAAATTATACATTGTATACATGTATGTGGTAAATACTAGAACATATAGAGATATGTATATATGTGTTTACGTATGTTTAATTTTTAATCGTTGTGTAAATTTTGAAATTTTCAAAATATAATTCCCTAAGGACAAATTACAAGATGCTTGATTAAATTTTAGGAGATTCCTTCACAGTGGTACAATATCTACATAATACTGAAATACATAAATATACATATTTCCATGTAGTATGTAGTTACATGGATATACACAGACACAGATACATGCATACGAGTAGTATATATGCATGAGCATGCATGAATACCTTACATATCCCACATGGATAGATATAATGTAATTTTATGATGTTATCACTTCACTTCAAATGATATTATCGTCAGATAAAGTTTACCATCCTCGAAATTATTAATGTGTTTTTTTTTCGAAAAAAAATAATAAAACAAAATAAAAAAAACAAAAAACGAATAAAAATAAAATGTTACAAATAATTTTTCTCTGATGATGCGACGATATCCAATGAAATATATGCATTCAAATTAAATTATGGG
The DNA here is from genome assembly GCA_951394055.1 of Villa cingulata. Taxonomy (NCBI): domain Eukaryota; kingdom Metazoa; phylum Arthropoda; class Insecta; order Diptera; family Bombyliidae; genus Villa; species Villa cingulata. Next base: position 34,464,212 of record OX596018.1, on the reverse strand, counting down.
AAAAATTGTATGGTTTTTGTTATCGAATATGAGAAACAAATTATGTAAACGTTTCGAAAAAAAAAATTTTTTTTTAATTGTTGTTTACTTTTATACAGTTAAAATTTTTTGTATAATGTACTCGTACACTCGTATATAGGAGAAGCTTTGATTGATCAAATTAATTTCATTTACTAATGAAAATGTTCTAATTGTTAAATCGACCGTTTTGTAAAAATGTTGAAAACTTTCTGAAAATTACATATTAGTTTTCCATATCATATCTCATATTCTAATTCTTGTATTATTTATATGTTTGTATGTATATATTTGTATACTGTAATGTGTGTTATACGTATGAAATAAGAAATTATCTCCTTAGATATTGAATTTCAACTTTATATATGTACATATTTCTCTGATACAGTTTAAGTTGCCGTATATTTAACATGATGTTCTAATTGTTTCTTTAGAAATGGTTCATTTAACTTATGATCAATGCCGACAGTTGATATACTTTTACTAGATATGATACATTGATACCATCCTTCAGACACATACGTATACATATCTACGGTTCTATTATATGTACACGAAATAGGAGAGTTACAATCCAACATTTAACATCTGGAAAATCTGATTATGGATGGATGTAAAAATATTACACCCACCATATGTACCTATATATATTCTCCGAAACAAGAAAAAAGAAAAACAAATTCCTTCTTTTTATAAAACGAAAACATACATACAGACAAATGAATTGTACATAAGAATGACTGTATACATACAGAGTGATAAAATGAAATAAACGAAAAAAAATATATATTTTTTATTGGGGGACACAAATTATATACATACTCGTACTTGGTACATCGTACATACGTCATACGTGACAAATATTGAATTACAATTTCAAATATTCATCATCATTTCAGCCCTTTTCTAAAGCAAAATATCAACAACAACAGAAACAACAACAAATTATGATGATAAATTTTTCTATAAAATCAGGAATCATATTTTTTTTTATAAGAAAAAATAATTACTAAAAAATTTACTGAAATTATTTGTTCAATATTTTATCTATGTATGAAATATTTATTGTGTAAGTACTTGAATTGAATTTATAACGTCATAATGTAGAAGAGAAGAAAAAAAATTTGAAATTTTTGATGAACAAATCGATTAAATCAATTAATTGCAATACTCTGTTATACAGTGAGAGAAAATAATTTTGAAAACAGTTGCACATGCATATTATAAATATATTATGTTTACATAATACATAATACTCTAGTTCCTATAGTACTATATTGTATGTGCATGCATACTCGTAAATATTTGAGAAATGGAACACAAAAAAAATATGTAATGGAGTGAAATTTTTACAATTAATTACAAATTTTAAATGAATAATTTTGTCTGTCAGAATATTTGAAATTATAAAATGATATTTTATGACAGATTGATTAAAAAAAATTTGATCAAATGTATCAACAAATAAAAAAAAATCGATTTCAATATGGAGCTATAAAATAAATCAGAAAATACATACATACATACATATGTAATGTATATTGTTCATATTACAAATTACAAAAACAAAGACACAAAAATTATAAAAACACAAATGGAGCGGCAATTTGCCAAAAATGTTCACAAATGATAATAATTATAGAATTTCCGAGTATTCTTTTTTGTTTTTGTTTTTTTGGTAAAAAAAAAAGCCTAATTTCCTTCCTCCAGTGAAATTGATATAAATTTGAAATGAATTTGTAGAGGTTTCAAATACAATCCTAATTTTAAATTTCAGAATAAAATGTTTACTGTTTAATGCATATGAATATATACAAAATGTATAGAAAATACTCATACAATTATACCCACATTACACACTATACATATATATCCTGATCCTAAAAGATGATATGTAGATGTATGTATGTATATGTACTTACTATATATTAAAAACGTTCAATTATACTGTTAACAATAATCAAGAAAAGAACATCTCTATGGAAAAATGCTTATACAATGATTTTGATTTTTCAAAATAAACAACAAAGAACAACAAAATAAAAACAAAAATGCATATAAACATATGGATGGATAGATGGATGGATGGATGCTCATGTAAAAAATAAAAGAAAAACTTCTATAACCTTTCTATCAAAAAATGGAAAAAGAAAATAAATAAATAAATCACAAGACGGAAATTTTAAACGAAGAGAACTGTTCACAATGAAAATACATACATATACATACAAATTTCTTGTTCACTTCAACATTAAAAATACAAATAAATGTCTATAAAAAAATAATATAAAACAAAACAGTATAAGAACAAGAAAATGAAGAGAAAAAAAAAATTAAAAACGAAAATTCTTTCTTCCTATACTCTTTCTGACTGAACACTGAAACTGAACCATATTCCATATTATACTGAACCACGATGTATATTTTCTTCTACATAATTTCGAAAACAATGGCATACTTTTCAATAATGGAAACATAAAAGTTTCTCTCATTATTTATTTTTTTATTTTATGTTTTATGTTGTTGTTGTTGTTTCCTTTTATTGTAAACAATAAAACCAAATCTTTGAAAAATAATAAAAGAAAGAAAAAAAAAAAACATTTCTTATTTTTGCCATTTTTATATGTATAAAATAACGAAATATACTACAAGAAGAAAGGATTTTATATAAAAATACAAGAAAATGTTTCTGTTATTTGTTATGTTTCATATATAAGCTTTCATATGCTTTTCTTTTATTGTGTACTTCATTCATTTTATACAAAAATTAAAAAAATAAATATATTTGTTGTATATACAGAGCCATGTATATACCCAAGTAATACTATGTATTTGTGAAAAAAAAAGGATACTTAATCGAAATAGAAAAGAGTTTCTCTTTAAACAAATACATATATACAGAAATGATTATTTCCTTATTTCAAGTAAACGGCAATTTCCTTATTGAAAATAAAAAAAATTCTAATGATTTTTGCTTTTATTTGCAGCAAAAAAAAACAAAAAAAAAAAAAAACAAAACAAAAAAAATGTATAAACAAATGACTACTTGTATGTGTACGCATACGGCATACATATTTATTAATCTTATCTGCATATCGAATGCAAAAAATTATAATTTCAAATTTACGCATATTTATATAAGGATGCATATATACATATAATATAATATATGTACATGAAATGATAAAGAAGTCATCAATAATAATGATAATGTTTCTTTCTATTCAAATTTTATTCAAAATTTTCGCAAAAAAAAACAGTACGTCAAATTTTTACAACCACCACTTCATTCCACCATCTCTATAGTATGTTTTATGAGGAATATAAAATTAAAATATTTTTAAATAATATATGAGCAAATAAATATTCAGCCATAGTATGTAATGTATTATTCATTTATAATGTTAAGTGTGTTCGAAATAAAAAAAAAAATTACTGAGCAATCAAAATCCCTTAAGGTGATTTCCATATTCAAATTAAATCAAGATTTAGAAAGGATGCATTGATATTTAACCCGATAATTGTATACTGTATATGCCTGTATGCCTGTGTATGTAATGCACATTTTAAAATGAAAATCAAGTATCAGGCCGGATTGCACGTATAGTGATTTCCCTTTATTTCGAAAATTTATATTTTTATTTTTATTATTATTTTTTTTTAATTCATTTTTTAGCACATTGACTATAATGACTGACTACTACACTCTGACTTACTAACACTTATCATCGAATATTTTGTGAATTTTCATTTTTGAATAAGTGTGTATATATCTAAAATCGCTTTTTATATCCTTAGAGACACATTTAAAGTCAATTCATTTTCATTCATACTATAGCTTACCCTATTTTAATTTTATAACATTTTTTGTTGTTGTCATTTTTCATTTTAATGCTGTAGTACGTATATGTGAATAAAATAATATAATCGTAAATAATTGTTGGGCTGACAATTTTTGTTGGTCCTCGAATAAAAAAATATTGAATGAACGAAAATTGCATCACCCTTATACTTACTCATTTATTTACTTATATTATATGCATAAAAATCTTTAGTTGTATATAATATGTCTATTGCCCTATTGCCTATGTGTATAAAATGAATTGTTTAGTACTTGTGTTTATATGTACCAGTACAATACATATACGTATACCTATGCCTATAACGCCTATAACACACAGATGATTTATGCAGATATTTACGAATTTTTATGGATTTTAAGGGTTCACAGCATGAATCAGTCAGTCAGTCAGTCATTTCATTTCATTTTAATTTTTTTTTTTTTTTTGCCGTGATGAACTTTTGATCCGATAAGTTTAATGACCAGTTTCTTAAGTGGTTTGTTGGTATATTGTAAATAAAATTGTCATTTTTTTTCCATATTTATTTATTGCACTCTGAATGTATATATAAAGAAGTGGTTGAAAATTTAGATAAGTTTTTTTTATTATTTTTTGAAAATTTTTATGACGAATTATTTGTAGATTTTGGAATTACATACAGAATTTTTTTCCGAGACATTTGAAAAACTAATACACATAACAGAATATTTTGCTTACCATTTCTATCCATACGACATTTCTATACAAATTATACATAAATATTTACATTTACAATATACATATAAGATTTCATTTTAATTTTCCAGGAAGGATCAACATTACAATACTACAACATTTGAAATTATTTTAAAAGCCAATAAAAAGGTTAATGTTCTTATCATTTGTATACAGTCATATGAACTGGGACGATTTGACTATAATTTTCTACTAAGAACAATTTTGTTTTTAATTAAATTCGAAAATAACGCTCAAATGAATGTATAAAGTAGATGTGTAGTTAAATAAATGGATATGAAAGTTGATATTAAAAATAAATTAGTACTAGTACTGTATACACAAATATACATGTAAACACGTAGGTGCGGAAATTATTAGAGATATTAGAATTTAATGATAATTTTCAAAACGTGTAAATTGCAAACTGAATTGTTAAAACTTAAAATTAGAGATTTTTTTTTCAAAATAATACTAGAAAGAAGTACAAAATGTAAATAGGTAGTAGAAAAAATGAATAAAATTTAACGTTAGTTTTTAAGCACACAATAAAACATACAATTTACTCACAACACAACCACACATGATTTCATCAAAAAATTTATAAATTCTTTAAAATTTTTTATTTTTAAATGAATTTCTATTTGCGTATTTTCAAATTTAATTTCTCCAAATATTTATTGGTTCGATATCAAAATTATAAATCTTGTCTAACTATAAATATCTATATACTTTTTGGTTCATTTTCACATATTATGTATGTAGATTGGGTGTATATTAGATTGAAATTTAATCCGAAATAAATTAGAGTCACAGCCCTTAGCCTCTGGTGACTCTTGAAATATTATTCAACAGCAACAAAAAGAATTTTTCATAAATGTATCAAATTTCCTTTAGAATACTTATATAGAAAAAAAAATTCTCTCAACGCTATGATTTTGTTTTGCTCAATTTAATGTGTAATGCCCCATTCCTTATATAGAGATGTTGAAAAGTTATTGCATTCCAGATGTACATTTTTGTCATCTTCCAAACCAAATATGTATGTATACAGCTATACGAATACGGATATGCATAACTTTCTTTTCTTTCTTGAAATAAAACAGAGTATCTATGTATACCATAAATAAATATGACGATACAATAAATATGGTATTGTACAATACATCAAATTCTACTGTGATATGCCCGTTTGTAGAGGAATGCAGTCTAATTATTACGTTCGAAATACCTAGAGACAGCTGTGTTTCCATTCCATATGTAGTGATGTGCAAATGTATGAATACTTAAATAGAAACTAATTAAAATAATCATTTGTTTGTTTTAAATGTATATTTAAAATTATTATTTATTTACAAGTGCTTTTAAGAGGATTGCTTTAATTCTATCAAGACGATTATTTTAAAATAAATTATTACAAGAAATAATGCATAACATTAATTTCAATTAAAAACTTTTGCAATTCAATTCCATCTCTAATTATTACAACCTTATAAATATAATTTTATGTGTGTGGTGATATATAGTCCGTATAACAATTACGAAATCTTATTATCGTCTTTTAGTACGTACGGTTCGGTGGCACGAGTAACTTAATTTTCTTCTAGTTGAACGCTCCAGGCTCTAAAGTAATGTGTAATATGTAAAGCGAAATAAATGTTCCGTAACTCCTCTTTAGTATGTATTAATTTTAATATTGTAAATTTTATTCAAAAAATTCCAGTCAACTATTTATTTTTATTCTCTCGTACCTTTAAATTTATTAAAATTTTATGAAATACGATAAAGAATCTAAAAGTTTTCTTTACATAAATCTGGATTAAATGAATTTTTAACCAAATAAAAGCTAAACAAATTTATTGCAACATCTAAATAAAAACCTGTAATCATCTTTAGACTCATAATTCAACTTCTCTGTATATATCAACTATACAAGTACATGCACACATCTAAGAGTAGTCGATATTTCTTTTAATTATAATCGTGTGAAATTCGTACACGATTTTACGACCTATACACGTATACGTGATTAAATAGAAAATAAACTTTCGACTTTCTTAATCTTTCGTAATTATATTCGTACACCTTTTCATTTTCTTTAACTGCTGTTTTCTTTTTCTGCATGATTAAATTTCATTTGCAAACAATTTGGCTGTGCAAAAAAAAAAGCAATTTTTCCTAATTCCTATTACCGAATAATCTAGGTCCATGATATTCGTACATAAATATACATATAATGTACACAATAACTTTAACAGTAGGGAACATAGACCCTTTTTTATTACATTTTTTTCCTGTAATTTTTTTTTTCTCTTATTCAGTTTATTAATTCAGTTTTTATAGACAAGAGTGTAAAAAAAAAAAAACAAAAATAATAAGAAAAGAATGAAATAAAATTCAAAATTACATACATCCTTTTTTATAACAGAGAAATTACGTACTGTGTGTAAATGTTATATTAAGAAGACTACTACCACTACTACTATACTTTGCTAAAATAGTAAATGAAGGATAATCTGGTTAACAGCTAAGAAAATTTAATTATGTATACAATTTCATTCTTTCATTATACACGCACGCACACATAAGTATGTATCGTACTTATAACGTTTTAGACAGAGGAATGAAATACCTATATACATAATGAATAATGCTAATGCTAACTTTCTTTTACTTATAACTTATAGGATACTTTTTGCTTGTTATTATATTTAAAAAAAAAAAGGTAGAAAATTTGAATGAATTATAACATAAAATCAATAAATCGATATTTTTCTATAAAAAGCAAAACAATTTTGTTAGAACGTTATCATGTGCAAAAAAAGGGAAGGTGTCATAAGAACTCTAAAGCATAATAAATAGAAAAATCCTATATAAGTACTTATGTATATGTACCTACTATTAATCACATACATCAGTTGATAATTAAAAGACTATAAAATGTTATAAAATTAAAATCAAATTCAAAAAAGAGAGATCATCATCATTAGATCGTGTACAGTGTATACAGATATAATAAATACTTTGAAATCAAAAAAATTCTTTTGTTTCCTATATACATATGTATAACGCGTATGTAATCAAAGTGAAAAATATAAAATTCAGTTTTTTCTTTTAATTAAAAAACATAATGAAAAGAATTTTTTTTTTCGCTTTAGTGCAACACTATGAACACTACTATCAAAGCGATTTTTAATAAAAAACGAATTCAGTTTTTATAGCTTTTTTTAAAATGAATTCTCTTCTCTATGTGGTAACTAACTAATAATATAAACATGCATGTACTGAAATATGTATCATTTCATATGATATGTTCTGCGTACACTAAGGGCATATTTTGACAAGAGTTACATCAACTGCTATGTAAAATTTTTGAAGTTTTGCAGAATGCTTACTCTCTCCTCAGATATATGAAAGAAGTGTAGTTTGTAATCATAGTCTGTCAATCAAGGCTTTCACTGAAGTAAATCCCAGGCTTTATTACTATGTATCATGAATGCACCTACAGTTTAACGTCGATTGCGAACCACTGAGTTGCTGTTGCTAGCAGTTGTCAGTTACTTCATGTTACTTGTTGTCAGTAAGTAGACCCTGATCCTATACTTATTAGTATTTCTTAGCTCTTTTTCGCATCATGCTGAGTGAACTTTGGGGTAATGAAAGTTGAAAATAGACAACGAAATTTTGAAAATTATTTTCCTTACTTTTTGCCTTGGGTAAGAATCGAACCTGCTCTTCGAGATCAGTAGGTCAGTTGCTCTACCATTTGCCCCGCTGAGAGTGTATATAGTTTTGTTTATTTGTCATTTTGTATATTAAATTCAATATGATGGAGTGCAAGTAACATTTATATCAACTAATTTGTTTCAAAGTTGTATCGGATTTAAATTCGAATAACAAGTTTTGAATGTATACCCTAAATAAGTACTTAATTTGAGAACATCATGTAAAAGTTATACACATTTTTATTTTTCTTATCCTTTTTATTAAATCATAGCGCATATGCATATCCACTTCGAAAATGTTTATGTAATTATATGTAGATACGTACCTTAACGTTATGAATTAATATATGACATACTTTCGTATGTATACTATATTGTATAAATGTATGCGTTTATGGTTATACAGATATTAATAGTATTTTATTTTTTGTTAATGAACATCTCATACATATGCACTGCTATTAATTTAAAGCAAATAAATGCAATTCAGATTAGCTTTATAAATTTTGATATATACTAGGATCAAAAACGAAAAAAAGGAAACAAAAATGCTCGTATTAATTACATTGTCTTCGGATCTAATTAATTTGTGATTACTACACAAAACAAAAGCAGGACAAAAATAATTTTCTATTCAAAAATAGAGAGTAGAAAGAAATGTTTAGCTTTTTATATAGCACATGCTTGTATGTATGCATATATATGAAAATCCTTTATTTATTAACTCTCTCTAAACAAAAACTGATATTGATATTTTCCATTCATTTATTCATTTTGCAAAAAAAAAAAAAATAATAGAACGGATATTACACATTAATGTCTAAGTTTAAGCACAGACAAGGATATCATTGTCTGTGGTTTAAGCAAGTGTATACACCATAATTACATGACATAAACATAAAATTTTGTATGCTATATTTAAAAATGATGAAAATTTCCTTCCGATAAAAAAAATACACGAGTATTATACTTTTTTGTAAATTGCTTTCAAAAGTTTATTCTAAAACAATGACATTAAAAGCGAAATATGTACTTACACATATATGTACATCATGCGGATTTAATGGGTACACGGGGTACACATATAATGACATCGTTTAGTTTATAAATTTCTACACCAGATACAAGATAAATTTTTCATTAAAAATACATTTTGAAGATATTACACTAAACTAGAAAATTTCAGAAAGTGATTCTGATTGAACATTTTGATTGATAAATTTTCATTTAAAAAAATATAAAAAATACACTTGAAATGTATATTTTTGAAAATGTTTCTTTTTTTCTCAGAATAAATTTTCAAATGAATGCTCATTAACTACGAAATTAAAGAAAAACTTTTATTGTTACCATTATTAGAAGGAAAAATGATCAGAATGACTGCTCATCATGTCGTCCTTTTGGGATTTTTTTTATTTATACATATACGCAATTTTCCTTTTCGTTTAATGCATTTATCTTTGTTGTTTCCTGAAACATTTTGCGAACTGTTTTATGAGTACAGTAATGAATAATGTAATGAATAATGTATAATGAAGAGAAACATAAATAAATAGACCGGAATAAGTCATGATTCTGATGATGATTGTAGTGGTTATATGAAAATAATATACAACAATTGAAGAGTGCAGGCAAAAAACAATCAAAGTCACTTTTTTATGAAACTGAGAAATTCAACTTTTAAAGTTTTGAGACTTAGTGTCCAATAAATTTACGATTAAATTTATGTTACAGAATTTTAATTTTATGACAGCATCATTACAAAAGCAAATACAATTTATGACGTAAAGGGAAAGTACTTTATTACTTTTTTATTTAAATAATAATAGTATTACAATTTTTTTTGTATGAAAAGACAATCCATGTCAAAAATGTATGAAAAAACAATCCAATTAAAAAACTTTTTTATAATAAATCATCTGATTCTGGAATATTGTTGGAATAAGGAAGCCTTTCAAAGAATTGTTGCGCTTCATCTCCGCAAAATCTTTTTAACACCTTAAGGTCTTCATATTTCGCCAAAGAGACTGGAAGTGGACTTGTGTAACAAGATTGTAGATGTTTTATATGGTCATCTGAAAATGAAGTATCTATTTTATCTCTAATAATATAGGACTCCCAAGGTCCATTGTATGTTGTCCTTAATCGAAGTGTTCTAATGTTTTCTTTAGCTATTGAAATCTCTGAAATCGGTCTTGTAGCAAAAGGAGATTTTTTTTTGTATAACTTGTCCAAATATGCACACCACTTTTTAAATATATGTTGTTCACATTTGATGACAGTAAAAGGTGATGGCTTACATCGTGAAGATTGGACGTGGTCATTCCATTGATCAGGTAATTCAATCCTAACAGTTTGTTTTATTAAACCCATATTTTTATCGCACTCCATGTAACTATGGCCTCGAACTGGAAAAGTTACTCTCACCGAATCGAAGCGGTTAAAAACATGGACTAGTGAGTGTAAGTATCTTATGACCGTAAAATTCTTATTTTGTCCAGCACAAGAATCACAGAAAAGTTGTATGTTTCGCACTTTAGATGAAAGATAGATCTTAAAAAACTGATCCAACATCGATGTAACATCATCAGCTCCTTTTTTGGCCACAGTTTCGTCGTAAGTGAAAAAAAATGATTCACCTACAATAAATACATACATACATATTAAATTGTACATATGTGTGTTTTCAATTTAATTTGTTAAAGTAAAAAAAATAATAATAACCTGTAGAAAGTACGTGAACGTTGAACATATAAAACGACAGTTGTCTGCGATAGTAGACATCATTTGTTGATATGTTAGGAACAGGTAAATTTTTCATAAAGTCAAAACATAAGGCTTCAGACTCGACACTTTTTCTTGCCATTTGTTTTGCAATTCTTTTTCGAGTATAAAAAGTTTCAGCTTTTAATTTATGTAATTTATTTTTGACTTCTAAGTCCTTAACTTTGCTGTTGATTTCGGACGTTTTGTTTTCAGTTGTGTTTGATTTTTTTAACTGTAATTTTAGTGAAGATACATCACTTTGAAATTGGTCACAAGTCGAACAAGTGTCGCTTCTTGGGTAACCAAATGAGATGTTGTAGTCCCTTACAAAAATTGATCTGCAGCTTTCATACGATACTGGGTTTCTCGGATTGAGATCAGTGTACAATTTGTGCAACTTTTTAACATTTAACTGGTCAGACAAATACAATTTTGATTTGTTGCTCACGGTGCTATAGTGAGCTCGACGACCTTTTAGCGATTCAATATGTGTTTTTACCTTCGCTAGAGTTTCTGACTTCATTTTGTGTGCACGATTTGTATGTTTTCCTCTACCATCTTTTGGAGGTAAGCCAGTAGTTCGTAAGGATGTCTTTATCGTTGATATTCTTTGATTAGTGATACCGTGGATAGATATGAACGCTTTCTGGCAAATTGGAACATCAATAATTGTAGCATTTCTTGCTACTCTTACTTTGTAACAGTAACTACTTTGCCGCAATAAGCTGTTGCCCTCACTTCCACGTGGTCTGCGCTGTTTTATGGGAACAAGCGCTATTAAACCCGAAAGATAAGAATCTTGGGAGTTCTTATCGCCTAGTAGATTGAATTTTTTTATTATAGTCTGTCTTTCAGAATAAATAACGTTTTTAAAGCATTGAAATCTAGTACAATTGCAGTCTTCTCCAGAAATATGACTCATAGCTCTAATTTTTCGAGCAACGTCCGTTATTTTTCCCTTTTTGGTCCGTTTTTTCGGTTGCACTATTAAAACATAGTTCATGACATAACAACACATATAATAACATAAGAACGAACTATAATTTATGCTAAATTATCTAAATATTCTTACCCGCTGGCTGAACATATTCTCCCTCGTCACTACAATTATCCATTATTATTCACTTTTTACTTTCGCACTTTTAAAAAGGTAATAATCGACTGAACATTATTTCATTGAAAACACTTGAAATGAATAATACATACGATGAGAATACGGTAAAAATAATACCGTTAAGTTTTAATCGCAAAAAACTCGTTTTTAAAAAAAATCAAAATTGAGTTGGACTGTTTTTCCATACAATACAATGACATAGATTGTTTTTTGCCAGTATAGAAATTGTTTATCTTGGTATTGCTTTGATATGGAATATTTTTCGCTGTTTTGATTACCATAGACTTGTAGAGCATTGTTCTAGCTTTTCTACAACACCCATATCACATTTTTCGAAAAAATTGACTTTGATTGTTTTTTGCCTGCACTCTTCAATTTTATATAAAATTGCTATTTAAAAATAAATTTTCAAGAATAAATATTTCAATTTAACGAACATTTTTTCAGGTTATTGTTTATTTTATTCTTCAATGCGCTTTCGAAATTTTTAATGAGAAAATAAATCACTGATCTATTTATGTATGATAAGTGATTATCCGAAATGTTGGATTTGTTTTCCCAATAAATACATCAAAACATCGCGTCAAATCCCTAATCTTTAATCTTAGAAAGAAAAGAAAAATAATTGTCTATGCGTTTATTTACTATTGTATACAGTCTACTTTGTACTATACATCCTTCAAGCAATAATTCGATCAAATAAAAGATTGTATGACAACCAGAGGCAAATCTGCTGACATTATAACAGACAGAAGAGATGAATAAATAGATTTGAACGAAAGTTTTTTAACAAGCAAAATATAAAATCATATACCCATATGCAAATAATACGTAAATCGTATATGCGACAAAAAAATAGAAATACATAAGTGAAAAAACTGAAAGAAAAAAATAGAAAATAATAAAGAAAAAAGCCGAAATATTTACATATAAATATATGTCGAAATCCTTTTTCAAGAGAACAAATAGAGAGAGAAATTTGAATTTTTTGTGATAAATAAAATTCGTTGAATGTTGAATTTTACATCGTATCGAAATATTTTTTTTTTTTTTTTTTTGTTATTTGGCACATTTTTCATTAATTTGATTGATAAATAAAAAAAAATCTTTTATAAGAGCATACATATATGACATAAAAATATTATGTGCACTGTACATAATACTCGTAATATACATTTATTTGATTGCTTTGCTTTTCCTCTTTTGATTCAATTCTACATATACATATACTCATATACACATACCATTTATTAGACAAAAAAAAATCTGGTTATCAAATTATTCGTTTCCTTTTTTTTAGTTAGTTTGATGATTTAAGAATTTCCATATTTGACAACAATTTCCATACATCACAAAAAAAAAAAAACTATAAACATGGAACCAAGAACAAAGATAAATGTCTTCGACAAGAACAATAAAAGAAATGATATGTCTCTACAACTCATATATGTGTTGTTATGTATACATGTATGTGTATGTTGTCTATTATACATGTATATATTACCACAATAGTTCGTCAGTATCAACGAGAAAAAAAAATCATCTACTATTTTGAATTCACCATATATCATCATTATGAGATGAGAACTTGTAAATTTGTTTGTTGTATATGGTTGGTATATTCCTTATGTGAATCCTTTTTCATTGCTGTACAATAAATTTTTATTTTATTTTTTTTTTTTTGCCTTTTCTATTGTTGTGCAAATAATGGCCTATTATTTTCCACAAAAATGAGAAAAAATATTTCTACTATGAAAAAAAAAATCCAAATAGAAATAAATTAGAAAATTACCAAAAAAAAAAAAAAAATAACCTTGTTTACATGTTCATGTTCTTTGTACGAGTATATATTTATAAAAATACGAACACATAAGTGTACACTTACACACACACATTTTTATTCGCATGATATTTACATGAAAAATAATAATAATAATGTTATAAAATTTCAAGGAAATGTTCAATTTTTTTTTCAATTTCAACTTTTTTTGCAAAGTGAAATTTAAATTTTCAAGAAATAAAAATGTAAATATATAAATAAATAAAATCACATATAAAAATTTTATGTTACTTTTAAAACTCTTTTTTTATTGTTTGTTGTTTATATTGATTTTTAAAAATTTATTTTCAATTCATATTTTGTAAGTTATCTATGTACAGGAAGTTATGTGCAGTCATAATTTTTCAGAAAATGAGTATTAAATTATAACCTTTAGGTACATTTTCTTTTACCTTAAAACTTTTATAAATTTTTTTTTTTGTAAGTTTGCAAATTATAATTTCAAGAAATTCTTCAAATTTTTTGAATACATACACATACATATCCCTTTCCTTTATTTATACTTGGTTTATACACAATTTTATATATGCAAATTTAGAATTGATAATGAAGCTCAGACTAAAAGTTTTCCAAAATCTATCATTCTTCTTCAAATTAATTGCTTTAATATTTTATCCTTAATTTTTCAATAATATACTTTATAATGTAAGATAATTAATGCAATTTTTAAACACAACTATTATAAAAATCTCTTTTGTTTTCTATTAGCTTTATACAATAATTATATTATACTAGTACATCAACAGAATTACAGACATATTGTGGAATCTTTACTTTAATAAAAAAAAAATAATAATAATTGTGCATAACGAATTGTGAAAGCTTTATTCTTCTACTTAGTTTCGCGCATTATTGCATTAAATTTCATTCTTTTTCTTCGGTACATTTCTACTAAGTATACATATATACATACATATATGCGTCAGACAGAAAATCCTTTTAAAAGTTGATAAATTTAAATGAAAATTTTTTAATATATTTATTTACTTATTTTCATTACATTTTTATTTTTTTATTTATTTTATTTTTTTTTTTTTTTTTTTTTTGTATAAAATCACAAAAGAAATTTTTGTTCCTGCTAGATGGAAAGGAAAATTTTAATATTTTTTTTTTCTGCTACACTCATTATGAATAGACATTAAAAATTAAATCACGTTTCTATCTATATACGAGAATCTAATGGGTAGATGTGTGTATAGTGTACGTTTATAATGTATTCTGATTTCATATATGCATATACAGAATTAGATTAAACGCATATTCATATACTCTCTATATTAACCGTTATTTATTTAGTTCTTTTTTTTCTCGTATAATTTTATTACTGTTATTATGTTATATGCTACCAATATTTAAGGAAAAACAGTACATACATATGTATTAAGATCATGTTCAAAACACATGAATAAAATAAATTAATTATATATGTATATATGTAGAATGAATATGAAACAAACAAAAAATGAAGATATTGTGACTATTTAATGTCTGCCTCTGCACATACATATATGACTATGTATAATAGTTATACGAGTATGTATATATGTATGTGGAAATTAATCACATGATATTTATAGTAAATTACATATACTCCTATATTGCGTTACGAATTTTAAAATGAACTTTTTAAATCGTAATGATAATAATGTAATGAAAAAGAAATACTGGAACTTTATGCCTGTTTAGGTATAGTACCTTATCACTTTTGCTACAGCTTCATTCAGTGAAATTATTTTGAAACAAACATAGTCCCATATATGAGAACGATACATAAAATTAAAATTTGTATTTCATGTAATATTCTCGTACGTATATATGTATATATTTAAACTTAATTAAAAATTCTTGAAATGAAATGATTATATAAAATAAGATTTATTTTAATCCATGCATATTTTTTTATCCTTTAGGATTTGTATTAATTACGTTTTCCGGATTCTTTATCACATGTACGTGTGTGTTACTGTTGTTATTGAAGATACTATATATATATATAGATATACATATACGAGTATATACTAATACTTATGTATTTGATAAAAAATATGTAATACAACATATAAACTGTCTATTAAAAGATAAAATATCACAAGACAAAAATAAATTGGAATAAAATAAAATATGTGTACAAGATATATTGTATCTATACATACATTTACATACAAATATAAATACTTAGATGATATATTAAACGAAAATTTTGTGCAAAAAATAAAATCGTAAAGAAATTCAAGAAATTAGTTTCTCTAGATTTTCACGCAATTTTTTTTGCTGTTTTATCGTTTGTAAGCAATTATATGCTTTCAGCTCGTTGACGTCGTTATATGTATATGATGATGATGATGATGTTAGATCAAAAAGAAAAAAAATAATTTTTATACACTCACTCGTATATGTGAGGCAAAAAGAAGAAGAAGAAGAAAATATATGAGATTATAGTAGGGAAAAAAAAAATATAAAACAGAATCCTTTGACTTTATCATTCCTTTGTCTGACAATCATTAAATAATCTAGACATGTTTATCATTTTGACCTAAATTGTTTTTTCTCTAACTTTCTTTTTTATTTTATCATTCTTTTTATTTAATGACTTCCTGTTTTCTTCTAGCGATTATGTTATACATATATTATATAACAGATTTAATTTTATATTTTAATATAAAAACTATCCTAAATACTATTATTCATATTATAAATTTAACGTATATCAATAGAAATATCTGCGAAAAACTTTTATTATGCGGTAAAATTGAAATTCAATTTTTCCATTTCAATAAACAGATATAATAATTTATTCATAATTATTTTCTTTAATTTATATATTGAACATTACATTATTATAACCATAAATAAGATAAAAAAAATCTAGCTAAATTATATTTTATGTGTCATCGACATTAAGATATTTTTTTAAAACCAATAATTATAATTATAAACTTTTTGATTCATAATCGCATTAAAAAATTTTAAAAAAACTCTAAAAAAATAAAAGGATCTACAAAAAGATTAACTAAATTTGGGCGGTAACAAATAATTTATTAAAAGCTTTGTTATTGAAAACATTTCAAGAGAAATTCAGAAACAGAAAATTAATTTCAAAATAAATAAAACGTAGTTTTGAACATAAAATTTTTCAATTTTTCTCAATTTTTCCTATAAAATTTTTATCCATTACACCGTGTGTGTATTCAGATTGTTGAGCAATTTCGAATTAAATTTTTTAATTTCAACAATTCACTATGACCACAGACTATGACTAAACATAAATAAATGATGACGGAAACAGTATATAGAAAAAAAATTTTTTTTTTATTAAATTCCATATACAACTTTTATTTTAATCATAATTTTATAATTTGAATTTCGCTAAAATTATTACCATTTACCATATTATAGTGTAAGCTAACCACAAACAAAAGCATATTTTTCTATAATTTTTTTTTTTTTTTTTTGGTTCACGCTTGGTGATGTTTGTCTGTTCATTGCTTAATGGTTTTACAAGCATACAATCGTAATCAGACCAGACACGTGCAATAATAATCATATTAAAAATCTAAATGCAAGTGTACATACAAAGTGTAGTTATACCAACATATTTACATAGATAAATGCGTAAAAAAATTAACACCCTCCAAACCATTTTCTTTTCTGTTTTTATACTGTCAATTGTTATAAAAAAATTTCATAAATTATAGTTAATACTGTTATTTTCAATTTTTCATTTTTTATGTAAATAGATAGAAGATAGAAAATGCTCGTATACAAATGACAATTACAGAAGGATTTTATTACATTTTGTTTGGATGAAATTGAAACTGAACTTATGAAGGATTTAAGAAGCTTATAGAAATATGATCATATAAATGGTTTGAAAAAAAAATTATTATTTCTTTTCTTATATTTTATTCGATTCCATATTCCATTTTGTGTTTATGTGAAAATGTACTATATATCCGGTACATTTATTCAAATATCAACCCTATTTTCATGAAAAATTTTCAATTTACGCATTACTTTAAAATAAAATACAAAAAGGATTTTACAAAATACACAAGCGCATAATAACACATACATGCACTGTGTATATGTACATAAGTCTTATAGCAAAAAGATTTTCCATAATAGAATAGAAAGCAATTAAACTGAATATTATTATATCAGGAAAATATAAATACTCCTGCATATGTATGTAATGTGCAATACAATATTTATAGAATTATTCACAATGAGATGAAATTAATCGTTTATCACATTCTTTTTATTTTGTTCAAATAACGTCTGGTCATGTGTGTAATCTTATACTCGTCGTTGGCAGCACATTATTGAATAAAGTGAAAAGGACATTTTATTTGCCGAGAGCAAATAACAAAAAGTATATACTCGCGTATGTATGATATATAAACAATCGAAAGGATTGTATAAATCATACAAAAAACAAAAAAGATAAAAGATCAAATACATAATCAAATACCATCATTTGTGTAGTTTATCCGTCAAAATAAATATCCGTTTTGTTAGTTTTTGAAAATGTTTATTTTCTATTGAATTTTAATGAAATTTTATTTTCAAATAAAAAAATAAAAGTACCGATCGAAAAAGTTAATTATAAAAGTTTTTAATTTTATGTATGCCTTGTTTTAGATTGAAATTTAATAAAATAAACGTCATGTCGCCATGTATATGTAAGTAAGTATATAAGAACTTTGTGAAAATTCCTATTAAAAAAATTAAATTTTAAACATCAACAGTATCAACGGATACACCACATTCACTTAAAATTGACATTATACCCCCCATCATCATAAACAAAAAAATAACACACAATTGAAATAATTATGCTCTTCATTCATCTATTCAAACTGTACAAAGATACATAGATTTATCTCGGTTTATAATATTCCCTTTCACTTTACTTTTTTTGGTTACTTTTTGTAAAATATTTAATTTTCCTAAACCAGGAGGCATAGATACTTAATACTTATTTTGATGAAACTGAATATAAATGGTATAAATGACTGAATGAATAAATGAATGAATTGAATGAAATTCATGTGTCTCAAGAGATACATTTAAAGTCAATTCAGTTGAATATTGTCTTTTATTTTATTACAACACTATGCATCATATATATGTATATACCCAAAAACAAAAACAGAAAAAAAAGGAAATTTTACATACATTATACCAACGCACATACACGTGTACTTTACTCGTATATATGTAATAACATGTTAACAAAATGAAATGAAATTGTCATGAACAATTACTAGATAGAAACTCCCTTTCTTATTTTGAAAATAACAAACAAACAAAAAATATATTTCGTATTGTATTCTAAACCATTGTTACGATAATGATTAATATTTTTTGAAATACATATGTATTAGTGTGCATTACTTTTGCTTATATGTACTTACATAGTAAGAAAATTTAAAAGATTTAAAATTTTTAATATTAAAAGTTTTTACATTATTTTGTTTATTGCTTTATAAAATTCATCCAAGACCAAATATCTATATTTTTAATTACCGAAACAACATATCGCCAAAAGGCCCTGGCGGATCGTGGTTGGCTTCTCCTTGTAATAAATTAAATTAAATTATTAATCTAAAACAACACATTACCACATCACCATCAGTTGATATTTTTCGAAAGATACTTGATTCTTTTTTTTTTCATTTTTGTTGTGCAATTAAATCATTTCATTTGAAATTTTATTGAAAAAAATAATTAATGGTAAATTATTGGTAGATACAAAATTTTTATTATAACAAAAAAATATATATACATATATATTTCATCTCATATGTATAAATCATTTTATCTGTTATATGATAAATTCTATACGTATTGTATCTGAAAATGTCCTTTTTTTTCTATTAATTCATGTACAATAAACGAAACTAAATATTTTACAAACAAAATATTTTTAACTATTGTACAATGCATTTCAATAAAATGTGACGAAAATTCCTTGTATTTTTTTTATATATTTTGACTAAAACTAAAAGATAAAGGAAAATAAAAGATTTTTGGGATAATTCAATTTAGAGATTCCACTACTTTGGTGGTAAAACGATTTTAACAAATAGAACTCAAAATGACTCAAACAAAATATAAAAAAAACCAACAAGATTTTTAACATAAAAATTGAAAGATGATCATATTTCTATTTACACACATTTTCTCTACATATTTATATACATACAACGAGTACACATATACACATACATTATATCCATATGTACATATGTACTTGATGTATTCTTTTAATTGCAATGTGATTTCAATTATATACGAATCTTTTTAATGTTAGATTGAAAAGAGCGAAAAAAAATCCTAAACACATACAAGTATTATATGAGTATATTATTGTATGAAAAAATTAAGTACAAAAAAAATTCTCTTTTCTTTAAATTGTACAAAGGATATTCGACACTTTTACACAACCAAATAAAAAAAAATCTTTTTTCTTTCGTCTATTTATCATCATCGAATTGAATTTTCATAAAAAGCAAACGAACACTATAGCGAATAAACGTAATGTATGTTGGAATTCTTTTTCTTGTCGGTAAATTTAATTGAATTTATTTTTTTCTTTTGAGAATATGTATAAATATATTTTTTTCTATTTCATAGATGTACATAATACCATAATACATAATACACTAATAAAAAATAAAATAAAAATGGAACATATAGGTAGAATCATAGAACCTTCAATTGTAATATCTATAGAAGAGAAATTTTTTGAAAATTTATTTTCGCATAGATTATCATTTGTTAGTTGTATTTGTACGATATATACGTACACTGTTTGCACGTACTATAATATTTTATTTGGATTTAAAATGAAGAGGACAACTAGCTACGAAAGTAAAAATAAAAATGTAGACCTAACTTCTATGCAAGTACAAATATAATATGTAACGTAATGTTGGTAACGTGAAAAATAATTTTAAATTTTTGAATGCATTTTAGGTGTTTTTGATGATTTTTTAATTAAACTCTTAATATATAATTTTTCCATCCATCGTGTATACATACTCATACATATACAGTCATTATCATTAACATCGTCGAAATGATAAATCAACTAAAATTTTATATTACAGTGATATATATGTATTTATTTTTTGATATGTAGTACGAGTACATAGTACAATTTTTATGAGGGTTTCCAAAATTTTAAGCAAAATCACTATTTGTACAATTATTAATTGCGTTCACATAAATATATATATGTATTTATAAATGTGTTATAATAATATATGTACGTATATATAAAATTCAATAGTAATAATTGTTAGATTTATACATAAATATACAATACGTATTTACTATCTATATAGGTACTCTAAATTATCATTAGAGCAGATGTATGCGTATACACATATTTAAAGTACAATACAAGTACAAAGTTATGTTATATGTTATATAGAAATAATATATTACAATTTTCAACAATAAAACAACTTGAAATTGTTATTATCATAAAATATATAATATAGTGAAATTCATTATTCTCATAAATGTCTAAACTAAGTACGATGTACGATGTACGATTACACATAGGTACATATTTCTATTCAAATATTAAACGAATAAATTCGTTAGTACTTTGAATTATTTGAATCGTATATATGATTATACATACTGATGATGTACACAAGTATACTTTATAAAATGTAGCTATATAAATTTTTGGAAAATTTAGAGAGGGTGGAATAACAATACAAAATTTAGTTAAACTAAAATCTGATAATGAATTTTGTATATTATGCCGGACTCATAGATATATGATGTAGATATAGGGTAACAATCCCTATTACCGGCCACTTAACGAATTTGCTAAATTGAATTTTATTTTTCATGGAAAAAAATAATTTTGGAGAAAATTAAATAATTTCGATAATTAAGTTTAAGTTTTAAGTTTTTACTTATTAACAGTTTATTTCATAATTTCAATTTTTTTATTATTATTTTATCATTTAAACCAAAATGGATCCTTTTTTCCAATTATCGGCCACTTTTTTCCTATTATCGGCCAAATTGGTTCCCATTATCGGCCAACAGAAAAATATGGATCTAGTGAATATCAATAAACCAAACTTTAAATCAACTTTAACAAATTTGGAAAAAAAAACTTTATTAAACAAACAAAATTATGTGAATGTAAAAAATGAATAAAAAAAAATAATGAAAACAAACGAAACAGTAACAAATAGAAATACAGTACAAACTCGACAATTTCAACCCCCATAGTTTCAACTCTCGATCTTTTCAACACATAAGCGTTCAACATTAACTATTCTATAGTTTCAACCACAAATATCAGAACTGCTCTGTAGTTTCAACTTTCGTGATTTGGTACATAAAAATAAATCTATCTAAACGTGTCTGAAAAAAATTTGGAAAATGAATTGAGTGAACTAATTTTTGACGTTGAAAATGATGATAATGACAGTAATTTATATGAAGATGAAGAAGAGGTGGAAGACCTTGAGAAAATAAAACATTCTGATGCCGTTCAAGCAATTGATATGGGCATTAAGTGGGCTACACAAAACTATGTTTCTTACGACATCACAGTTATTCAAAAACTCAAAGAGGATGCAATCAATAAAATGAGCTCAATAAAAGCCTGGAAAACATGCCTTATAGATTTTTTTAAAGAAAACACCCGATAAAAAGTATCAACATTAAAACTTATATGTATTAAGATTTTCTCTCTAAATATTATATTTATATTTTCAAATGTTATATTTCTTTAAATTGAATGTACAGTTTGTTTTTTCTTTTATGTAAACATATAGAAAAAAGTCAAAATACATAGCTATGCGAGTATTATTTTTGTATTTTTGTTTAAAATAGTGCTAATGATATGAAGCTTTCACTTGTCCTGTGATTTCAACTGTTCTGAAATTTCAACAAGGCTGGTTTTTATTAGTTGAAATTACCGAGCATGTACTGTAGTTAGGTGGCCGATAAGAAAAAACCACCAGCGGCCGATAATTAGAGAGCACTGCTTATTTTATTTTCTATTACCGGACGCGCAAAAATTAATATAATTAATAAAAATTTTAAATATTTGCAGAATTACTTACTCAATTTAAAGTATTCTTTACATATTAAAAATTATAAATTGTATTTATCACTTTACAAAACACTTTTGAACTCTTTTTGGTGAACTTATGTATCTTAAGAAAAAAACAATTTTTTACTACTTTCTATTAATTGTTCATATAGATTGAGCCAAAAAACGCAAATGAATTATTGCACACGGCAATTTTTTATTATCTAATTATTAACATGTTAAATGCCTATAGTTAGAAAAAAACAGTTACAAATAATACCGTTATCCTTAGAATTTTTTTTCGATTTTTAGAACTGTTGGCCGATAATAGGAAGGTGGCCGGTAATAGGCTTCGTTACCCTATAACATATGTATATAAAATTTATGTACATACTACACACATACAAATATATATATAACCTTGTTATAGATGCATTAAAAATGATAATAATTGATAACAGAATTTTTGGTACATGTGACAATAATTATGATCAAGAGTCTTATGGTTGTTAGTTAATATTAATAACAATGTCATTTTGATTAAGTGCAACATACATAATTATTTTGTTGTTATGTATACAAGGATAAGAAGATAGTTTTACATTTAGATTTTATATTTATTCGACTCGACTCGTACATATTATAGGTATATTATAGAATTAGATATGAAATTTTATATAGTGTACATGGGAAATTTTTTGAAAAATCATTTTTCTTCTTCATTATTTATTACTCATTTAAAAGTATACTTTTTTAGTGAAATGTGAAGTGGTTTTAATCCTGTAGTATTTTGCATATATTTTATACTGCAAAAATCAACTTTTTAAGCAAATAATTTCATAAAATTTAATTCAAAAAACTTTTAAATTCAATTGAATACATTTTCTTTTTCTCATTTTTGTTACTAATTTTCAAAATACCTGTATTTTAGTAGTATAATACCCGTATACTCTTTACATACATATGTATGTATATACGAAATTTCTTTATTTAGATGACAAAAAATAAGAAAAATATATATATATTATGACCTAAAGGCATTACAATGAAGAGGGTAAATGTTATCACACTGACACTGTCGTTTTATTCTTATAACAAACAACGCAACACCAACAAAAAAATGTTCTTTTAATGTATGTTTGAAAAGAATAATATTTTCAAAAGGTGTACATTAACAATGCAATCATCAATTTTTTATTGTTATGTATGTATTATATGTATATGCATTATATTCGTATATAGCCATATATAGCTTGTAGCAATGGTAACCGGAAATCATATTAACGAATAAGAAAAAAATTTGAAAAAAAAAAATTAAATTTTTTTTTGTATTGAGTCTTTTGAAAATTGATTTTTATTCTTTTTTTCACCTTGGCTGTCAAAACATACAACTGAATCAGTAACTGAAAAAATAATAACACATATATATATATGTACATACAAATAAAATAAAATGCATGACGAATATAATAAGGATTTTAAAATCCGTGTAAAAGTACGTTATTTATACACTACTTACACTGATGTATAATGTTTTGATTTGAAAAATTAAATTTTAAGAATAGCATTTAATGCGCATTATTACGCACAATCAATTTTCAAAGCAGGATCACGTGTATATACATACATGTATATTGTCGTTGTATATTTTTATATGAAAAGAATATATATTATACAATCTGTTATATAGTGTCTTGCATCGATATATGGAATAAAGTTTGATTTATGTACGCATGCACATATAAAATGAAGTCAGTATGAAAGAAATTTTTAATTTTTAACAAAACAAAACCATATGTGTGCGATGACAGTATCGTGTGTTTGCGTTTGAAATTTTTGTTTTTTGTTTTTTACTTTAAAGAAATTATTAAATCGAAAAAATTCATTCCAATCCATTTATGTTTTATGAAATTTAAAAAAGGCTGAACATAACATTTCCTGTTGCTGTATGATATCAATTATATCTGTGTTGATTGATAAACGCATACCGCATACATATATAACACTTTTCTAACCACTCCTATAATTTTAAAAACAAAAACACCAAAACCATATGCAATAATGCACATATATTTTAACGTCATTTGCCATTAATTAATTTTTGAATTCAATTTTTTTTTCTTTTCATTTTTTATTTTTTTATCCGATAGTCTATATTCCAAATCACTGTTTTTTTTTTATATTCCATAATAATTGAGATGTAAGTACATACATATATGTACATATATGTGTATTACAATTCAACACCATTAGATAACTTGTACATGTTTTGATAAAGACTTAACGGTTCATAATCAAGGTGTTGTTATTAAGCCATAAAAATGTCAAATCTAAACAATAAATAATAGGGTTTTTGCGTTTGTCTCCTGATTAGAAAAAAAAAAAATAAATAAAACAAAATAAAATAAGGAATAAAGGGGTGTTCTGAATAGAGATTTTTACCAACTCATAAATATTTCATTATTTATTTATCATGCAAATCCAAAGTGTACTTTTATCATTTTTCTATTCGAAATTAAGCAATCATACATTCATACATTTATATACACGCAATATACCTAGACCATCAGATATGAAAGTTATTCAGTCAGTAATCCCCCAATGACAAAAAAAATAAAAATAATAATAAGATAATTTTTCAATGTACGATTATTTATTGTAGTTAGTGTCTTTTTCAAGTAACACATCTGTTCGATTTGTAAGTTGTAAGGTTGTAACTATCATCACTATATTGTACTGTACTGTTGGTTGCTTTGCTGGTATATGAAAGATTTGATAACATTGAAAGAATTAAAAAAGGACAAAAAGAAAATGAAAATATGGGGAAAATTTTATCCATTATCATATACATTCATATACATAAGATTATAAATACATAAATGGGTAAGTTTATTATCTCAATGCATGAATAAAAATGAAGTTAATCAGATCAAAATTATTACGTATACATATCGTATATGTATAGGCACATCATTTAAATAGGCATACTCATATACTTACGGTAATAAAAATCTTTTTAAATGACCATTAAAAACAAAATAAATTCTTTCTTTCTCTGAATATTTCTAATTACTAGATAATAATGTACATACATATATATTCAGATATAATTATATATAATATTTAGTTAATATGTTTATATATAGATAGACTTACCCTTTTTAAAAAAAAAATGCATAGGAAAATATTTGGTAGTGTAGATGGGGTGGGGTGGTGGGTCATCATGAAAATCATACATATAATTCTTCAAACTTTCAATTGAACAAGTACAACTAGAGTATAAAACAATTCATTACATAAAAACACATTTATTCACAATGATGATAAGTAAAAAATAATAAAAGAAACTATCAGAATAATACACAGGATAATAAGTAAGTACGCGTGATATACTGTAATAATCGTAAATTTGACTTAAAATTTTACGAATATTTATTATCACGGTTTTTATACGTTCAAAATAATATTAAACATGTATTGGAGTTGGAGCAGTCCAATTTCTGAACTTCAAAGATTTTTTTAAACATTTCGTTTTACTGGTTTAATACAAATTTGTAATTGAAGATTTCAATTAGCCACGAAAAATAAAATTTATTGAATATTATAGAAACTATTTATTTTAGAAACATTTTTCTATCATGATTTTCTTTTATGTCAAATATTTCCGCCAACAATTTGTATAGTCCGTTAAAATATTACTTGTATTTATATAATATAAAATGTTCGAGACTCGAATGAGTATTTAGAAATAATATGTGATGGCGCTACAGTCAATTCAAAGAATATTTTTCAAATCAGCTGATATTATGTTATGAATTTGGTTTCTCAATTCTCATTTCTGAATTACCTGATTCTGTCTGAATTCTGAATTCCGTTTGTTTGTATTGAGTACATTCTACACGATTCTACATCTACATTGTGTTTGTGTACACTGTTTGCCTTTGCTTGCTGCTTTATTTTGCTTGTAAAATACGATGTCGCGCTGGCGCTAGTTAATAGCCTTTTATTTTTTTATGAATGATTATAGTGGTGTGGTGGTGTGCTGGTGTGTGTGGTGTATGGTCTTGGTCTTGGATAAATTTTTGGTTTGGTTAATTGATTTCATTTTCATTTTTCATCAGCAATCAGCATCGCATCGCATCAGTATGGTGAAGAATATTGTGTTGTTTGGTTATAAAATAAATGTAATAATGAATTACAAAAATATGGTACAAAAAGTGGTTAAATAAAGTAATAGAATTAATAAAATGTGTCAATAAATAAATTAATTTACATTATTAATGATAGGATTATTTGATAAAAAAAAATGTGAAAAAATATTTCATACTAAATACTTTTAGTAAAAATAAATCAATTAGATTTAAAAGTGTCATCAACATTTATATTAAATTCTCAATAATTTCAATGAATAATGTTTCAAATAAAAAGTGAATTACTTTGTCAATTAATAGTGAATTTTTAAAATTTATGAATTAAATAAAAGCATATAAATTATAAAATAAAATTTACCTATTTATTATAACATTCACTAAAAATGTCAAAAGCAAAAATGACAATTCGAACACAATGGGTTTTTTTATTTGGATTAATTTTCCTTAAATTATCTACGATAACAAATGCTCATTTAAATTTATATTTAAATCTTCAAGAAGTGATGAGATTATTAGGTAAGTTTAAAAATAGTATAAAACTATAGTAACTAATAAAAACTATATAAATAAATTTGTTTAGTATGTAGGGTTATGTTTCAATTATTTTGGTTTTATTTTGTTTGTAAACAAAAAGTTGTTTACAATTTTTTGGTTTTTTTCTCTCTTGCAAATTAATGTAATTCTAATTAGGTACATTGAATCTGCATATTTTAATAGGTACTATATGACTTTTTGTTAAAAAGAAAAAAAAAATAATTTTTTAATTGCCTGTTGCTTTTACATACATAGAACGAAACGTAAAATTCGATAAAAATTTTATTAGTTCAAAAGTCATTAACAAAATAAGAAGTGCTCAAGAAGTTTATGTGGTTTTTAAAGTTCAAATTTTAAGGATATCCTAACTAATTATGCTTTTATTTGAAGGATGAAATTAATACATAATACCATACAGTCTTCTACGTAATGTGTATAAAAATGAATTAACTTAATATTGTATAATGTTACCATGACATCAAAACTTAGTAATATTGGTAATATCAACCGTTAAGGATTTACATATACATATGTAGTACCAAATTTTACATTAATTTGTACATTAATACAAGTACATATATAAAACATTAAAAATATTTCCAATTTAATTAATTATTTTTAAGGTTCAATAAATTTTCACATTTTGAAAACTACCTACCCATTCAATTCTCATGCCAGACAAAATAATAAATATTTTCTTCTTGATGTTCAGATCTAAATCAAATTATTGAAATAAAATTGTACATTTCAAAAAATTTTTACAAAAGATAATTAAATTTTCATAACGAACAGATACATATACATATGTCTGTACATAATATATGTACCTAATTTTTTGGTGACAAGGAAATGTCAATCATTAATAATATAACCCAATAAACCGCAGTATATCTAAATTTTACACAAATAACATACATTCGTGATCTATTCAATCTATTTCTATTTTGAAATTTATTGTCATTCAAATCTAAACAGAGGCATAAAACCAAATTCCGACATAAAAGCGGATTGTGAAATACAAATTATTACATTTTTTCATGTTTTAATTGAAGCAATTAGATACCCAAAGTCAAATTTATGGTACAAAAGTAATGTAGGAAAGATATGTGCAAACATGCATGAAATTCTGATAATGGACATTTGTAATTTTAGTTTCAATGTATAGTGTGCATATAGTGCTGCATGCATATGTACATGATTATCTGAAAAAAGTGCAAACATTACATATTAATGTAGTTATGTGTATTAATATTTAAAAATAGAAAAGAAAAACTACTATTTAGTTACTACTTACTACAGAAAAAAATCAATAAACTTATCTTGTTTAAACAGCTTTATTTACTGATAAAATGACTTTTATTGCTTTTATTCATACATATTCGAATATGTAATATAGAATGCAGTGTATGTAGGTACGATGTTATGTTTTTTTTTTTTTTTTATTTGCTGCGTATGCTTCTATTTTACCTACATAAAAACAAAAAATCATATTTCCATATATCTATTATAAGTCTCCATCATTTAAGATACAATATGCATTTTGTTGCTAGCATATAGCAGATATGTACATATACCAACATTGTTTATGAGACTGGACTTTTTTATGCATGCACATGTACCTATATGTACATATAATATAGTACTATAGTTATAATATTATTTACATTTATTCAAGGTAGTATATACCTCTATAAAGATATTATCAAATATCAAGCAGTCCAGTATATGCGCTTGTTAACAAGATTTTTATCATAACATTGGATACACATACGTATATATGTTTCAAATTTAATCCTCATGGTGGTTATATTTCCAGAAATAAAAAAAATATTATAATAATAATTTCGAAATGCAGGAAAAAAAGATACTAAAAAACATGTTCAGAAAACAAACACGAGCACGACCAAAGAAAAACTAAAAAACTAAAATATAAAAAAGGAAAAAAAAATTTATGTTTCATTTTAATATATATCGTCGTCGTCTTCTGTCTATGATATAATAAAATCATATATACATTTATATACATAATATAAAGCAATTCAAATAAGGTACACATAAATGCATGTGGGATATAAAATGTATTTTTCTTTTTTTCTAATTTTTTTGTTTAATCCATACTACATACTACATACTTGGTATTTCAAATTAGATTATATTTGTTGATAATAATTTCAAAATATGACTGTAAACAACAACAAAATATACTAAATGTAAACAATAATTTACTACCTTAATTAATAGATTTTTCTTTATTTTTCTCTTCTTTTTTTTTCTAAGAAATTTTTTTATTTCATTTTTTATTAAAAGATTAAAAGATAAATTCAAAATAAAAATTGAAATCATGCTAAAATTATAAAAATAAACTTTTACAAATATCTACGTAGAGTGTATAGTGTATACAAGTAGAGTGTACATAAGTAAATTTCTTATTGAAGTTGTTGTATATTTTATTTACATTCATATATGAATTATCCATTAAATATATAAAAATCAAAAAGAAAAAAAAACATTCTGTTAATATGATATTCCTAACTTGATTTCTCCTTTACTGAACTGTAACATAATTTTTAAAGAAAAATAAATAAATAAAATTATGAAACAAAATTTTTTTCAGTACTTATATATGCTTGTATGTTGAATAAATAATCATTAGTAGACAAGTTTGTTTTTTCAATTAGGACCAATAGATTATGTGATTATGTATACATGCATATTTATAGTACCTATACGTTATAAACATTCAAACACCCTCATAATTTTTTTTCCTATATACCATTCATATTTTTTTATTTTTATTTTAAAAAGAAAATCTAGAATAAAAATATAGGCGCGTTCAATAGTATAAATGTGTCATCATAATAAGGGTCTGTCAAAAAATTTGTCATTTTAAAAATTTCTCAAAACGTAAATTTTGATCGATCCTTCTCATAAATGTGTATACATATTATTGGAAATATGTACATACATATATGGATTCGAGTACCTAACATTTATAATAATCTATGAGTTTTTAAAATATTAGTTATATAAATAAAATTTAGAAAACAAAAATGGGAGAATAAACATTGAATTTAACTTCCTTTCAAACAAAAAAAAAAAAAGAATGTCTTTATTTATTTATTTATTTATTTTTTTTCATTATATGTATGACAAAAATATAAAAATACAAAGAAAAAAATTATTTTCCTATAAATATTTGCCTTTCTTTAGAAGTAATAATAATCATCAAAACCATTGATTCTGAATGTGACACAGCAACTATAAACGTCTCCTTTCCATTGAATAAGTGTATACGAGTATATTATAACTGTATTGTATATAACATTTATGTATATTTAAACCTAAAATAATATACAATTTCATACTGTCATACCAAGTCATACTTATGTATTGCTATGTTTACATAAAACATGCCAACCAAGAAATTTGTCTAAAAAGAAACTTTATGTATATTATGTACTGTATATTTATGTACACACATATATTTTAATAAAATAAAACCCATCAGGAAAGAAAGAACGTTAATCGACTTGCGAGTTTCTTATTATCTGAATATATGATTTCCCGCTGTGTTTAAATAAAAAATGAAAATGTGACTTTGGTCCTCATCGATTCCAATTACTAAAATGTACACATATGCATATGTGTGATTGTAAAATATGAAGATCCAGTCCCAATATTATTATACATTTACAATGTATAAAACTATTTGTATAATTTTATCTGCTTGCTCCTACACAATATATAATAAAAATAAAAATAAAAATATAATGTGTTGTCCTTCACATGAGAACGTAGTATATGTATATTGTATAGGACATCATCATCATTTATACTGACTTCTAAGATATGTACATGTATTTTTTGACGCTATCAATGTCTTATATTTATTATTTTCTTAACAATCATTAATCATAACTCAGTTTGAGATGAAATTTTATGTGCAAAAACAAATAACAAAAAATGTTTATTTTTATACAAAAACAAAAAAAAAAATGAATAAATAAAAACAGGACACAACATGATTTAAGATAAAAATTCATAAATGAAACACCATGATGAAAAATAATATTTGTTTTTTTTTTTTTTTCTTCTGTTAACATTCTTAGTTGATTTTGAATTATAATTTACATAAAATGAATTAATCGCATCGCAGCCCAGTAGTATGTACCATCATGATATAGTCTGTCTAAGTTTATTGTAATTTTTTAATCGATAGATAGATTTCGTCTTTCTAAGTAACTATCCAACTATCTATTATGTACATATTGTTTTGTTTTTTGTTATGTTATTGTCTTAAATTAATTTTGCACATAGTGCAGTGCGTACGTATACACCTTTCAGGTCAGTGATCTCGCTGCTGGTATTTTCTATTTTGTTTTTTTATTTTTATAAAATGCATATTGTACCTATTAATACATAGTTGATATGCATCATCGAGCGGAATTGTTATCATCAAAAAAAAGAAGTAAAATAGAAAAACATAGACTATGAAGTATAGGTATACCTACATTTGTATGTACGAGTATTTATATTTTTTCACTTAATTTTTTTTTTTTTATTCTGCTATATGTTATTGTTTTATTTATGTACGATGTATAGATTTTACATACATACATATGTATCTTACATGCTTGTATAATTTTTTTATACACATATGTTATCATAAATTGTTATTCACAAAAGAACTTGACTACAAGCACTATTATATCAAACCCTTAATGGATTGCAAAGAATAGCTTATCTTTAATTAGAAAAAATCTACAAAGTAAAGCGGTTATTTGCATGAAAAATATGATATAAAAAAAATAATGTACATATAAATAAAAAATTGAATGCACACTCATGAACATGTGTGTACGACTATTGTATGTATAGTTGTTATGAACATTTATATGTACATATGATAGGCATACGTTATGCGATATGAAAATTATATAAAAGTTACATACATATATTAGCATACTTACAATACATTAGTATAATACTATATACGAGTATGTACACATGAACGTGTACAATCATAAAAATATCATAAAAAATCATGTACGTATACATTATATACCAATAATGTATAAAAATCTGTCTGAATTAGGTTCATATTCAAATACAAAAAGGACGATTCTTATACTTTTTATACTACATTATATAGTATACATAGTAAATGCACAGTGAAGTGAAAAAGATGAGGTTTTTGAAAAAGAAAATTCAAAAAAAAAAAACAATAAAAAAAAATCATGTACATATATGAAGAGAAAATGAAAGAAACGAAACAGAAAGAAAATTTCTTTTCATGTTTATTGAATATAAAAGAAAAAATATGCACAGTATGCACGAGGATAGAGCTGCCTAATAAATACTTCCACTACTCATATAATGCCTATGCATACCTATATAGATTCATTAAAAGTTGAAGAGAAATAAAAATAAAAAATACAATAAGAAAAAACTACAAATCTATATATACATATCTTATTATATACCTACACAAAAAACTTTATACATTTCAGAACAAATTTACAAATTCACAACAAAAATAAAAGTATGTATAGATATTTTAATGTCAACCTGACTACTTCGTAACAAACTAACACAAAACTCTTTTTTTCTTCTTCAGAAAGAAAATCTTTTATAATGTATATACATGCATATTTTTTTTTCAATACTACTATACAAATATAACTTAAAAAATTGAAAGAAAAAAAAAAATGAAACGAAATAAAAACTTTTTTACACATTTATTATTTTGATTCCCTCCTCTGACTCTGGATCTGCAGCTGATGATGATGATGATGATCACGATTTTCATATAGCACCACATCACATCATACAATCATCCACATCCACATTCACATTTAGTTTAAAACTCTTCTCTGTTTGTCGAGAATTTCATAAAAATCATCATACTCGTATACCTAGTACATTTAGATTTGAAATGTTGAAATGAAAAAAAAATAAAAAAAATGTAAGCATAACAGATAAATACTTAGTATAAAGAATAAAAAAATAAATACAAATAAAAAGCACAATCTAAAGCTAATTTTTACATTTTATATAGAACACAAGAAAATACATAAAAAATAGAAAAATGTAAATCTTCAAAAACAAAAAAGAAATATAAAAAGTAAAAAAATAAATATAAAAATAGAAATAATACTTTTATACATGAAACTTATGAATGTGTTTGATATAAAGAATTTTTATATTTTCATATAACTATTACTATTACATAGTATGGTAGTACATATTATATAGTTTAATTTAACAATTTGAACTCATTTCTTAAAAGTTTTAAACGTACTCGATTTTATTTTATGTTTTTTATTTTGTAATAAGAATATGTACATGAATAAAAATAATAATCAACTCAAATAGAAAAATGTAATTTTAATTCTATACAAATAAAAATAATTATTGTGAAATTTTAATAAATACACATTGAATGGAAATTAATAAATTAACTGTTGATCTAAATATTATACATATGTGAATATTTTGATTCTACTTATAAGAGTATACATTCTCTTACATACATATGCATGCATTATGAAATGTAATAGCAGAAAATATAAATTTATAAATTCTCATAAATAGTTTTACTAAATTATTTGAAAGGAATGATTAAAATTATTGTTTTCTTTATTTCCTTTTTTCATTAACTAACAATTTTAAAGTCAATGCATGAAAAATGAAAATGAAAAATGTCAGAAAGAATGAAAATTATTTTTTTTTTATATTTTTGTTTTTCTTTAATTATTTTTTTATTTGCTCTTGCAAAAATCAAAAAGAAAATATAAATAAAAACTCTGCGTATTTTTATTCAATTGTCGCTATTGTGACATTTTTCTGTGTTCTACCAGGTTCTACTGTTCTGTATTTTTTTTATTTTTTATTTACTTTATAATTCTTTGTATCAAAAAATATTATCCAGTTAAAAAGGAATACTTTTTTTGTAATTTTAACTAGTTTATAGCTTACCTTTCATTTTTTAATTCTTTTCCTTCCTTTATCCTTTATATACAGGCATTTATATTTTTGTGTTTTCTGTTTATTTTGTAAAAGATTATTTTTTATATTATTATAAAGTTTGAAAATAGTATAATCGTATAAAATTTAACGAAATCTTATTATTAATTTGTATCTGTATAACAACAAACAATATAATTTCCGCATTTATTATATTTCCTTCATGACTTTGAATTTTTTATTTTTTAATATAAAATTTATAACTTAACGTAATTATTGTACATAATTAATATGATTCATATGATATTTATGAAAATTTGCGCAGATTATTCACTTAATATCATCATCATCATTATTTTTTCTTCAAATTTTTATTTTTTGTCGTTTATATTTTCCAATCTCTTTTCCTTTTTTTTTTCAATAGTTTTTTATTTGATTCTTGTCTGCTGCATTTATGAATGAAAAAAAAAATTAATTTAAACATAATTCTATGGTTATATAAACAATGAATTATATCTATACATATGTATGTATATATACATGAATATATGTATGCATACGTACCAGTGCCAGTGAGAATATTTATATAGTGTACTATAATGTGGTATAGATAGTAGCAGTCTACCTGTCCTGGTATTATAATCAAACAGATATGGTTTTATCATTCTACAGTGTATTGTGTAGTAGTGTATTGATTTTAATTTTCTGGGATATTGTACGAGTGCATATATACTTCATTGCATGTGATTGCATGCAGATTTATATATACATATATATCTACTCATCCATTTATTCATCTAACTTTATGTATGCTCTAATATCTTTTTATATACTGATATGTATATTACATGTATAAATTTTTTTACATGCGGTATAGTGCATAGGTAAACAAACATAGATTTATCAATTATCATGATTATTTATGTGTATAGAAAATACAAATAAACTAAGAAAAAATGAATCAAAACCTTTTTTATGATTAAATTTTATTAAAACGTTCATTTGAATAGGATTTTTCATATATGTATATGTATGTATGAACGTATACCTATTTCTATGTGTACAATAATACACCACATTATATACATATATGTGTATACAATATACCAAATAAACATGGTATATTCTGGTAATGCAAATAAATGATATAATATGATATTTTAAATTGATTCATTTTCAATAGAACATTTAATATTAATCAGACAACACAACAAAATAAAAAATTTATTTTAATAATGTATGTATGTTTGTGTATTATACACCGTACATCATGTGACAGTATTTTATATAATTTATATAATGAAAATACTGTATTAAAATGGATTGGATATTAGAAAATAAATATCCATGCCATGCATTAAATATTAATTTGTTGTATAAACAATATGAATTGAATAAATAATAATGAAATATGTATGTACATATTATGAAAATTCTATAACCTATTCTATATATAAATGTATGTATACGTATATATAACACATTTTATTTGAAAATAAGAAAAACGATTTATTAATTTTTTTTTATACATAGATACTGATGCAGAGAAGGATACATTATGAGTACATAATATACATATGTACATATATTATGTCCATTAATTTACGAATATAATATAGTTCACAAACATTAGCTAAATTGCTTTCTTTATTATTCTAAATTGTAGATAAAAGTAATTTCAATTTTTTTTTTGACGCTTTTCTTTTAGTGAGAAACACTTAAGAATATTACCCTCATTTTATGTTTCATCATACACACATAGTGTCCTTCCAAAATATGTTATATATATGTAGTATGTACATATATAATAATATTATGTGAAGTCCTATTTTTTTGAATAAGATTCTTTTCTTTTTTGTTTTTACTTTAATGTATTTTTTTTTTGGTCTTTTTTCAATAAAATTGTCAAATCCATTTTATGAAAATTTATTTCCATAATAATCGAAATTAATGTCTACAACACTGTATAAGTAGAGTAAATATTATATACATATACTACATATATATGTACATTATAAATACATGAATAGGGACATACTATATAATCAAACACAAATATGTACATTTATCTACTGTATGTATTCGCACTCAAAATAAATTGCACGAATGATTGTAATATGTAATAATGCGATAGTATAGTGTGTGTCCATATGTATATAGTGTATTTTTGAAGTACTATAGATATGTATATAATGTTATTTAAGTATCATTAAATGTTCATTACATAGATTATTATGCATGCATGTATATATATGTACCCAAGCAACAAAATAAGGTTGCAAATCAGTTATAGAACTGTTCCGCAACCAAGGTTGTGGAAACCAAAGAGTTGCATTTTAGTTGTAAATACCACGCAATACCATTGTGGAGACGTTGTCGTAACTGTATTTGGACAGGTTTTTTGCAATGTGAGTCAAAATGAAACCGTTTGGAGACTATTACATAGAAAATTGTCATAACGTATGTGCCACGTTATTGTGCAACTTGTGCAACAAATTCATTTCAAAGAAACTCTTTTAAAACCAAAAAAAGAGGATATTGAAACTTTTTTTCAACTATTTTGCAACCAACACAATCTAACCTCCTCACAACTTTTAAACACACCCTAAAAAACAGTTAAAATTTCAATATATTAATTTGGATTTCATTTTATATACAAAATGTATATGATCGGATTCAAAGATTGAAGAATTGAAAAATTCAGTTGATGTTATATGGATTAATGGAAAATTAAAAAGAAAATAATATCCTTTGAAATAAAATAACTTTGATATTATCTTTTTAAAATACGATACATTTTATTTTTATATTTTAATGTATAGATAGGTATGTACTTGTAAAATTTTTAATCTAAATTTTAAATTATTTTTTTTTAATAAATTTTCTAATTCTGCAATACATATTTAATTTATTTTTCATTTATTTGTTTTACGTTATGTAAAGTTCAATTGTATTACTTAAAAGAAAATAATTAAATAAATCTTGTACAAAAAAGAAAACAAAACAAAGTATGTATGTACATGTATGTATTATAAATTTTAGACGTATGTATGTATAAATGGTTACACATAGTATTATACCTCTTTAAATGAAACTTTATGCAAATCAATGAAACTTTGTACAAACCAAATGAATCTTTGACAAATGAAAAGTTTCATTTGGTTTGTACAAAGTTTAATTTAATTTGCACAAAGTTTCATTCCATTTTCATAGTTTCATTGATTTGCACAAAGTTTCATTTAAAGTGGTAATGCTATATAATTCTTAGATTAATTTATTCTTTTTTTATTCATTTTGTTTTTGTTTCTTGTGTATGTTGTTTGTCTTCCCTGATGTCATATTGTTTTCTTCCGTGTTTTCTCCTAAATAATTACTGCAAAATAAAAACGCATGTAATGTACTATGCATAATATAAGAATTATGAGTATGTGCTTACCTTTTTCTTTTCAACCTTGTTCCGGCATGTTTCAAATGCTCCTTAAGAAAATTTTTACAATCATGAGCAGTAAAATTTGAATAGAGTGCTCTTACCACGTCTGTTATTAAATTCAACGTCTCTGTATACGAATTAAAATTCCTTTTTGTTGACGTTCCTCCCCACGAATGTTTCACTAACATGTCGTCTGTAAATAAGTATTGACAGATAGTTCTTGCCGTTCTACAACCATCGCTACCGCCAAATTTCGACAATTTCCTAGTCTAAAAAGGCAAAAAAATTAATATTTTTTGTACAGTTAGAAGGAATTCGTAAATACCTACCAAAGAATACTTGTAATCCAGATCATTCCTTAATTTGGATTCCATGTTTTCCAAATCCTCGATCGTCTTAATTGGAAAATTACCCAATTCTTCGACCTGTGTTTGCTGCGCAGCTAGCGGGCTATTTAATTTATCTAGGATGAGTCCTAAAGTAATTTGAATCTCCGCTTCGAATTTTTTTCTTTCCTCATTAATCTTCAACATGTTTTCATTAATTTCATAAATGTCTTTTTTAAGTGCATTTATCTTTTTGGAAACTGTAAGAGAACATATTTGTAGTTGAATTAAAAAAAACATATTTTCATATTTTCTGAAAAATAGTTTTTACCTGAGTTTGTGCAGTTTTTGCAGTACAAATTTTCCTCTTCATTGTTTTGTTTATCACGTTCAGGTATTATAATTATAACAAAGGCATTTCGTGACAACTCGTCAGTTGCAGCGTTATGTATGAAATCCATATTTACATTCCCTTCAAATGTTTGTGAGTCTAAGTACAAAAAGAAAGAAATAATAATCTGTTTTGTAATTTTAATAATTTCGATGAAATATTGTGTCTTACTATTGCCTGTTACTATTAAATCGTTCAAATTGAAATTTGACAAATTTAGTGACACACTGGTATTAGCTAATCCGTCGTTCTGATTTTTCTCTTCCATATTTATACTTTCCATTAGATTATCAGATGTTTCCGTCGACGACCAATATTCTGCATTTTTTTCTTTTTTTAAAGCTTCTTCAAATTTGGCTAGAAATGGACGAAAATAAAGCAATTAAAATCAAGCGTAGTTATTAATACGTATAAATAACAAAGTAAAAAAATAAAATATATGTATATACTTACTTATGTTTTTTAATAATACCCTGCATGGTAAATTTTGCCAGTCCGCTTGTGGTTGGCAACACGTACGTCTACCTTTTATAGTGTCTGAAGTTTTGTTGGGCCAGTAAAGTGTATCACCATTTACCCAGCATTCAAGAACAGCGGAACATAACTTTTCTCCATCTTCTATAGTTTCCACTATACAATACATGTCGTTTTTTCGATTTATATTTTAAAACTGCGGTAACTTATTTTCTCTTTTGTTGTCAATTTTCCTTAAACTAGTATATTATAAATGGTGATCAACTTTCTAAAATGTTTCTGAATAAGAAATTCATCTTATTAGTTATTACACTATGGGTGCAATAGTGGAATAAATATAATTTGTTGAGAACAAGATATTGCGAAAAGTTTGTATTCAATGTTATCTACTGACCACATTCTCAATGAATTTTCAATTTCACTTTGATTTGAAATATATATATTTAAATAAGAAGAATTTAGTGGTTTTTCATAAAAGTTTGATATATTAGTTTGCTGTAATCCACATATAAATTGTTTACCATTTAAAAAAGTGGCATTTTTCATTCTGACTACATTTTTGCACTTAGTGAGAAACCAACTATCTCTTGAGGAAGTATTCAAAGCAAAATCAGAAAATTTAATAGCACAAAATGTTCCATCACAGCCTTCCAATTCGTGGCAATTCGATATTTTATTGTAAAGAATAGGAAAGTTTTCTTTTTCCACCTGTTTTTCACGTGGACAGTTTACATTTTCTGTAATTCTGTTGGCAATTTGTTGCAGAGGGTTGTTTCCACTACGAATTAGTTTTTTTAACTGCCCTAACTTATTTTCGTATTTGAAGGCACTAAAATTATCCAATTTTCCTAGTCTTTTTACATCATATGTCATGTGAATTAAGTTATGTACGTTATAGCTTATAGTGCCAGTACCATATATACTTTCAAAGTTTTGTACAAATGTTTTTAACAATATCTCTGCAATGTTAATATATTTCAAGTTATTAGTGCAAGCTAATATTCTCACTGAGCAGCTTAACAACATAAAATGAAGATAAGCTTGTTCTGGTAAAACATTTTGCAATACCACCGGCCCGGTGTATAATAAAAAAGTTCGTAACTCTGTTGCTTTCCAAAAGCTAAAAACATCTAATGATCTTATAGCTCTGTTAAATTCTTGTGGTAACGTGCGTCCTGCCAGTAGCAGTTTATCTGATATAATTCTTTGTTGGTTGCTTGATAGTCTTACAGAGGATTTTGAGCCACTTTTGATCCAGTAGTTTAATAGTTTTTTCGTTACACCTATACATATCAAGTGCATATAATCGAGAGGAAAACTGTCAATCATATTAATTGAGAGTTCTTCTAAAGGAGAAGATTTCACGTGATGTTCTTCTTGCTCTCTTTGTCTGAAACTTTTGTCTGTTCGCAAATGACATGAAACATTTCGAAAACTCATATGATGTTGTTTATAATGATAATCACCTTCAACAGTGCAACGTTCGCATGCAAAATACCCATTATGACCCTTTATTCCTTTGATGAAAGATCTGGCTGGAGCATCACATATAAAATTTCTAACAATAAAATTCCACCTTTTTCCTCTAAATAAAAAGCCATTAATCATCAGATCTTTCAATTCTTCTTTGAAAAGCTTCAAAAAATCTTCTGCGCTATAAGGCTTAGAATGCCCATAATAGACACCCACAACAAAAGGTTGATCTTTACTAATTTGGACATGGCTACCAAGAATAGGCCAAAATTGTCCTTTAGAGCTTTCACTAATGGGCAGTCCATCTATATTGAAATCTAATGTTATTGTACTTACTTCATCAAAACAATCAAGTTTCAGGTTTTCTAAGGCCCTTTTCACACCAAAATGCCAGTATTTTCCAGGTGCAACTAAAGTAATTGTTGTTAATTTAGGAGTACGAAGAAGTGTACGAGCATCTTTTGGAATATTTAGAAAATTATTTTCCTTCAAAATATTCAGAAGTTTGTTAAGGGAAGAATGAGTTATATTATTTTCAATACACCAGATGCGTATTTCATCGCGTAATGGTATGTTATCATCTAAAAATTCAGGCTGCTTTACATGTGATCGTTGAATGTCGTTTTCATATATTTCAATTTCGTTAGAAACATCAAAATTTTCAAATGTAGAAGAAGTGCAAATTTCTTTAGGTTCATTTTGAGTATTTAAATTCCGTTCTAAGAGTTTAGCGACGCGGCGTTTAAATGTTTGGCGACTAATAATTTTATGTTTTATTACAGCCTTCATATCTCATT
The DNA here is from genome assembly GCA_951394055.1 of Villa cingulata. NCBI lineage: Eukaryota > Metazoa > Arthropoda > Insecta > Diptera > Bombyliidae > Villa > Villa cingulata. Next base: position 34,422,575 of record OX596018.1, on the reverse strand, counting down.
GATGTTAATTGCATAAAGATAATAGTTTGATGAAAAGTTTTCCTCTATACAATTGCAATTTGCTTAGTATTTCTGCATTTTTATTAGATGAAGACTGTGTTGCCTTTATTAAAAATTGTTCAGTCAGTTTCTTTTTCAAGGACACCAGTACTTTCGCTTTTTTTCGCCTATATCTCATTACATTATTATATTTATATATTATTGTGTATATGTTCGTGCTCATTTCACCAATTCTTGCTTTATTGATAAGTATTTTTGTTCACATATGGAATTTCACATGTAATCTTATTACAAATCAATCTTGCAAATTTTACAAAACCACTTAAAATAATTTACAAACACATATTATTAGTTAGTAACAAAATACAAGTTAATAAAGATATTTTTAAAATATTTACTCACCGAAATAACTAATTTCTTTAGCACTTTGTTTAAATATATACTTTTTAAAAAAAATCTTTTTTACAAGTGGTACGTATGGAATGCGATATGATACTAGAAAAAAATAAAACCGGCGTGTACAGTTAAAAAACGGTTTCACAGCAATTCATTCGTTGCATTGTACTTGCTAAGCAACTCGAATTTAACCTTCAGTTGTAATACAGTTGCAAAACAGTTTCACAGCAACTCATTCGTTGCATGGAAGTTGCTGTGCAACTCGAATTTAATCATCAGTTGTAAAGCAATTGCAAAACAGTTTCACAGCAACTCATTCGTTGCATGGAAGTTGCTGTGCAACTCGAATTTAATCATCAGTTGTAAAGCAATTGCAAATCGGTTTCACAGCAACTCATTCGTTGCATGGTACTTGCTGTGCAACTCGAATTTAATCATCAGTTGTAAAGCAATTGCAAATTGGTTTCACAGCAACTCATTCGTTGCATGGTACTTGCTGTGCAACTCGAATTTAGTCATCAGTCGTAAGGCAGTTGCAAATCGGTTTCACAACAACACACGCATGCAGGGCAGTTATTTTGCAATTTAAATTTAAACATAATACTTTTATGTTTCGAAGTAGTTTTATAGCAACCTTTTTACAACTATCTTAAAAGTAAATTATCAACCTACATGGGACATTCGTTTCAAAAAGGTTTACTTGTTACTAGAAAATACTAATTTTTATTTCCCGTTATGATGAAACAGTTAAAAAACTGTTGAATACTTACACAAAATTTGAAAGTATCAGTTTAACTCAGATACAACGATATTTCAACTCTCTCTTCTTCTTTTTTGAAGTTTTTTAGCAACTAAGGTTGCAAATTGTTATTTGGGTATATATATTACGTTCATCAATAATGAACAACTATAACTACACAAAATATGTAATAAACGAGAATATGTTATATGGTGGTAGTTAATAAATGTATGCCTTGATCTTTTGATTTGTCTCTTTATTCAAATTAAATTCGAAAAATTTAATTAAAGGCTTTCTATGAGTATAAGTACATATTATATTCGTACCTCATATATACTTACATTTATATATATGTATTAATAAAAAGGATAAATGATTACATACATTAATAAATATTCGCAACAATAAATTAATTACATACATTACATATATGGATAAAATTTATTCTTATTAAACTATTAATTTCAACATAATTATATAAGGTGAAATAATAAAATTCATTAAATCCATAATTAATTTATGTAGCTGTCTTTTATACAAATATGTAGATATGATATTTATGTAAATAGTTGATTGATTTTTTTTTTTTTTTGATTTTTTAAATTGAAAAATTATAATTACTATATAATTACATAATAATATCTTTGAGGAACAGTTTTGTTAAATTAAAATTCGCTATATTTGTAATTAATAAATTGAATTATAATTATAAGAATTTGGTAACATACTAACTAAAATTGATTGAAAAAAAAAAGATCAAACTTTATCTAAAAAAGTGGAAAAAATGAAGTTATATATGCGTAGTTAATGTAGTGCACTTTTATTTATCAGAAAAGACAATCAATTCAATTCAATTTTTGATTTTTTTTAATGTAAGTACATTTGTATACCAAACACAATAATATTTTGTCATCATCATTAGTCCGACAGGTTTTGGAGAGCCAAGACCTTCATTGATGTGATTTATAGACTTTATTGTTATCATGATTCCATGAATGCACCTACAGTTTAATGTGGATTGCGATTGCGAACCTCAGAGTTGCTATGTTATCTAGAGATGCAAACTCTTTTTCATGAAAGGGCTTAGACTGATCTATATTTATTAGAATGATAATATTTTGTATTCACATAAAATACATTTTAAATTATACTTTTCATTATCAAATTCGAATTAATGAAAAAAAAAGAAATTATAAAATGATTGTGTATATGTATGTACATATTATACATCACATAGTACATAATCATAACCATGCATATGAATTCATATAATGTACATACGATATAAATATGCATTTAAATCATTTTAAAGATCAAAAGGAAACAATAATTTTAAAGTTTTTATCAATAATAAGTCATTTTATTGTACGAGTATAGGTATTTTATTTAATTTTTATTTATTTTTTACGAATATGTCTACTTATTTATACATATTTTTTTTTTATTTTACTTTTTCTTTTTAAAACTTATTTATGAAGTCTCTTGCATAAACATGAACGAATAAAAATAAATATTACAGAGCTGTATCACTGTAAACACTTATGTATATGTATGTACTATATACGACGCATCATAATATAGAACACTGATATATGTACACTGAATACTGATAGTGAGTGATATGCAGTATATAAAATTAACGGATCAATGAAATTTATTATGAATAATAAATTTTCATTTTAATAATTACGAAAAAAATATGTACTCGTATTCGAGAATACGAGCTACGACAAGTTTATTGTGTACATGTAATAATGCACTTAAACATTAAAAAGAATTAAATCAATTTCTTTCTTCGTTTATATTTATGAAAGAAGACAAAATAAATATTTAAAAAAGGTAAAGGAAAGCAAAATAAAAACAAATATGTATTAATAAAAAAAATATATATTATATATCTGGTACTTTTAAATCTATTTTTTGTTCATGTGTGTATATATATGAAGTACGTATACGATATGAAATGAACTACTAAATGTCAATTAAATCATTATTTATTATCAATTTTAATTGAAAAATATACAATGTACTTATATTCATACATACATATATATTTATATATTTATTTACAAAAATTATGTGCATGTATGTACGCGTACATGTATACAATCATTTATTTTTCTGTATGTGTACAAAGAAAAAACAGAGAACTTTTTATAAAAATTTCGAAAAGAACTTAATACTACATTATATAAAACTTTCGATATAAATGAGAAAAAAAAAATGATTTTATTTTTTAAGTGATCAATTAAAAAAAATCAGGTCATGTATCAAAGTTTTTCTGTGATGAAATTGAAATAGAGTGTAAAACGAAAAATAAAAACAAAAATGATATATGTACATATATACTCGTACACAAACCTACACATGTACAATAATACCATAACATATTCGAGAAAATACAAAGTAAACATTCTAATAAGTAAATTGATAAAAATTTTCTTCTTTAATCAATCATAGACTTTGAAAGAATAAAAATTTAATTAAATTTCTTGTTTATTTTTAAATGTTAAGTGTGGTTAAGTTAAATTATTGTGGTTGACTTCTCCTGTACATTATGTACATACATACATATGTATGTGTTGTGTTATCATCATGTGTATAATATGAATAATATTTTTGCCTCCTTACAAGAAATAAAAGCAAAAAATAATTAAAAAGCGAAACTTGAAAATTTTATAACGGTATTTGAACATATGTATGGTATATAATATGTACGTTAATCGGAATGAATTATGAAGACAAAACAATTTCTTTTTTAGTACAAAAATAAAAAATTCAAATAAATTTTTCTAATTTTAATTAACGAGCAATATTATATTTTATTGTATTTATGTTTTTCATATTTTTTATTTATTTTCTCTTTTCATTATTAAAAATGGATTTGATTTTTTTTTCCATTTCATTTCATTTTCATTTTATTTCCTTTTCTCTTGTCCTTTTATACCAACATAAAAAAAAAAGAAAATTATTCTTTTCAAAACTAGATAATTCATTTAAGTATAATATATTAGATTTAAAATGAATTTATCCTACCAAATCTTCTTTTGATCATCGAAATCAACATCAGCATCATCGTCATCGTCATCGTCATTATTTTCTCGTAGTATCATGACAACAATTAAATTTATTTGTGTGTATAAGTATAGATGTATTATATATGTACATTCCATTTAAAATTAATTAGTGATGATTGAAGTTTCTTTTTCCTAAAAAAAAAAAACGTTAGAGAAAAATAAAATCAAGAATTTGATAATGAATTGGACAAATTTGATTGACAGAAGAAATGTAAAATTGAAAATTGGTAATCAATTATGTTACACAAAGAAATTATGTCATTTATATATTTTATACTCGCTTATATATATATGTAAATATTTATTATTATTTCTTGAGTAGCTACTACCCTACTACTGAAATGACGAATAACTGAAATATATTTTCGTTTCAAAAACAATCAAGACATTTATTAAAAATATAAGAAAAGAAAAGAATTTATCTCTGTATCATTTTATAAAAAATTTTTTTAATATTATTTTAGAATAATGTATACGATATTGAAATAAGCGTTATAAAAGAAAAAATGAAAATAAATTATAAATGAAAATGTATTAGTGTTTTCCTTACCATCATTACTTTTACACAAAATATTTATGATAAATTCAAAGTCTTGAATCGCTTTGTAACAACCATCCATCAAATTTTCTTTTCAAACTTTTTTTTTTTGTTATCTTGTACATATTTTTAGTGGTACATCCTTGTAATCTTTGTAACCCAAAAAAAAAAAAAAGTCTGCTAGCATTAGTATAGTATAATCAGACAATTTTTTACTTGTAAATTTCGTATTTTTGTATTTTCTTCATAATTTAGGATCTAAGTTATATTTTGCTATCCTTATCTATGATATATACGAGTATATACTATTTTATTTATATTTTATTTTTGTCTAAATAATCACGATAAACATACATCAATAAAAGATAACAATATGTTTTCCATTTTCACAACAATAAGAATGAGAATAATAAGAACAACTACATAAATTGGTATGGAACAATCACATACCTAAATTGCAAGAAATATAATAGATCACATTATTTTTGTATATGTTCTATGATTTACACTTAGAATTTACAGTTTTTCATTTACACACTTTTACAAATACATAGTTCTAGTGTAGATCTAAATAAGATTGTATTTCTCTCTCTGATAAGAAATGCCATGAAAATAATTTGGCATGCAAAATTTCAAATTTTAAATTCCTAGTCCATTTCATATATGGTTACATCATGTTGCAATATATGTACATAATATGTACATATGTGCTTCGTATATAATGTACGAATGTACGTATACACTTGCTTTCAGTGAATAACCTTACCAGAATCTAGATACTTGACGTGTATACTTATTAAAATGCATGTTATTTTTAATTTTTTTATTTTTACAATTTATTTCATATATCATCAACTAGTACCAGTCTCACATCTTGTTGACTGTTTATTAATGTTCACTATGTACAGAACGTATAGAACATACGTATGTATAAAAAATACATATAATACATTGTGCTCGTATTTGTATATGTACACATATGTTTGTCCGTCCGTCAGTTGTTAATCTCTTATGTTGTTTGTCATAATGATTTGCCACAAATGATTTTCATCAAAAAGGAAAAATTATTTATTGCATTTTTTTGTTGCTGTTTTACGTTTTCACAAATATGTAGTGTGCTGTTATTTTTCCTTTATTTTTCTTTTCGTCATGTTTTTTTTTATTTTTCTTTTCATTTCTGATGATTATTTCCTAAAGGAACGCGTGCTCATTGTCCCAAAATGAATGAATTTTCTCCCTGTTCTTTTTTTTTTTTTTTAGTATTTCTACATCATAAATATATTTGTATACGTGTTTATTCGTATATAATAAACTCGTATATGGATGGGTGTGTATGTACATTATGGATACATTTTACAGTTTTACACCGTTTCATATGAAGTTGACTTGATTTGACATATTTAGCATTAAGAACAGTCTTATTTTTATCTCTACTTATTTCATTTTTTTTTCTGTTTTTATTTTTTTTAAACAAAAATGTGCATCACATGAATGTGTATGTACAATTTATATACATACATATATACATACAATTCATACAATACATCTACTCTATAATAATAAATGAACTTGCTTGCGTGTATTAAAAACAAAACAAAAAATACACATGAAAGAAACATACTTTACAATATAAATGTACATATATCTATACGTAATTTATTATTGTGTATATCTGATGATCTGACACAATCATAATACATCAATGTCGTCGTGATTTAAAAGTATATCGTACTCTATAAGAATTTATAAAATGTTAAATATAATTAACTTTGATTTTAAATTAATGTTAATTTTTTTTTTAATCTTTCCTTTTCATTTATGTATTTTTGTTTCTGTTTAAATAATATAATAATTATTACAATTATGTGACAATATAATATACTACATAAATGTGTGGTGTATATAAGTACGGTAAAGAATTGAATACTTTATCTGATGTCTTAATTTTATACCAACGCATTATATGTATGAAAAATTGAAAATATTTTTTCAACAGCAATATCACCATAAATTTTACCTTTAACAAAAAAAAAAAAGGAAAGAAAATGAAAAAAGAAAAATGGAAAAGAAGAAACCGATTCAGTTATAAAAGGTAAGGTAGGTAGGTAGGTACCTACATAATTGAAAATTTTTTGAAAATTGAATGGGTTTTTTAATCTGATTATTATTAGTTTACGCATGTGTACAGTCATTTTCACAAAATCGTGCAAGCGATTACTTTTTACTCAATTTGGTGATAATTATGAGTAACTCCAAATTATCTCCAATTATCCAATTACTAAAGTAATGTCGAAGATGTAAGTAAAGTAACTTCGAAAAATGATAGAAATTGATTGATGGTGAAATGTGGAATAGTTTTTTAGAGAAGTGTTCAGTACGCTTCAAAAGTTCATGTTTATGCATTTGCATAGAGGAATTGCTTTCAAACTACGGACTAGATTTCATAATCATCAAATGCTAATCCTATCCCTATGTAGAGAATTTGTATTAAAAAGATTCAAGTTACATCTACATATATATATAACAATTAATGCCATTTGCTTTTAAACAACAATGGAGACTGATTAGGATGTGAATGATTGCGCATTAGTATTAAGTACATTGTTTTGAAAAATAAATATATACTTGACGCACGAAAAAAAATTTTTTTACGTTATTTATTGTGTTCACGTTCTTGTTGAAATGACTGTAAATTATGCTCGTATAAAAATATTTTATGGTATATTTTGATTTTAATGCTGAATCTATTTTTAACTTTAGATGGGCCAGTATATATGAGCACCTAATAAATTTTGTTTCGAAATCATTTTTTTTTCTTTCTTTTATTTTTGTCATAATATTTAAGTAATATTTTTCAATTGAAAATTGAATTTCACAGACAAATATTTAAGTATAAGTTGGATATTCAATTCGTGTTTGTTGCTTATTGTATGAGGAATTCAAAATTGATATTTAAATGATAATGAATTGAAAAGTGAAAAATGAAATTCAAAAATAATTTAATTTTTTTCATTATGAATTCGTTTCTTATTAAACCGTAGAATTAGTAATATTCTCACGAAGTAAATTAATTTTTCGTCTTTATATAAATGACTTAATTTAAAATCAATTTATATAAATGCAATTTATGTCAGTTTTTGTTATAATAGAAGTATTTTTGACGCTGTTTTATTGTTTATTTTTATTTGTTGATTTGTTATGATAATTAATTAGTATGTTAAATGTATTTCACACCATGTCTATACCATATATTTAGTAAATTGAATTCATCTGAAGAAGACATACTGTTTATTAATTGAAATAATAATTAATAATTACATATAAAGTAAAAATATATTATATAATAAATTTTCTAACCAATATATTTTCAATAATTTTTATGATATTTTTCCTTTTGATATGCCATATACATATATCATATATGCAATGCATGCACTATGTGTGTAATTTCAATTCAATTCAATTCAGAAAAAAAAATTTATTTCCCACCAATTATCTCCCCCACAATCAACTTATTTATGTTTTATACTTATAATTATATGTATATACGAGGATATATATATATATACAATATGTATGATGAACATTTGAAAAGATGATGAACTCATGAGATATATAGATTTACTCATATGTACCATCAAGCATCAACAAAACAAACCAACTAACACTACTGGGGTTTCAACTTGAGTACACATTAATTGTATGAACATTATATATTTTAAATACGAGTATATTTAACTCTGACACTATATACACAATAAAATATATACGCCTATTAGATGTATGTATATTTGTGTATCATTATATAAAAATCATAATAATTTTTCTTTTACTCTATAGATTAACGTGTGTTCTCAAGTGGGAAACGTTTGAACAGAAACCTCTAAAAAAATTAAAAAAAAAAAAAAAAGAATTGATGATGATCAACTTTTCATTGAGTATCATAAATTTTCAATGATGCATAAGGATTGTCTGATTGTAAACAATTTAGTCATTCATATATTTTGTGGTAATGCAATAGAATAGTAAAGTAGTAGTAGTAGTATAATAGTGGTAGTGAAGTGATTCTAAAAGGAAAATAAAAAATTGAATTGAATAAAAAAATACATACATATATAAATACATGCACATACGCCAGTAAATAAATAAATAAAATCAAAAGTAATAATTTATTGAAAAACACATTAAAGTAATTGTGTGTATATAACACTTATCTTCCTGTGGCTAAATAATAATGGATTTCACCCTTCTGGTTCCATACAAGTAAAGTACATACAATGTAGATGTAGAGTAGTAGTAGTACTAGTAGGATGTAAAAATGAATAAAAAATCGAAATTATCATTATTTTATATTTTATCTAAAAATTAATGCATTTTCGAATATGGAATATTGCATCTATTTGTGTATAAACTACAAATATTTATGTATATGTGCATATAATGAAAATATTAAAACAACAATAACTGTGATTTAAAGCGTGAGAATTAGCGTAAAATGACAACCGTTTATGACTGTACGATGAATTTTATTTTAACTTCTAAGTAAACTTTAGGATTTATAGTTTTTCCTTCTTTTTTTTAGTATTTAGGTTAGGTACCAGCAATATATCGTTATTTTTTTTTATTTGCTATGAATTAAAAAGGAAATATGCACGTGTAACGATGATTAGACGAAAATCTGAAAAAATATGAAAATTCATACAAATATATAAAAAAAGGAACATTCAATGTATGTATACAAGAATAAGGGTTGCGATTACGTTATTTCAGATTTGTTTACATAATACCATAGAACCAGAGAAGAATTGAAATTAAATGAAATGAATCTTATGTACTTTATTGTTACTTAAGTAAATATATTTTAAATATTTATTAAGCTATGATGTGTTCATCTGAAAATCTATTCTCATATAATAGGCATAGGGTGTATGTATAAATGAGCACGTGGTCTAAGTTTGAAAAAAAAAATTTTTTTCATTTTGCCATATTAAAAAAAACTAAAAGAATAATAATTTGAGAAACATATTGAAAATGGAAAGCGTCAGTAATAAAAGAAAAAGTAATTAAATGCTTCTTATTTGATTGATGCATACATTCATTGTTTATTTTCGTTCACTAGAATACACAAAATAAATAAATAAATATTATGGCTGAATGCAGTTAAATAAAATTTCTATTACAGGCAACACTTCTGTCCGAAAAGGACTTAAAATTTACAAAAAATAAAATAAAATAAAACAATAACCAGTTTATTTGAAAATCAGTCTTAACTTCTTCTTAATTCTTCCGTGAAAGAATTTTTTTCTGTGTTTTGTTTTGGACAAAAAGGTATGGTAATTCGATTTGAATTTCAATGACATGCCTTTTCTTCTTATACTACCACAAAGTTGACACTTGATACGTGGGTAAAGATAAACAGACTTTTGGATATGTTTCTAAATTTAATACACAAGTATAGTACAGAGTAGGTAGTAGGTCTAGGTACCTCAATATTTTAAACGAATTTTTCAATTTTTATCATCATTCAATAATCAGTACTTGAGTATGTATGTTTACCTTAATTTTTGTTATACACACAATCAAATATGTATAAATAAAAATTAATGTATTTTGGTACAAGTATATTTTTCTGCTTGATCATATCTTGTCTTATAGTGTGTACATTTTCGTACCTAATAAATATTTTTTTTTTGGAACCAATGTCGTCAATGGTACTTATATACTAATGTGTCAAGTATAAATTGTTAACAGATAAAGGTAAAATTTATATTTTCGTGAGAACATATTAAAGTTTCAATTTTTTGACCACACACATTTAGTATATGATTAAAAATAAAATTTTAAAATTGAAAAAAAAAAAAAGAAATACAAACAAAAAAATCCTTAACATAACGACATTCAAGCCCCATTGCAAGTAATATATACGTAATGTTGGAATATTTACATTAAATGCCCATATCAGAATCGTGAACTATTAATTATCACATCAGTATATTTGACCAATTAAATTAAATGTTGCTCGAAAACATTATAAGTTCAGTAATAATATCAATGTCAGAAGAAAACGTGAAAAAATGAAAATATAGATGCACATATTGTACAAGAATTATTTCTCTTCCTAAGATATTTAAAAAAATAAAAATAAATCACTTTGTTTGATGAATAAATAATATATTAACTGCAATGCACATACACGATATAGTATGTATATCTTATCAGTTATCTTCACCATACTATGTATTATATTTTGATCTGTATTTACAAAAAAGAAATCATAAAATCATAAAATTATATAGTTGAAAAAAAAAATGTCTTTAAACAAATAAAAATAAGATGAAAAAAAGATAAAAAATGATTTGAGCGATTGAAACTCTTAGCATATATTAAATTAAATTATTTGTTTATAAATCACTGTCCGTATCCACCTGCTTACGTGTACTCTATACATACATACATACATATATATATATAAAGAAACGAAAGGTAAATAAAAAAGTTAAACTTTATATTAAAGAGGCGCACACATGCTTGCATATCTAATGTACAATATCTTCATCATAAAAGTTGTTAAAACAATTTTAACATGTTCCCTAAAGAATTTTAAGATTTTCGTATTTTTTTTTAGTTTTAGTGTTCTTTTGAACCATACCTTTATTTTATATATAGTATATATTCTTTAAGAGGATCAGCTACAGCTATATACAGTCATAAGTACATCTATACTCTTACTCTTGAATAGGAACAACATACAAGAAATACATACATATGTATGTATCCACTACCTCCTTAAGCGTTATTTTTATATGAATTTACAACTCTTGTTTATTTTTCTGATTTTAAATTTTATTTTATAACTAACTAACTGACTGACTGTCTGTAACTAGCTTGTTAAAAAATATGATTGATGTATTAGGTCTTTGAACTAACAACATTTTGATTATAAATAAAAGAAAATTATGATCAAAAAAAAAAAAAATTAAACGAGTGAAAGAAATGATTGGACGAGAAAAATATGTACACATATAAAAAATACTCTTAGTATAGATATATAAATGTATATAGATGAAAAATTAAAGTTGAAATTATTTTCTTTCAAGAAAAGATTTATAATTTGAAAATAAAAAATTAAATAAAAAGAAAAATATTCAAAATCAAAAAAAAAAAATTCTTTGAGAAAAAAATCAATAAAATAATGATAATAAATTAATCATTCCGTTCATAAATTTAATAACAATGATTAAATACGTATAACTATTGGTATAACGTATACATACAGTAATGGAAAAAATTAAAAACAAATTTTTATTTAATAAATATCCGTAATTGAAAAACAGACAAATTTTGTATGAATTTTGTTTGACGTACAAATATATGATTGTATGTAATGTTAAATATAGAATTTGTAAAAATAGAAAAAAGGATAAATTAAAAATTATAATTACCAATTATAAATGAGTATACAACTTTGGATATGTGTAGAAATTATGTTTTATAATAATATACCAATTAATCTTTGCACACGTAATATATTTTATATGCATGCCATCATAAATAATATAGTGTACATGTATGTATATAGGTAGCGGTACATACAACATAGTACATATGTACGTTGGGATTTTTAAGTTAATAAAAATATGTTTCATACTTACGTTATAATACATTTGTACAATGTACGCGTACATATACGTTTTTATGTTTTATAAAATGATTTATAGAGTGTTTAGAGTCAGGTTTGTTAGCACTCAAGTTGAAGTGCTTTTAATAAAAAACTTGACATATAAATGTTAATGCATATTTCATACAAATATAGAGATACATATTATATTTTTGTATAAATATGTAGATGTATACATATGTACATTTATGTATGTTAGAAATATGATATATACATGAAAACATGATATACATACATGAAGTAAAAAAATGTATATCTATATGGATAAATAAATTTATGTACTATTATCTACATTATGTACATTAAAATATAAATTAATTCTGACATAACATCATTTATGGATGATATCGAACAGATTTTCATTACAATTGTAATTAATTATGGAAAAAAAAAACAATGAATAGAATTTAGATTCTTGAATTTAGACGCCAATATATGTATTTCTCGTATACATGTATTTATTTATACACTATACTAAATACTTATATTATGTACACTTATTTGTTTGTATATTTATATATGTACATGTATAGATGTAGTAATAATACAGTTTAATTACTTGGCTCCAAATTTATTCTAAAGCGTTAATCAATTAAAATTAAATATTCATTCAAAAATCTGTTTTTTTTTTTTTTTTAATTAAAATTTTATTTCGACAACATTCTTTTTCATGAGCTTTTGTATTTCGTATAATGTACATATTTCTTATTCAATAATCGTGAACACACCCAATTTAGATTTTCGTAAATCATCTGACAATTTTGATATATTTTAAAGAAAACTATGCGTCTTTTACGAAGAATTGGAGAAATTATACCAAAATCGATAAATACCCTACATTTTTCATAGTATACCCTACAATCAATCTATGTATGTACATATATGTATAGTATAGTTAATTAAAATTCAAATACATAATCTAATAACTAATAATTTAATTTCATTTTAAAATCATAATACAGACTACCATAATGATTATACCAAAAACAAAAAAAAAAATTAAATTTTTCTTCAAAGAAAATTCGATTAGGCGTTAATTACTTTTTTTTGTTATATGTTATATTCTTTGATTATTATTATATATTTGGTATCAACTGCAATTAAAAATGAAAAATATGTCAAGTTCATAAGATCAAATTTTTATTATGTAAATATATTTCATAAATACTATTCATAATATCCTTTAAATTAAGTTGTATATTCAATATGTATGTATACATACATTTATATGGTTATAATGTTATCGTATTCAAACATTAAATAAATAAATGCTGTATAATCTAGTTACAGATTAACAATAACTTTATAATTAGGCATTTGAAATTTTTCCTATTACTTTTAACCATACTATAAAACTAATGACTTCACGGTTTATTTAGAAACGTTTTTCACTGCACATATTGTATAGATGTAGTGTAATAGTTGTAGCGATAATTTTAGTCGGTTTCAAATTTCCCAAAAAACAACACAAAAAAAAAGAAAAAAAAAATCTTCAAATTAAAGAAATGAGATTTTTAACACAAACACTACACTATCTATAAGTAAACCTATAATAATTCCTAACACTTCAAAGAGGACATTTTTTTTAAACTTTCTTTCTTTCTCCCTCAAATTGTTATTTTCCAAAAAGTTCCAACATTTATACATGTACCATATATTCGTATGTATTTTGAAAATCATAATCGATGCCGGCTGTCGATCTTTCACCAACCAACAACAAAAAAATGTAACCAAATGTTTAACGTCTGGACGTCTGATAGTTGAGATAATGATGATTTAACACACTTTCACGTACACATACTTATGTACTTGCACATTATATATGTAAGGGAATGTTGAATATGGATCTAGGGAAGCGTCATCGTTAACGATAATATGTGTGTGTTGTGTAGACCCAGAAAAATCCAATTCATATTTTCATAAAACATATTTATCTTTTCAATGTGATTATAGAGTTAGATTATCGGAAAAAGATTTATTATGGGGTTGACATGACACACAATATACCTCTTTGTATATTTTGATAAAGATTTATCCATTCTTAAATTATTTAGAATTTTTTCGGTTAACAAGATATTTTTGAAATTATTAATAGAAAAACTACTATAGGTACTCGTATATAATATTTGTAGTTACACACTATAGTTACTAATTAGATTGTCTCTGGTTCACTATATGATGTTTACTTACTAATTGGTACTAAAGTTATGGATGAATGTTCGGTATATAGAATTGACATATTCTTCGATAATTATATTTTTAAAATATTTTGAACTTTTCCTGTTTGAATACATCCGGTGAAATGTTTGTTAAAATCACCAGTCATCAGATATTATATATTTTCTATAATATACTATACGTATATATATTTGAAAGGATACAAAGATGAAATTTCACGTATAATTTCATTAAAATGCTTTTAAAATCAATTACCAAACTTTTTTTTCCTGTACCGATTAATTGCTCTATCAGAATTCAGGAAACTTTTAGTTTCCGTATACGATTTTTAATGAATGCTTATTGTATATACGAGACGAGTATGTATTGTAAATATATTAAGTACAAAGCGCTATAAATATAAATGCTATAATAAAGTAATAAAATTTCATGTTTATATAAGTTACATAAATGTATTTTCTGATCTGATGCGGGACAATTTATATTTTGTCAAAGGTTGTTCATAATATAAGTATATGCTCGTATATCCATATGATTTAAAGATTAAATTACTTAGCTTTTAGTAGAACTTTGTCAGATAAAAAGTGATAATGCATATGTACATACATACATATATATGTAAGCATATACATATAACTGCCTATATACGAGTACGTATTTACATATAATGTTTACGTACATATATATACTTTCTGTTAACTTATTTTTTTTTTTAGCTTGAAATTCAATTACTCATGACATTAATATGATGGTAGTTGTCAAAAGCGTGTCAAATTTCATTTTAAAAAAATAATTTTTATTTTGTTTAAATTTGACTAACAAAAAAAAAATGAAAGGGTCCTTGTTTGCATCAACATACATACACATACATATGAATATACTGTAAAGGTATACAGATATGTATACCCATATATGAGTGAAACTCTAAATTTCCTTCACCTTTAAAAAAGTTAAAATTATAAAAAAAGACATACTACTTACATACAATACTCGTATACCAATAAAAATAAATGTCAAATGACATAAAAAACATGAAAAGGGTAAATAAAAATAAATAAAATAAGAATAAAATGATTGTAAGATTTTGACAGCCGACAAAATGAAGACGAAATAAAGTGAATGAAAAATTGGTACTTGTTTGCTTGAATGCATATACATACATATATGTATAAATTTATATACATGTTCATCTATGAATGCATGTACATAATATTCATATACATCATAAGGTATGTATGCATACAATATAAAAATAAATACAAAATTTATATATGTATTTATTTATAAAAATTTTTATTTACTTTTCTTTTGGTCTTTTTGTATGTATTAATTTTTTTTTTCATACATTTTTTTTATTTATTTATTTTTATACCTGTCAATAATATAACGTAACAAGTTTCAAATTACACACCATATAAATAACAGCTGTTCTTTATCACCAATCTACATTATGTATAAAGATATGAATTTTATGAATTCATAAGAAAATTATTGAAAAAAGAAGTATACATATATGAAAATCATCATCAGTTGAAATACAAATCTTGACTTATTTTTTTTAATTTTTGGTCATTTTTTTGTATTGTCTTCTGTAAGTAATTTAATGCACTTTCCATTTGAAATTCCATTTGAATTTTCTGTTTAGAAAGAACATTTTCATTATAATAATATGTGATTGGATGAATACACCTTTTCACCTTTTCTGAAAGCAATGTACATAATAAAATGCGTATACGTTAAATATTATACAAAGTATGTATACATATATATATACATCATTCGATACGTGCCTTACGTACATATGTATGTGAATTAAAAATAGAAATTAATTAGTTGTTGCATATAGTAGATATATAGTGTCGAAATAATATTCAATGGAGGCATTAGAATTTTTTAATTTTTGTATTTTCCTTTCTTTGTTTTTGGGAACATAAAAGAATATAAAACAAATTTAAAAATAAAATAAATTAAAATGAATTCTTAATACATTACGTAAAGTGTGATAAAGTGCATACAAAATTGTAATTTTTCTTTCACCTTTTTACTATTCAAATTTTAAAACATTTTATATTCTTACAGAAGTACGATATCGTTTTGATTGTGTAAAATTATAAATCAATGAAAAATTATGTAAATGAACAATTTGAAAATTCTCACGTATTGCATTACAATATTCATTTCCAAAATATACTCGTACATAAGAGAATTTTATTTATTTAAATTTTCTAAATAGATAGGGTATTTATAAACCTTCGTATACATCATGGTAAACTCGATATTTCCTAATTTGATACGAAGCTTCACGTTAACAATTTATTTATGAAAACGTTTAATATAATATCGTATCAAATACGCAACTGAAGAGTGAAAAGTATGTATTTTCTTCAGTTTATTCGTATTCGAATTTCAAATTTTTTGTTTTTCTCTATATTTCATTTATTTATTAAAAGATAAAATTCAATTTCTATCAAATAAGTCAAAATTTTTAGCTGATTATCCATACACTATACACACTGCGATGTACGATAAATACGAAAGTTGATGAATATCCCTTGAATTTTTATTCATGTGTAAGTAAAGTAAAAAAAAAAAAAAAAAAAAAAAAAACAAATAATAATAATAATAATGAAAATGTGTTTATAAAGTGTATTTTTTGAATAAAATTTCATCATAAAATTCCATTTATATAATGAAATTGTCATTTGAATTTAATTTCTCAACTTATAAAAAATACAGAAAATGTTTTAAATTTAAAAATCGTTATTTTTTTATTTATTTTTATTTTTTTAATTTTTTTAAATTTGTTTTAGATGTTTTTGTCTATATTTATATACGAAATTTAACATTTAACTTCTGACATAAGACATATTTATTTTGATTTTCATTTTGGTTATACACTCTCATACATTACATCACTTATATGGTTATATAAAGTACGCGATGTTATATTATGTTCTATGTACTATATATGTTATAATACTGTGCTTATGTAAAATTGTTAATGATAACAATAAAATCTGATAAATGATTTTAGTAAAGTGAAAGGCAGGAAAACAGATTTTTTTTTCTATTTTTATTTTATAATTTATTTTTTTTATAAATGTGTAAATGTTACACGAGTATATGTTACATGATAATGTTTTTGATCGTTCTTTTGCTATTCATTGAATGATTTATAGGTTTTCTTCGAAAATTTGATGTTTTTTTCTACTGTATTCTATATGTATGTAATGTACGCATGTACATACATATGTACACATAAATATGCATGAACTATTTCATATAAAGGAACAAATTAAAAGAATAATGTACAAAAAATACATACATACTTATAATGTACAAACATCTATACAAGAGATACTTATACACGAGTATACAAATATTCTATATTTTATGTAATGATGTTTTTTGAAATATACTTTTTGATGTTATGTATTCATACATATATTTACGTATATGAGTACATTTAAATGTACATATAACTATTATGTACATACATATGAAAAATATTGTCATCATGACCGAGGCAATATTTAAATGAAAGAAAATATAATGAATAAAATTGCTCATAAATTTTCTTTACGATAATATAAAAAAAAAAAATGTTCTTATTATATTTATGTGCATATAGAAAATTTAAACAGGTTCCGGTACAGCAGTCATAGATATAGATGCTATACCACTACAAAATATTTACTACTTGCGATTACAAGAGATAAATGACAGCAATTCAGTACTAATATTACTATCGTACGCAATATTTATACGTACTATCGTACTGTATCAACTATATATAAATACACGAGTATGTATGTTCAATTCAGTATAAACAGCATTTTCTATGTTTCGTATGTATTGTATACCTACATAATATATTATTAATAATATTATAGTACATCTACATACTTTACATGCACTTACATATTTTCTTTTTAAATATGTGTATCTAGTATATGCATTTAATCTAAACCTAAACATTAATGTTTCAAAATATATGTACACATAATTATTATTATATATGTCCCTTGAAGAATATTAAATTTATCTTTAAGAAAATTAAATATATAATAATAAATAATATATGTCTGTGTTGTGTATGTAGTAAGTAGGTATGTAATCATGTACACCGAACCGAAAGAATATAATAAACGAAAAATTATTATATGTAGATAGTTGTCATCATTAACATATAATCGTAATAGATAATAGTACAGATAATATCCGTTAATATTGAGAAAATAAAACATAAAATTATCTGTGCGTGTATATATATACGTACAATACAAACGAGTATAGGTATGTATGTAAGTGTATTTATAAACTATAAAAAAGAAGGTGATAAATCATTAAATCTAATGTACATAAACATGAAAATTTGTTTACTTGTTAATCAAAAGAAATTGAAATAAAAAGGACGCACATTTTCCGTTTGTCAAATTACAAAAAAAAAAAAAAAATGTGTTGTTTTTTTTCTATTTTCCGCCTAGAGAAATATGACAAATGAAAAAAAAAATAGGCATTTTTTGATACACATTTCCTTATCTAAAATAAAATAATAATAAATATACAGTATGCACATATATTTTTCATTTTCCTTCATCTTTACACTACACATGGGCTCGCACATACATACATAAATAAAGTTACTGTTTGCAAACATTAAAAACGAAAGAGAAGAAAAAAAAATATATTCAAAAAACGGAAATTCGCTGACAAACCATAAATATGTTTTATTCTTGAACAAGAAAAAAAAAGGAATAAACATTAATACAAAAAAAAATCCAGGAAAATGTTTACGTTTCATAAAGAAATTTATATGAAATAAACGCACATTAACGTATACAAATATATAGGAGTACATTTATATACTTTATGTATGTACATATATGATAATGATGGAAATGTAGGGTAAAAATAATGTAATAAAATGGTTATATACATATGAAGTCAACTTCATACATACTTATGTATGTGCATATGTGCACGATTTACATACATATATGTATGTATACATATGTAACATTAATTTGCATCATTTTTTTTTATTTTTTTTGTTTCAATTTTGTGTAGCATATTTTCATATCAAAACATTATCGT
Organism: Villa cingulata; assembly: GCA_951394055.1. Lineage (NCBI taxonomy): Eukaryota > Metazoa > Arthropoda > Insecta > Diptera > Bombyliidae > Villa > Villa cingulata. The sequence goes on along the minus strand of OX596018.1, from coordinate 34,402,872 downwards.
TTTTTTTTTTCAATCTACAAGTATAGAAGATGTACGTACACATAATATATGATATATTATCTTATCTATCTACCTATATGTATTTATGTACGTATTATCACATGTATTAATGAAATCCCAAATGAAAATTATTTTAGCAACACAAAAAAAAAATCATTTTTTTCATTGCAGTTAACAAGATGAATAAATGAAATAATGATAAATTGCAAAAAGGAAAAAAAAAGTTAAACGAAGAGGAAGAAAAAATAATGTGCAAAGAAAATATGAAACAGAAAAATGAGAAAATGATGTGTCTACATAGACATATTTTACATGAAATTTTTTTGTTTTGTCATTAGCACATTACAGAAAAATAAAAAAAAAATAATAATAAACAAATAAATATGTAATAATAATAAGAATAATATTCTAGAAAAAAGTAAGAAAAATATTCTTTTAAGAGAAAACATATTTTCCTATTCCTTTAATTTTCTTTACATCCATGTGTATAAAGAATGAAACTGAAACTGGGATCATAAGTGAAGTGCATTGCATTTTAAAAATTTATATATTCATCATAATGTATATTATAGCATCACTAAACATTTGCATTTTTACATTTTACTGTAATATCATAACATCAAACAATTTTGTATTCATACCTACATACATACATAAATAAGTAGATATGTATGTACATATACATATTTCATAAATATCATATTTTAATTTAGGATTATCTTATTCTTCTAGTATGAAAATTGAAAAGGATTCAAAAAACTCATCATCATATCATCGCACCGTCATATAATATAATATAATATCTTCTCATGTAGAATGCAGATGTTATATACATAATGTACATTTTATATATACATATATATATAAATAGAATGCATGGATATATAGATAGAGACATATAAATATGCATATATAAGTATTAGGATTATAAACATTCTTACATACATTCATTATAATATGATACCATCATCGTATCACTATCATCATTTATTTAATCATAGCACTTTTCTTCACACTTTAAATTTTCGAAGCTTGTATAATTCTTTAGATGTATAACACTGTATATGTACTCATGTACTCATAGGTATATAGATATAGGTACAGTGGAATTCAGTATTCAGTGTATTATGTATATCTAAGTCATTTCATTTTATTATACGGTACGATATGTACGTACGTGTACTATAGTTACATACATACATCCTTTATACATGTAATGAATACATATGCAACTATATTAGTAGATGTGCATAAAGTTTGTACATAGGAACATAGGTCGTGTCATTGCATACTTGAAATGCACTTTACTATTATTACTTATTGTTAGTATGAAAATCTTTTTAGATTTTAATGCATTTTACGAATTACTTTTGCTACTGGTACAGAATTTACTTATGTATGTACATATACACCTATATCTGTACCTGTTCATACTTAACTGAAATTACTTATGCATTTTTATGTACTTTTTTTCCGTATAGATATAAGATTTTGTTTGTCTTTGATTTTCTAAATATGTATTCATAAAATAATTTGAATAGGTATAAGAGAAAATATGTATAATGAAGAAAAAAAAAGTTTTTTTTTAGTTGTTTTTATTTTCTCTCTAAACTTTGAAAATATTTTACTCGCACTGCGAAAAAAATAAAAATGATGATTATTATTTTACAAAGACATAACGATGATTATTTGATATTAAATATGTATAAAAGAAAACGAAAATGTTCTAAAACTCAATTCTATGTAGAATTAGAAAGGTAGATGTATGTACTTGTTATATTAATGTATTTTACATATCAGTATTATGTATATGTATAAAATTTTTGAAAATATATAATTAATATAAAATAAAATGCATATATACATATCTATACTCATATAGAAGAATTACAAAAATAGTGTACGAGTATATGAAAATTAAAAAGTTCATGTGAAAAGGTGAAAATTAATTTTTACTACTCTTTGTTTGTATATTATGTAAAATCAACATTTTCGCATGAAAGGAGCCTATTTCTTAATTCGTTTCTGCATTTATTGTATGAGGATATACATATATACGTTTGAATATAGAATATGTATATCGATCTACGTTATGTTTGTTTAACCTAACATTTATAAAATATACATATATGTATGTGTTATGTAATTTTATATATGCATCATAAATCTTCATATGATTTATACATATAAATATCTATCAACATATACATACCTATATGTCTATATACATATAAGTAATTTCTGTCTGTTCTTAATCTTTTGAAATCCGATTTATTTTATCGATACACTTGGAAATACTTTTACGTTATATGAACAAACATATGTATACATACATATCTATACATATGTATATGTATAGTCATACTCATATCTCCTGTATAACTTACCATTATATTTTTCTTCTTCTTGTAATTTCAATTACTCAATTATTTTCGCAATCAAGACACATAACTACTACATGCGCACACAGAGAAAAACCATTTTTTTTTTTTTTGCATATAAGATGTACCTACATATACATACAATACATATGTAAGGTTTCTTTGTTAATATTTTGTAAAAATAATAATCTTCACTAAAAAAAAGAAACGAAAATGACAATTAAAACTCTTTACTTTTTTTAATAATTGAAAAAAAAAAGAAATACAAATTCCATAAGATTTGTAGTGCTCAAACAGCAAAAAAAAAAACAATATACGTAATAATGTGCTTACACAGTCTTAAAAAAGAAAAATTTGAAAAAGGAATTTTTTTTAAGTAGAACAAAAACATAAATTATGCATTAAAAGATATAAATTTTTTTTTTAAAAAAAGTAGACATCTTTAATTACTATATTTATTGGTTGATGGTAATAGTTTCATATTATATTATGAAAGCGAAATATTTTGTATCGTATACATCGCATAAATCATAACGTATTATTTGTTTAAAATAACATTATATATTTTGTATTAAATACGAGTAGCTATACATATATGTATATGTACATGTGTATAAGATGTTTTTTTTTACATAAGTGTCATTTATTTTTAAAAATTTTAAATACAGAAACAGACATTCAATAGAGCCAGTCAAATTTCGAAAACTAAATCATTTTTTGTTTTTTCTCCCATTAATTGAAAGAATTCAATTACTAAGGTTATGACATGATATTTTCTTAAATTATATCTTCATTATGATATTTAAAGTATCAATTGTATATTTTATAGAAAAACAAAATGATAGCTTTTTAAATATTGGAATATTGTACATCATGTATACTTATATTCGAATCTCGAAGGTATTAAATTGCCAAGAAATAAGCTCTTCTACTATATTTGTTATCATAGAAGAAAAAGATATAGATGAAAATAATATTATACATTTATTTAATTTGAATATCATCAGAAAAAAATTTAATAGTGACTCAATGATTTAGTAGGCAGAATGAGTGATACCGTGATACAAATGGTTTCTGGAACAATTCAGAAGTTACATACAATTTCGAATCTTAGCCAATAAAATTTTAGTCAAATAAAACAAATGATTTTCATTATTATATAATGTAGTTGGACGGAACACCGAACATACATACTTATATTACCTACCACCTCACCGTCCTCTCATTAAAATGTATTTAACTTTGAACCAATATACCATGGAAGCTTTTTGGAATGATATCTCTCTACTTCGATAAAGACTTTGACTAAAACCATTGAAGAAGATAACAGAAAATTTGATACGAGTACTTTTGTATTTATTTGTTAATGTACAAATAATTTTGTATTTACTTAGATTGAAAATATCATTTATTAAAGCAATTACATACATTTTTATGTAAATACCATACATTAGATACTACATATTTGTATCTATACTTTCCGGCATTATACTCTGTATTGTATTTTGTATATCATGCATTTTTTTGGTTATCAAGTATTTGATAGTATGTATACATAGGACTATCTGGACTATGTATAGGATATATTATACATACATATATATATATAAATCACAATGTATTATACCCTATCAAAAATACCATATTATTCAAGTTTTCTTCACTATTCTCACTTGTTTTAGGATCCAATTTGTTCCATCAGTGTCTATTGATATAAATTATCCTTTCTGCTCGTTATGTATATTCAGTTCACAATTTATAATTTTTAACAGTCGATTGTAATTTATATGGTGATGTGATATATGTCTGTACATTTTATCTCGATCTGTTATATGCACTATCAAGATTTCTCAATGAATGTGTTATAATTCTTTTTTTGAATTGCTTTCTATTGTTGTACTATTTTTACTGCAACAATAAATGTATGTATATGCAGCACGATAAATACAAGTGCAGACACAATTTATCACTCTAGTGATTTTTTCATCACTTCACTATACGACATATTTATTTAGTGGCTTCAAGTTCTCATATATTTATTGCATTAGCGATTTTAAAAATTGTGTCAAAAATTGAATAGACATAATATGTACATACTTAGATAGAGATATGAGTGATATAAGAGATTGAAATATGTACTGTAGTACAAAATCTAAATAATACTACTCCTTATACAACTGCATATTTTTTATTGCATTCTTCCCACACATTCATAAAGTGTTCAAATTTTTAATATATAAAATTCAAAAAATTCAAGTAGATTTCAGAATATATATAGTACACATGTACTGTACATATAATATGTACATGATATGTATACGTGCGTCAATGAATATTATTGAAAAAAATTCTAAATTATAAATTTTTTCATGAAATAAATAGACTGGAATGAAATCTTTTAGAGAAGAAATGTATTTCATCACAAAATATATAATAATCATCAGAATCATTCTGCTGCAATTGTTTCAAAAGAATTTGAATATGAAATCAAAGGAAAAAAGGAGTACATGCGCATACATACTTGTATGTACAAATATTATCTAAACATGCAAAATTAAAAAACAACATTTGTATGGGCAGAAAGAATTTAAAATATTTGAATATTTCAAAAGTGGGAATAAATTACGAGAGATTTAAGATAAATTAATGTTTTTTTTAAAGTTTTCGATTTTTTTATAGTTTTATAGTCTGTGTTGGTATGGGAAAAAAAAATTCTAAAAATTTTTTTTGAATTATTGTCGGAATTTCTCACTCGAATAGTGCATTGAAATGATCCTAAAGAAGATAGATAATTACAGTAAATAGGTTAGGTACACAATTGTAATTTCCGTTTCTATACATACAATCACATATTCAACTAAACCGATGTAATGTACATTTGTATTATGTGTCTACTCTACCTCATATTTAAACAATTTTCACTTAATTTAGGGTTTTTTTTGTATCTGTCTTTCAATGATATTTAAAGAAAATCAATTGTCCGTTAAATGTTCAAACATTAAATATCATCATCATTCATCACTCATTATAATACTCATACTTATAATACTTGTGTGTGTAATAAAATAGTCACATACGTGCAGTAACGAATAGTTATGAATAAATTTAAATAGTAAATTGTTATGTATCTACTACGTATTTTAGCTAACGTAATGAAACTTATTTTATCAAGCATAAAAATATCAATTTGATAATTTAAAATTAAATATTTTATATGTTCCTTCCTTCCTTTATAAAATTATATTCCCAATACAAACAGAAAAATGCAGTAAAAAAATATATATTTTTTTCAAATTTATTTTCTATCTGTTCGTTCTAAAATCAAAATGAACTTTAAATTTTCCTGAAGAAATTTATATCTAAAATGAAAATTTCTAGCAAATATTCATTGTATCATTAATATGTCGTATCTGCGGTAATATAATAAAATACAATATCTGTGTACCAGTATCCAGTATATAGTAATACTCGTAAATATTAGTAAGTACCCATAGTATCCATATAGTATCAAAACATACACTCGTATTCGTAGTCATATATGTAGTTATAGTTGCATTTTATAGAAGCAAAAATATTAAAACCAAAAACAAAAAGGAAGATAAAGAAAAATTATTGAATGTAGGCGTATATAGGGTGAAAATTTTTTGGAAAATAACGAGCAATACATGTATTCTGTATAAAAGGCAATAAAAGAAATAAATTAGGCTCCCGCGACACTTGCCTCTCTACGATATAGACTGCTGAAGCTGAAGTACAATACAATACTAAATATCCCTTTGTGTAAAATTGTAAAACTCATAAAATTGAAGATTCATGAACCTGAAACCAACCACCACCAGTGTCATTATATACATACTCGTATGTACGAACATTTATATAGATCCACATTATACTACATATCGGAATGTGTATATGAATATTTTGAATTTTGAAATGTTCCATATATGTTCATATAATAATGAAGGGAAAGAATTTTAATAAATAAATCGTCTCCTTTGCAGTACATGGCATACGACCATACGAGTATATGTATCGGATGTATGTATGTGCGTATTGATATAATTTTATCATTTTTTAGGAAATTCGAAATTATTTTTTTTTTAAATTTGGACTTGTTTAGTTAGTTTCCCTCAAAATAATAAAAAAAAAAAGATTTATGAAAAACGAAAACCAAAAAACCAAAAATAAAAAAAATAAAAAAAATTGAAAACAACAACAAAACAAGATGTTGTCCCGACAGACAATATTATTGGTTTTTTAAAGCATGGGATTGTTGTGACAGCTTAATTGTTATGAGGCAATAATGCAGTGTTTCCTTTATATCATTTTATTTTTCTGCTATCTCTTACACGTACATACATTATTATACAGTTATAGCTACGTAAATTATTGTATATGTGCATTAAAATTATTATACAGCATTTAAATGAATTTTCAAATTGAACATTTTATACCGCCCACACATATGTGTTTATGATATTCATACGTATAATGTATATTCATGCATAAATATGTACATTGTATATTGTATATACATACACATATAATTATTTATACTTTACATATTATGCATATTAAATATTTGTATACATGTACATAAAGGTAGTATTATATGCATAGATATACATAGATATAGTAACACAAAAAATCTGAATAATAAACTCATTTATATAGTTAACAGAACAGATGTATTTCTGGCGAAATATACATATATACAATACATGTACACATACATACTTATGTGGAAAAAAAATACATATACTATAATTATATGTATGTAGTATGTATATTCGAAAAGTTTATTTTGTAGCTATTGTTGTTGTCCTCGTTCGATTTTTTTAATTTTTCTTTTTTGTTTAGTCTTTGAAAAGGAATTTTCGAATTGAAATAAAAATTTTTATTTTATATAACGATTTCAATAATATAAAAGGAAATAAATAAAATAAAATAAAATAATAGATCAATAAATTCGAAATTCCATCCTATTAAGTTTGGAATGAAGGAATTTTTATTTTATTTGTTTATTTAATTTTTTTTTTTCTCTTTCATCTAATTCTAAAAATACGAGTATATAACATATAAAATTCAATTGATACATTTTCAGTTGTTTTTAGTTAGTTTTTTTTTCATTTCTTTTTCCTTATACTTATCCAAAAATGTATGCACATACAGATAGAAATCTATAAAGAAAGCATATTGACTCCTGACGACTATTATCATAGTTTATATGGTTATTTCATTATTTGCTGTCATTCGTTACCAAAAATAAAAACAAATTGACCAAGAAAATGAAAATTATTTCTTTTCGAATTCGAACAGAACTACAGAGTCGTACTATTGTTATTACATATATGAATATACACAGTTTTGTTTTATTTACTGAATAAAAATAAGGAAATAATCAATGAAAAAGAAAAGAACAAGAACAATAATAGTAATTGAATTTTATTTTCCTTATCCTATATATCACTACCACTACATGCAGTATTTGTTACATATGTAAAAGAAAATATGTATTTTATGTACATATACATATATACAGTTTTGCAAAGGATATTCACAAAATGTTTTTTTTCTTTTTTTGTTTTTAACACAAATTTATGCATTTACATATATGTATACATACGTAGATAAATATATACGTAAGTATGTAAAAAGGACAAAGTTAACAGCAATAAAAAACAAAGTCCGAGAGTAATGATCGTAGTAGAGATTTAGTAGTTAAACTATACTCGTATATAATATGTGTATGGCCTATAAATATGAATTGTTACTAACTACATACTTATGAATATACTCGTAAATACATTATATAGTGCCTAGATTCGGATGCAAAGTTTTTATTTTCTAAATTCGAAAAAACAATTTTTTTATGTTTTCGCTTCATTTTTTTTTTTATTTTCTTCTTTCAAATAAAAATCAATTTTTCATTCTGAATTTGACATTACTAAAACATATTGAACTAAAAAGTATCATTTGTCATTTAACTAAAAATATATAAAAGTATAAAATAGGTATGGTATAGTGTAAATACTGTGTGTATATGCAACATTCATTTCAGATTATTATATAAATTACATATGTTTATATGTATACATATTTGAACGATATATGTACAAATAGGTACATATTTATGTGTAACAGCAATGACAAATTAGACCCAAATAATTTTAAAGTAAAATATTATGTTTTATATCATCACTATATATATGTCCATATATGTATGCATGTTTGCCTTTGTCTGTATAGAGTAACAGTATGTATAGTAGGTGAATGGTAAATGTATGTATTCAGAAATAAAGAAATTAATTATACTATTTTCAGAAATCGAAGTCAGTATTGTGCTTATGGAAAAAGTTACCCGATGAGTTTCTGATAACTTCACATATAATATTTTGTAGGAAATTCTGAATAATATATCTCTGTCTTGATTGAAATTGAGATCTGATCACCCCACACACGAGACAGATTTATACAAACGCAATGTGAAAGAATATAGAAAAGCATGCCTATCTTGCCTGTACTGACTTCAATTTCTGAAAATAGTATAGTCAGTTTTAGTGATTAATAAATTTTGTGCTCTATGTGTTGTTTTTTATATTTCCAATCGATTTTAGGAAAATTTTTAAGTAAAATGTGACAAACAAATTAATTATTGTTTCTCAAATGTATATAGAGATATAATTTAAATGATTTTTATATTTGCTTTCGTCTTCAGTTTTTTTGATCTTTTTTTTTGGTTAAAGTAAAACTAATTATAAATATAGAAAACACCATAATATTAACGATTATGTTATTTATTTCCATTTAAATATAAACTATATAAGTACTTAATTCAGTTATAAAATTAAATAAAAATTTTTTTACTGTGCAAAAATTTTAAAAAAAGCAAAAAAAAAGTTCTTATTTCAATAAGAATAATTTGATAATAAATAAATCTTTAAGTTATTTCATGTATATCTGAGTAATTTTATGTATATACATACACATACATACATTGTATATGTTATATGCATATAAATATTATTAATAAAATGTATACTTGCAGTTGCAGTCATATAATAGAGTACTCGTATTTATCAATAAATAATCTATTATTTTTACATATATGTAAATGTAATGTACATTAAAAAATTTTAAATCCTGTAAAGTGCATAAAATATGTGTACATAATTTATGTACGTAACTTCAAAGATCACTCTTTTCTTTTCTGTTAAAACAATATATAAAAAAAAAAACGAAATCATTTTTTTATATCCCATACATAGTACACAGTATACAGTATGCAAAACACAGTATTGTAGACAGACAATTAATCTTGTCAGAAGAAAATATTATAAGTACATATCTACAAAAGAAAAACATTTACATTATATATGTACTATACATATGTAAGTGTACTTCAATGTACCAGTACGCGTATCTATTTTCACTTTTCAATAATAATCGTTAAAATAATTTTCATATGTTAATTGAAATCTCATTGCCTACACAAATAATTAATTTATGTTTTTCTTTTCTCCATTATATGTGCACGTACATATAAACGTTTGTAGTTTTTAATTGATTTTTTAGCTATACATATGTACAGCTCGTATTTATGTAAATATGTATCCTACTGTAAGTGTAATAAGTAATAAGTGTATTTACGTACATGTATTTCAGATTACATGTATATTATATTAAGAATAAAACAATCATTGACCCTGGATACGTTTTTTTTTGTGCTTATTTATAATAATATTGACTTTGGCTTTATTCCTATATTAATTTTCTGATGTTATTGCAATTGCTAATGACCCATTCACAATTCATATTCACCATTCATTTTTTATTTCTCTTGTATATTTATGTAAATTTATTCTTTTACTCACCAATAATAGGAATAGGAGGTACATATATGTTATTTTTTATTTTTGTTGCTTTGTTATTCTTGGCATGTATTTCATCACAAAATTTAAATTCAAAATTATCTAAGAAACAGTAAAAAACAAAACAAAACAAAAAAAAAACAATGAAAAAATCGTATTTCGTTTACATACATCCATATGTGTATCTGTTTGTACAATATAATATAATGTGTATGCGTTATGGAAAGATTTTAAATGGTAAGTAGCTATATGTAGATATTTTTCATTTAAGAGTATGGACACATCATAGGACAATGTTATACTACATACTACATCTACTATACTATAATATACTGCTTATGTACTGATGCTGTTACTGATGCTATTATATGGCAGTTAAAAATTTATTCACTTATCAACAACAGTATACAAAATGCAATTGTAATTTATATAACTTTTGCAAATCCAACATTATATTATACATATGCATACATTTATGTGAAATTACAACATACCTATATTCCTATACATTTTTATACGTATAAACTTACAGTATTATGTGTATTATGCATGTACCCACTTAAAGAATAATAAATGAAAAATGATCTCGTTTAGCTAATCTGCGAAACTGCCAGCTACTATACTTCAACAACAACAAATATTGTTGCTAATTTTTATCCTCATCATAAAATCTAGAATACAAGAATAAAATCCTTGAATATACAAAAAATAAAAAAAGATGAACAAAAATGTAATATATTGAATATATACATACGTGCACACTACATACATATATACATATATCTATGTAGATTATATCATATGATGTGCAGCAAAAGAAATGAATTATTTTAATAAGAAAAAAAAAATACAGCAGGCGTCTATGATTTCTATGAATGCATACATAATTCATTTCGTAAAATAAATTTAAGAAAAATAAAACAAAATTTAAAAATAATAAAAAATAAAATAAAAAAAATATATTGGTGTTGACGTTTCTATGACTAGATTTTTAGTTTTTCACTAGTTATATGTATATTTTTATTGTTGTTGTTCCTTTGAATTTGAATATACTCATTCATAATGAAAACACCCATCTCATAAATGTCGACGATTAAAATTCTTAAATCCTAATAATGTATCCTATAAATAGACTTGTGTATATGTAAAATAAATAATCGTCGCATATACATACATATATACATATAGTACGTACGGTGCGGTATAAGAGAGAAATACTCGTATATAAAAAATTATAAAAATTTTACGTGTAGTATCGGATCGGTTTGTATGTGCCTATATTATGCATAATGTATGCATATATACTCATATATTTTATAAAAAAATGTGATATATTTGTAAATGTGTAAATTGTAAAACGAGCATTTTCTTATGTACCTATGTTCAATTTTCTGATGGAATTTTTCTTTATCGGTATACTACTATTATTTTGTTTGCTCTTCATGGAAAATCTCATTATTATTGAGAAATAATGTTGTATATTATGAGCATATAATACCTATATCACACATAAATGTATATTTACGTACGTATATTACTTGCATATAATAATTTAAAGATTTTCCGCATCTTTGAAGCTTTTTCGTATTTTTGTTTTTTGTCCATGTTTTGTATTTCTGTGATTTGAATTCTTTTCGTTTTTCCTTATATTTTTTTTATTTTCTATTAGTGTTATATACTGTAGTGTGTATAATCATTGAGATATACTTACTACATAGTATAGTAAAAATTTAATTTTAGAACAGAATAAAAGTTTATATGTGTATGTGTATGTATGTTGTGTGGTGTTGTATAGGTTTACCAGCCAAACCATTCATAAGATGATAAATCTGCATTGAAAAAGTCTGTATTTTTTATTTATTTTTTTTAACATACAACGAGTTATGCACATTTTTGCCAAAAATACCATTTTACAAATTTTGTGCATAATACTCTTATACGGTCTTACAAGTATGCATGTATGCGTACATTTTTATTTCGTTATTTTGTTTAATCAAATTCAAGGAATACCTGAATTTTTGGAAAAATATTTTTTTTTTAATTTTCCCATTAGGTACTCTGTTATTTATTTTTGTTTTCTCTTCATACATAAACCACATCAAACTTTAACCAGATGTGTATAAAAAAAACTCAAAAATTTTTTTTATCATTTACATTCATCCCCATCATATACGATTATTTACATAATACATACACGTACTTTTGTATCCATATATGTAAATTTAAAATTAATTTAATTTAATTTTTATCTGTATTCATTTCAGGTGTATCTGCTGAATTATATTATGTTCGTGATGGGCAAATAAATGATTATGCATTAAATTTTATTGTTCCCGTTCCTGCTAATGTTAAAGAAATATGTTTTACATGGCAAAGTTTAGCTGGACGACCATTACCGTATAATATTAATATTGCAACATCTGATCCATCTGTTTTACCACGACCAACACTTAATATTTCACGTACAGGAGAGATTCCAATCGAAACACAAACATTTGCAATCGCAATGAAATGTTCTGGACTTCGTCCAGCCGAAGTTGAAGTCACCATAACTATTGAGATAACATTAAATCGAGCTGCCAATAATATAACTGAATTAGTATTTCGCAGAAAGAAAATTTGTTTACAAAATGATCCAGAAGAAAATTCTGTTGATGATCCTTTATTGTTGGAAACTGTTGTACCACCACAAAGTGGATTAATTGCATTGATAGTTGGTGGTGTTTTAGCTCTAGTAATTGTAACGATACTTTTTGTGATCGCTTATTGTGCTCGAGGACCTGTAAAACGTCAAAATCATCATGGTGGCCAACCGATGAGAACATCAAGTTTTCAACGTTTACAAACACAGCCACCATCTGGACCACCTTCTGTTTATATATCACCTTCAATTATACCAACAAACGCAACATTACCACGACAAAAAGAACAAGAACCAGAAGAGCTCCAGCGTAGAATCGCTGAGCTGACTGTCCAAAGATGTCGAGTACGTTTATCAAGTCTTCTCCAAGAAGGAACATATGGAAGAGTTTATAAAGGAACTTACAATGACAGTCAAGAAGTTCTCGTTAAAACAGTTGCTCAACATGCTAGTCAAGTACAAGTATCGTTACTTTTACAGGAGGGTATGAGTTTGTACGGAGCTTCTCATATAGGAATTCTATCTGTTTTGGGTGCATCTATCGAAGACCATACATCTCCTTTCCTTTTATATCCGGCTCCAAATAATACTAGAAATTTAAAATTGTTTCTTCTTGAACCAGCTTGTTCTCGATCAATAACTTCAATTCAAATTGTCATGATGTCTTCTCAATTGGCTTTAGCTTTAGGCCATCTACATAGTCATGGTGTAATTCATAAAGATATCGCTGCTAGAAATTGTATGTAAGTATAAAATTTTCTGATATCTTCAGTATCATTTTCTTATTTTCTCATCTTCTAATGTTCATTAATTCATGCACGTATACAAATGAAAAGTATAAATATGTAGTATATTGTACATTTGTAAGTAATTAAAATTAAAATTTAATAATTTCAGTATTGATGATCAACTTCGCGTTAAATTATCAGATAATTCATTATCAAGAGATCTATTTCCCGGTGATTATAATTGTTTAGGAGATAGTGAAAATCGTCCAATAAAATGGCTAGCATTGGAAGCATTACAAAAGAAACAATTCTCTGAAGCAAGTGATGCATGGGCATTCGGTGTACTTATGTGGGAATTATGTACGTTCGCTAAACAACCGTATGCCGAAGTTGATCCATTCGAAATGGAACATTATTTAAGAGATGGTTATCGATTAGCACAGCCATATAATTGCCCAGATGAATTGTATGTATATACACAGTGTATTTGTATTGTATACGTAATAGTATAATAGTATAAATAAATTAACATTTATTACGGAGATTACTTTCAAATTACTTTTTAAAAATTTATTGATTTTTTAATTTTAAACAGAAGTAGAATTTTATTGTTGTTTTTTTTTATTTCTTTAGCTTAATTTTTTTTGTTTTTTGTTTTTTCTTATCTTTCAGATTTACAATAATGGCTTATTGTTGGGCACTTTCACCATTAGAACGGCCAACATTTGCTCAATTACAGATATGCTTATCAGAATTTTATTCACAAATAACACGATACGTATAAAAAGGCAGAGAAAACAAAAAATCAACGAAAAAATACAAGTAGATTTTCGTTTACAGACAGACGATATCCTTCTTAATATGTATGCGTAATTTTTTTTTTTTTTTTTTTGCTAAACTGAAATTATGTGAATTTTAATTTTATTTAATCTGTATTTTAAATTTACATAGGTACTCTGTTTTTTGTATATAATTAGAAATACAATTAGTTAGTTAGTGTACTTTATAAATTACTACAATCATATTATTATTTTTATTATAAATAATTTCGAAATTTATTAAACGACAATTATTATGTGTGTACAAACGTGTGAAAAATAATAGCAATTTTAAAATTTTATACATAATGGGTGGTATCCTGTAAAATTCTGTTATTTAACAGAATTCCTGTTATCATTCATAACAGAATTCGACTTATAACAGATCTGTTATATTTGGTATTCTGTGTGCATTTTATTTTCGAATCTGTTACGAAGTTGTCAAATCATTTTCGAAAACAGTTGTTTCTTGTTTTGTTTACAATTAGTAAAAAGTAAAAAAATTAAAGTGATTGACAGTGATAGGAATTAAAATTAAAATTTTATAAATTAATTATATTATAGTGTACAACATTTTTTTTTAATTTTAAAAACTAACATTGAGAAAAATGTCAGAAAAATGTAAGTACATATATACAGTGAAAAATTTGTATTAAAATTTTCAAATATTAAAAACATAGAATCATTTTTTTTGTTAGTTCTTAAAATAGTTCTTATTTCCTTTATTTATTTTTTTTATTAAAATTCATTTTTCACAATTTTTTTCAACTCAATACATCAAATACATGAACTTTACACATTAACTTTATCGTAACAGAAATAAAAAAGAGTCTGTTATCGTAACAGGTTCATAACAGAATTATAACAGATTTTTGTACACGCAGAATACCAATTTCGAACGTAACAGAGTCTGTTATGAAATGTCGAACTTTTATATGAAGAATAACAGACTGTCAAAATAACAGAAGCTGTTACGTGTGTACAGAATACCACCCAATTTTTAAAATTTTTGTTTTAGCAAAGGCATGGAAATCATCATTTACAATAAATGTATGTGGATGAATTTTGTTTTACACATGTGCGTGCTGTCGCTGTGTAAAATATTTAAATGAGTAATTAGTCTACACTGTCACATGAATCTAAATCTGAAACGTAAAATTTAAAGATTCAGAATTAATTTCGTTTTTCATTCTGATTCTGAATCTGAAAGCTCATTTTCAATCTGTTTCTTTAAATATTTTGTTGTTACAAACTGGTTTTAACCAAAATTTACCGGATAATTGAGTGGTTCAGCTATGAATTCAGATTCAGACTTGAGATACATGTGACATACAGATTATAAAACGGAAACACGAACCGGAATTTTTTCAAATGCTGAATTTTCCAGAGTCACGTCATACTCACTTACAAATCTATAATGCATTTTTGAAATTGAATATGAATTTTTCAGATTCAGATTCATGTAACAGTACACTTAGAAGTATAAACACGCGCGTCTTAAACTAAATTCATTAAATCGAATTTAAAAATTTTGGAAATTAAAAAAATTTTCTGATTCATTTTTTAAGAACAGAAAGCATTAGAACTAATATTGTGTGGGCTGAGTTCTAAAATGCATCGATGCGGTTTAAATGCAAAGTAAATAGTTTCTAAATGTTTAAAATAAAAACGGTTACACTGTCATAAGTTTCAAAATGCATTGTGAATGTATTTTTTACTCATGATTAAAGCAAACATTGCATCGTTAATTTTTTTGAAGCATACAATTTGTTATTATCAAAACTGTCAAAAAAAATTATGTTTCAAAATGTCAAATTTAAAATTATGCGTTTTTGATACAATGTAATAATGATACGCATCATATTTGCATCACTACGGTAATACTACTGCATCGATGCTTATTTTTTACATTTTAGAACTCAGCCTATATTACAAAAAAAAATTTAAAAATTATCACATAAAATTTCAACACGGCCATTATTTTGCACGTATCTGTATTATATATTTAAGTTAAAAAAAATTAATTTTTTGTATGTATAGTAATTTATTAGACTAGCAAGTTTTATTGCCAGTCATAGGTTCTATTATATTATCGTTCGTTTTCATAAACATTTTATATTGCAATATGTAAAATATTTTATTATTTAAGACAAAAAAAAATGGTAATAAAAATAATAATGAAAAAGTTTGTTTTAATTTTTTCTTGAAATGAAAAATGTACAATTTTGCAATAATCATTCATTTGAATTATCTATTTTTAGTTTCATTCAATACCACATAAATACTTAAAAAAGGATGATAAATATTAAAAATAGATACCATTTTTATATTTAATACTCAAAAAAAAAAAAAAAAAAAAAAAAAATATAAACATAACCTACATTACAATATATGAATATGTACGTATGTTAAGTTATACCAGTTATATCCTAAATAGACTGCCTACTTATTATTATTACTATTACCATCTATTACCTATTACTACTTTATTTAAAAATCTTTTATCTTTAGTTTACTTTTTATTAAAAAAAAATCAAAAAATAAATAAATAAAACGAAATAAATTCATAAAATTAAATTGTGCCAAAAAACTGCCATATACAAAAGAGAATTAACTTCAATAAATCGTCCCATATAGTTTTTTTTTTTTTAAATGTAAATATTACATATAAATGGAATAATAATAATACTATGATAATAACTTACACACATACATTATATATTAATAATAAAATGTAGATCTTATGATAGCACAATAATAAACGAAAATATAAATTATCCACTACACACACCCATTATACGTTTGTATTTGTAAATATTTAAATTACACGAAAAAAAAAAAAAAAACAAGATATAACAACAAAAAAATATATAATAATTATTTGTTTATAAATAAAAAATCAAAAAATACATTAAGATTGATAAATGAATTATGAAAATTATTATTATTGTTATTGATTCAATTTTACATCCATTATAAATTTTTTTGATATTTATAATTGAAATAATTGAATGAATGAATGAAAAAATTTCAAAAATATAAAAATTGAATTATTTCCATGATTATTTTGTGCTGCTAAAATTACCATGACATAAAGAAGAAATTAAAAATAAATATTTATAATAAATAAAGACTTGTAAATAAAAATAATAATGTTTTTAATATTATATAATATGTACATATATATGTATGTAGTATTGGAAATGAGAATATCACCAATTTTGTATTTCAAATAAGTTTTATTTAAATTTAAATATAACACAAATTTATTCCAAATTTTAATCCAAAATTTATTTTTATTTTAAAAGAAATATCAAAAAATATATAAAATAAAATATATAAAACAAAGAAATAGAAATTTTAAAAATATAACTTTATAAAAATTACTACTGTCTATTGTATAACCACTATACTGTACTACTGTAAAACACTCTTACTACTGTACCACTGTGATCACTACTGTTAAAAATTATGTAGTATGTACTATGTACTTACTACCTACCTTCATCTGCTACCTACTGCTATTATTATTTTTATACATTTTCTGATAATAATTAATATACCTAACTGTTTTCTATTTCAAATATTTATATATAAGAAAATTACAAATTACAATAATATTCAAAATACAAATAATATAACGATTTCTAGAATTATCTGCAGTTGCAGGGTGATTCATATCCTACACTCGGCCATCTGCTCTATCATCTGCCCCAGATGATTCGTAGTTTGTATTCAATATTTCTTCATCTACATCTTTTGCCCACGGCTTCATTTTGTCGATACTAGTTGATGTTGATGCTGGACCTTCATGATATCCCACCTTTTCGACTTCAAAACGATCATTCTTTTTAATTTTTACGATTTTATAAGGACCCAAGAATTTCGAACGAGTTTTCATTCCTACTCCAAACTGAGTTCTTTCAATTGCTATCAGGTCACCAACACGATAAAATTTTCCTTTTTTTCTTCTTTTATTAAAGTTACTTCGATTTTCTTCTTGAATACGCAATAGTGCACATTTGGCTTGTTCACGCAATTCATCTCTCGAATTTAAAAATATTTCAGTCATTTCTTTTTCAATAATTTCTCTAATCTTTATGTCTTCTTTTAGTTTCATTTCTACTCCAGTCAGTAATTTAAATGGTGTCATAGCTATGGATCTTTGAAATGTACTGTTTAAGAATGTTTGAACTTTCTGAACGTGTTTGTACCAACTTTCAGGTTCATTAGTGCATATTTTCGTCAATGTTGAGATGACAATTCGATGAATGCGTTCAATTTGACCATTACCTCTCGGTACTCCGGTTGTGATATGTATCAATTCTATTTTTTCTTCTTCACAATAATTACGAAATGATTTTGATATGAAAGCTCCACCTTGGTCTGCAATTATTCTACGAGGATTACCAAAAGTACTTGATAAAATTTTAAACTTTTCAATTGATTCGTCTGCCGATAAAGTTTTTACTGGAAATAGCCAAACAAATTTAGTGAAACTGTCAATAATGCTAAAAATATGTTTGTAACCCTTTTTTGTCATAGACAGCGGTCCTAGATGATCTATGTGGAAAGTGTCTAGTGGCAAAATATCTTTATCTAGAGGGTGAAGAAAACCTTCTTGGCGACCTTCCTTTTTCGTTGCTAATATGCACTGTATACAATTTTTGACACATTTTTCTACTTTATTTTTTAGATTCTTAATATAAAATTCTTTTTCAATAATATCTTGCATTTTTCGTAGACTGAAATGACCTTGTTCGTGAACTCGTTTGATAATATTATCTTCCATAGCTTGAGGTACAACGTAGAGATGTAAACCATTTTTGTTTGTGTACAATATGTTATTTTCTAATGAATAGTTTTTGTATGATCCAAATTCTAATAGTTTTATGATAGTTTGAATATGTTCATCATCTTTTTGAGCTTGCTTTAATTGATGTAATATCGTATCATCTATGTGAATTACCATTGAAACAGGATTTCGACTAAGCGCGTCTGCATGCTTAAGTTGTTGTGCCTTTCTGTGTTCGACTGTGTATTCAAAATCTTGTAGAAGCATAATCCATCTGGCAACTCTCGTACATAAATCTTTTTTCTTTAAAGTTTGCTCAAAAGCCTTGCAGTCAGTAACTAGCTTAAATGGATGTCCTAACAGATATACGCGATATTTTTTGACGGCTTCCACGACTGCTAGAATCTCTAATTCGTAGCTGGAGTACTTTTGTTCGTGAACAGATGTTTTTCTACTCATATAGGAAATCGGATGTAATTGATTATCGGATGCACTTATTTGCAGGAGTACTGCTCCATACCCAATTGAGCATGCATCAGTATGTAATTCTGTTGGTGCGCCAGGACGAAAGATTGATAACACAGGTTGATTTGCCAAACTTTTCTTCAATATTTGAAAAGATCTTCTACAACTACAATCAAAAATAAATTTAGTATTATTTTTTAATAACTTATATAAAGGACAAGCTTTTATAGAAAAATTCTCGATAAATTTTCTGAAATATCCTGCAAGACCCAGGAATTTTTGAAGCTGATGTGTTGTCTTTGGTTCAGGAAAACCAAGAACAGCTTTAACTTTTTCTACTGAGGGTTCGATTTTTCCGTTCGAAATTACGTAACCCAGATATTCAATTTTTGTTTTCAAAATTTGACATTTTTTCCACTTTATTTGAAGACCATATTCTGAAGCTATCTGCATTACTTGACGTAAAGAATTGAGTCCGTCTTCTTCTGTTTTTGATGGTATTATCAAATCATCAATATAGATTAACAATTTTTTATCTTGTATCAAAGATTGGAAGACAGAGTTAATAAATCGCTGAAACGTTGACGGTGAATTGCACAAACCAAATGGCATTTTCATGAATTCAAAATGTCCATATGGTGTTATAAACGCAGTATATCGTATGCTTCCTTCGTCTACCGGTACGTGGAAAAATCCGTTAGTCAAATCTAGGGTACTAAAATAATTAGCATCGTATAGCTGATCAATTTGCTCCTCAATGTTGGGAATTGGAAATCGATCTCTATAGACTATTTTATTTAGTGAGCGATAGTCAACGCATAAACGGAAAGTGTCATCTTTTTTTTTAACAACCACGATAGGACTCGCAAAGTTAGAAAAACTAGGACGAATGATACCGTCTTCAAGCCATTCTTCTATTTGGTTCTTAACGAAATGATTTTCTTTAGGTGCTAGTCTACGCGGGGGATGATAAATTGGAGTATTCTCTAAAACAGTGATTACCATTTTAATGGGCGCGTCACGACATTTTTTTGTTACATAATTCATTATAACGTCGTCAACTTGTTTTCTGATAAGTTTGTCTTTTATGTGATTTGTATCAGGGTAGTCACTTTTCTCAACAACAAAAGATTGTACAAATTTAGTTTCACTAGAACTAAAATCAATTTCATTGCAATTTGGATTTTGTTTGATTTTAACGCCGTTTTGTGTAATCAGAATTTCAGCTTGACTAAGTAAATTCATACCAACAATAAAAGAAGGCTGCATTACGTTATCTTCAACTACAAAAATTGCTACATTCTTAAATTCATTATTGTCTATCTTCAAATCACATGAAAAATAACCTTTTGTTTGAATTTCACTACCGAGTCCTGATATTTTAAATCCAACGGAGTTCAAGTCATTTATTTTTAGACCAAGTTTATTAAATTCACTTTCTTTTATAAGGGAAATGTCACTACCGGTATCTATTAGACCTTGAAATTCATTATTAAACAAAGAAACTTTACAATAGTTTTTAAAATTTGAATTTGAAAGAAACATAATTTTGGTTCTAGATTTTTCTTCGTTAGATTGTTCCGGAATTTTCTTAGCGCGGCTAACACGATTAGGACAGTTATGACTTCGGTGTCCGAACTTATCACAAATGAAACACTTCGGTCCTTTGTCTTTATTTGGACATTCATAAAATGGATGATCTACCGAACCACAATTGTAACACCGTTTTATTTTAACTTTATTTTTATCACTGTCTTTTAAATTTTGATTGTCTTGTTTAGTTACTGTTGTATTTTTTTTAAATTCTTCATATATTTTCAGTTTATGCTTGAATTCACTTAAGGTTTGAGCATCATATAATAAAAGTTTGCTTACCTCGTCATCTGGTATACCTGCAATTGTATATTGTATAATTGATTTATCGTCAACAGAAGCCTGTGATCCAATATTTAACATGTGGTACAGATATTCCTGGTATGTTTCATGTTTGAGCTTTTTCCTCTGTTTTAGCTGTTCATGCACGTTGGCGCTGCTGATTTTTGGCTTAAATTCTTCCAATAATTTTTCTTTTAACACTTCGTAATCAAATGGTTTTACTTCAAAATCGACAAATGCTTTTGCTGGTCCTCTCAAAAGTTTTTTACAATATATTAGTTTCCGAATATTATCCCACTGAAACATGTGTGCAAAATTTTCAAATTCTGTAAGCCATGTGGTGATATTGGTATTATCGGTGCCGGAAAATGGCGGCATTAACACATCGATTTCTCTGTATAGATCAGGAGAAATATGTTCTTCACGTTGACTTTGATTAGACAACGTTGAATTTAAAATACTTTTTCGTTTTCTACCCATTTCACAAATTTCACAAAATTTTTTTTTTTACAAATTTTAGATTTAAAAAAAATTGGTTGAGCCCCCAATTGTAGTATTGGAAATGAGAATATCACCAATTTTGTATTTCAAATAAGTTTTATTTAAATTTAAATATAACACAAATTTATTCCAAATTTTAATCCAAAATTTATTTTTATTTTAAAAGAAATATCAAAAAATATATAAAATAAAATATATAAAACAAAGAAATAGAAATTTTAAAAATATAACTTTATAAAAATTACTACTGTCTATTGTATAACCACTATACTGTACTACTGTAAAACACTCTTACTACTGTACCACTGTGATCACTACTGTTAAAAATTATGTAGTATGTACTATGTACTTACTACCTACCTTCATCTGCTACCTACTGCTATTATTATTTTTATACATTTTCTGATAATAATTAATATACCTAACTGTTTTCTATTTCAAATATTTATATATAAGAAAATTACAAATTACAATAATATTCAAAATACAAATAATATAACGATTTCTAGAATTATCTGCAGTTGCAGGGTGATTCATATCCTACATGTATATGTACATTATCTACTATGTATTATTATTATGAGATAAATAACGTACATAATATTATATAATAGAAATTGTAGTTAAATGAAATAAAAGTATCATTGTAAAAAAATTACGTTTTATATGTATGTATGTAGTATTGGAAATGAGAATATCACCAATTTTGTATTTCAAATAAGTTTTATTTAAATTTAAATATAACACAAATTTATTCCAAATTTTAATCCAAAATTTATTTTTATTTTAAAAGAAATATCAAAAAATATATAAAATAAAATATATAAAACAAAGAAATAGAAATTTTAAAAATATAACTTTATAAAAATTACTACTGTCTATTGTATAACCACTATACTGTACTACTGTAAAACACTCTTACTACTGTACCACTGTGATCACTACTGTTAAAAATTATGTAGTATGTACTATGTACTTACTACCTACCTTCATCTGCTACCTACTGCTATTATTATTTTTATACATTTTCTGATAATAATTAATATACCTAACTGTTTTCTATTTCAAATATTTATATATAAGAAAATTACAAATTACAATAATATTCAAAATACAAATAATATAACGATTTCTAGAATTATCTGCAGTTGCAGGGTGATTCATATCCTACACTCGGCCATCTGCTCTATCATCTGCCCCAGATGATTCGTAGTTTGTATTCAATATTTCTTCATCTACATCTTTTGCCCACGGCTTCATTTTGTCGATACTAGTTGATGTTGATGCTGGACCTTCATGATATCCCACCTTTTCGACTTCAAAACGATCATTCTTTTTAATTTTTACGATTTTATAAGGACCCAAGAATTTCGAACGAGTTTTCATTCCTACTCCAAACTGAGTTCTTTCAATTGCTATCAGGTCACCAACACGATAAAATTTTCCTTTTTTTCTTCTTTTATTAAAGTTACTTCGATTTTCTTCTTGAATACGCAATAGTGCACATTTGGCTTGTTCACGCAATTCATCTCTCGAATTTAAAAATATTTCAGTCATTTCTTTTTCAATAATTTCTCTAATCTTTATGTCTTCTTTTAGTTTCATTTCTACTCCAGTCAGTAATTTAAATGGTGTCATAGCTATGGATCTTTGAAATGTACTGTTTAAGAATGTTTGAACTTTCTGAACGTGTTTGTACCAACTTTCAGGTTCATTAGTGCATATTTTCGTCAATGTTGAGATGACAATTCGATGAATGCGTTCAATTTGACCATTACCTCTCGGTACTCCGGTTGTGATATGTATCAATTCTATTTTTTCTTCTTCACAATAATTACGAAATGATTTTGATATGAAAGCTCCACCTTGGTCTGCAATTATTCTACGAGGATTACCAAAAGTACTTGATAAAATTTTAAACTTTTCAATTGATTCGTCTGCCGATAAAGTTTTTACTGGAAATAGCCAAACAAATTTAGTGAAACTGTCAATAATGCTAAAAATATGTTTGTAACCCTTTTTTGTCATAGACAGCGGTCCTAGATGATCTATGTGGAAAGTGTCTAGTGGCAAAATATCTTTATCTAGAGGGTGAAGAAAACCTTCTTGGCGACCTTCCTTTTTCGTTGCTAATATGCACTGTATACAATTTTTGACACATTTTTCTACTTTATTTTTTAGATTCTTAATATAAAATTCTTTTTCAATAATATCTTGCATTTTTCGTAGACTGAAATGACCTTGTTCGTGAACTCGTTTGATAATATTATCTTCCATAGCTTGAGGTACAACGTAGAGATGTAAACCATTTTTGTTTGTGTACAATATGTTATTTTCTAATGAATAGTTTTTGTATGATCCAAATTCTAATAGTTTTATGATAGTTTGAATATGTTCATCATCTTTTTGAGCTTGCTTTAATTGATGTAATATCGTATCATCTATGTGAATTACCATTGAAACAGGATTTCGACTAAGCGCGTCTGCATGCTTAAGTTGTTGTGCCTTTCTGTGTTCGACTGTGTATTCAAAATCTTGTAGAAGCATAATCCATCTGGCAACTCTCGTACATAAATCTTTTTTCTTTAAAGTTTGCTCAAAAGCCTTGCAGTCAGTAACTAGCTTAAATGGATGTCCTAACAGATATACGCGATATTTTTTGACGGCTTCCACGACTGCTAGAATCTCTAATTCGTAGCTGGAGTACTTTTGTTCGTGAACAGATGTTTTTCTACTCATATAGGAAATCGGATGTAATTGATTATCGGATGCACTTATTTGCAGGAGTACTGCTCCATACCCAATTGAGCATGCATCAGTATGTAATTCTGTTGGTGCGCCAGGACGAAAGATTGATAACACAGGTTGATTTGCCAAACTTTTCTTCAATATTTGAAAAGATCTTCTACAACTACAATCAAAAATAAATTTAGTATTATTTTTTAATAACTTATATAAAGGACAAGCTTTTATAGAAAAATTCTCGATAAATTTTCTGAAATATCCTGCAAGACCCAGGAATTTTTGAAGCTGATGTGTTGTCTTTGGTTCAGGAAAACCAAGAACAGCTTTAACTTTTTCTACTGAGGGTTCGATTTTTCCGTTCGAAATTACGTAACCCAGATATTCAATTTTTGTTTTCAAAATTTGACATTTTTTCCACTTTATTTGAAGACCATATTCTGAAGCTATCTGCATTACTTGACGTAAAGAATTGAGTCCGTCTTCTTCTGTTTTTGATGGTATTATCAAATCATCAATATAGATTAACAATTTTTTATCTTGTATCAAAGATTGGAAGACAGAGTTAATAAATCGCTGAAACGTTGACGGTGAATTGCACAAACCAAATGGCATTTTCATGAATTCAAAATGTCCATATGGTGTTATAAACGCAGTATATCGTATGCTTCCTTCGTCTACCGGTACGTGGAAAAATCCGTTAGTCAAATCTAGGGTACTAAAATAATTAGCATCGTATAGCTGATCAATTTGCTCCTCAATGTTGGGAATTGGAAATCGATCTCTATAGACTATTTTATTTAGTGAGCGATAGTCAACGCATAAACGGAAAGTGTCATCTTTTTTTTTAACAACCACGATAGGACTCGCAAAGTTAGAAAAACTAGGACGAATGATACCGTCTTCAAGCCATTCTTCTATTTGGTTCTTAACGAAATGATTTTCTTTAGGTGCTAGTCTACGCGGGGGATGATAAATTGGAGTATTCTCTAAAACAGTGATTACCATTTTAATGGGCGCGTCACGACATTTTTTTGTTACATAATTCATTATAACGTCGTCAACTTGTTTTCTGATAAGTTTGTCTTTTATGTGATTTGTATCAGGGTAGTCACTTTTCTCAACAACAAAAGATTGTACAAATTTAGTTTCACTAGAACTAAAATCAATTTCATTGCAATTTGGATTTTGTTTGATTTTAACGCCGTTTTGTGTAATCAGAATTTCAGCTTGACTAAGTAAATTCATACCAACAATAAAAGAAGGCTGCATTACGTTATCTTCAACTACAAAAATTGCTACATTCTTAAATTCATTATTGTCTATCTTCAAATCACATGAAAAATAACCTTTTGTTTGAATTTCACTACCGAGTCCTGATATTTTAAATCCAACGGAGTTCAAGTCATTTATTTTTAGACCAAGTTTATTAAATTCACTTTCTTTTATAAGGGAAATGTCACTACCGGTATCTATTAGACCTTGAAATTCATTATTAAACAAAGAAACTTTACAATAGTTTTTAAAATTTGAATTTGAAAGAAACATAATTTTGGTTCTAGATTTTTCTTCGTTAGATTGTTCCGGAATTTTCTTAGCGCGGCTAACACGATTAGGACAGTTATGACTTCGGTGTCCGAACTTATCACAAATGAAACACTTCGGTCCTTTGTCTTTATTTGGACATTCATAAAATGGATGATCTACCGAACCACAATTGTAACACCGTTTTATTTTAACTTTATTTTTATCACTGTCTTTTAAATTTTGATTGTCTTGTTTAGTTACTGTTGTATTTTTTTTAAATTCTTCATATATTTTCAGTTTATGCTTGAATTCACTTAAGGTTTGAGCATCATATAATAAAAGTTTGCTTACCTCGTCATCTGGTATACCTGCAATTGTATATTGTATAATTGATTTATCGTCAACAGAAGCCTGTGATCCAATATTTAACATGTGGTACAGATATTCCTGGTATGTTTCATGTTTGAGCTTTTTCCTCTGTTTTAGCTGTTCATGCACGTTGGCGCTGCTGATTTTTGGCTTAAATTCTTCCAATAATTTTTCTTTTAACACTTCGTAATCAAATGGTTTTACTTCAAAATCGACAAATGCTTTTGCTGGTCCTCTCAAAAGTTTTTTACAATATATTAGTTTCCGAATATTATCCCACTGAAACATGTGTGCAAAATTTTCAAATTCTGTAAGCCATGTGGTGATATTGGTATTATCGGTGCCGGAAAATGGCGGCATTAACACATCGATTTCTCTGTATAGATCAGGAGAAATATGTTCTTCACGTTGACTTTGATTAGACAACGTTGAATTTAAAATACTTTTTCGTTTTCTACCCATTTCACAAATTTCACAAAATTTTTTTTTTACAAATTTTAGATTTAAAAAAAATTGGTTGAGCCCCCAATTGTAGTATTGGAAATGAGAATATCACCAATTTTGTATTTCAAATAAGTTTTATTTAAATTTAAATATAACACAAATTTATTCCAAATTTTAATCCAAAATTTATTTTTATTTTAAAAGAAATATCAAAAAATATATAAAATAAAATATATAAAACAAAGAAATAGAAATTTTAAAAATATAACTTTATAAAAATTACTACTGTCTATTGTATAACCACTATACTGTACTACTGTAAAACACTCTTACTACTGTACCACTGTGATCACTACTGTTAAAAATTATGTAGTATGTACTATGTACTTACTACCTACCTTCATCTGCTACCTACTGCTATTATTATTTTTATACATTTTCTGATAATAATTAATATACCTAACTGTTTTCTATTTCAAATATTTATATATAAGAAAATTACAAATTACAATAATATTCAAAATACAAATAATATAACGATTTCTAGAATTATCTGCAGTTGCAGGGTGATTCATATCCTACATGTATATGTAGAAATAATTATGAACGTAATTTATTAGGATTTACAGATTAAAATGTTATATAATTATATTCAAAATATTATTTATACTGATATACATAAATATAAACTTATATATTCAATTTACTATAATATATTACATATTGTATAATCAAAAATAAAAAATTTATGTAAAAAAATTTGAATTTTTTGACAACAAAACGAAAAAATATAAAAATAAAAATGTATATTAAAGCAAAAATATAAAGTCATCATTTTTCTTTTTATAATGTTGTACTCTGGGGCTATATAGTTTTGATAAAAATAATAAATCAATAAGAAATAGGTAAGTAAAGTTGAGGATATAATTTCCCCTTAATTCAGTATAAAAATAATCACACTGATCTCAAGCACAGACAAATAAACATCAGCGTCTTATGTTAGTAGATAATAGGGCGGGGCAGACTCTTCAAATAATAATTAAAACTAACATCAAAAATGAAGCAAACAAAGGCAAGTCTAGAAACCTGAAACTTTACCACCAAAATTTGAAAACGTAAGATTAGCATAACAACCTAAACTTTCGAAAATATACATACCTCGTTGAGAGAAAAAAAAAATAATAAAATGCATTTAAATTAGAAACAAAAGAAATACAGCGGAGAATAAAATCTCAAATTTATTCAAATATAAATTTTCATATATGCTAAATACATTATACATATTCTTCGTAATTTTTAATCTTAATTCTAGATTCTAGTAAGAATGTTTTGTTTTTTATTGCACTAAATCAAGTTTATAATTTTATCTTTAAATGTATATACCAACTTCGTACATACATTTGTATAAATATGTGTGCATCTATGTAAATCATCACATGAAAATATGAATATGTGTAATATGTAATATGTAATATGTAATATCAATAAATTGAAAAAAAAAAAAAATACATTATATATTTATCAAAGAGAATAATTGCTTAAATTAAATTTAAATTTCTTTAAATTTTTTTCTATAACATTCTAATACGTAATTTTTATGATCAATTTTAAGTAAATACAAAAACTCATTGTATTTATAAATCTGTGATAATTACTTTCATAATAAATTTTAAATGCTACATTTTATTGCACAATTTGGTAAAAAGAAATTATAATTTTTTTTAACATAAATACAATTTAATTAATTTTCTTTTTATTATTTTATAGATTAACAAAGATATAATACATACTATTAAATGTTTATAATTCTACATTATTATTCTTCATTATCATATTGATAATTTTCATATATTTTCTACTAACTTTAATTATAATAATTTTTCAAAAGAAATAATATGTTGTAAATTTTATGGCACTTATTAACTAAAATCATAACAAATAAGTCTCCATCATTTATAATATTCTAATTCAGTACAATTAATTAAGTTAATATAAATTAAGGAATATTAAATTTTCATTTTTATATTACAAATTTATGAATGATTCAATTTTCTGACCTTAATTATACGTAATAGTAGATCCGTATTAAAAAAAAAAAAAATTATAATGATACATATTAAAGTTTTATAAGTAAGGAACAATAGTGAGATCAAATAATTATGTGTAATTGAAAAAAAATTACATGAATAATAGAAAATATTATTTTTTAATTTATAGTTTTGCATGAGTTTATCGAACACTGTATGTTTTAGACATTGTATGAATCAAACTTGATATTATATAATAATATTTTACTCTACGTTTATTAAGAAATTAATACATAATTAAAATTTATTTAATCATATACATATATACCAATTTCTAAGATAAAAATATTCCATTATGCGGTCATTTATATTCGTACATTTGTATATTTTAAACATTCAATTCTTCTAAGGAAGTTATAGTCGCTTCTATCAATAAATTAAAATCCAATTCATTCAAACTTGCTTTAGCTGTTAACAAATCCAAAAATGTATCCAAAGATGATAATTCCTTTACGGCTGAAAATGTTGATAAACCTACAAAAAATATATAAACACGAACACCGATAATGTATTTTAAATTAATTTTTTTTAACGTTTTTTTTTTTATTATTTTTTCTTCAATGCGAAAATCTTATTTTCCAAGTACATAGTATACACATAAACATAATTTTTTTGAGAAATAATCGATAAGGTCATAGACAACGAATCAACGATTGAACTGAACACACAATAATTAAAGAACACACAATCATAATTTTAGAACAGTTTTAGTAACCCCCGCCAAACAAAATTCTTCAGTTAAACATTATTATGAATTTGGATTCTGACTTACCCCAGTTGCCCAGTTATCATGATGGTAATATATTTATTAATTTTTTTAAATACCAAAACATCATAAATATCATTAATGACGAGAATATTATATAAATTATAAACCATATAACAATCTGGTAGATACTTGTTTTACTTCTTTTATCAAAAAAATTTCTTTCAATAATTTCAGAATGCCGATTCAAATGTTCAATTCTTAATAAAAGTGAATCAGCATCTATATCAAGATCAAAATGCTTTTCAAAAATTGGTGATGAAAAATAATTTTCATTATCACTAGATAATGTGACCACTAAATTTTAATCGGATAAAAAGTATAATTTTCAATTTTAAAATAAAGCATAATAAATGCATAAAATGTGTTTTATTTTTACCTGTCATATTTTTATTTCTATTTTGCTGTGATGATGATCCTCTTGGTTGAATTGGATTTCCAGATAAAATATTTGATGCATGATCTCTGGCACGTATCATAAGACTTACAGGATGATTCCAACTTTTTAGCAATCGATAAGCTCTTGAACGTGGTAATACAGATAAAAGAGATAATTTCCTTCGAACACCTTCTTTTGTATCATCAATAT
This sequence comes from Villa cingulata, assembly GCA_951394055.1. Classification (NCBI taxonomy): domain Eukaryota; kingdom Metazoa; phylum Arthropoda; class Insecta; order Diptera; family Bombyliidae; genus Villa; species Villa cingulata. The sequence continues at coordinate 34,372,273 of OX596018.1, read as the reverse complement.
CTAGAAAATAATTTTTTATATTTTTTTCTATCTAAATCATGCATATAATTTTTGTTAGAAAATTTACCATTTATTATCACTTTCATAACATCGATTTGTAATTCAAATACATGATTTGAAACGTATTGCATAAACATTTCAAATGACAGAGCTCGATATCCTAGGTAAGTGAAAAACGATGAAAATCCTTGTGGCAATGGAAATGCTATCGATTCTACAGCTAAACAGTATCTTTCTAATATCATGAATAATGAATACTGCAAATTACCATTCATTTGATCACTGAAAATTCAACAAATAATAACAAGTCAGTTCAATTTCATTCAAAGCTTTAAATATATTTAGAACTAAATACATTAATTGGAATCCTCTAGATGTTTCTAAACGAGCATCAATACCAGCTGCCCTGCATACCAAAACACAAAGTGCTCTCGATAATTCTAGTTGAGCAGCGGCATATTGAGAAGCAACTGCATGTACATGAGTGGGAGCCTGGGAACGTTCAAAAAATGTTTGTTTTAACCAACGAAAACCCGTATTTTGTTTTGCAGAATGTTTAACTAAATGTACACTTAGTTCTCTTAAATTCTGAAATTAAAAAAAAAAATAATTCCTGATTAATATGAAATGAACTGAATTTTAATAAATCAATGTGACCTACCACCGATATTACGTGCTCTTGTTTCGATGCTGTGCATGATTCAAATTCGATAAATGGCAGAACATCAGTCTGATTTCGTCTTGACGGTGTAGAAAAATCTCCAAAAGTTTGACTGATTGGAGCTCCTGGCGAAAGTGGAGTTGTACATCTTGATAACGCTTCTGGTTGATAACAAGCCAACGAGAACATTAGTTTTTCAGTGACCTGTTCCGCTATAAAACGTTTCTTATCTTTACTATTATCATCTAACCGTTCCCATAATTTTGTCCAAATATCGGTACGATACGGAGACAGTCTTTGCTGCGGAGAAAGTAACATCATTGTTGTATTCCAGAGATTTTCGTGTGATAGACCCACATTTAAATTTAGAACTTTTGCTTGTATTGGTTTTTGAATGTTTGACGACGTAAGAGGTAATAAACGAGTCAACGGTAGAGCCTCAGTTGGTAGTCCTTTTTTAGCTGTTGCATAACTTCCCGCAATTAATGCTTCTTTAAGCAATGCAACAGTATCTAAACTTAATGGTCTTTCCATAATTATGCACAACAGTTCTGATAGCACATCCATATCATTAGAATGAACAAGAAAATAATGAACAATACTTAATCGATTATCAATCGAAGTGTCATTTCGGAATGCATCAATCAAATGTGGTTTTGGAATATTTAATGAAACTAAATCAAGAGTAGCTGAATCGTATGCTAAATTTCCCCATTTTACACAGGTAACTAAATGTGTGAGCGGAAGTTTATTGAATGCTGGACAAACTATGTGACAACATGGTTCATGTGATTGACCAATATCTAACAGATGAACAAATAAATCTGGCTGAAAAATTAACATATGATGATCACCGTGTAAAACAAATGTGGGCTTCATCAGTTTTGCCTTTTCCCATGGTATTCCGGGTATTACACAATGTATTACACATCCATGATGTAGAATCGTTACAGAATATGCAAAGTGAACTGTATTTGTTTTTTCTGTATCCTCAATAGGAAGTTTCGCTGGCTGATACAAATAATAATGACATACAAATAACATTCCAGACTCATCAGATACAATTATTAAATTCAATGATGAATCATGAATCCTCAATGGAACTGGATCATCCTCGTACACATATGAAGATGATGTATCAGTAGCTTGTGGTAATTTCGGTAAATTCAAAGGAATATTTAGCTGAAATTATGAAATTCAACGAAATGAATTAATTTCAATGCTATCAACTTCAAAAGTCACACTATCAAAAAGAAAAGAAAAACTTACCACAGTCTCTGTAGGTAAATCATCATGAAATTGATATGCAGATAATGTTGGACTTAAACCTTTTTCAGAATCATCTTTTTCCAAGAGACTTAGACTTCTTGCTACTGGTTTCAGATGAATATAATACAGTGCCTGTATAATTGGATCCCATTGTGCCCATGTAAAATTTTTCACAAGAATTTCTGATACTAATAAACTTGAATCAAAAAACCAACTTTGTTCCTTGTTGAGATCGATATGATTTGTTATTGGATCATTTTCAATTCTTCGGTACTTTAATGTTGATGTGTATATTAAAATTACTGTAAAAAAATGTTCATTATTTTTATGTGTACATACTTGTATTGTTGTAAATATTTCAATATTTTTTAATGTTAGTTCATGTAAGTTACCTTCTTCATGTGTTAGCACTATAAATTTATCTTGATGTATTTTTCCCAAATTTGTTGATTGTTGTTTTTTCCATAAAAATTGTGCAAAAGTTTGTTTTGTTTTTGGTTCTTTCAATAATTTATACGGCGATTCTAAATTTTCTTCATTTCTTTTTATTTCCACTATATATGGAACATAATGAAAAGATATTTCAGATTCTTCTATAGAAATTCCTTTCTCTTTTACACCATCATCATCATCATCATCTGTTTTTTGTGGATTTTTTATAACAAATAATAATAAAGTAATTGATGCATTCACAGATGCTTGTACGATATTTTCGATTTTTGAAAATTTATATAAAATTTTAAATGATTTTTCCAAAGGATAATATTGTCCGATGCAACTATATTTTTCATTTTCATCCGTTTCAAATATCCATGTAGCAAGTAATGATCCATCTTGTTCTTGTCCTAAAATCCTCCATTCAATGGCTTTTTCTATGAAGAAATTATTAATTAAATTGATTGAATAAATAAAAAATTTCTTATGTGCAATAAGTTTAAAATATGACTTCAAAATATATATGTACATACCTAGTATTTTTTGACTTGCTAAAAGACCACAAAAATTTGCAGCTAGATTTTCTTGTTTTAACATAATTATTATTTTAGTAGAGTGGTTTGGAGTAGAATAACACTAGAAAAAAACACTAAGAATTTTAGAGAGGATTTTTTTTTACCTAATCTAAAATATCTAAACTAAAATCTATCTTCTGTCCTGTCCTGTCCTGTCAATCAATATTTACACGAAATAACTATACATAACGTGACATAACATAACTTTATTCTTGTATTACTATGTATATATGTATACGCATGTTAATATGAATGCATAATCATATTTGCATTTGCATTGCGTAGTATAGAAAAATTTATGAATGAAATTTTTGCTTGCAGTTTATTTTCTTGCTTCTTCTTTTTTTATTCGCCAATCACCTTCTTCACCATTACTCCATGATTTTTTGAAGAGGATAGAATGTTTAACACGTTTAATTTAACATATGATATGAATATGATATGAAATATGAAGATATGATATGATGAATGATGATAAGATAAGTCGTCTGTCGTGCTCGTGCTCGTGGGCTCGTGATGATGTGATCGGTAATCAGATGAAAAACATCATATGTGTTATATTATAATATGTATAATATGTGTATTGTTGGTATGGTGTTTGTAATTGTTAATATTGTTTTGTTATTATTTTTTAAAGTGCCGCGTCGCATCGTCAATTAACAATTAATTTAATTCAATTTTTTAGAAAAGAAAATTATTCCAAAAAGAGAAATTTTTGTACTGAAATTATATATGCATTATATTTAGTATTAGATTTTAAAATTTATAAATACAAAATACTCTGCTCGAATTTTTTAATCTTATTAACATTCTACAAGTGAATAATTGCAAAAAAAGTACGACTGAAAAAAAATACATCACTGCAAAAATTTATACATTTACCTACGTAAGTACATACACCACAATCCAATCAAAGGATTCATGATTTCTATTTCTATAATAGTGTTTTCGTTTTAGTATCATAAATTTATAATTATTTTTTGTTCTTAAAAAATGCGCATGTTCCAAATGAAAAAAAAATAATTTAACGTGAAAAATTCATTTTATTACACAGAAATGATAAAAAAATTAAATTAAATATTGCATACTTTAAAAAATACAATCATAAAATTATTTTTATCAATAATTAGATATACTAATGCAGTAATTGAGATCTAAACAAAATGAATCTATGAATCTAATTTTCTAAAAATATAGAATTTTTATAGTCTGTATCAGTCTCAGAATCTCTTATACGTTCTCTTGTCCAAATATCTTGTTCGGTATTTTTCACTTGAATAATATAATTGTTCCAATCTTCCAATGTTATCTTATCATATATTTCAGTTATTGAACAAAAATTTTCATTTAGTATTTCTTGTTTAATTCTATTCCAAATCATTTCCATCGGATTCAATTCACAGTGATATGGTGGAAGTCTTAAAATAGTTCTACCTGATTCTTTAGCTAATAAATCAATTCGGTATTCAACATTGAGTTTTTTATTATTTTCTTCATCCAAATAATCTAATTCTGATTTCTTTTCGTTGAATTGTATAGATGAAAATTTTTCGTTATCATTATTATTATCAATTATATCACATTTTTTCTGTTTATCTTTTTTAGAATTTGATTTTAAGTCGACAGTATTATTAACAATTCTCGTATGATACGATGCATTGTCTAAAACAATAACGCATCCTACCGGTGTATTTGGTAATAATTTTTCTTCAAACCATTTTTCATATTTTTCATCGTCTAGTTCATATAATGCGTCGACAACACTTTTCTTACACAAAAAATGATGACCTGCTTCTTTGATTAGTCCTTGATCTCCACCAGCATGAATTAAAATAAATCGCGTAGAAGATTTAAGAGCTTTGGATTTCAATCTTTTAATTGATGATGGTTTTTTTTCATCTATTGTTTCTTCCATTACTTTATAATTTTCAGTATTTGCAATGGTGCAATTTGACTGATTTAATGATTCTCCTATCGTAATCCATGTTTCATCCGTGTAAACTATTGGTCTACCATCCTGTCTATACTTTTTTATTTGTCGCAAATAATCATGTCGAAATTTTATGATTTTATAATGTTCTGTTAAAATTGTTTTCTTGTTTATTGTGATGTAATTAAATCCGAGTTTTTTTAGTAAACGATGCAAACTAGTTTTTGACATATCCTGAAGTTTATCATCATTTTTAATAGCAGCTAATAATACATTTAACGATGGTGAAATATTCTGGCGAGAAAATTCATTAAGTAATTTTCGTATACCATAAATTGTACGTTCATCACAAACTGTCATCTGTTCTATTGGTTTTTTTGGTTTTCTGCCTCGTTTTTCCGGTGATTTTAAAGTGTTTGTTTCACTTTCCTTTTTAACTCTGTAAATCATCCTTTCAGAAACACCAGTAGCTTTTGCCGTTTCTGTTACAGCCATTGATGTGTTCATAGTTTTCTTAAAGTATTTAAAAACATTTGATACAATTTGTTTTCCAGTTTGATTCAAAATATATTTGGTCCTTTTATTTTCTCTTATCATTTTTTCATTCTTATTCTCTATTTCAATTTGGAATTCTTCCTCTTCCTCCATATCCTTTAATAAAGATTTTTAAATTTAAATAATTTATTTAAGAATAACTTGGAAATATGAGAATTTGGTTTTAATTCAAAATCAATCAAGATATAATTACAAATATTACAAATATTTTGTTACTTCATCTTCATTGTATATTCGTTTCGTATCTCTATTAGTATTTAGTATCTTATCTTATCTATTCTATACTGTTCTATCAGTGATGGGACCTTTACTACAATTGTAGTAGATCTACTACATCTGAGTAGTCCGAAAAACCTACTACGTACTATTCAGAATCTACTACATATTTGAAATTTAAGTTTTGGGAACTAATATTACATTACATTACATGAACCAAAATTTTTGTTACACAGTGTACTCACTTTCACTGCACTGCAGACATGAGGCATGGTGTGGTGATGGTGACACTGACCAAAGAACATAAAGCCAAAGCCAATAGCCAATGGTTTATACTAATCAATAGCTAGATACTATTTTAGTCTCCATTTGGATACGGAAAAAAATTGACGAGTGGCAGTACTGATTCCTAAAACACTTTATTCCTTTTTCTTTCTTTACAATTTTTTGAGAAATTTTGTTATTTGTTTGTTTATTTTTTTATATGTCGATAAAAATTATAATAAATTTGATACATTGAAATTATCTTAAATTTTATTTAGCATAATGATAGTTATAAATAAAACATTGCATTTCTTTTTATACTGTTTTTCAAGAAATTTGTTAATTAAAATAAAAGTTCAGTAAAAATATTGATAATTTTTTTATGAAAATTTTTCCATTATAATTAAGCGAAGGAATGTTGCTCAAAACTTAAAACCGAATCAGTCTAACGATTATTTTCACCATATACCATATAAACATATAATTCTCCGAATCTACTACATTTTGGTTCAATCTACTACATTTTTTTTGGCAAACTACTACATTTTTTTCCTTCTAGGGTCCCATCACTAATCTATACGATTCTATACTATGCTCTCATGTCTCATCTCATACTCTATAAACAAAACAAATTGAGATTGACAAATGAGAAGACAATTGATAATTGAAAATTGACATACACTTTGTTTCTTTTCTTGTTTTTAATTTACAACAATAGAAATAAAAATAATTTCAACATTCAATTATTCAACAAATTCAACTGTTTATTTTAAAACTAACTGTGGTGTGGTGTAAAAAATAAATTCAAGAAATGATTCTAGTGTTCATAAAAACTGCTAGATGTCTCTCATCTTCTCCTATTCGTTATTTCCTAGTTCCTAACTTCCTAGTTAGAACTGTTAGAACACAGGTACAAAACACAAAAATTTTTGGATCGAGAAACGAGAATTAGAATTACCGCTTCACCAGTCGAGAAGATGTAACGTTACTTTCAATCGAAAACTTCTCGATTGAGATACAGAAAGAAACGCAGCACAGGTAAGCACGAAGCACAAACAAAACGATAATAATATTATAACAAATGGCTATTTTATTTTACGAAAAATGTGCTTCAATAAGATTTTGTCTAATCATTTTGTAAAAATTTTTATTATATTATCAAATTTATTACAACTTACATAAAGTAAAAACAATAGAATCATTATATATTCACATAAAAATTCAAATAAATGTACATTATGTATGTACATATACATAGGTATCAAGTTAATTAATTTTCATAACTAACTCCTAACTGCATTCGAATTTCATCTTCTAATTTAACCATTTCTAGACTATTTGCTTGCGTATACATAGGACATTCTTTTAATCCTTTTTCCAAACACATTCGAACTGTTTCAGCTTCATACCGTAAGCCAGATGCATTTTTGTGATTAAAATTGTATTTTCCATTAGGAAGATGCCATTCGTATATTTCACCATTGGGTAGAATTAATTTATCACAGCACCAATAGTTTTCCATCTATACATCCAAAGATATAACAAAAAATTTAACATCAAAATTCAATTTATAAACATTTTTTTTTTACATCAAAATTATTATGAATAATTTACCGTTAATTCTCCTTTAGTTCCCTTAATTATTGCCCTATTTTCTAAATCCTTAACACCCGATATTTTAGCTAATAATCGACTGCCATTTTCGTACTCTAATCGAATTTCACTTTCAATATCAACACCATTAACAAGATTACCCGAAGCACTGACATGTTTTGGATATTTTTTAAAGACAAACTGAGCCAACTGTACAGTATAAATTCCAATGTCTAAAGTGATTCCACCACCAAGACTACGAGTAGTTATTCTTTCAACATTGACTGCTTTAAAACCATGCGTTACATTTATTTCTTGAATTTCACCCAATTCCTCTGCATCTAATATTTCCTTAAGTTTCTTATAACTGGGAAAACATCGAGACCACATTGCTTCCATTAGAAATACATTTTTTAAATTAGCCAATTCATATAATTTTTTTGCATCTAAATATGATAAACAAATTGGTTTTTCACACAATACGTTTTTTCCATTTTCTAACATTAAATACGTAACTGAATAATGAAAAGGATTTAATGTTCCCACATAAATAATATCAATATTAGAATCTTTAGCTAAATTTTCAAATCCTTCATAATATCGTTCGATTTGATGTTTATCAGCGAAATCTTTAGACAATTTCAATTTTATATCGGCAACGGCAACAATTTTATGTTTATTATCTGGTACCAATGTACCGATAGCATTCACAAAATCATTAGCTATTCGACCAGAACCTGCTATACCCCATTTTAGTACCATTTTTTTTTCTTACTTTTTTAAATATTATTTTTACTTATTCTGAAATAAAACTTATTAGATATCTAAAAATGTATTTATGTATTTTTCAATCGAATAATTAATTCAAACTAATTCATAAAATAAATTTGTGAAATAATTTAAATAAATTCATTTTATGGAGAACATATTTATGATAATCATTTTTTTTAAATTTTCACTTCAGCATTTTGAAATTGATTGTGATCATTAAAATACATATATATGTAAAATCTTATCTGTTTTAAATGAAAATATAAATTTTTACGCTTTCAATCTAGATTTTATTTTTTAGTGTAAAGTCTAAAATAAAGATTAGATGAACTATTAGATTAATTTGAAATATGAATGCGGTTATATGTCTATTTTACATTATTTGGAGAGATTTGAGGATTATAATTATTAAATATGTAAATGTATATTACATACTATTGACAAAAAGATGGAAATTTTAAAAAATATTTTTTTTAAAGAATTGTTTACAGGTATTAGATAAAAAGCTCATAGCAGATTGCATTCATTTTATTTTATTAAGTAACTTTCTGTCAGAAATGGACTTATACCACTTTCAAAGAAAAATACTCATATTTGTATGTAAGTATATTGATAAAAAAGTAAATACATGATTACGTGCATTTATATAAACTTTTATTAATCAATTTATATGAATTTTTATCAGTTTTAATTTTAATTGATTGAAATTTATTAATAAATAATATTATCGTATTGATTTTTTTTCTTTCTTATTATTATTTTTAATTAGATATATCTACCTAACTATACCAACTGATTATAAATTAAAAAATTAATATTGATTTGTTGTAATTTGCAATTAGATTTAATTTATGACGAAAAACTACTATAGAGTTGAAAAAAATTCTAATTACCTATGTACTTTTAATTTTTATTATCATTATTATGATTTGAATTTTAAATTATCTCAGTACAACCAATACTATACATACTACAGAATTAGATAGTAATTGTTTTTTTTTTAAATCATTCATTTATCGGTATGAGGCTGATTTAATTTGATTTGTATTCAATTGATTTTTTTTTTTTAATAATTAAATTAAATATCAAATGTATCCACATATTGCTAAACATAATGACACACCCAATTTTCTGTAATTAAGTATACATTATTTACACTCGTACATACATAATCTAGTCTCATAACATCAACGATATTTAATTTCAATTACGTAATAACCACTTTTACATATATTATATCTGAACAACTACTTTCAGGCCCTTAATCAATATATAAAGAATTAAAAAATACCGCAAATGTAAATAAATGTAGGTACACATTTACACATTCTATACACACACATATTCTATACTCGAATTAAAAATTAAATTTTCTTTATTTGAATTACAAATGATATAAAAATGATGATTACCTGGTTTAAATATGTGCAGTTTATAGAATTCGTTCTCGCGGTGTATATTTCACAGTGAAATATTTCATTATAATAATTAAATAGCTCACAGCACAGCTCACAGTGATTTTAATTTTCATTTATTTTTTTTTTACACAATTAAAGGAAAATTAATATTCATTCATTATTAAAATAATGGCATTACGTTGGGGTATATTATCAGCTGGATTAATATCGAATGATTTTGCTGTAGCTTTAGCAACATTACCATCATCAGAACATCAAATTGTCGCTGTTGCAGCTAGAGATGCAGAACGTGCTAAACAATTTGCCAAATTGCATAATATTCCAAAATTTTATGGTTCATACGTAGAATTAGCAAAAGATTCAGAAATTGGTAAATAAAATAATACATTCATTCATACAAACATAAAATAATACATTCGAAGATTCTGTGTTTTATAAATAGTGGAAAATATAGAAATTTGATTTTAATTTATAAATGATGAAAAATGTTCGTTTCTGTTTTTATTCAGATGTGGTGTATGTTGGAACAATAAATACCATGCATTCTGATGTATGCATTTTGATGTTGGACAACGGAAAACATGTACTATGCGAAAAACCATTATGTATGAATTACAACGAAGCAGAAAATCTTTTAAATTATGCCAAAACAAAAAATCTATTATTAATGGAAGCTGTTTGGTCAAGATTTCTTCCATCTTATCAGTACCTTAGGGAACAAATAAAAAATGGTAGATTAGGGGAAATCAAAGAAATCGATGTTACATTTGGAGCCGATTTATCAAAAGTTGAAAGAGTCGTGTACGTAGTTTAGATACAGAAACATTAAATATGTCATTTTTATTATTTTTTGAAATTTTCTTTCATTATTAAATTATTCTTTTTAGGAAAAAATCTCTTGGTGGTGGAGCTATTCTAGATATAGGAATTTACACAATTCAACTATCCCAATGGGTTTTCAATAAGCCACCGACAAGTATAAAAGCTACTGGTAAATTGAATGATGATGGTGTCGATACATATGTTGAAGCTGAACTAACGTATCCAAATTCTGGATTAACTAAAATGAAAGTTAGTACTCTAGAACAATTGGAAAATAAAGCAGTAATTAAAGGAACAAAAGGACAAATAACTGTAAGAAAATTTTTGTTTTACCATTTTCTTTTATTTTTATTTCTGTTTTTGTTTCAGCTTAATCATTTCTGGTGTGCAAATTCTTTATTAGATATCGATGGAAAAGAGAAATTATGGGATTTTCCCGAACCAAGTAAAAAATTGAATTTCAGAAATTCAACTGCAATGCGTTATGAAGCTGAAGAAATGCGTAAATGCATACAAAATCATCAATTGGAAAGTGAGATAGTGAGTCATAAAGAAAGTTTGCAATTAGCTAAAATAGAAGATCAGATAAGAAAATTGGTAGAAGAAAAAAATCATTAATTTACTGTTATCAAAAATTATTTTTTAAAACACGCACACATATTCATGTATGAAGTTTTTCATAAATGTTTAATGTTCATTTTTTTGATTTAATAAATTTTTAAAAAAGAATAAACACAGGTTTATTGAATTTTTCCCAATAGTTTAATTTTTTTTTATTGTTAAATTTTCGATTTTATAACAAAGATAATTTAAAATCATAAAAAATTGCATTAAATTCTAGACAGCACTATCAAAATAGATAAAATACAAGATCGAGATAGATTGAGTTATATGTGCCACGTTAAAAGAATGATGTACACGGAGGCACGGAATCAATAAAGGAAGCATTAGAAAGTAAAATTGAAAAAGCTGAATTCAAGGACAGACCCAGAATTAGACAAAAATCAAAGGATTTTGAACTCAAATTTGGAGTGGATAACCAGTGGACAGAGACAAGCGGAGAAATCTTCCATCTCTTTGGCAATCGTTGTTGCCAGGGCTACAATGCTACAAAGGACAAAAATATCAAAGATCCAATTGTTGGTTAATTTTTTTCTTTTTTGAAATAATTGCTTCAAATGCCCATTAATAATTCCATTTTAAATTCAGTGATATTTTCAAATTAAAATTCAATTATAAAAACATTCATTTTATTTTTTAAATTCAAGAAATTTTATTTTCTATTTACTACAATATTATTATGTTGTATTTAATGTATATAATTACTATTAATTTTTATTATAATTTAAATTTACATTTAAAAATTGTGATACTAAAATAAAATAATTGATAATAATAGTAATTATAATGATAAAAACAATGAAACGTATATTTTTTCGTTAAAAAAAAAAAATTAAAACTAAAATAAAATTAACTACATGTTTAGAAAAAAATTTATTTTTGTTCTTTTGTTTCTTCTTTTATATCTATTTTTATGATATTAGATATACATATTAGGAAGTAAATTTTGTTTTGATTTTTTTAACTTTACTTTTTTTTTTAAATGTCTTATAGTATTTTTTTTTTTTGATTTTTGTTTTACTTTTCTGCGTCATTTGTGTTTATACAATACTATTTTTGATCTTATCCCATAATATTATTACATACACATAGATTGTACATGTATTGATAAAATTCAATTTAAAGTTTTTTCATTTTATTGTTTGTAAGCCATCATTATTATGTGTACGGGTACATATATAAATTCAATTATGTATTACAGTACAGTAGATATTTTCATTCTTCTTTAACAAAAATTATTCTTTAATTATTATTAATTCGATAATTTATTTGATTTGTATATTCTTCTATTTTTTTTTATGTATAGTACCTTAAAAAAATTCATTTATTAATCGTGCTTCGTGCACACGTAAATAATTAAATTCTTTTTTAATGTAATGTGTATGACATATCTTATTCATAGTACGTTTTAATTTAATAATTTTCCTCTTCATATTTAGTTTCTATTTTTTAATGTATGTATAAGAATTACATAATCATGTATGTTTGTATTTTCTTTTGTTCTTTATAAAAAATAGAAAATGATCACAGAAACTATAAATGTATAAAGAAAAAATATATTTAAAAAAAAATAAATACAAATTTTACTTATGAAAGTGATGCTAATCCAATTGTAATTTATTTATTTTTTGGAAGAGTTTTAAAAATATTTAAATATCATCATGTAAATTTTAAAATTTTATAACGTTAACCCTGAAAATCATGATATTATTTGAAATTCCAAAACATATTGTGTGTTGTGAACGATATTTTTGACGAATCAGAAATTAGAAGCTACTGCTTCGTGAAATTTTTTGATTCACAACACAAGCAAGAGGCAATGTTCAATGTACATTATTTCATTTCCCATAAATTATTAAAATTATAAAATTGTTAATTCAGAATACATACATATGTATATACGTACATATATTAAAAATATATTTTGTAAACATTTCCTTTTTTATAATGATGAAAGTAAAATTTATCATTACTATTAGCTATTAGATATATTATATTCGAATTGAAATGTAGAATTTATTAAATAAAAATCGAAACATATTGAACGTTTAGTAATTGAAAAAAATTATAAATTATAAACTATAAATGGAAATGAAAATCTTTTTATGAAAAAATAAATAAAAAGAACATTTTCATAATTTAATGTTCAAGTTTATTTTATTCTATTCTATTTTATTATTTTTTCCCCACTAATTAAAAATTTTTTTATAATTCTCATAACCTCTTGAACTCATCACATACGGTATGTGATTGAGTATTTTTTTTTTTAATTTTTGTTTTTGTAAACAAATAAAATTATTCGTTTAAGTTAATTTTTACTTAAATTTGTCGGTAATAAATTTGATTTAGAAAAAAAAAAAATTAATATGTATATAAAAATAAATAAATAAATAAATATAAACCATTATGTTTCTTTTGTTTACTTACGCCGAAACAGTTTCGATAATTGGTTTCTTGATTATATCTATTAAATTTTCATCATTTTCAACCGATGATTTACTATTTGCAATTGACACATTATTACTTGACGACGACGACGATGATGTTGTTGTTGTTGTTGTTGATGTTGTTATTGTTGATATTGTTGAAGATGATAATAATGTTTGATTTTCTGTTGTTGATTTTTCAATAATTTTCAATTCAGAATTCAAATTTTGTTCCTGTGTTATTTTTTTATTTTGTTCATTCTTTTCTTTACATAAATTTAATGTTATTGAATTTTTTACAGTAGTATTTTCCTCATTAATTATTAAATGATTCTGATAATTGTTTTTCATTGCATTTGTATTAAGAGTAACACCATTATTATTAACTTTAATATCCAATAATTTTATAGTATTTGTTTGTTGTCGATTAATTTGTTTGGTGTCTGAGTCTGAACTTGTCATTATTGAATCTGATGATAATATTTGATGATTATTTTGTGATCGTACAACATTTTTATTAGTACTACTCATGAACACATCTGTAAGTAAATCTGTTTTACATTTTTCTTCTGTTTCTGCTTTTTCAAAAACATTTTTACCTGAGTTAATGTCATTTTTCACTAAATTATTTTCACTTTTTGATTCGATTTCTTTTCGATTTGTATTACAATTTTCTTCTTTTGAATTTACCATAACCTTTAATGGACAATTTCTTCTATTGTCACTAATACTATTAGTATCTGTTTCATCCGTCGTTTTTAATAATTTTTTTGTTGAATTCTTATCTTGTAAAATTCTCGTATTTTGTTTCGCTTTATCATCTTTATCAACATTTTCAACATCTTTTGGATGATTTGAAAAATAATCATCAATTCTATTTAAATCTAACGATATATCCATAATTTCTATATCATCATTATCTTCTCTATTTTTTTTATTTTTCAGTTTAATATTGTTATTTTCTATGTTTAAAACTGTTGCTTCATCTTCTCCTTCCTCTTGATTGATTTCAATAAAGTTTTCAATGAAATTTCTATCTGAAACTGTTGCTGTTGCTGTTGCCGTTGTAAAATCAATACTGTCGTCTAATTTATTAATTTTTTCTGTATCACTTACAATTTCTTGTAAAATTTCTAACGGTTTAATTATTTGGACATCTTCATTATTATAATCCAATGTTGCTGTTGTAATTTTCGTTGAAACATTTTCGTTTTTGCCTAAATCATCTGTTAAATCAACTACTGATGATAGTTCAAGTTTACTAGAACTAGTAATTAGAGTTGAAGTGGATGATGTTATTTTTGTCGATGTACCTTCGCAAACTGATGTTGATGTTTGTCCAGACGATGCTATACTACAGGATTCCGAAAGTGCAGATACAGTTGTCGGCTTCATAGGTAATGGATCAATTATAATATTGTTGGTAGCAATTGATGGTTGTACTGTCGGAATAGTCGGAGGAGTATTTCGATTATTGTGAAGTAGATCATTAATTGCATCTAAACGTGATGAATTCGCTGTTGGGGGATGTAAATTTATGTAATTGTTTGTGTTATCATTAGATGATGATGCAAGATCATGAATTTCTATCGCTTCATTACCACATGCTTGTGGTATATAAGAAATAAAACTTTGTTGATAATTCGAATACGTTGGTGCGGCTAGATGGTAATTACTATTTGAATTTAAATTTTGGTTCTGATACGATTGATTAACATAAGATTGACTGCTATATACATCATGATGGAATATTTGGTTACTGTTTGTAGGAAAATCAATCATTAAATTGTTACATATTGAATTTTCAGTTGTCATATCACGTAGAGGATAAGATAAATCTATTGAGTGATTAGAATTGGTGTTCATTAAATTTATATCTAGTGTATTGTTGATTTGACCATTGCTGGATCCATTATTCATCATACGCATGCAGTTATTACTTATTAAGTGTTGTTGCTGTTGATTACCATCATGTAATACCTGAGAGATTACACAGTTTTCTTGTGGGAATGGCGTTGATACGCTGTTATTGTGCATTATGTTTGAATAATGGGTGTTACCACCAACAAAATTTTGATTATGTTGCTGCTGTTGCAAATGAAGGTGGTATGGTTGGGTCCCGACATGGCTCGTATTACTTACATTATAATTGCAAATAGTACTTAAACTACTGTTATTACTAAGACATGTATTCAAACTGGCAGTCATAGACATATTGCTACTATCTGATATACAATTATTCATATAATTCAACATAGGCAGCGATGATAAGGTTGAATCGATTTCATCTCTTCTCTTATGTTTATTATCAATTTCTAAGCGCATAATTGTGTGTATAAAATGTGTTCGAACTCTTCCTGGATTAAATTCTACTCTGCCTACAACATTGGCACAGCCATCACGAGTGCAACCACAAGGAAAACTTGGTCGATCAACCTAAATATAAATAAAATAATGAACAAATTAAATCATATTCATATAATGTAAACAATTCTACGATTATTACCTGACATTTAATTCCAGCTTGACTACATGAGCAGGTATCCGGATCACAATATCCTCTGCAATTACATCCGCAAAATTCTCTTGATGTACGAATGGCGCGACATTCATCTTTCTCACCCGAGTCAATTTTCCTTATTCCTGCTGCTTTTAATAATGCTCTTCTTTGTCGAGCAGGCACCGGTTGTAAAAATCCGCTTCCATCAGCATCCAAATCAGATCCACTTGCTTCACTTACTTCTTCATCACTGTCCGACTCATCACTTGAAGAACTTCTCGGATTTATTTCCTGCATCTGTTGCTTATGAACTCTTCTTTGTTCAGCAGCATAATCCGTTAAAGAAAATGTTTTGTAATGTATGTGTCTTGATCCCATACCTAAGGTACAACCGCCTTGTGAAGGTACACATGCAAAACCTTGAGTTCTTGGAAAGTAATAAACACTAACTCCATTGAAATGAATTGAACGTTTCGTTTTCTTTTCGGAAAATATTGGTTCCTCATTCGATCGACGTTTCAAACTACTTTTTTGTGGTAATTTATTAATTATAAGTGGATGAGATATGAAATCACTATTTGCCGATGATGATGAAGCAGAAGTTTCTAGACCTAATCCAGAATCTGATCCATCACTTCTTAATTCTTGTTCTTCATTTCCTATTTCAATTTTAATATTCGTTATATCAAAAGCACTTACATTATTTTTTGATGAATCAAAGTTTGTTGCAGAATTTTTATTCCTTTTCGTATGATTGTGATTTCCTGTTTCTTTAATATTGTCTACATCTATTATACAAATAATTCCATTATTTACTGGTGTTTCAATTACCGGTGAACTTGTACCACTTTGTATAAAATTTGATGAATTATTCTCTTCAT
Source organism: Villa cingulata (assembly GCA_951394055.1). Taxonomy (NCBI): domain Eukaryota; kingdom Metazoa; phylum Arthropoda; class Insecta; order Diptera; family Bombyliidae; genus Villa; species Villa cingulata. The sequence goes on along the minus strand of OX596018.1, from coordinate 34,355,336 downwards.
CAGCATTCTGATATTCATCATCTATTGCCAGTGGATCTGATACTGAATCTAAAATTGATAAATTATTATCATTTGATGACAGTACAATGATTTCTTCATCAACAATTATTTCATCATTATCAAATTTTTCTATGAATTCTATATCATCGTCATGATTCGATTCAAAATATTTATTATTTTCATTTACGAAAATTTTTGTTGGACTAATATTTGCAAATATATCGTTTGATTTATTTAGACTTGGACTACAAGGACCCGGACTCGGACTATAATTTTTCATTAAATCTTTATTTATGTCTATATTTAATGGATTATAATCAGTTGAACATTTTATTAAATCAATACTTTCTTCCGTTGGGCTAGAACAATTATCTATTGAATTTGAATTCTTTTCATCAATAAAATATTTATTTTCATCTATTATTTCTTTTGTTACAATAGTAGAAGTTGTTGTACTATTACTGCTACTGCTAGTTCCAGTTGTAGTTTTCATAATTCCTTTATTAACTTCATTTTCATTCTGATCGTGTTGTAGAGATTTTTCATTTAATTTTGTTTTGTTATTTTCTTTTTCAGTGGGCACAGATAAATGTATATCATTATTTTCCATTTCTTCAGTATCATTTGAATTATTTTGTGTTGAATTGGTTGAATTCAATAATTCTGTTCCAGTTGTATTTCTTTGAAAATATGTTATAAAATTCTTGATTGGTGTAAACATTATTACTCATTAAGTAATTAATCATACAATTTCTTTATCTTATATTATATATTTTTTTGATAAGGTAAGTATTAAAATTCTGTAATGAAAAAGCAAAGTGAAGAAAAATAATGAAATATTAAATTAATGCTTAATAATTAAAATATTTATAATAATAAATTTGCAATTAAAATGTATTTTTTTCAATCTTCGATAAATAAAAACAAAATATTAATTCTCTGGCTTCGACAGTGGTGTAACCAAAGTCGAAGCCATAAATTCTTACTGATGAATTTTCTGCTATTCTAAGATTTTTTATTGACTTCATCCAAATTTATTTGAATAATGTTTTTTTTTTTTGGTTTTATATTATTCTACTGAACTATTTCAAAAAAAAAAAAAAAATTGAGAATTTTGATATTAGAATAATTAGAAGAAAAATTTCAGATGAAGAGTGAAACTTAAAGATGTACATCTATAAAGTAAATATTATATTAGTTAGTTAGTATAGTACATAATTACTGTTTTACATTTTCAAATTTTTCAAATAGGTACAAAATAATATTTCTAAAAAAATACATTACATATGTATGTATACCTAATTTTCGATATTTTGTCATATAATTTCATTTGTCAATACATATGTGTAATGTACCTATTTATTTTTATTTGAATAAATTTTCTTAATCAAAAATAAATAATTTAATGCTCAAAATCAATTTATTTTATTCAAAAATAATTTTATTTTAATTGATTTTATTTAAATTATGCATTTTAAAATTTCATTTTTTCACTGTTCTAATTTTAAATTTTTATCAAAATCTGATTATTGTATATCTAGGTAGGCACAGTAAATTTGTACATTTGTATAAATATTTAACACTATTTTTTTTCATTATGTAAATTTTAATGTTTGAATTTAAATATTACATACTTTTATTAGATAAATAAACTTACGAATTTTATAATTATTATTGCTTTTGTTTTATAAAAAAAAAAAATTAAGAAAAAAAAATGTAGGATAAATATCTCGTCGTAACTCGTAACACAAAACACAAGTACATACCATACATGTATGTATGTAAAGTATGTACTCGCTACTCGACTACTCGTACTCGTACAGTCGTACATATGTTGTACATATTTTGTACGTACATATGTATCTAAATAACTTTACCAACAAAAACTATAAATTCCTTTACCCTTCTCGTATCGTAACAAGGTAACTACATAAACACAATAATTTTTTTTTACTTCATTTGTTTGTACATCACCACATATCCTATCATCCTATCCTAATAATAATAATAATAACAATAATAATTATTTATTATTTTTAATATTTTATATGTGTACACCTACCTACATGTATTAAAAAAAATCTTTTTTTTAATGATGATGCGCAGACTATTATTTATATTGCATGCATATTACGTACGTACATATATATTTCTCAATTTGTTTTAATAAACAAAATTCTTTACCTTTATTTTTACTTTTAAAAATAGCTATCTATATACATAACGAAAATTACTTCACTACGAATAACTTAAATTTTTTAATAATTACTTTTTTTTTTAAATGCAATACAATAAATATTATAAATTACAAAAAAAAAGAATATATTAACTTGAATTTGGATATTGAATTGATATAGATGGCTGAGCCTGTGGCTGTGGTTGATGGATATAGTTATGGATGGATCAGATCTCAGATCAGCCTCAAAAGTCAAAATTTATAATTGAAATTTCAAAGAGACAGAAAAAAAAGAAAGAGAAGAAAACAAACTATTCTATTTATATATGCATTGCATGTGTATTTGCAAATTGTAATTTGTATTTTGTACTTGTATCTTGTACATAAATGTACAACTATAATATATAGTATACGTATAACTACAATATACAAATACAATATACCCATGCAATATACCTAGTTGAATTTGTTGAAGGGTACAATAGTAGTACGAGTACGATACGAAAAATATAATGTATGTATGTATAAGGAATTATTTTGTTAACAAAAAAATGTAAAATTAAATTTTCTTAAAAAATTTTGAGGAGCACTGGAAATTTAGTCAATTGAATTTTTTTTAAAGTAAAAAAAAAGTAATAAATACAACAAAACAAGTATTGTAAACTTGAATGTTTATATATTGCAATTTGTAAGACTAGTGCAAGAATATTTCATTTATTTAACTCACTATTCTATCTATTCTTACTCACTATTTCATATCATACCAACAAACACATCTATTTCAATTTCGAATTCATTTCTTTTCTATACTATTTACCATATCGCTATCGTATCGTAAATAGTAATTATCTATCGCTCACTCTCCCTGTCACTAATCTGATTATTATCTCTCTCTTTGCTTTACACTAATCCTACACGTCCTGCACTACACACTACAGACTAGACTAGAACAACTAATATGCAACGCACACATTACAAATTATATATATGTCAATTATATAAATTATATATATGTATGTATCCGTATATTTTTACTTTTTATTTTTATATTCTTTTTTGATTTGCGTTATTGCGTACCGTCTACCGATGGTAAATGATACGATACGATCTACACTACACTACGATATTACGCATATTACGTGAAATTTTATAGGTTTGGATTGTTGTTGTTTGATGAAACACAAAAACGAAGCGACGAGATGCGACATTTATATTGATGAATATAAAATATAATATGTATTTTATATACACAAAAATACACATTAACGCAATGAATGAACACTAGAGTAAATATATATACGGTGTATGTTTATTCCTATATATAGTATACAGTATATGTATATAATATATTCCTATTTATATACATATATGGTTAATTCTAATAAAAGGTCAACCTATATGTCATTTTTTGATTTCATTTTTTACCGAATTTATAATAAAAAAAAAAAACAGATATTTCAAATATTTATTTTAATTATACAGTAATATTCATTGTTTTATTTTTTGGCTTTCTTTTTTTGCAATTTTTCTTAAAAAATTTTTGAAAAGTCGAAAATTCGTATAATAAAAATCCATATTGATTTTTGAAGGATGTACATATATCGTCAAAATTTTACAGTATGTCGCCAAAAGTTTTGTAAATTCAGTTTAAAATTACAATTTTTCTAAATGTCAACAAGTGAATGAAATGTCAATTTATTACTTATGGAACTGATTAATAAAAATCATTTGAATTTACGGCTTGAAACTTCGAAGAAATTTAGAATTTTTATCAAAATGTCAATTTGGTCTAATTTCTTCGAGTATGTCGGCAACGGACTTTATTCTTTTTATATCTTTTTTGATTAAAATACTTTTGATCCAAGATTTTTCATAATTATTCACAAGGATTTCTACTACTTTGAAATTGTCAAAAAACTGAATAATTAAAGGGATGATATTGAGTCAAACTCGTTCTTTATCTTTAAACTGTGTGTCGCAAATTTTAGAATCAGCCATATAGACAGCACAGGCAATAATTATTAATTATATTATGAATATGAATTATATCTACTTATATATATATAATGTAAAGAAGCCTATGATATGTGTGATTATATTATATCTCCGATTGCACATATATGTATGTATTTGTTTGTATATTTGATATATTAACATAAAGTTATAAATTTGTACTGCATGTATATGTATTTAGATTTACGTACATACATATTATATTATGCATTATATGTTATATTGTTGAATCAAAATTATTAAAATTTTATGTGCATTATGTATATGCTTATATGCATATATATGTATTATTATTATGTAGGTACATATCTAATTAGTACATTTTTGTATTGTAATAGATGAGATGTATGTACTTTTACTTGTACATATACATATAGATAATAAAAATCAGAAAAAGAAAAAAAATAAAGCAAAATATGTTGCAGAAAGCTGATCTCTTTTTCTTTTATTAATCTATTTCTTTTCATTTTTATCTCAAAATTTTAATTGGATTTTTATTTTTAATTTTAATTTAATGAAATGATATGATACTCATTTACTCAATTAAATTACTCAAACTCTGTACTATTTATAATATATAATATGTATTTAATTTAGAGTAATTTTACATGAAAATCAATATAATATAAATATGTACGTACATATTACCTATTAATTTTTTATTTGAAATTTTTAAAAATATTAAACTACAAATATAAATTGATACATACGCACATTGATTTTTATTTCTACGTTTTAAGTTAATCATCACCACTAATTGGTATCATCATCATCAATCATTTTAATTTTTGCTACTGTCTGTGCCTTCTTATACATAATTAAATTGTTTGTGATATCTTCACTGGTAGCTGTTTTAATTTTAATATATTTTATAATAATTTAAAGAACACTTAAAAAATACAAATATCAAATATGTATTGAATTTTTATTTGTATTCATAAAAGTTTCAAATTTTACACTTTTTATGCATTTCTGTTTCTCTTTCTTTTTCGATTTCAATCTTCTTTTTGAAAGTGCACTACACAAAAAATTAATAACAATAAATAATATGACAATTTTATAATTATAAAAATGCACATACAGATACAATATTCAAAATTTTATTATTTTAAAATCCAAAATAATTATCGTCTTATTTTAGTTAGGAACACTCGTTCAAATTCTGTCACTATAATAATTTAATTATATTTTTCAATTAAATATTAAGGGTATTCACGGATCACGGCTTGGTCTTGTATCATTGTAAACGGTGTAAATGTAAACTCGTACAATCCTACACCTATTGTAAACATATATGTCAAATGCTAAAGGTAGAACTATAATCGACATTGCTGACATAAGCTATGACATATGTCGTAGCCGAACACAGCCAAATCAATGAGCTAAACTATAATTGACATTGCCGACATTCGTTAAAAATTCGTTTAACATAAGCTCGACATAAGCAGTACTATCGAGAGCGTACATGACATAAGTAACATAAGCCATAAGCTCATTTTGTGAAATTCGTATTGCTTATGTTTAGTATGTTATCTATGTTATTATAGTTAACCAAATGTGACGTTCTAACCAAAGTAAATCTAGGTAAACCAAGTAATAAATCTCAGCTATTAAGCTAAATAGAATGGGAGATCCGAGAAAAAAGTAGTTCAAATATACATGTTTATCAAATATTGTCAGCAATTCTCACAGCAACAACAATTTTCTTACAGTCTGAAAAGCACTTTACCTGTCAATTCCCAAATTACTATATTTATAATGTAAAAATGTGTACATGAAAAAATAAGATAAAAAGTACACATACTATCAAACTTCTCATTTTCTATATCACCGACATCACAATAATGCAAAATTCTCTCTGCTTACATTTTTTTTTTACATTAGTTTTTAATAGCCTCCGTGATATGCACTAGGGGTAGTTGAAAATATTCTTATTTGATTCACATACGAAGTCTATTTCGCTTCAACTTTTTTATTCGTTGTTCTTCTAACATATGTATGATAATAGCCTCCGTGATAATTTGACGGTAAATACACGTACTTGTAATGTACACGTGCTTGATGTTGCTGTTGTTGTTTGAGTTGTTTTTTAGAGTGAATTTTTGATTGTGTTGTTTTTTATGTACTCAATTTTATAAAAAGGGGCGACTTCTTAATTATTTCTTTCTTGTTTCAACTACTTCTTTAGTCTTGATTTGATTTTCTGTCTATTTTTTCGTAGCTGTCAGTGTATTTGTGTAAAAAATTTCGAGGTCATTGAAAATTAAAAAATATTTTATATAGAGATTTTCCACTTGTTAGGTATATATATACACTTTGGTTTTAACATTCGTTATTATTTCTCATGTTACTCATGTTAGCAATGTCGATTATAGTTCTACCTTAAAGTAATTTGATTAAATTTATTTTTGTAATATTATAGATGACATAAATATGTTATTAATTTGCTTGCTTTCAATACAAAAGTTGCGTTCCTTTTGACCAAGTAAAGTACTCCCAAGTACTCGGGAGTCGGGAGTTGATTGTAAATGTAACGCAATTTTTTTACTTGGAAGTAAAAAGTAACATCAAATTTCAAGGCATACACATTTCTAAGGCAATGTAAATATTGGAATGACAGTTGGCCGTGCTCAAATTTCAGCTATCATGTATTTCAAATTTGTTTTGTTATTGATTTTAGATTCTCCATAACCTTAAACAATAAAAAGCCACCTATTGAATAACAAGTAATATAATAAAAATATTACAGACTTAAACCTATTTCTTTAATCTCTAATTTAATTTCTTTTAATTTACATACATATAACCTCTGACGGCGAATTTCGGCGTAACTAACCATCAAAAATCATATATACTAGGAAGATATCTTACGCCATACAAAATTGTTTGTATGAAGTCTGAATTGTACTAGGGACTAGGGTACTAATATCAGTACCCAAGCTTCAAAATGAAGTTGAGCGGCGTCGTTCAACTTGAAGTTTTCATAATCAAACTTTATGTTATAGCATGCTATGCTGTGGATATCCGCCTTATCATGATATTCGAAGACGAAACGTTTCGTATCGTCTTGTTAAAAACGCGATCATGATATTCGAAACGTTCCAATTTCAAACGATTTTCATCGTCTACTCAGTCGATAGCATTTTGTTCATCGTTTACATATAAATTTATTTTTTTTTTTGGTTTTTAATAGAATTTTTTTTATTTAAAGCATATTACTAATATTTGTGAATATTAATATTGAATTAATTTTTTTAAAAAAATGGAAATTATTATTAAAAATGATATTTCCAAACATCAACAAAATAATAGAAATGACATCGAACCCTTTTTTCTTACAACAAAAACTGGAAATTGTATGAATTAAACATTAAAGCTTCGTTTTTATAAGGGATTTATATTGTACCACTATGTACCACTTAATATTCGAAACGATGAAGTTACATAATAGCAATTTTATCGTCTTCGAATATCATGATAAGGCGGTAATATTTATCATATCATCATACAAAATAAAGTATGTAAGTATGTAGATGATCACGACTACAAGTACTTGGGGTTGGGAGTACTTTACTTGGACAAAGTGAACGCAACTAATATAGTAAAATAATAAAACCTATTGTTTTCATTATTAAATTTCGAATTCGACAGACTTGATGGAATCGAAATGAAATTTTTTTCACATTTTTTAAAATTAATAGCATAATCATTGACAAATTAAATACTTTTCAGATTATTTTAAAAATAGTTTTTATTACCGTTTGAATTTTGAAAATCGTTCCTATTTTTCACTTTTTAAATTTCAATTGATTTACTTCCCTTTATTGTTTTGCGTTTGCTAATTCAAATCAAACAGAAAGATATAGATACATATATATAGCTATGCATGAAGTCATAAGTACATATATAAGCATAAGCATGTAGTGTGTACTAGTGTACACACTCCGTAAATATACAATTATAAATATAAATATTATATAAATGTACATAAATATAGAATATAGGAAACGGCATACAGATTAAATACATATTTGATAAAAATAAAATACACTAGGCAATGGCAGCACTACCCCTGTTTAGTGATTGCGTTTGCGTTTGAGCATGGTCTGGTCCTGGTCATTGTCATTTGTCAAATTGTCATTGATTATTTTAGCGTATCCACGCATCCACGTGTTATTATATGTCAAATTATCAAACACAAAAAAAAACCCAAACCAACAGGTTTATGTTTGGGAATTGGGAGGTTATACATACATCATATTTTGCATATTATATTATATTCTACATATATACATCATATTTATACATACGATACGGTGCGGATAGTATTTTCAATCGGCAAATACCTACTGTATATTTTTTAAGATTGAAAAAATGGATTTTTAAATATTAAATAAAAGTGAAAGAGTTTAGTATTCAACTAAATTAAAAATGGAAATTAGTTCAATAAAAGTACGGCAATGTTTAGAAAATTTAAAAATTCTCAAAAACGATGATCCTATTATCAGTCGGTTTTTATCAGAAAAAGTATGATTTTATTTATTTTTAGTAATTACAGAATTTTTTATTTATTTTTTCAAATTATTGTGGTTTTTTTTTCAGGATTACGATGAAAAAAAGATAAATGAGATTTTCAATTATTTAAGTGATGAAATCATCAATCTTAGTTATATGGAATGTATACAGTTATGTTTTAAGGAATTTCTGTTATTAATTGTATCATGTGCTTGTAAAATAGATGAAGATTTTAATGACGAAAATTTTATATCATATCGTCATAAAAGTTATATTTTATCGCAATTATCGAGAAATTCACCAGATATTCTTAGGTAAGTAATAAGGGATTAGAAAAAACGTGTAAAACAATATTTAATTTTTTTAAGATAATAACTTAACCTTTATTTCAGATATGCTTTGAAATATTTCAAAAACAGACCACCACCTTTTCAACAGAATTTAAATCAAGTTTATCCAAAAAAGAAACAAAAAAAATCACAAACATCCACCGAAATAACTGATTTGATAGTCGTTAAAACATGTCACAATTTATTAACCTGTGATCCAATATTCTTCAAAAGTCAATGGGATTGGTCAGTTTTTATTGAAAATTACTGGTTAAAAGGTTGTGATTTACAAAAACTTTACTGTAATCATATTGTCGCGTGTTTGATGCGTATGACAGAATCACAATTAAATGAATTAAACAATACAATTTCGGAAAATATAAAAATTCAATTCGACAATGAAATAAATCAAAATTCTTATTTACAAAAGAAAACCATTGATGTAAACGATACTATTAATTATGATGAAAAAAATGACAAGAAAATTATTTTGGATTTTCATAGTGATATATTTGTTAATATCGAAGATGTGCTACTGCCTGTATATAATAGCCAAAATGCAAAATTTTATAAAGAAACCGATGGAAATTATGATAGAATTGTAAAAGTTGGATCGACTAAAACGAATTTACGTAGTATTGCACTTGGTATATTATCTGAAAAAGCTGTATGTTTATCTGGTCCAGTTGGATGTGGTAAAACAACTCTTGTTGAGTATTTAGCTAGAAAAACAGGAAGAATATGTCCAAAACGAAGTGAAATAGAAAAATTCGGAAATGAAAATGTAATTAAATTAACTGTTAAAGATCAAAATCACGTCAAAAACAAAACAAAAGGAAATAAGAGAAAATCAGAATTATCAAATGATTCCAAATTAAGTGAAGTATCTGAAAAATGTAATGGTAAATTTGAAGAGTGTGATGATTTATCGAATGAGAAAAATGGTTTCTTAAGAATTCAACTTGGTGATCAGACCGATAGCAAAATGATTTTAGGACAGTACAGGTAAAAAAATAAAGAAGAATTATTGGTAAATATACTTTATTATTTTGTAACAAACTATTTCTATTTTTTCCTCAGATGTACAGACGTTCCGGGAGAATTTATTTGGCTTCCAGGAGTATTAACTCAAGTAAGCTTGAACTTCATAAAAATAAATTTTAATTTTTCTTAATTTGGATTTAATTTAAATGTATTATATTTTTTAGGCAGTAATGAATGGTTATTGGCTGCTATTAGAAGATCTCGATTGTGCTACACAGGAAACATGTATGATTTTAAGTAATCTTTTAGAAAATAAATTTCTAAGTGTACCAGGTTTTAGAGATCATATTAAAATTGAACCAGGATTTCAATTATTTTTTACAATAAGGTAAATATTGATTACAACTCGAATACAAAATTTAGAATTTACATATTGGTTCTTAATTAATTTTCATGTATTTTATAATTTTTTCTAATATGAATTTTAGAACGAACCAATCGTCAAATAATTCCCAAAAAGCTGGATATTCTTTACTCGAAAAACATCTTTATACAATTAATATACATCAGTTGTTTAAATCAGAGTTATGTGAAATAATTAGCTTGAATTATCGTAAATTATCAACAATAGCAAATCGTATTGTTGATGTGTTTTTAACATTTTCTACTAATAGTAACAATATTCATTCAAAATATATTAAAAATGATGAAAACAAGAGAGATTATGTATCATTACCACACGAGAATTTTTCAATTGCAAATCTGCCAAATTCAGGACGAATGGTATCTACACGAGATCTTATGAAATTATGCGAACGTTCAAATCCAATATTTTCAGTAACAAGTACTGAATGTGCATATTTTGTATTTCAAAATGCTGTTGATGTATTTTGTTCGTATTTACCGGAAGGTAAAGATAAATTAAAATTGATAATAAGTATTGGAGCTAAATTAGGTATTATACAAAGTCGATGTGAATTTTATTCAAATAAATATAAACCTGAAATTAAAATGAATGACAATAATGGTTATGATGATGATGATAGAACTGTGAAAATTGGCAGAATCACGTTAAATGTAAGAGCACGTAATAATGATAATGATATGGAAGATGACGATAATACATCTCATACAAGTAAAAGAATACGATTATCTGATTCAGTAGGAGGAACCTCAGCAAAAAAATTAAAAAAAAGTAATAATAGTAGTACATTTTCATTCACACGCATATCATCGTGTTTATTAGAAAAGATAGCTGTATCGATAGCACAAAATGAACCAATTTTATTAGTTGGTGAAACTGGTGTTGGTAAAACTAGTGCAGTACAATATGTTGCAGAAAAAACAAATCATAAATTGGTTGTCGTCAATATGAATAATCAATCAGATATATCGGATTTGATAGGTGGTTTTAAACCGGTCGATTTATGTTATATTATGGCACCAATACGATATGAATTTGAATATATATTTCGTAAAACGTATAATGAAGTGACAAACGAAGTATTTCTATCGAAAATGAGTATTTGTTACAATCAAGGGAATTATTCGGTTGTGATAAAATTGATGTTGCATATAGTTGAACGATTTTTAAAAAATATTGAGAGCAAAATCAATACAGGTTCATTGACAGAAAAAGTATATGAAAAAGAACTGTGCAAAAGATGGAAATCATTGAATATAAAATTACTTAAATTGGATGCACAATTGAAAAAATCAATAAATATATCGTTTGCATTCATACCTGGATCATTAGTGAATTGCATACAAAACGGTGATTGGGTTCTATTAGATGAAATTAATTTAGCATCAGCTGAAACATTGGAATGCTTAAGCACAATATTAGAACCTGATGGTTCAATTGTATTACTAGAAAGAGGTGATTTAACACCGATAAAACGTCATTCAGATTTCAGAATTTTTGCCTGTATGAATCCGAGTACAGATATTGGGAAAAAAGATCTACCGACTGGTATTCGAAATCGTTTTACAGAGTTTTTTGTCGATGAGTTAATCACAGAAATTGATTTAATACTGTTAGTAAGTGATTATTTATCTAATACTGGTATTAAAAGAACAAAAGTTTTAAATGTCGTTAAATTGTATAAGAATTTGAAAAAATTATCACAATTAGAATTAAATGATGGTTTGGGTAATCGTCCAGTATTTTCCTTGCGTACTTTATGTAGAGCACTAAGAATATGTGCAAAAAATTTATGTGGTTCAATTGAAAGAAATCTGTATGAAAGTTTCTGTTTAAGTTTTTTAACGCAATTGGATCCAAATTCACATAAAATTGTGTTAAATTTGATAATGAATGCATTATTGACAGATACTAAAGCAATTTTATCACAGCCAATACCAAAACCGGGAGATAATTTTATTAATTTTGAAGGATATTGGATTCAGAAGGGACCAAAAGAGATACAGAATTGTGATTACTACATATTAACTGAAAGTGTTAAACAGAATCTTAAAGATTTGTGCAGAATAATTTCGATTGGTAAATTACCGATTTTGTTACAAGGTCCAACGAGTGCTGGTAAAACAAGTTTAATTGAATATGTTGCAAAATGTAGCGGAAATTATTGCCTTAGAATCAATAACCATGAGCACACAGATTTACAGGAGTATATTGGTACATATACATCGGACGCAAACGGTAAATTATCATTTAAAGAAGGTGTTTTAGTGCAAGCGATGCGTAACGGATTTTGGATAATTTTGGATGAATTGAATTTAGCATCAACAGATATTTTAGAAGCATTAAATCGTGTATTGGATGATAATCGAGAACTTTTCATACCAGAAATTCAAACATTAGTTAGAGCACATCAAAATTTTATGCTGTTTGCAACACAAAATCCTCCTGGCTTATATGGTGGTCGTAAAACATTGTCACGTGCATTTAAAAATCGTTTTATTGAATTACATTTTAATGATATACCAAAAGATGAGTTGGAAATAATTTTAGAAAAACGCTGCTTTATACCGAAATCATATGCTAAAAAAATGGTGAATTGCATGTCTGATTTACAAATGAATAGGAAAACTACAACAAAAAATAATTTTACTTTGAGAGATTTATTCAGATGGGGTAATCGTTATACATTTGCTGATAAAAATCTACTAGATAATAATTCGTATGATTGGAATCAGCATTTAGTCGATGAAGGATATCTAGTGTTATCAGCTAAAGTACGATCAGAAATTGAATTGGAAATAATTGAAGAAACACTTTACAAGAATTTCCGTAAACGTATAACAACTGAAACATTATTTGAGTTAAATGAAAATACTTCAATGGTTACGAAAAATATTTTGGAATTAATTTATAATTATAAATGTCGTAGCGATATAATTTGGACTCAGAATATGACAAGAATGGCAGTTTTAACGGCAAAAGCATTACAATTTAATGAACCAGCACTTTTAGTTGGTCCAACCGGTTGTGGTAAAACGACAATATGTCAAATTTTGGCGAACATAAATTCGAAAAATTTAAGAATATTAAATTGTCATATGCACACAGAAGGAGCAGACTTCCTCGGTGGATTACGCCCGTGTAGAAAAAATCAAATTAATGAAAGCAGCGAAATGAAAACGAAATTATTTGAATGGGTTGATGGACCACTTGTACTTTGTATGAAAGAAGGAAATTATTTCATGGCAGATGAAATATCTTTAGCTGAAGATTCGGTTTTGGAACGTTTAAATTCAGTTCTCGAACCGGAAAAGACAATTTTATTAGCTGAAAAAAGTGATATCAGTAGTAATAACATTGATGCTAATACATTGTCAAAATTAACAAATGAATTTATGATTAAAGCTAAAAATGGTTTTCAGTTTTTGGCAACAATGAATCCTGGAGGAGATTTTGGTAAAAAAGAATTATCTCCGGCCTTAAGAAATCGTTTCACTGAAATTTGGTGTAAACCATCAGATACTAGTGAAGATTTAATTCGAATTGCTGAAAATTTTTTAAAAATTGGTTTTGATAAAAGTCAAACTGAAGATGAAATGCATAAAATTGCTAACGTTTTAATTGATACCGTGATGTACATTAAACAGAATGTAGAAAAATTCAAATATTCAGTTCGAGATATTCAATCATGGGCTAATTATATTTCAATAACTATGAAAAATTACAAAATGAATTTGCCAGAGTTGATTGTATTAGGATTAGAAACTTTATTTTTGGATTCATTAGAAATGATTCCGAACGAAGAAATTGAAAATATCGAAAAACTCAGACAGAGAATAATCAATTTTGCAATTTTAAAAATAAAAGTAATTCTAAAATACGATTTAACTATTAGTGAAATGGAAAGTAAGCGAACAATATTTCTACAAAAATATCCAACAATTTGCAATGCTCTAAATAATACTGGAGATCATTCTGTTGATTTCTTTTTTAATATTCCAACAACAAAAAATAATTTATTTCGTTTAATTTCTGCCATGAATTTAAATAAAGCAATTCTATTAGAAGGACCACCGGGTGTTGGTAAAACATCAATTATTGAAAATCTATGTAAAATAATCGGTTATAAAATCGTACGTATAAATCTTTGTGAACACACAGATTTAGCCGATCTATTTGGTACAGATTTACCAGCTGAAGAAAAATTATTAGAAATTGCATCGATGAATGATATAGATAATGAAAATGTAAAAAACTCTGATAAAAAAATGAATTTAGGAAAATTTGTTTGGCGTGATGGACCATTGTTATCGGCATTAAAATCGAATAATACATGGATATTATTGGATGAATTGAATTTAGCTCCACAAAATGTTTTAGAAGGATTGAATGCGATATTAGATCATCGTGGTGAAGTCTATATACCAGAATTGAATAAAAAATTTGTTCTAAATAAAAACGTTCGTATATTTGGTTGTCAGAATCCATTAAAACAGGGCGGTGGCAGAAAAGGTTTACCACAATCATTTTTGAATCGTTTCATTAAAGTGTATTTGAAAAAGTTAAAAACGGAAGATTTACTGCTCGTTATTAAAAGAAAATATTCAATTTTTTTTCAAAAAATACAAAATTATTTTGCGGAATATTTTAAGTATATAACACATTCGTCATTAAATTCAATAAATTTGTTTAATTTTATCAATGAAAAAGATAATTTGAAAGAAATCAAAATTAATGAATCACATGAGATGGATTCCGTTCAATTAAATTTCGATTTAGCCGAAAGAATGGTTAAATTCTCAGAAATATTAGACAAAGGTATTACAAATTTAGAATTTGGATATAAAGGTGGTCCATTTGAAATAAATTTACGTGATTTATTACGTTGGTGTAATCTACTAATTGATTCAAATACTGGATTCATAATAAATAAGAAAAATTCATTTAAAGAAACAACTGATTTGAATTATTTAGCTGATGGATCCATTGAAAAGGCATATAATGAATTTTTACAAGTGCTATATGAACGTATGAAATTAGTTTACTATCAAAGAATGCGTTCCGAGAATGATAAAATTTTCATTCGAAATACATTTAGTGAAGTGTTCAATTGTAATTCAGACAAATTAAATGAAATATCTGAAGATATATCTCTGTATTGGACTGATGAAAAATTGTATTTAAATGATATTTCAATTGATCGTGAATTAATTTTAAAAGATTCTGAAGAAAAAATTTATGAATTTCCAATTAAAAAATGTACCAGTCCATTGATGTTACAATCACAAAGAGAATTATTAAAAAATATGATTGAATGTTTATACATGAAAATACCGATTATTTTATGTGGTCCAACAGATTCTGGTAAAACGAAAATTGTTGATACATTATGCACGATTATAAATCAAATTTACGAAACAGATACAATAGATGATTCTGTGACAGGTGGCTTTCAGCAAGTAAGTTTAATTTGAAAATTTTGAAAAAATAATTTTTTTAATTCGAATTTCGTTTTTCTCACTACGATTATTTTGTAATAGATTGACTTAAATAGACATCTAGAAGAAGCCTCTAATGCGATAGAATCAATCTTTATAATAGTAATTCAAAAATTATTGATACAACACAAACAACAGAGAAGTAAAAAGGAACTTAATGTTATAATAAATTTATTTAGCTCATGGAAAAGTTATTCAGATTTAATGAAAACAACATATGGTAAATACATATTTTATTGTTAATTATATTTAGATTAATTGAATTTTGAATTATAATTTTAAAGAGAAATGATTTATCGTATATACACTGTTTAATTTCTTGATTTCAGACTCAACAAATTTAACAGCAATGTCTGATGAATTGATTTTATTTAAAAAACGTATACATTCACTTTGTAAAATAATTGATAAACTTTTATCAATTGACGAATGTGAACTGTATAAGCAATATCTATCGAATATTCAATCATTTGTCATTAATTTAAGAATAATCGTTAAAAATTCCGAAACATTAAATACCGGCGGTCATTTTGAATGGTGTAATTCAAAATTTGTTCAATGTTTAAAATTTGGTAAATATATATGTTTGGAACATGTTAATTTTTGTTCATCAGCAATTGTGGATCGTTTAAATTCTGTATTTGAACCAAACGGCTATCTGTTAATATCAGAGAAGGGTATAGTACAACAACAAAATAATAACAATGAGAATTGCAATGAAGATGATCGATTTGAAGAATCAGCCGAAATTATTTTCAAGCATAAAAATTTTCGTGCATTCTTAACAATCGATCCCAAAAATGGTGAATTGTCAAGAGCTATGAGAAATCGTTGTATTGAAATATCATTAATAAATGATAATTATACAACAGATGATTTAAAAATGATTATTTATGAAAATGGTATTCATGAATGGTATTTAATGAATACAATATTAAAAATTCACGAAAATATTAGGAAATTAAGTGATTTTAGTCCATTCACTATATCGAATTTAACTCATTTCACATCGCTAGTAGCGTCGTATAGAAGAATTGGATTTAATAATTATAATGCAATTTATAACAGTGCTGTAGAAGTATATGTTAATTCATCGTATACAGATTTATTAGGATACGGATTAGAATTCTATCATACAAAATTGATAGATATTATCAAGGAGGAAATTGATTCAAATTTGAAAATTGCACATAATAAACAGAATTTGAACGTAAATAATAATGAAAATGAAATGAAAAATTTAATAATAAAATCTGGAAACTTAGATACGTTAACAATGATTAAATTACAAGCTACACCATTATGCATTATTTTGAGAAATGTTGCCAGTGATGACGATGAAAAAATAATTACTACAAAAAAAGAGCTGGATCATTTGTATTCAAATTTCAAAAATATTAAAAATTTTGAAATCGATTTGAAATTGATGCGTTTTCTTATTTATATGCTGTATGAATTGAGTACTCTGAAAGATATCACATTAAGGAATAAATATTTAAACGAATATATATCGGATGCGCTGCTGAATCGGAATGAAATTGTTAAAGAATTACTTCATTTAAGTGATTTATTTATGAAAATAGTTGTAAATGAAAAATCTAATTTATTATCATTGTACGACATAAATTTACCATGGAATCGTAAACTATTTAAAAGAATACGTGATTATTCATTATCACAAAGTAATGAAATTGATGATAAAACAGATTCAGAAGATATTGAATTAAATTTGAGCGCAATTTTAATTAGTCATTTATTAATTGATGAAATACCAATATACAAAATTGAAAAAATGAATAAAATTACAGCGATCGGCTATTCTCAGGCAGTTATTTCAAATTTGATTTCAGATAATTTGAATAATGAATTCATTAAACAGATTTCAGTGTTTTTAGAAAATGTCCATTCAATACTTGTAAAATCATTAAAAGCAAAACGATCACAAATGAAAATCACAAATTACATTGATTTCATAATAAAATTATTGTGGATAAATAGATTTTATGAATTATCCAAAACGAAAATTTTAATTGGTAAGAAAATGAATAAAAATCTATTAGATAAATTAATATTACATTATAAATGGATTGAAAAATATTTTCTTCAATTGTTATCAATAAATAGTGAAGATGATGATGACGATGATGCAAATAAACAATTTAAAAACTCTTTAAAGATCATGAATAATTACATTATTAACAATACACCACCATTGAATGTAATGAAAAAAATGTATTTTAAAAAATTTATTAATTTTTTGCCATTGTACACAAATGAACAGATTAAATTATATGAATTAAAAGATAAATTTGATAAATTATTTTCAATAATTGCAACATATGGAAATATAAGTAAATCAATTCTGGTGAAAAAAATTAATTTCGTTTTGTCAGAAAATTCACAAATTGTTAAAGAAAAATTACTTAAAATATTAGAAAATGAAAATTTATGCTATATCCGAAATATATGCAATTTACCAATTGATTCTCAATTGAATAATACAACAAATGATAATGTATTGAAATCAATAATAAACGATATTCAGCAGATGGTAGGAAGTAATGAAAATTCAATGATGGACACAATTGATAATTTTAATGAAATCGAAAATGTTTTAGAAGAATTTGAAAATTCGTTGAATATAAGAATCGAAGATGTCACTGAATATTTGAACGTGGACGAAAATAATGGTCAAGTGAGTAAAAACTCACTTCCAAATAGCCTAGTCATGAATATGATATCATTTCATGAATACTATGTTGTAAAATCATTAATTGCCATTCATAATGTTACCAATGAATCTGAATGGAATAATGAATTTGATAATTTGAAATTGAATACAATATATTTTGAGAATATAAATACATTAAATTGTGAAACAATGGAAATTGTAAAAATCATAAATACTAAGGAATATAAAAATTTCCAAAAATTATGGAATTATATTGCCAAGCATGTTAGAGCAAGCGTTTTTGATTCTGGTGAACATTATAAATTTGAAGATTTACTAGATAATATTTCGATGACGTATTATAAAAATTTATCAACATTTAATCGAGTTATTTACAATTCATTACAAAAATATCGTTTAAGAAATTTATCGTTACATAGTGATTTGTATATGGAAATAATGAATAAACAAATAAATGAATTTAATGCTGACATCGATTATAATGGATCTCCGTTAATAAATTCATTAACGTCATTATTATTTCAATATAATGGAAAATTACGAGATATTTCTTTAAGTGATTTAAATTTATGGAAAATGACTATAAAACGTGTACAAGATATCATTTGGAACAACTGTCACATGATTAATGAACAATTTTTAAATGGGTAAGTATTGAATATTTGATTAAAAAAAAACATTTTTTATTTTATATTGTTATTGATTTAAATTATCTTCTCATAAAACTAATAAATTTTTAGAAAATTTGATTTGAAATCATCTATAATTTTATCATCAAAACTTTCATTAGAAGTTAAATACGTATTAGAAGAATTGAATTTTGAACCTTATCAGGATGTTTTTAAGGTACTGATTTTCGCGTCAGTTTATTTTTCTAAAGGGTAATTAATTTTTCTTTTATTGGTAATTTATTTTAGAAACTAATTGAAAAAATGAATATAGCTAATTATAACGCAATGGAAACTTTATTACACACTAAAGAAATGTCTGTAAATATGGATAACTGGAAGATCACATACACTAGTTCAATTTTGTATACATTAATCGGTTCAATTGAATTATGTTTACTGAGTTACAGTCCAATTGTTGATCCAGTTGAAAAAAATCATTTAAAAAATAATTACGTTAATGAAGATATTGAATGTTTGAATAGATTTAAGCTAATCTACGATATTATGAAAACAGTAATGAATTATAAAAATTTTGGTTATGAAATCACAAGTGAAATTTATGAAAAAATCGAATCATTAGAAAAAAGAAAAACGAAATTTCAACAGAAAGTTGCATTAAGACCAGCATCAGAAATGATTGAACAAAATTCATTTAATAATTTAATGCAAGAAATTCAACATTTTTGTAATACGAATTGTGATCCAAATACTTTATTAATGTTTATTGAAAATTTTGAGAATTATGAAAAATATGGACGGAAAGAAATTGCAAATGAAATTATCAATTCATATGAATGGGAAAATATTTTAACGAAAATGAATGATACGATTCGAAAAATAAATTTATGGATATCGAATTCACAGAAATTTTTAAATTTCACCTTACAAAGATACAAAATTTATTATAATGATTTTGTGAAACCAATCGAATGTGCAATTGTAATGTTACAATATGGTTTTGAAGGTATAAAAAAATCTCTGATACAATTAAAAAATTCGTATTATTGCGTTGATAATGAAAATTTCAAAAACTTCCATAATAATAATAAATTATGTTCAGTCATAGAAAATATTGGAAAATTTCCAAATGTAAATGAATTAAATATATTTTCGAACATTTCACAAAAAGATGATGTACTAAAAAATAAATCAAGTATATTTACTATATTGAATCGAATTGATGGCTGTGAAAATTTATATATTCAGTAAGTAGTGATTGAACGAAATTTGAAAAAACAAAAATTTCGATATGAAAATAACAAATAAATATTTTTAATTTTCTTTCAGATTACTTAAAACGAAATTAATTGAAATAAGGAATCATTTAAAATTATCGAACGAATTAAATTTGAAAATTTTTAATGAATTTGATTTAGTTTTGAATATTTGTAATAAAATATGGCAAGATGAAGAAGATAAACGTAAAAAACGCATTGCAGAAGAAGAGAGCTTATACACACATAAGTAAGATTTTAGTTCAATTTAATTTAAAAAAATCTAATTCTCATTAAACTGTTAATTATATCCTTTTAATAATACAATGGACTTTTTATTTTTTTATTTAATTTTGTTTTGTCTAGAACTCGCTGTGAAACACAAAATGAAGATGAAATCGAATTAAATGAAATACAAAATAATTTTCCGACATTCGTTCAAAACGATTTTGGTGAATTCATAATTGAAGATACTTTAGAACAAGTTGTAAAAATAGATTCTAATAAACACAATTCAAAAAATATAAATAATCTTATAAGAGATGAAGATTATAAATTTTTGGGTGAAAATTTTATTCATGTAATGGAGAATTTTTCAAGGTAAATAATTACAGTACATAGTATGGATTTAGTTCTTGAAAAAACAAAAAAAACTTTTCTTCTTTTCTTTCAAATATTAGCTGCTATTACTATCAACCAAAAATGCAAAATTCTTCACAGAATAATAATTTGGAACTTGTGGAAGTGTTTAAATTGAAAACAAACGCTTTCATAAAATTATTCAATCAATATAAATCTTGTTTGAATGAAGATTGCATAGACGAAACAATGTACAACACATTTATTTTAGCTGTTGGCCTTCATCAGCAAATTATTACGAAAGATAATATTTCTGGTTTGTGTTTGAAAAATTGAAAAAAAAAAAAAAACATAATAAAATAAAAATTTATTTATTTATTTATTTATTTCATAAAGATAAAAGTTCACAATGGTATAACTTTTACAAGGATGCTAACGTAAAGGAAATAATTTCCATAACAAATATTCTAGATAAACTTGAAAGCCGTGTTCAAAAGCAATTAGAATTGTATCCAGATCATGCAGTTCTTAACGATGTAAATACGATCATTTTAATGTTTTGAAATAATTTGAAAAACAATTAACAAAATATCTATTTTATTTTTAAATTTTTAATTTTTTTTTTTTAATTTTAGATAATTTGCATCATAAAAAGAATTCGAAATTTTTCATTTATATCACCAGTGGTACGTTTTAATACTGGTTTTCAATTATTACGCCAAAAAGTATCACAATGGAATGACGTTGCACATAAATTGAATCATATGAAAGATATTGAGGCAGAAATAGCTGAATATGTTCAACATTGGACTAAATTAGAATTACAATTTTGGAGAAATTGTTTATCGCAGTCATATGAAAAGTAAATTTTAAATCTTGTATTTGTGTTTCTTTCTCATTGTTTTGAAATTAAAATTTTTCAATTTTTAAATTTTCTTTTTTTTTTCTTTCTTATAGAGTTAAATCGAATGCATATAAATATTGGTTCTTTATATATAATCTACTACATGAATTCATTCATGAAAATGAAATCGATTCATCGTATACAGATTTTAATGTTACAGAAAAGAAATTTGAAGACGAAAATTTCATCGAAGATACTCCT
This sequence comes from Villa cingulata, assembly GCA_951394055.1. NCBI lineage: Eukaryota > Metazoa > Arthropoda > Insecta > Diptera > Bombyliidae > Villa > Villa cingulata. The sequence goes on along the minus strand of OX596018.1, from coordinate 34,333,136 downwards.
GGAAATAAATCGAATAGTAAATGTCGTATACGAACCGATGATATTACAAAAGTGCTACGACAATTTATCGAAGCATCAAATTATGCTGATTTCACCATAAGAATGAAATTACTAAAATCATTTGAATTGTATTTACACAATATTGATTTGGAAAATAACTCCCCAAGAGGTAGGCAAAATGAAAAGAAACATTAAACAAATATGTTTTAAAAAAGAAACAACATTTTTTCTATAAATTTTTACTCTTTTTTTTTCTGTTTCAGAAACATTAATATCAGTCTTACATAATGTTCGAATATATTTTGAACAATTTTCAAATGAAATCGAAGAAACTAATCGTTCTATAAGAACACCAATCGAAAAGAAATTACGTGATTTTGTTAAAATCGAATCATACAATAAAGATCTGTCATATTTCAGTATGAAAAATAATGTGGCTAAAATTCATAGAAATTTAAATAAATTTTTAAAAGAATATGAAAATTTATTAAAAGAGAAAATAACAAGAATATTTCAACAAAAGGATAATATGAACAGTGAATATACAATTTTGAATAACGATAAAGGTATCAATTTGAGACATGAATCAAAAATAAAATATTACATGATCGACAGTACACATTTTATATATTCACATAAAATTAAAAAAGAAGACAAAGAATTATTGGAAGAAATAAATTTTGATAATAAATTACAACAACAGTTAACATTATTAAATAGAATATCAAAATTATTTTCAACATCAAAAAATATTGTTAAGAAAATCATAACGAAAACGAATTATTCAAATTTGATTTGCAGTTTAGATTCGATATTAAATGAACAAATTGAGACGTGTGATTATCTGCGAAAATTAGAAATCGATAGAACACAAACAAAATCAAAACAAGTAACACAAGCAAAACAAATTCTGTCATTAAAACGTAAAGCATTATCGGATCTATTCAAAATTCTATCAAATATTGGTATTAATTTTAAAAGTGGTCTAATGGAAGCTACACTAAAGATGATGGATGATACAGCAACAGTTGCAATAAATGATTTTGTCAATTATGAAATTTCACCATTCGACATACGTACAATGTTCATTGAATCGAAATTTAAAAAGAAATTCTATAAGAATATGCAAAATTTAAATGAAAATTTGAATATGTATTTTGGTAAATGTATATTTAAATTGAAATTATTACAGAATGTTATGTTAACGCCACAAAGTGAATTAGGACGACCGAATATTGAAAGAATTAAAGGATATGCTATAGATATGTACATATTAGTACAAAATCAAAGGATCATATTGAGTAAATCAACAAAAGAATTACATGAATTAAGAAATTTATTGATCGATATAAATTCATTGCAAATGTATACTAAAAACTGCAATTTTGAAGAGAACGCAACAAATTTCAGTACAGCAGATTTGAAATTATTAAATTTCAAAGAGAGATTTTATAAAATACGTTATGTTTTAGAACAGTTTAAACTATTATTAGAAAATGTACCCGAAGAGCATAATTTAGAAGACAACTGTGTATTTATAAGAATGAATTATGAAATGAGATTTTCGAAAACAAACGAAAAAATTTCACTGATCATCGGAGAATTAGATAATATTTTGAATATTGCCCAAAAGGTATCCGGTGAATTAATTAAATTAAATAATGAAGCATTTTTCGATTTGAATAGAATATCTGAATTTGAACAAATAGAAATTGATATTGTGAGCAAAATCAAAAAAATCCAAAATGAATTCAATTTGAAAAATGAAAACTACAATTTACCAATCGTTAAACCATTGACGGAACTGTTACAATATTTAGAAAATGATATTTGCCAAAAAAATTATATGCAAGAAAAATCTATTGAAATTGAATTTGAAAATTACGAAAATATTGATATCGAACTGGAAAATATTATCCATTCAATACTATTATCTCTACAGAAATTATACAAGAAATGGATGAATGATACCAGTTGTCAAGTGACGATTGCAGAATGTGATAAAGATACTATAAAAAATAATGAAAAATGTCCGATTAAAGAAGACAGTGTAAAAAATGATGATGATGAAGATGGTGATTATGAAATATATGAGAAACATTTAAAACAAAAAATAACCGCAGAATTAGAATCTGATTTGAAAATTTTAAATATTGAAAATATTCATAAAAAACTTCAGAATATTTTATTAACAATAAAATATGGGAAGAAATTGAATGGAAAAATTTCATATGTAGTGAAATTATTAAATGTTTTGCCATTACTTGAGCAGTATTGTTTAATTGGTGATTATTATATATTTCAACAATTGGGAGCACATAAAATAACAGCAAAAATGTTATCGATAATGTTGACCGTATTTATTGAATTAGGAACAAAAGGTTTTTGTATTCCACCGGATTTAATGCAGAATCAAGAAGAAGAAGAAGATAATAAAAATGATCAAAAAAATGGTGAAGGTTTCGGTTTAGAAGATGGAACTGGAGAGAATGATGCGTCGAACAAAATTGAATCTGAGGATCAACTTGAAGATGCTAAAAGACCAGAAGATCGACAAAATGATGATAAAAACTCTGAAGAAAATTGTAAAGAAGAGAAAGGTATAGAAATGAGTGAAGATTTTGATGGTAAAATGCAGGACATAGAAAAACCAGATGATGAGAATAGAGATAGTGAAGAAGATGAAAATGAGGATGTAGAAGATTTAGATAAGGAAATGGGAGAGACAGAAGAAGGAGCAGAAAAGTAAATTATTTCTAATTTTTTGTAATGTTATTATGATGAATAATGAAATTTTAATCTATAATTGTAGATTGGACGATCAAATATGGGGATCAGATGAAGAAAATGAAAAGTCCGAAGACGAAAATGATATGAATGAAGAAGAAGGAAAAGGATCTAAGGAAGAAGATGATCAACATAACGATTTAAATACTAAAAATGACGACACCAAACAAGGTAAAAATGATAAAAACGAAGGATTAGATGCAACAGATGATGGTAAGCACCGTTCCAATTACATTTCAATTTTTTCATATCACTTAAATTCATTAAAAATTAAAAAAATATATATATTCAAATGCAGATAAAGAACGAAAGAAACAGAAAAATGATATTGATAACATGCAAGAGCCGGAATTAGATGAGGAACAGATAAATCCATATCACAATGAATTAGAGGAACCTCCAGAACCAGAAGATATGGATTTATCAAATAATTTTAATATTGACGAAGATCAACAGGATAAGGACGATGAAAATGGTGATAATGAGAATCCATTCGATATCGATGCTATGAAACAGAATATGGATGTAAATGAGGAGGAAAAAGATAATTCAGAAGATGAAGATTTTGATGATGATCAAGACGAAAATAATGAAAATGATACATCGGATTCTGAGCCAGAACCAGAAGCTGGAACAAAACCCAGAGATGCTGAAAATGATGAAAACACGCCCAAAGAAGACGAAAAAGAAGAGAATAACGAAGAAAGAACTGATGATAAGAAATTAGATGATTTAGAAACAAATGAAAATGAAAAAGAATCCGAAGATAATAAGATGGATGACGAAAAGGAATACAACGAGTCAAAAGATAATCCAACAGAAGATGATAAAGCTCAATCGATTCCACAAGATGAACAAAAAGGATCTCTTGATCAAGTAAACACGATTATTAGATTTAGAAATAAAAAAAGAGAGATAATAACATTTCATTTTATATTTGCAGGTTCAGACAAACGATAAAATGGATATTGAACAGGACGAAAATATGACAGAACAAGATACAGGCGAAGAAAAAGATGGAATTGGACAAGCTGAGAATGATGTAAATCAATTAAAATTTTTTTAAATAATAAATTGAATTTCATATGAGAATTTTTAGATATCCGAAAAAGGTCACAAAGGTATTGCTGAATCGAAACCAACACAAACAGATAAAAGTACACAAGAAGAAGAAAATATCAAAGAAAAACGAAAACAAGGACAAACTGAAGAGCAACGTACATTGGGTAAGTAAAAGTGCAAATAACTCATTGGAGTCTATGTAGCATAATTGTCATTATTTTGAATAGGTGAAGCCGAAAAGAATCAAGTTAAGCAATTGAAGACAGTAGATAAATTAAAAGAACAGAAAAATGAAGAGGAATATAATGACGATCAAGAGATGAAGGCAGATGAATATCAGCATGTCAAAGAACCGAAAAAAACAGATAAATTAACTTTAGATAATGCAACTGAAGAGCAATCGAAACAGATTCGTCATTTGGATGACGAAGAAAATAATCATGATGAAGAAGAAAATAATGAAAACGAAAACCAAATTGAATCTGATGAAGAAGCTCCTGAAGAAGAGAAAGACAACGAAATTGAGAATGTGGCATCTGAAAAAACTGAACAAAAATGTGAAAAACCTTCAAAATCAGAAAAAACAAATGAAAAATGCGAGACAGCAGAACAAATGGAAGTCGAAGGAGATGTAATTGAAACAGCAACAGTTCAAAGAGGAGATGATACTAGTGCTCATTACAATAAAGAAATATTGACAGATCAAAGCGCATCAACAGAGCCGTCTGCACTAGAAACATTAGAACTGCGAAAAATGTATCAAACTCAGATACTTCAACAGAAATCAATTCTACCACATTCCGAAGATCATGATACATGGCATTTAATATCAAACAAAATGTTACCGAATGCTCGTGAACTGTGTGAACAATTACGTTTAATATTGGAACCAACAAAATGTACAAGATTGAAAGGTGATTATAGAACAGGTCGCCGTATTAATATGAAAAAAATTATACCGTATATAGCATCACAATTTCGTAAAGATAAAATTTGGTTAAGACGTACGAAACCAGCACAGCGGGATTATAAGATTACAATAGCAATAGATGATTCAAAATCCATGCATCATAGTAATTCAAAAACATTAACATTAGAAGCAATATCATTAGTATCACAAGCTTTAACGTTATTAGAAAGTGGAAAATTATCGATTGTATCATTCGGTGAATCACCACAAATCATATTGAATCATACTGAACAATTTGATGGGCCAAAATTAGTCAAATCATTGAATTTTTCACAAAATCAAAGTCGAATTGCCGAATTATTAGATTTTGTACGAACAATAAATATGGAAGAAGGTTCATCATCATCGAATGGATTATTTGAAAATTTATTATTGATTTTGAGTGACGGTCGAAATATTTATAGTGAAGGAGAACAAAAAGTTAAAAATTCTGTTAAACTTTCAAGACTCCAAAGGATATTTTTAGTTTACATAATAATCGATAATCCAGAAAATAAGGTAAATTATAATTTTTAAAAATATTCGATATCATATTTAGTATTTTTCAATTTTATTTTTAGCATTCAATTCTTGATATAAGAATACCACAATTTTCTAATGATAAAAAATCGATCACAATGAGATCATATTTGGATGTGTTTCCTTTCCCGTATTATGTTATAGTACGAGATTTAGGCCAATTACCGCTTGTATTAAGCGAAGCTATGAGGCAATGGTTTGAACTAGTAAATAGTGAACAATAATTTTTTTTTTATTTTTTTTTATTTTTTGAATTTTAATTTTTCAAATTTTCATGTACAGATTATTTTGAAAATTCTAATTTTAGTTTGAAACATGTAAAAACTATAATGAAAATCAAATATATATTACCATAAATTGTTTCTATTTTTTGGATTTAATTCATTTTCAGCAGGGTAATTGTATGCTTCTGCAAAATATTTTTTAGTCCTTTTAATTATTCCAATTACTCTCTAACTGAATTTACGAAATACGTTTATGTTATAACTTATGAGTAATACGGTAATAAGTACTTATAAAAATAATTGATTATTAGTAATACATATTAAGTCCTCCAAAGTTCACCAATCCACATATGCCAAATAAGCAGTTTTGATACCTACTCTTATCTAATTCTTCACAATAATTATCTAAACAATTAGCATGGCCAGAATATTCTAATGATTTATTTGTCAAACATTCAAGGAGTGAAAAATTCCATTACTCCTAATCAATTCCATTATTCTAAGTTTCATATACTATGGCATGTGAACATTATCTTTCGGTAATTCTATTCTCTTATGCCCAATTTCACAGTCGAAGCTTAAGTTTTGGCTTAGTTAAGCATGCAGAAGAGCTCAAATGTGGCTTAATTTTTTTGGATTTCACAATAGAATTTTATCTATCGCTTAATTAAACCAAGCTTAAAGAAAAAGAATCTCTTTTTGTAAGCTATTGTAGCTTGTCACAAATATCAAAAATGCCAAATTTATATCAGCATTTATTAATTTGTGATTTATGTAAACTACTTAGCTTTTCAAAAATTGTCAAGTTTATATTATAATTTATTACATATTTTGTAAATGTAATTTTGGTGTTTGTAAATGTAATTTTGGTGGTGTTTTTATATTATGATTATAATTTATTTATATTTATATAAATAATTTTATATCTTATGATTTTAGATACACAAATTAATTCTGTATATGTAACTGCAAAACACGATAATTTCATTTATGTATATAGGTTTGACATTTGGTGATTTTTACTTATTTTTACAAGTTAAACTTCACTTAAGCGCTGAATTTTGACGGCTTAAGTTAAACCAGCAATTAAGCCAAGCTTAGACTTAAGCCACCACTGTGAAATCGAAAAATCTATTAAGCGGAATTTTAAGCCATACCTGAGCTTAAGCTTCCACTGTGAAATTGGGCATTAGTAAATGAATCAATGATTGTTTGATTTTAATTATTGTAATTTGTTATTTGTCCAAAATAAAATAAAGTTAGCCATGGATTTCGGAATACATAAAATTTTTATTCAGATATTCTAATAAATTTCATTTATAAATCAAAAAATTTTAAATTTATAATTTAACATTTTTTTCCCACATTATTATTAAATTGGCTAATATAATAATTTTTTTTTCTTTATAATATACAAGTTTATTAAAATGAGCGCTGTAAGTATAAGAAGCATTCTTGAAAAATATGAATTTTCAAATAATGCAACTTTGACATATTATATTATTTTGTTTATTTATCGTGTATTAAGTGCATTTATTATGTGTAATGTGAATAATTAGTTAGATTCTAAGAAAGAAAAATTCAAAAAATATTTGGAACAATGTGGTGTCGTTGATGCTATAGCGAAATCCATATTGAAATTATACGATGAGAGTGAAAAACCAGAAGATGCTATACGTTACATTCGAAGGAATATGTGTGAATCATGTCCAGATGATGAAGAATACGATAAAATGAAATGTAATTATGAAGAATGTAAAAAAACGATAGCTAAATTAGAAAAAGAATTGTATTACTTAAAGGGTAACATGTATGTAAGCATCATATGTATGTTAACAATTTTTAAATTTTATAATTTTAAAAATATATTTGTATGTTATTTGTTTTTAATATTAAGAAAACGAACACAAAGTGAAATCTTAAATGCATTAGAGGATGGTTTTAATAAACTAAAAGATGATGATGATTGTCGTTCTTTATTAAAAAAATACTTGACTGAGGAATTGTTTAAGGAGCTATCTCCACCTTTGCAAACATCTAATAAAGCAAATTTATTGGATATAATTCAATCGGGATTAGAACATCATGATTCTTTGATTGGAGTGTATGCAGCAGATGAAGAAAGCTATCAAACATTTGAGAAACTTTTGAAACCGATCATTTTAGATTATCATGAAATTGATGCAGACAATTCAAAAACTGACGGTATTCAACAATCATTTGATTGGGGTGACCCAAAAGATGTTATAGATTTAGATCCTAAACAAAAATACATAATATCAACAAAAATAAGATTATCAAGAAATATAAAAGGAAAACCGTTCTTTTCCATTTTAAAAAAAGAAGATTTTCAAGAAATTGAAAAAATTGTAACGTTATTTATAATAATCGAAAATTATTATTTAATGTGAATTCAATATTCTTTTGATTTTAGTGTAAAGAAGCATTTTATCAGTTCGAAGATAATTTGAAAGGTACATATACATCCTTATCAGATATTCATTCAACGACACACGAAGAAATGATTGAAAGGCATATAATGTTCGATAAGAAAAATAAATATTTGGAGACTGCAGGAGCATATAGATTTTGGCCTACAGGTCGAGGAGTATTTCGAAATAACGATGAAACATTTTTAGTTTGGGTGAATGAACAGGATCACATGACAATTATATCAACAACAAAATCTGGAAATTTAAGTACGTAATTTTTTAAGGATATTATTAAATTCAAATTGTTTGATTTAGATATTATTCGCTTTTTGTTTTTTCATTTTATTTCAAAAATGTATAATAGACGAAGTATATAAATGTTCAATAGTTGGTATAAAAAATATAGAGAAGACAATAGAGTGTACACGAAATGAAACATATGGATATCTAACAACAAATCCAAATAATTTAGGTACAACAATTCATGTAACAGTTCTAATAAAATTACCCAAATTATTAAAAAATGAACAAAAATTAAATGAAATTGTTGATGAATTAAATTTGAAAATATGCAAAATAAATGACACAGAAATAACAATATCGAACAGGCAAAGATTTGGATATACTGAATATGAAATTATAAAAAATTATCAAGAGAATATTTTGGAATTGATAAGAATTGAAGAAAATATGTAAACAAAAAATTTTTAAATTTCCTAAATTTTTACTTTACAATTTTACGTAAAGAAATTAAAATAAATTATCTACAATTTCTTTACGTACTTATGAAGTAAAATTTTTATTTTATTATTCTTTCAGTTTGAATAAAAATGTAGTTTAATATACTTAAATAAAATACAAAAAGGTTTCTTTTATTATAAACTTTAATTGTAGTATTTGGTAATTGACTAAAGACAAAATAAAATACATATTTTTAAATGTTATTCATACAAATAATACAAAATATTTAATTCAATATCATTTCTTTATAATATATATAATATCTATAATACTTATTCGAAAAAAAAAAACACTTTAACTAAACTCTGTTAAAATAGAAAAATGAAAATTTTTAATTGCAAATCTCTTAAATCACTCCCAATTCCTTAAAAGTTTATATTATATTTAAAAAAATACTGACTAGATTTTTTGGACATTATTTCATATTATAAATAGCTATTTAAAATTATTAATATTATACTATGCGTATGCATATTAATTATATAAAAACAAATCGTTTTTGAATATGAGAAGTCCAGAATTAAAAATAATTACGATTGAAATCAAAAATAATTAAAGATTAAATTACATTTGAATATTTCAAATTTAAATGTTATAAAGTATTTTTAATCTTTTCTGATTTGTGTCTATGAGCTATGAGTATCAATACAATTAATATGGTGAAGTATTTTTTAAATTTCAATTTTTTTTAATAAAACACGTGATAATAGGTGCTTTCGATTTGGCGATTCCAAGTACTTGCGAGTACTAAAATGTGTCCAGGATAAATTGTTATGACGAACGACACAAAAATTATTCGTAATTACTTGCATCTACTTCCAGCTACTTGAAAAATTTTTCATAAGTAGCTGCGAGTAGATGATTTAGCACAGACATTTACCTTTCATACTCGCAATCGCAAGTACTTCAAATTGCCAAATCGAAAACACCTAATAAAAAAGAAAAGTAAGATTGTAATCAGTAAAACTAGTTACTCGTATATAACCCAAACTATTGCCTAATTATTGCCCATTTATCGTTGTAAACTATTGCCTTTTTATTGCATCGTCGTACTATTGCCCAAATGTTTGCTGGGCTCTGTTTCTAATAAACTTAATATGTATGTATTTATATCTAAGCTAGTATATGTATAAATGTAGAAATATTTTATAAATAAATTACATTTTCAAAATAAATGATTAAAATATACATGCATTCAAAATCTCAAAATATTTGAAATTAAAATAAAATGAATAATGAATTTATTCCGAAAATTATTTTCTCGAATATGACATTATACATATTTCTTTGGCAATCTTTGTTCCTACTTAGTGCACATTATAAATTCTTATTGATTTTAATTATTTGGAGGATCTTGGTGTGGAGCTTGTAATAATTGTTGTAATTTTGCTGCAGCCGGAAATGAACCTAAATCTAATGGAGCAGCACCTGTTGTGCTCTGAATGTATGCTAAAAGTCTAAATAATGAATAGATAAAAAAAAAATCAATTTTTTAGACGATATAATAAGTGAATTTGTAATACTAAAAATACCTTCTCAACTCCTCTAAAGCATTCTGTTGCATTAGAATATAATTTTTTGCTAATAATAGTGTAGCAATTTTTGATAATTTACGAACGGAAGGCGAATGTGCATAAGGTATAACACGACGTAATTCATCCAGAGCATCATTTAAATCATGCATACGTCTTCTTTCTCTATACATAGTACAAGAAAAATTAAAAAAAAAAAGTAAAAAAATTAAATTTTCAATATAGAAATAATTTTAAACGTTTTTTAAAAGAATTTCTATTACCTTGCATTTATATTAAGTCTAACTGTTTTTCCTTGCCTGTTCTTTTGTTTACCGGTAGCAGTTGATGGTGTAGGTGATCTAAAAAGCAAATTATTATTGAATTTTGAAAAGAATTTTCCTTTATTTTTTTCTTCCCTTACCTATCTCTACTTCCACCCGGTTTATTTTCATCTGTATGTTGATGTAGATTTGCTGTTGATGGAATACCACTTTGTGCATAAAATCCTCCAAGACCAACTGCTCCCAAAGGTGTTCTTCTGCCTGGAACACTTTGTGGTGGACTAGATGTTGGACCTGGATGTATACCTGTACCAATTAATGCCTGTGTTTGTGCACTTGTCAATGTATGACTATGATTTGAAAGTGGAAATCCAAATTGTATACCAGGATCCATAATTTATTTTATTCAAATTTTCTTACAAATTTTATTTATAATATTCTGGAAAATAATAAAAAAAAATATATTGTAAATAATTCATTACATGTGAAAGTTGTTCTAGATCAATACAAAAAATTAAATTTTTTAATTAATAATGGAAAAAATATCATGCAAAACTGTTTACTATTTCGAAAATAAATAAATACAATATACAATTACGTGAAGCTATACCAGCTATACAAAGCTGAGTTAATAAGAAAGTTTAATGTCCGTATCCCTGTTTACAGTTTACACGGAGAATCGAATTGGAAAATTAATTTTTCTTATTTTGAATTAATATTTACCAAAATTCACTTGATTTCCTTTTTATTGCACAAATAATTGATATTTTCTTTTACTTTTTTAAATTCCTAATTTTAATCACATATTTTCTAATTCGAAAACAAATTTAAAAAATTCATTTCTTTTTGCATTTCGTGTTAATTTAAAAATAATTTTGCAAATTTTAGGAAAATCTCATTTCTTATTTCATGTTTTTGACAATATAATGCATGAATGTTATATCATATATAATATCAAAATATACATTTATATTAATTGAATAAAAATAATACAATACCAACACTATTTTCTTTTAATACACAGAATAAACTTTATTATACCAGTAACACTATATATGTTTATGTATACAATCATGTGCAAAATTTTAGTGGTTGTTTTGTTAGCTACATTTTTTTCTTTTCATAGTTCGAAAATGATTTTGTTGCTACTGTTAATGTTGGTGTTTTTGTTTTTAGCAAGACTCATCTCACTGATACTCACTCACATTAATAACAAAAAAAACAAAAAAATAGAAAAATTTTAGGATAAAAATGGCCGAAGGAGACTGAAGTGCACATGTATAAATCCCATATGAAAAAGAACTAGCAAATATACATAATCATATAAGACCCAAAAGTGTATTACTTATATAGTGTAAAATTTTTGTATACAAATATTAGTATAGTTAAGTTTTGTATATGTATTTTTTTTTAATAATACATAAAGTGAAACATTTATATATGAATACATACATATTATTAGAACATATGTATATACATCTCGATTCTATTGTGTATGAGTTTCAATGCGCATTATAATATATAGCCAACCTACACAATTATATAATTGTACCTACATTAACTATCTGTAGTGGTAAAAGAATAAATTAATTCTAGTTGACAGAAATTATATATGCAAACAATATAATTTTCATCCCTAATATTTTCAAAGTATTTCATGATAAATAAATTTAAATACATACATACACGTATATACAATTTTGTCCTTTTTATTATTATATTTTAAATTTTGATTTTTTACTTACATATTACACATACACATATATGAATATGTGTGTGTATGGATTACGTTTAACACATAGTCGTTGTAAAAATTTTTTATCCATTTCCATTCTAAAAATTTATTTGATCAGAAAAATTTGAATCCTAGCTAAATAAAAATGAGTAGTAAATTTACGCTATTCTCTTAGTAGACTATAGTCGTATAGTATACCATTGGTACCATTTTACATACTTAAGTACTCTACTCTAAGCACCATAATGCAATAACCACAAACGTAAATGAAATTTGAAAATATGTAAAAAATCTGGGATGAAAAAATGCACATAACATATGTACTAATACAATATTTATACATATATATATGAACATATTAATGTGTACATATATATGTTGTACATTTATTTAATTCGTCCTTATTCGATGGTTAATGATATGATGGTTAGTTCACCCTTATTTTTATACATACGGTGAGTATGTAGTATTTCTCAGTATGGGTAGATTGAATGCGAATATGTACCGTGTACTTGTTTTCATTATACGTGCAGTCATATCACAGAATCATGATGGGAATCAAAATCAAAAAAAAAAAAAAAAAAAAAAAATTCGCCTTTCTGATTAAATGAGATTTTTCTTATTTTCTTCTTTTTATTTTTCTTTTTAATGCATTTTTATTTTGATGGTGTACAATATTTTATATTTTATTTTTATGTGTATTTATGTGTATGTATGTATATTGTACGTCTGTACGTACACGTATGGTGTATATAATATATAATATTGTATTTATACGAGCATATAGGGTAACGAAGTCTGTTACCGGCCACCTTCCTATTATCGGCCAACAGTTCTAAAAATCGAAAAATAATTCTAAGGATAACGGTATTATTTGAAACTGTTTTTTTCTAACTAGGTATTTAACATGTTTATAATTAGATAATTAATGCAGCTGTGCAATAATTCATTTGGGTTTTTTGGCTCAATCTATACGAACGATTAATATAAAGTAGTAAAAAATTGTTTTTTTTCTTAAGATACATAAGTTCACCAAAAAGAGTTCAAAAGTGTTTTGTAATAAATACAATTATAATTTTTAATAGGTAAAGAATACTTTAAATTGAGTAAGTAATTCTTCAAATATTTAAAATTTTTATTAATTATATTAATTTTTGCGCGTCCGGTAACAGAAAATAAAATAAGCAGTGCTATCTAATTATCGGCCGCTGGTGGCCGATAATATAAACCATGGTTTTTTCTTATCGTCCACCTAGCTATTTCGTATATTTATGTATAATTTAAACGTGATTTCTTATTTTCCATGTCTCTTGCAATAACAGATAACAATGATTTGTAACAGAAAACAAAATTATAATGAAAATTCCTTAGCACAGGCTTTGAAGGAAATTGAAGAGAAATCTTTAAGCATTCGAGCAGCAAGTAAAAAATTTGGTATTCCACGCTCCACTCTTCAAGACAAAAACCGAGGAAGACAACCAAAAACAATGGCAAAACCTAGTCCCGGTACTGTTTTAACAACTTTAGAGGAAAAAAGGATTGCTGAATGGATAATATATCTTTGCAAATGTGGTTTTCCAGTCAAAAAGGATAATTTATTGAATACAGTTCAAGTGATTATGAAAGAAGACAAAAGAAAGAAGTCAATGTATTATGTTTTTCTTATAGTGATTTTTTATTTTTATTTGTTACTGTTTCGTTTGTTTTCATTATTTTTTTTTATTCATTTTTTACATTCACATAATTTTGTTTGTTTAATAAAGTTTTTTTTTCCAAATTTGTTAAAGTTTATTTAAAGTTTGGTTTATTGATATTCAATATATTCATATTTTTCTGTTGGCCGATAATGGGAACCAATTTGGCCGATAATAGGAAAAAAGTGACCGATAATTGGAAAAAAGGATCGATTTTGGTTTAAATGATAAAATAATAATAAAAAAATTGAAATTATGAAATAAACTGTTAATAAGTAAAAACTTAAAACTTAAACTTAATTATCGAAATTATTTAATTTTCTCCAAAATTATTTTTTTCCATGAGAAATAAAATTCAATTTAGCAAATTCGTTAAGTGGCCGGTAGTAGGGATTGTTACCCTATACAGTCTTGCAGATAAGTTTAAGACCACTTAGAGATTCTTGTGAATAACAAATTTTAACACTATAATATGTAAAGTATTAAAAATAACAATAACAATGTATTTCAGTTTACAACATTTCTTCATGTAATATATTTTATTAATTAAATTGTATTTTGATTATGCAGAAAAGTATAAGATCACTCAAAATTCATTCTAAACTTTTCATGCTTTACACAAATATCGCTTGGCTTTCTGGCACTCATGTACAAAACGTATTTCAGAATTTACTAAATTTACTGTAATAATTTTAGTCATGTTGGTCCAATTTTTTTTCTAAGGATTGCATTTAAATTAAGACTAGTGTGGAGCCAATGCAGCAGAACAGTAATACTGTATTGTCGAATCCATCTTTGAGTATAGGCTATGTATTGGGCTACTGAAAGATAGTCCCTAAAAGAGGGATTTATTCGTCTATACATATATTTTACTATAGGTATTCACTGGTATATTGTAAATAATCAAGGTTTTTTTTTCTGCAAAATTTTGATAATATCAAATGTAAGACATCGAAAATATATAGTGTTAAAGTTTGTTATTCACTGTTTTTGTTTTTGACTGTATATTTTATATACATATATCGTAACTCATACATATGCATACACATAATATGTACAAGTATATATTTGTATTATAACAATATGTGAATATGTATATAATAAATGCTTTTGGTATTGAGAAATTTTTATTGTATTATGCATTCCCTTATAGAAATACATAAACACCATACATCATAAATAATGCACATACTTACATTCATATATGAGTAATAACTACATATATAACCTATGATATAACTGTATATTATAAATATTATTGTCTATATTATTATTATTATCATTTATTGCATATCAATGTGTTTTTTAGTATTTTTATTCTTATTTTCTCAAATAACTGTTATTTATAAAGCGGTAATGGGTTTGTAAATATTATATAAAAGAAATTTTTTACTTTTACATTTTATTATATTTTTATTTTACATAGATACACATTTATAGTTATAAAATTTTAGATAAGATTTGAAAAATAAATTTTATTTTAAATATTGGAAAATTATATTTGCATACATTTACATCACATTCATACATAGACATATATACATACATATATCTTCAAATATATTGCATAATAATATATGATAAATGATAATACCAAAATACTTTACACATATTTTACTCTCTCTCTCTCCCGATTCATCCTTAATCCTTATCATATTGTAATTACCTTCATATGTATGTACATATATAGAATCAATAGTGCCTAAATACGAATTTAAATACAGATGTGCCGCCGCATTTAAATAATTGATTTTTATCTTTTGTTAAAGCAAATATAAAATGAAATATGTATTTATGTTAAATGTATGAAAATCGTTAATTTTATTAATTCTTTATAAGTGCGAGCATAATAATATAGATCAAATTTATTTAAAATTAATTTTGAAATTAATTTTAGAATCATTATGAATTTCTTTTTTACTTTTATTTCTTTTAATATGTAATATTTTTTTTTAATTTTCTATCGTAAATTTTTCATCACAATAAATTTGGAATTTTTCCAAATTTTAATACCATAATAATGTGAGGTTGCATTACTTTCACGTATGTCTGTTTAATTTTTTTTCCTTTATACATACATATATACATACAATACAGTATATTTAAGTGCACACGGATACTCAGTCCATTATGGCACCACCGATCAGTAGTTCTGTCAAATATAGCACCAGTTTATTAATCAGTAATCAGTTACTGATGTACATTGCTGATGGGAAATTAATGATCGACTTGGGCGCGAGAGAGTAGGGATTCGAACCGTGATCTAAAGATCACATGACCGACACCAAAACCATCGAGCTATTCAAGCCCCTATATTTGTATAACGTTTTTAATGAATACCTTTAACTCTTTTTTTAACGAAATATTCATAATGTGGCAAAAAAAAAGAAAAGAAATTGAATTCAACTATTATCTGTTATTGCCTGGTATAACAATAAATTATCTGTACATTTTCTAAATTTATTAATTTTTTTGAAATTTTAATTTTTAAATAATTCAATCCATGTATATATTACATTCTACTGTGGTGTAACGGTGATGATTAACGCAATTCATGCCTACGGTCACATATTTTCTTCTGTGACAGTACTAAATGGTTGGATTTAAATTTTGATTGATTACTTTTCCATGAAATTGAATTGAAAAATATACAATAAAATACCTATTTGTATGTTTTGTAATATAAATATATGCATATATAATGTATACGTGCATAATACAAATATACAATATTTTATATACTGATGAATACTGATGATATGAACGTCTATAAATTCGCATATGTGTACGTTAAGTATATACATGTTTCTTTATCTATTATCTATACAGTGATATAAGACAGACGATTGCCCGCAAAAATAGTTTATGTACATTTTATATACATAAATATTCATCATGTTCATATACATCATATATATATAAGTATGTACTTATATAATGTTACAATTTTGTATTTGTGGTATTAATTTTCTGAAAGATATGTATTCAAAGTATCAAAGTTTCTCTGGTTTCATGTGATAAGACTGATGTAGGATCATATTCAAAATGTCATACAATTTAAAACTGTAAAAGGTCATACTCAAAAGATGACTTATAATATGAGATTAAATTTGATTAATAGTATTTATCTAACAGCAAAAATTTCTTTTTTGTCATATACGAGTATATATATACACATGCATAATTTTCATATACGTAGACGTATAAATATGAATATACATATATGTGTATATTATGACCGTTATAGTTTTTATACATTTACTGTATGTATTATGAAATATATGTACTTATATATATATTTTCATCACATCACATATCAAGCATATTTATATACATTGACATGTTTTCGCATGTGTTAATACTTGTAAGGTGTAAAAGATGAATTTATCTGAAGCTCACGTTTCAAATTTTTAATAATCTACAACACGATATTATTACATTACATTCATATATATATACACTCGTACTCATATTATACATTATATGTATGAAAGTATATTACATACTATTATATGTATGTATATTGGTACATGATGATAAGAGGTTATACTCGTATATATAATTAAGTCATTTTCTTTTCAATATTAGCCATATTATTCAATAAAATTTATCAAAGTAAACAAATTTATGTTGTATGGTTGTGTTGTATGATATATCAAAATTGCTAATTAAGTTTTAAATTACATGTTTGTATAACCATAACCGTATAATATAACGTTCAAAGGATAATTTATTTTCATGATGCTTTAAAAATATTGTACGTATGTATATATACGTGCATATTCCATATACAATTACGAGTATATGTAAATTATGTATGCATATGCTAACGTTTTTTGTTGTTAGTAAATATGTGTATATTGTAAATACGATAGTACCTATATATGTACGTATAATACTTTGCGGTATTTTAAAAAATATATACATTCATATGTATCTGTGCAACTATATTCATATATCAAACATTAAAATTTAATTTTCCAGTTTCATAACTACAAAACACGATAGCATCATATCTCATATGTATATTACATACGAGTATTAATACACATTTGAAAAATATCATTTATTTTTATTTTTATTTTTTGTATAAATTTTACTTTTTAATTAAATTTATTTTAATTAACCCCTAAACAAAAATCAGATTTCTTTATTTTAGTTGCATGTTTTTATTCACTAATTTTTTTTTCTTATTTTTATATTTTTGTATTTTTTATTTATTTTTCAATTTTTTTTTGTTTCATAATCAAAACAAACATTGATTGAATAATAGGAAATGTTTTGAAATAAAATCAAATTTTTTTTTATGAAAAATAAAATAAATAAAGTTTCCATTTCACGAGAAAAAAAAAACAGAGGAAATCTTTTATTATTCGAGTAAATATGTATATATGTATGTGTATACAATATGTAGAAGTATATATATTGAATCATGCTTTTTGATCCTTTTTCATTTTATGTTTGATCTGTGTAATTCTGATTTTGGGGTATTGTAAAATTTTTTAAATGATAACCAAAAGAATGTATTAGAATTTAAATAAAGAATTTACTTTTTCTAGTTTTTAGTTAATTAAGTTTTTAAATTAATGTTATTTTATAAAACTATCTGTAATTCTGTAGGTATACTCTCTAATAAATAATATGTAAGTGTATGTGGTGTGGTATGTTTACGTATCACAGATAAAATTATATATTTAGATTTAAATGCTAAGAACTGAAAATTGCATTTTATGTTATTAGAAAATAATTATTCATAATTTATATTTTTGTTGAAATTATTCAGCATTTAAAATTCATTAAAGATATTTTAATGAAATAAAGTTATTGATTACGAAAA
This sequence comes from Villa cingulata, assembly GCA_951394055.1. NCBI lineage: Eukaryota > Metazoa > Arthropoda > Insecta > Diptera > Bombyliidae > Villa > Villa cingulata. The sequence goes on along the minus strand of OX596018.1, from coordinate 34,314,340 downwards.
AAAAAGGACATTTAAATGTATTTCAGCTGTATATACTCTGTATCTGTTACACTATTTGAATGCATCTACATATACGAACGGCAAGTGCAACGGAACATATTTATTATGTAGTATGTGCATATATGTGTACAAAATTCAATAAGTTTGCATAAGTATACATATCACATCATATACTCATACCATCTCGTACGTATATACATATGTACGTAATCTAAATTTTTTTCGAATTCGAATAAACGAATATTGATTATGCTTCTAGCATTAATATTAGATTATTTACTATGAATTTATACTATCTTTTATATATTTTTTTCTTTTTTTTTCCAAAAAATACGTTTGAATTGTACACATAATACTCGTTTCTACACGATGTACATAATATGGCTGAGTTCTAAAATGTAAAAAATAAGCATCGATATGGAGTGCGTTCAGAAACGTTACTATAGTTAACTATAGTTATCATTTGTCGTTCAGAATGGTGGTGGTATAGTAAAACATAACTACCAACATAACTTTTTAGCGTTCATAAACATCTGTATTAAAGTAAATTTTTAACTATTTGATGTAATGACATTGACAATAAAAAAATCGTTTGTCATTTAATTTTGTGATGTGAATTGTGGAAATTTCAATTTTATTTATTTGAAAAAAGTAATATTAATTAATTGTTGACAAACAAAAAATATAATAATTATATATAAACATTTTTTTGAAAATTTTTTAAACTTGACTTGACAGCTGAATGACAATTTATTGCTACTGCTGTAGTAAAAATCGTGTTCAAAAACTACTTGAAGTTAACATATAACTATGACTGTATTACAACATAACTTTGCTTAAACTATACTATACCATGACTATGGTTAAAGTAATTATCATGAACGCACTCATGGTAGTATTACCGTAGTGATGCAAATATGATGCGTATCATTATTACATTGTATCAAAAACGCATAATTTTAAATTTGACATTTTAAAACATAATTTTTTTTTGACAGTTTTGATAATAACAATTGTATTCATCAAAAAAATTAACGATGCAATGTTTGCTTAAATGATGAGTAAAAAATACATTCACAATGCATTTTGAAACTTATGGCAGTGTAACCGTTTTTATTTTAAACATTTAGAAACTATTTATTTTGCATTTAAACCGCATCGATGCATTTTAGAACTCAGCCATACATTGATACATATATCTACTTTTATATGCAGCTACGATAAATGCATACTAAATAAGTAAATAAAATTTTCTCTACAATTGTATTATTATAGTCCATATATTTTTAAATAAATTTCACATCCTGCGTATAGATTTTATATCTACTATACACATACATATACATAAATGTATGTACTTTTTTATATACATTTTATACATAACGATTATATTATGCATACTCGTACATAAGAATGTTATTATGTGTGTAAATATAGCTATGGTTGAAAAAAAAATTATAACTTCAAGTGTAGCATTAAATTTATTTGGGATAAGAGCTTTTATTTTTTATATAAGTATGTACTATTTATTTATGTTTATATTGCATGTACTAATGAATTCTATATCTACACATACGAATATATTCAATAATATTGCATGATTGTAGAAATGCGGTACCTACTAATTTTCATTTAAATTCACGTATACAATTGTTTGATTGTACTTATACTGAATTTTTCGTGAAAAATATACAAAAATCATATTATTTGATACGAAATGCAAGTTATATAGATGTTTCTGTGTTTGTATGCATTATTTACGTGTAAATTATTTCCTTTCTTTTTTTTTGTAACATTTCAAAAAAATTATTTATAATATTCAGGCTATTAATTCAACTGCATTTTGGCCTAACTGCACTTTGTGTATACTCGTACGTAAGTATGTAGATAGCATAGGTATATGATTTATGTATGTATGTATGTCTTCACAAATATACATACAACATACATATGTATAGTTATTAAATTGTGTATAGATGGACAAAAATAATATGTATTAAAAAAAGGTAAATAAATAAAGGATACAATGTATGTACATTTTTTTACAAATACGCATGTTCACATGTATGTTTTACTTTTTTAATAACAATAATAATAAAATAATTTATTAATTTACATAATGATATTCATGACATTAAAAATTACATACTCGATAACAAAATAAAACTAACACTAGGTAAAGGTAAAATTTAAAATCTAAAAAAAAATTCACATAACATACTCATAACATACAATCAACAACATTTACACAACATACACTCTGCTTCACATGATTACGGCCACTGATTATTTTAACATTTGTTCTCAATAACTGCAAATATTTCCAACTAAGTATTAATTTTATTGCTTCTATTTGTGAACACGTACATATGATATGATAATAATCAGAGCAAAAAAATTCAGAAAAATAGTACCGTTTTTTGTACTTTACCGGATAACTGCGATCCTCACAAAAAACATACATTTTCAATGCGTCACTTGATTACGGCCACTAATGAATTGTCTGCGCTATTGTTATAATTATTGAATAATTATTTTATTGTAAGAATTTTTCGTTTATTTAATAAATAAATAACTAATTTGGTTGATAAATAAATAAATTTTTCTGAAAATGGGTGAAGGAAAGACATTGTAAGAAGATGAGAAAGTGAAAATCGATATTTTGAATCTAATGGTGTTCTAATCGCCAAATCGCGGGAACAAATGATAGGAGAAGAACATAAGTTGGTTCTTATCTTAGAAATATTGAAAACTACAAGAAAAATAGAAAAAGGCGGGTTGCAGAAGCTACCACGCCTCAAGATAAGAGAGCAATTCCCCGCGAAGCCTCCAATTCTAAGCTATCTGCATCAAAAATTAAGGCCAATTTTGGAGTTTATCAACTGTACGTCGCATAAATAACAGTACACCATATCTACAATTACAAAAAAATATAAAAAAATCCTTCCCTGAACTCATCACGTAAAGAAAACTGACTAAATTTAGCAAGAAACCACATGTCGTGAAAGCAACAGTGAAACCAGGTTATATTTTCAGACGAAAAAAAAAATTTAATTTAGATGGCTCTGATGGATTTCAGTTTTACTTTTGTGATTTAAGAAAGAAGCAACAACATTTATGCAAGAACCATACAGCAGACAGGTTTGTAGTATGGTTCGGGGGGCTAGTTCACATTATAGTACGGTTGATTTAGTTTTTCACGAAACATTAAATTTCAGATATTTTCCTAAGTTTGCAGATCTTTTTGGTTCTCTAGCTTGGATTTATCTGCCATGGTCACCGTATTCACCGGATTTAAATATAATGGAAAACGTGTGGGGCTGGCTTTCTATAGGGAAATATAATGGGGGCGGGAGACAATTTGATGATAAAGATTCACTAATGGATGCTATAAAATCTGCTTGGCGAAAAATGTCTTTAAATTACTTGAAAGCGCTTTACGATTCCATGAAATCAATAATTTTTGAAACTATTTGAGAAAAAGGAGGAAGTATTCATTATTAAAAATAAAAATAAATAACACACTAAAATTATCTTATCTTATAAAATTATCTTATACTATATTACAAATAAATAAAAAATGTTAATCAATATTTGAAAAATTTTGTTGCTGTACCAAAATTCGGAGTTTTTATTGATAATTTTATTGTGGCCGTAATCAAGTGACGCACTTAAAATGTATGTTTTTTGTGAGGATCGCAGCTATCCGGTAAAGTGCAAAAAACGGTACTATTTTTCTTCTTTGCTGTGATTATTTTCATAACATATGTACGTGTTCACAAATAGAAGCAATAAAATTAATACTTAGTTGGAAATATTTGCAGTTATTGAGAACAAATGTTAAAATAATCAGTGGCCGTAATCAAGTGAAGCAGAGTGCACATGTAACATATTTACATGTTATACATTACATTCTTTTATCAATTCATCTATCAGCTCGTTATAGAAAAAAATTACATTATGTATGTATTAATATTCTAAAAGAATTTTTTTCCCGCATCTCTGTTATTCAAACATTACAAAATTTATCCTAACAGTAGTAGTAATACATGCATATAGTAAATAATATAAAACAGTACAAAATATAGAAAATAAATAAAAACAAATAATACTAATGATTTCGGATGAACACTTCATCAATTCTATTTTGTTTGGCATTTTAGTGACATGAATTCGATTATTCAAAAATCATTAATAAAGTGTCATTTTTTATGCATTTACTATACATACATGTAATGCCGATGTTATTTATTCATTTTTTTTCAATCTATTTAGCTTTTGTTGCTAGTATGTAAAAGCGCAATAAAAAAAATAGAAAAATAAAAATAAAAGTACGAGCCCACGAGTATACATACTCGTATGTACGTAATAATCAAAATAAAAGAAATCAAAATGATAATCTTATTTTCCCGGCATCCTATTATAATGTACTTATCTTTATAGTAGTTTGTATATACACAAAGATGCATGAATGTAGATGGTAGTTTTTATTGATCTAATTATTTGGGTTGAACAAAAAAATAAATATGTGTGAGTGAGTACTACATGTATATTATTTGTATATCTTTCTTCTTTCTTACTTACAAATATACATATATGTATACATAAATGTATATAGTATATATTAAGTGCACGCGGATACTCAGTCCATGGCACCGCCGATCAGTAATTTTATGTCAGATATACATTATTATCCAGTTTATCATCAGTAATCAGTTACTGGTGTACATTGCTGATGGGAAATTGATTCATTATTGATCGACTTGGGCAAGAGTAGTGCGCTGGCTGGGGTTCGAACCGTGATCTCAAAGATCGCAAGACCGACACACAACCATCGAGCTATTCAAGCCCTTATTATTTGTATATGTATGTAAATCTAATTGGTTTCCATCCATGTGTATATGTACCTATGTACATATAAATGCAGTAATTCAACAATATTTTTTTTTTAATTAAAAGGATATGATGTAAATGATTTAATGTGGAAACAAATGAGAAAATGATGAAAAACCGCTCTCAACAACACATACATATAAGAAATTAGAAATAAACTTATGAAAAATAAAATATACAAGTAACGTACATATACAAAAGTGTATATTTTCACTAATATTGCCAAATTGTAAACAAAAAAAAGAAAAAGTATTCAATATGATCATAATAAAGTAAATCATTCAATTCAAGCAATTTAATATCCTTAATCTGATAATGATGAGAACGATGTGAATGCTGATATAAGATAATGATAATGATGATGACGTTGATGAAAATGATTATGAGTTACTTTTGTTGTAGATATATTTTTATTTTCTTTCATGAAAAAAAAAAGTATGTATATACTTATCTGTACATAAGGAAGTATTTTCTTTGCACACAAAATTTTTACATATCATCTAACTCTCTTGATTCTTTTTAATTTATTTTTGTTCTATTTACATAATTGCCCTTATATACAGTTTCATCAACCGCATTTTATTTTATTATTATTATTTTTTTTTTCATATTAAAAATTTTTTGTTATGTTTTAATATTTTCATTTTCGAAAATATTAAAATTTCTTTTTAACTAAATTCAAAATAAACTCGCAAGACATGTCAAAGGATATGACATAATATAAGAAGTAAAATTTTACTATGATTGTAAGTATTATATGAGTATGGTCGTATGGTATAGTATACTATTTATTTAACAAACAAATTTAAATTGAAATGAATAGATACTGAAATCATTTTATTTTTTCCTGATATAACCATCATCCCACATTCTCTATACCAATATTTACATCTTACATTTTGGAAAAAAAAATATATATATTTAAATGAAAGCAAACACTCATGTATAAGTAATTGAAATAGAAGAAAAAGAAAAATTAGATCAATGTTTAAGAATTTTCTATATACTTACTTACTTACGTGTACGGTATGTAATTTTTTATTGCCACCCCCTACTTAAAGAATAGCAAATTGATTTTTATTATTTTTCTTTTTTTCTCCAGCATGTTTTATATCAGAAATTTTTATATTTATCTACTTTGTAATCGATGAACGAAAATTTACAGAGGAAAACATTTTCAATATTGATTTTATTTTTGTGTAGAGCTTATTTATTTGTTTGTTTACAATGTAAAAATTTATATCAGATATGTATATACTCTTACATTTGTGAGTTTACCTTTATGTTTTTATTTTATTTTACTTTGTATCATTTTTCATCTTATAAGAAAACGAAAATGATTAAAAGTGGAAATTATAAGTCAAGTGTACTGCGTATACTGAATTATGCGTATACACTCAAAATGCATTGAACAATAATTTTATTCAAGAACTATTGATATACTTTTCATAATATTGTTGTGACTGGTTTGACGAAAATTGAGGTTTGAATGAAATCAAATTCATGACTGAAAACTCTATTCTATATAGATTAAAAATTTTAAGAAAAAACATGCAAATGTTTTTTAATTATCTAAATTATAAAATTAAAAGTGAAGCAGACATGGACAAAATTAGACATATTGTATATGAATGAATATTTTCTAAAAATCAGAATCATAATATATATATTAAGTACCGAAAAATTATTACAAAAACAGGATAAAAATAAATGTTTGAAGGAAAACTTATGAAATTTGTTATTCATATATACATACATAGGTAACTATCAGCTATCAGTTCTATGCTATGGTGCTTTAAGAATAAAATAAATACAAAATAATTTCTAAAAATGTCTATATACTATAATACTTATTTATATTTAATAATAGATCCCACCAAATCCTTTTCGATATACATATTATAAAATAAAATATTCAGTGATTTTCATATAATTAAATTGAAGTATAAATAAAATCGATTAGAAAACATCTCAAAAATGTCAATTAAATTTGAATTTAATCCCCTTATTTGTATTTATATAAATACAAAATGTGTGTGTAATAGATATATATGTATACTTTTTGTGTTTCTTTAAAAATCCTGTTATAAAATTAAAAGATTTCACATTTTGTTCAGTTCACAAAAAAAAATTTTCTTTTCTTATTTTTCGTTAAATTTTATGATTCGTATCCGTTGTTTTTATCATATTTACCATTCACTTTAGAGATAAGTCAATTTTGGTAAAATGATTCCCATCGCAATACCTATACTCGTAAGCTTGTATTTGTGTACCATATATTGTGCCATTTTAGTATATGTGCACTGCACTGTGATAAGTATTAACTGTAATTGATGTGGTTTATGCGTAAAAGCTTTTGTTTTTGAATTTTATCATTTACGTATTTATTTTCTTTTTTTCGTGAATACATACTTATTTACTTTGTTTGTAGAAGCTTTATGAAAGAAAAATACGTAAAGATTAAAATAAATTGAAAAATAAGAATACAGAAAATGACTTATCTTATGATTATAAAATTCATGGAGTATAATATAAAGAAAGAATAAAAAAGAAAATTTAAGTTCAAGTACATTATATATCAGATATTAACATTTGTTCATATTTGAAGCACAAATTAGTACAATACAATCATAATACCTATTAAAAAAATTTTTAAATTTATTTTAATATAAATTAAAAATTTATTCCTTCTCAAAAGGATCATGCAGTAAATTAAAAAGTTTGGTAGAGTTCTTAGTTTTTAGTATTTACATTTTTTTTTTCATTAGTATGTATATATTCTTATGTGTGTATGCACGTATGCATGTGCTGCTAATAAATTTTTTTTTCTCTCATCTTTTCCACTTTAATTACTTTCCCAATTATGTATGCAACAAATGCATTTTATGTTAAGTACACGTAATACATATGCATATATGGTACACACTTGCTAACATAAAATTGCACATATCTGTGTGTATTGTATGTTTAATTATAACTTTTTTATAAAGTTTTTACTACTTTAATTGTATTTATATATGTGTTGTACATGTTTTTATAAGAATATTTACAGACATTGCAGATTTAAGGACTTTCAGATAACATATATATGTGTACAGAATAAATATAGATATTCTTTTTAAAAATTTACAACAACAAAAAATTACAAAAACAACAACCACAAATGAATACATATAAAAAAAATAAAATTATTTTATGTTTATTTTTATTTTTATGCTTTATTTTTTGTAGTCTCTTTTCCTGATTTTTTCAGTCTTTCGTCTTTCTTTATGACGACATCATACCTACACATTAAGTAGGTACCTATAACTAGAAATTTTTTATTTTTATTTTTTACATATTTTAGAAAATTTTTTATAATAAACATTTTATATGAAAATATGTGTATGTACACATATGTATACATGTGTGTTTTTTTTTATACAATAATCTGTACGTATATGTAAGTAAGTATACATTCCAATCAAATTAAAAATTTAAAAAAGCAGAAAATAAACAAAATTATAAGTTTTTTTTTTGTTGAAGGCTTTTTTTTCACTTTTTAATCATTTTTTTTTTACTTGCTACCATCATTTATATAATTATATTTCTGAAAAGACAAGCAAAATTTTATTCAGTCAAATTTTTACAGTGTAATTAATCCATTCTGTATGAAAATGTGTAGTCATGGTAACTGCATCTGCTCAGTAAAACCACCCCATCATATTATTTTATTCGATATTAAAATACATATATACATATGTATATGTATATGTTAATATGCTCATATATATTAGCGTTTATATATGTATGTATATATAAGAAATATACGCGCATGTGTTTGTGTGTTTATAAAGTACATAAGCAACAAACATCAGATTCATTCACATATATATATTCTCAAACCATCAACATCATTATCATCATAATCATCAATATCATCACCATCATCGCCCATCATTTCATCATTGGCAGCATCAGAAATGTAGTCGCTATCATCATCAACATCATCATCATCATCACCAAAATTTCTATGGTGTATTCTTTCTATATACTCATTCCATCCCTTCGTTCATTTCATCAGAAGATAAAACTATATAATATGTATATTATGTATAAATAAATGCATACATACAAACGAGTATATGTATGTAAGCACATAAGTACACTGTTTTAATAATCATATGAAACATATATGCATGTACATACTGATATTATGTATGTATATTTAATATTATATATGTATAGGCCTTTCATTATTTTTGTATTCTTGTACAAGAGTACATAATGTACATTCATACATATGCACATAGTGTTTGTATAAATTCATATACGGAGTTTATATATGCGTATTTTGTACGATAGTATATGTTTATATGCATCATGTAGAAATGTATTGTACATATCCATACAATACATACATATATGTATATGTATAGTGTCATGTGCATTTGTGTGGTTTTTGATTTCAGAACTTTTCAGCGAGATTTACGGTATTGAATTGAATGTGAAGGACTTTAATTTACTCACATATACAAATCAATAAATTTATGTTTTTACCTTTTTTTTCGGTTGTTTTTAGTTACTAAATTTTTTGTTGTTTTATTTTATATTGAATATTATGTTATTTTTGTTATTTTGTTACATTTTGTATTTTGTTTTCTATAAAAGTTTACCAAAGTTAAATTGAAATGTGTACAGTGGTGGTGATGGAGATTCAAACCAATTATATACATACATTATACATATACATAATATATGACTACTGGATTTAAAGACCGTTAAAAGATTGAAAGATAAAGATTCGATCTGTGTATACAGTTTCATTGAATCCAAAGATCGAAACGTATAGTTTAAAACATTGACAACATAATGATATGAAACGATAGTTCAATTCGTGCCATGTGAAATAGCTGGATTGGAACGAGACGATTACGCGCAACTGAACTGAACTCTATTCTTATATGTATATTTTATGGTATTTACGAACAGGCTAACTCGCTGGCGAGAAATGACTCATCTCTTCACATATCGTTATCAGAACGATTGAATATACCTATAAGTAGCGCAAACCAAGCAATCTGGCTTTACTATACTTATCGGTGAGCAAAAACAGGTGGAAAAATTTATCCACCTGCTCTGTGTCAAGAGCAACTTGGCTGGAATTTAACAATAAGAAATCGCAATAATTGTTATTAGTAGAAATCGACGAGAGATCACTAAGGTCATAGCGATTCTAACAGGCACTGGCCTGCGAGAGTACATAGCCATGTTTGGTATACCATTTGACACATACTATATAGAAGCTACAAGAACAACTCAGAGAAAGAAAGTTTCTTGTACGTATTATCTTTTTAGATGTCTAATCTTGTCTAAAATCAGATTAAAGACTTTTGGCAAGCCTTTCCTCCATAATTTCGCGGATATGGCTAATTTATGTGTTGGTAATTAGATTTACTACATAAAGAAAACGAAATGATTATAGTCTAGATTACAACAACCATCACCTATCATGAGCTTTATCATTTTGTTTTACAAAAATTTTGAAATTAAAAAAAAATGCCTCCATTATCTTCGTTATTCCAGAACATCTTCAAGTACAATACACATTTTAAAAAAAGTCATAGATTAGAAGAATATTTTCTGAATTGGATTTTGTTCATCATCGCTCCTTGTTTTTCGACACCTCTTACACACTTTAAATTAAATAGAGCATTATGTATTATATAGTATATAGCTTAGTATGAGGAGTATGGGTGATTTTATTTTCGTTTATTTCATTTTGTATGTTGCTATACGTCTGTATGTATGTTTTCATTAATGTTGATTTTGACTCCTGCTGCTACTGATGCTGTTTCATCTTCTACCTACTGTTGTTGTTTATGCTGCTATTGTTTTTTTCACCATTTGTTTGCACTTGTTTTTAATTCTTTTCTGCTGAAACGAAACTTTATTTCAGTACAAAAGCAATTTGCAATTTAAACTACATAATATTTTCAAGTTTATATCGGTATTTTACTATAATTTTAAATTTTTTATACTTTTGTTTTTGACAGTTTTTAGTATTTTTCTTTTTTGGTTTTTGATTTTTATAAAACTGAAAATTTTCAAATTATCATAATATATGTACATTTCATTCGTATAAGTATGCATTTATATTACACTGCCTCATACACACATATAAACCTTATATATATAGTATGTATAAATCGAATTGAATACAAAAACATAAATTATAAAAAAACATGCATACAATTAGAATAAAATTTGTATGTTTTAAAATCTTTAATTCAATTAACCATTTTTTTTTAATTTATTCATATTATTTTAATTTCGAATTATTAATTCCATATGTTCTGTTTATATGAAAAAATAACGCAATTATTTTAATTAGCTGAACAAGAGGTATAGTTAAATATTTAAATCCACCCACCAAAAAAAGAGTACCTACTTTTCTTTCTAATTAACGGATTTAATTTAGCGAAAAAATTTCTGAATTTATCATTTTATTTTATTTTATTTATCACGATTTTATGTGTTTTTTATTTTTATTTTTTGATATAAAAAAGAAAAAATGATAAATTTGTTCAATTATAGTCATGGTAGTATCCTGTACTGTGCCCTTTTACAAAGTCATATATACGATTAAAAGAGATTACACAACAATAATTGCATATATTAATATTCTTTTATTTTCATTTTATGTCCATGTCATCGATAATTAACTGCGATTAATTGTAAGATAAGGTACATACTAATATCAGAGTGAATAAAATTCTTGGCATTTCGAAGTTAATTAAAATAGTCACTAATGAGACCTTATTTCTATATGTTCATTTATATAGTGCCTATTCTTTTCAATTGTCCCAAATAATTTTTAAATTCATTCGTTAAATGAACGTGAATGGAGTAGATTTAAAAACAAAATCTTTAGGATAGCCATACATTTAATATATTCATATGTCAGCAAATACATTAGGTAGGTATATGAAAAAATTTTGTTATTCTTGAATTTGTAAGAATATTTTTGAATTTGACATAACACTACTATGCGTCTGTCTGTCACCTAACGCTTTTTAAATATTCACATACTAATAGATTTATGATTTTTTGATTTTAGTTTCAATTATCCAATTAAGGACTATAAAATTAATTGTCGAATTTTTTTGAAATAAATTAGAAACTAAAATCAAACTCATTTCACTTTGAAGATTTGAATAATTCAAGGTAATGAAATTTAATAAAATGTAAAGTATAAAGTATATTAATATTAAATTCAAGAAAAAAAAAATATTTCAAAATTCTCAATGGAATGATAAAATTACCTTGAAACCTTTAACTTTGATATACTAAACCAAACCGAACATAAATTTTATAGTAAATGTTATATTCTCGTATATTACATATATGTATGTACTATGTACATATTAATGATAATGTACGCGTAGTAAAACTTTACCAAAATATTTTTCATAAACTGTAATTTAATTTAACCTTCACTTCACAGTATTATTAAAATGTTAACACAACGATTACAATCAGTAACCATTTTCAGTAGAATTTTGAAATTATGTTAGTACCTAAATATGTATATTACGTATTATCCCATAATAGAGCTGCGGTTTTAAGTAAAAGTTCATAAATTTTATAATTTTCATCATTGTCATAGAAACATTACCATAGCAATAATCAATGTCTGGATCTGTATTTTGTATAATTAATTTTAAATTAATTCATATACGAGTAGTTACATGGTATGTGATAATAATATTGAATTTTTTCTTGAATGTACAGTTTGTATGAAATATGTATGTACATACATACGTGATATGTTTTCAAAATTGCACTTTCATTAAATTTAAAACCAAAAAAAAAAGGAAAAACAATGAAAATGAAGTTATTAAATTACACAAAAACAGTAGCAAAAAATAATATGAAACGATCGCTTTTCATAATTGAATCAAAAAATTGTAAATATTTTTGATGGTGTGAAATTTGAACTCCTTCCTATAATTGTACGTATTTTATTTTATTTGTGCATTCAAAAAATAAAAACAAAAAATAAGGAAAAACATAAATTTTTACCACAGATTGACAATATTTTTATGCCTTTATTATATTTTTGATTAAATTCGTATCAAATTAAGTATAACATGATAACTTTTCTCACCATAAATTTCATTTCGAAATGTACATAATATAGTAACATATGTATGTACACATTAATATACATAAATTAATACAATAGCTAGGTGTAATATCTACATATTTATATACATATATATAATATTATCATAGACTACAATATTATATTGTAAATATGTATATGGAATTAATTTATAACATAAAAGATCATATAAAGAAAAGACATCATAATTGTACATATATATAGTATATGTCCTTACAGTATATGCACACATATATTATACATATATTCAAATGTATGTATTTTTGAATGCATAATAAATATAGAAAGGTGTATAGATTAATATACGAATTTAATTTAATTACACAGATAAAGTATAGTACATATGTTATGACAACCATTTCGTATAATATACGAACTATATGAGTATTAATAGTACCACAAAATACTACATACTACCAACTACATACACATATCTATGCGTAATTATATCCTGGAACCAGATATTCTTGTGTACTATAAAATCTACTTAAATCTACCATATCTACATTATATGATTATGTATGCATTAAGTTCTTATATATATGTATATAGAACTCGTATACATACATATCACCACCATCAAACATTGTACATAAATTAAATATTCATGTTATAGTTTCGAAAATTTTCTCGTATCTTATATAATTTTGTATTTAAAAACACAAAACTCAGGTGTACATTTATGTCTGTTTCATCAATTAACAACATAATAATTTCTAATTAAAAACTTTTTTGAAGAATATACGAGGATGCATGTACATATATGTGTAAATATAGAATTTTGGATGTATATAAATTCAGGTAAATATATAGATATTTATTTGTATGAAAAAAAATGTAAATTTATAGAAGACTCAATATGTGTTTGTATATAAAATGTTCATATAATGTGCAGCGAAACACTCATAAATTTTATTATTCACGATATTCATTATACCATTATACATAAATAGGTACAAGATTCATTTAAATTTAAATCTATTTACGTATAAGTACATTATTATATTTTCTATGTGTTCTGATATTCTCGATATTTTATACACATTTATATGTATACATTATATACTTATTATGTCTATGTTGTAAATACATATCTACACATGCATATAGAGATAAGATCTCAAGGGAAATATATTATTTAATATTTTATTATTTTGTGTTTTATTTTATGATTTCATCTTTTTACTGAAAACAATAAATTAATGATTAATATGTCAATATGTGTGTCCATTATATTAAAAATGGTGCTTAATTGAAATAAAAATTATTAAAATGTCATTATTAATTTTTAGTTATTTATATATACCTATATATGTATATTTATGCGTGTACATACAACAATCATACATAAATATGTATGATTATACATACGTACAATAATGTATGCATAAATTATACCAGATCATATCATAAATAGTGTACATAATACTCGTAAATATATTAAATATGTGTATAATATAAAATAATTTTATTTGAAATTATGAATGTTTTATTTGATATTTATTAAAAAAAATTATACAAAATTAAATGAGAATTAATAAATAATTTTTAAATTTATGAAATTGAATTAATTTACCTTTAGTTTTTAAAACAAATTTATATAAGAAAAATAGATTACTATTTACTAAATATGTACATTTAATAGCTGATAATAGATTAATTCAGTTTATAATTAAAATTTGAGTTCCTATTTAGTAAAGTATGTATGTATGTGATCTAATTAAATAAATTATTATCAAATATCCAATTAATATTCATATAATATTCCTTTTGTATGACGTTAATGGTATGATGGGAATTATAATAATTTTTAGTATGATGACCTTTTTGATTTGAAGTATTTTTTGATGTACCTATGATTTTTATGGATATATTTTTTTATATATGTAAGACTTTATTTTACTTCAAATTTTATTAATTTTTTTATTTCAAAAATATTCAAATGACTATTTAACAATAATACTTGGTATAACTTAATTTCAACTGAATAATCTAATCACAATATATTATAATAATTTGTTCTTTACTCTACGACCACTATATTAGTAATAATTTTCAGCTTATAGGTTGACCCTGAACTTAAAAAAGTAGTACATAATGCTAATTATATTACATAATAATTATCAGTACCAAAAATAGCAGTTATCATAATAATACATAATGTTTATCATAAACAAAATACATAAGGGTTTCCAGAATATTGTATAATAGTTATCATAATACATAATATTCATCATAATACATAATTCAGGTATATGATCATAATTTCATAAACTACTAGTAGTACAAAATAATTAATTTTTCTCATAAATCAGCTATAAGCTGATATACATACTAATATTTGAGTATTCAAACATACATGTTCATATTACATATATATATATATAGTATGTAATTTAAAAATTTAGTCAATATGTTTACAGTTCGGCCAATCTGACCGACTAAATCGCCCCGTTTTAATTGTTTTTTTTTATTTTGTTTTTATTTTAGTTATAAATATGTATTAGTTTGTTCGTCTTTACAAAATATACTATGTTCTTCTACAATAAATATGTATATAAATATATTTATATAAACATGTACATGTACATAATTGAATGAATAAAAACTCAAATGTATAAATTTATCATTAGTTATCTATGTGTTCTTAAAATAAAAAATTTTTTTTGGTTATAAACTTCAAAAAAATTTACTCTATAATCTTAAAATTCATATGTCTTACCAGTCTTACATAACAATCTGGAATTAAATTCTATTAAATTAGTTTATTATCAATAATAAATATCTTTATTTATTTTCCTGTAATCAAGTTGAAGATTCATTTTCATAATTCAAGTAAAAGGGTTTCATATTTTGTGGTGAACATACACCACGATATGGAACTCTTGAAATTTGCATTCCTTCTAAGTCTTTTACAATGTATCTATCATTTTCTAACACCTTCTCAATCTCATATGGACCACGATACTTCGAAAATAATTTTCTATTTATACCTGACAAATTTACATTATTTTTTAACATTACATAGTCGCCTACTTTATAAACATGCGGACTTTTATGCAATCCGTCATAATATTTTTTATTGTAATCTTGACTTTTTATAATATTGGCTTCAGCCTGTTTACGATTTGTTAAAAGATCTAACTTTGAATTATCTACTAAATTATTTTGGATGTATTCCGCCACCTTATCATAAACTTCTCCCTTCTGATTAACACCGAATAATAGTATACTAGGCGAAAACCCAGTAGTTCTATTTATAGTGTTATTCATTGCAAACTCAATTTTCGACAGGTGTTTATCCCAATTCAATGTCGTTTCAGCTTCACATTCTTTAGCTAACATTGCCGTCAAAACTCTATTGACCCTTTCGACTTGTCCATTTGCCTGTGGAGTTAAAGTCGCAACTTTGATATGTTGAATATTATGTTTTGTTATAAAATCTGCAAATTCGTGAGATGTGAAACACGTACCACGATCAGAAATAATTCTATTAGGCCTGCTATAAATTTCAAAGTATGACTCTAGGCACTTAATAACCTCCTTTGTATCTGTACTTCTAACTGAATACAACTTTACGAATTTTGTAAACCCATCTATAACTAGGAATATATATTTTTTCTTTGACTGTGAACATGAAAGTGGACCAAAGTGGTCAATGTGGGTAGTATCAAATGGCTTACAACCTTTCACTAAATTATGTAATTTCCCTTCGACCTTGCCAGAATGTGGTGAGAAATATGGTGAGAAATATATATCGTACGGTAATTTACTATTCACATTTATGTTATAATTAGTTTCAGGATTATTATCATTGACATCTATGCAAAGAATTTGTTTCGAAAAGTCTTCCTTACCACAATCTAATAAGTTTGGTGAACATGAATCTTCAACTTTCAAACAGTCAGTCTCATCATTTCCTTCTATATGTTGTTTCTTTTTATTGCTAAAATGTGTTTCGTTTATGCAATCATTTTCATTTTTTTGTTTTAATTCCAGGTTGCTTTGAGTCATGAAATCCCTCCCTAAAATAACAGGATAATTCATTGAATAATCTTTTACAACATAAATTTCTAAATTAAAATTAGAATTATTAAAAAATATCTTAACATTTGATAACCCTACTACGTTAAGCTTACTACCATTAATTCCACAGTAATTGTACTTTGCTGGATCCGTACGCCTTATCACACACGATGGTAAGTATTGTGCCTGCACCAAACTAATTGGACTTCCAGAATCTAACAGGGTGAGCATATTAGATTTATACGTCGCTTGATTATCATCCAATTTGAATGAGTAATTAATTAAATACTCAAAACTGTTTAAATTATGATTTTGAGTTGATGTAGAATCGTCACTGTGTATGTCTACTGTATTTATATTTTTCTCCTTACAGTCCTGGATTTTGTGACCCATTTTACCACATTTGAAGCATGATCCTTTCTCGCGACGAGGTTTAGTACATTTAGTACTTACATGTCCGGGTTGGTTACAGTTATAACATCTTAATGACGTATTATTATTTTTCTCTTTATATGCTTTTTGTTTCCGATTATCAGCTATAGGGTGAGAATAATGCTGTTTCATTTTTTCATATTTTAGAAGAGCTGTTTTGAAATCTTGGATAGTATTAGCGTTGTATAGAATTACTTTATTTGAAGCCGAATCACTTATGCCATCTATAACATACTGGATCAGATCACTGTCGTCTATTTCTATTGATGATGCTATTTCTTGCATGTTAAATAAATATTGTTGATATGTCTCGTCGTTTTTCTTCTTTCTCTTACGTAACTCATTGTGAATTTCAGCAGCTGATACCTTTTGATCAAATTTTTCAACCAAAGCAATTTTTAATTGTTTCCAAGTTTTAACAGACAGTGTACGTAAATACAATTTAGCTGTACCCCCCAATAGTCGTCTACTATATACAAAACGGCATTTATCGTTCCACCCCAAAGTTTCGGCGGCATCTTCAAACTGTTGAATCCACATTTTGATATTATATCTGTTATCTCCCGTAAAGGTAGGTATAGATTCTTCTATGTCTTTAAAGTTAAAACATGGAACACTTGTTGTAGGTATTTCATCATGAACACTTACACTTAGTCTTGCTAATTCAGCTTTCAGCTGAAGAATTTCTTGTTTCTTTTTAAGCTGATCTTTCAAAATTTCTAACTCAGTGTCTATATCATTTTCATTTTCACCACCTTCGATCATAGTTTGAATTGACTGAGTTGATGATGATTCAGATTGTGAAAAATCAAGTTGTGAAAATTGATCATTAATTTCATCATTAGTCATATTTTTAACAGCGTCTTCTAATCTTATGATCAGTTCAGGTTTATTACCGTATACTTTCAACCCCATATCTTTTAATTTGTCCCTCAGCATAGGTATAGTGGCTTTAGCCAAAAATTCCGAAACACGTGGATCCATAGTGGTAGTTGAAGCAATTCAAATTTTTTCAAAAAATTGATAAAAATTCTACAAAGAAAGAACTCATACGCAGTAAATATGTACAAATATATCAATATTTTACCTGATTGCATAAAATAATTTGAGATTTTTATAGATTAAATTTACACATGTGGTCGTAATAAATGTATAGAAGAAATATGGTGATTAAGGTTATATAAAATCTGCCAATTTTACAATGCAGAAAACAAAAAAAACTATATTTTTTTTTTTTATATAGAATATATAGTTCAAATTTTTTTTTTTAATTTTATTTTTTTTATTACAGTTTTAAGATTAGAAGTTAAATATATACTTAATTAATATATTCTTTTCTTTACAAAGTGTCTTCACTTTACACAATCACGTGGTTATCCAACATCGGTATGAAAATCACTTATTTTTTTCATATAATAGAATAACGTTATCTGTTCAAAGTACAGGAATTAAAATTCAATTTTTTTTTTTCACATATATATGAATTTATAGTTTCATTATTCTTCTAAATTTAAAATTAATAAAAATTTTATTTTCTTAAAATTCACTTAATATTTAAATTCACATTTAAGTCACATAGGTATTACCCCACACCTGATATTTTGTAAGACTTTATTTTACTTCAAATTTTATTAATTTTTTTATTTCAAAAATATTCAAATGACTATTTAACAATAATACTTGGTATAACTTAATTTCAACTGAATAATCTAATCACAATATATTATAATAATTTGTTCTTTACTCTACGACCACTATATTAGTAATAATTTTCAGCTTATAGGTTGACCCTGAACTTAAAAAAGTAGTACATAATGCTAATTATATTACATAATAATTATCAGTACCAAAAATAGCAGTTATCATAATAATACATAATGTTTATCATAAACAAAATACATAAGGGTTTCCAGAATATTGTATAATAGTTATCATAATACATAATATTCATCATAATACATAATTCAGGTATATGATCATAATTTCATAAACTACTAGTAGTACAAAATAATTAATTTTTCTCATAAATCAGCTATAAGCTGATATACATACTAATATTTGAGTATTCAAACATACATGTTCATATTACATATATATATATATAGTATGTAATTTAAAAATTTAGTCAATATGTTTACATATAATTCTACAATAACATAGCGTATTGTTGCAAAAATGTTCTCAATTCAGTTTGTTTATACATAATGTATATGATTAGATATTGACATATAATTAGGCTATATAAGTTTTTTATTTTGAATAAAGAATAACATCAAATAATTTTAAAAATTATTGAATTAGAATAAGTATAATATACTAATTCTTTTTTCCTTATCTCAATTCTCAATTCAAATAAATCAATGTCTGTCAAGTCGTATTAAGAAAGAAAACAACGTAGAAAAAAACAATAATAATCAAATCAATAAACAAAATAAATAAATTTTCTATGTGTACATTCAAAAATACATAAATACTTATGTAGCTATACAAATCTAGACATGTATAGATATGTATGAATTTTCAAGAAAAACAAAAAACTTTATTCCAAAAGAGATTTTTATCAAAATTTTAATGTTTAGAACTGAAGTGATGGTTATTAAGAAGTTTTATTTTTATTATTTATTTATTGTAAAAACTGTTTTATAAAGTTTATATATAAAAATATATTTACATAAATATTCATATATCTTGATTATGTATATTTTGAAAACCTTCAAATTAGAAATATACATATTTATTATATCATCATACATCGTTAAAATATGTACATAAAACATATATAAATATACATTATGTAGGTATATATGTAGAGAAATATAGAATATATGTATATTATGTATATACTCGTCCTCTATGTACACTTTCGTACATATATCTTGATAATAAAAGTTTTCGACTTTAGAATTTCTCAAAATACAATAATCTTTAGGGATTATATACAAGTTTTATTTTATTTTCTTTTCGAACAAAAATTTTATATGTATAATTCAAATGAATACATATATAACTATGTATATTATGTCATGTATTTTATACCGAAATTTACTATATTTTCAAAACATTCTATTGTATTATCACATGGACTCGTATATGACTACAAACATAAATATATTTGTTTGTAGGTAAGTTGAATATACATATATACAAATATTTCTAGTATGTGTATATACAAAAACATATGTATATGTATGCATATGCATGCATGTGTCTTTATAAAATTTAACGAACACTTTTATACGTGAATACACACATATGTAAATATCAACATTTTATATAAATTATATACACTCACATATGTACTTACTTTATATAATAAATTTCTTTGTTTACTTTGAATTCAATACAATTCAAAGGTCTTAAAAGATAATTTGAAAAATATGAAAACTACTTTATGTGTAAAAGTTCATCAAAGTTTTTTTATATAACAGAATACATATACATATAGAGAATCTAAATGAAAGAAAAAAAAAGAAAAGAAAACATTATAAAAACAGAATAGAAAAATATTTGAAATGAGAGAATACAAAGTGCACTTACAATATACACACATTTATACATACATTTAAATACATACATGAAGTTTTCAGGTACATATAAGTATTTATGATTTTATGAAGACATTTATCTATAATAAATTAGTAAGCACATAATATACTCAAACTCTATACAAATACATATATGTAACATGTAATGTACGATTTTTATCCTTCAAAATGCCTATACGTAATATACCACTGCTATAACTAATCACTATTTTAAATTTAACGTAGAATTCTAAGATATAAAGTAATCATTAAAATTTTTCAATATATATATACATTTTGTAATAATCAAAATTGATTATTATTTCTATATACATATATGTATATCGTTAAAATGTGGTAAATTTTGTTATGTATGTGATCAGGCATTGAATGTATATGATATGTATGTGCATGCATTTATATAATAATGACATATAGTCTACAGAGATTATTATTGTGTATATTTTAGTAATGCATTCAACCACATTTATGTATAATTATGTGTGTGTATTCAAAAATTTTGCGTTAATTAAAATCAATTCTTGAAAGATCTGCCTTTTGTTAGTTATTATATTGTATACAGTACCACATAGTACATAGCAAGTCAAGTTTATTGAACTTTTTAGATGATGATTCGAAATACTACGTTCGAATACAATCAAAAATCAAGTTTTCTTCATCAAATTAATGTGTACATAATTTCGTCATTTATATAAATTGCATAAACGTATTTAGATAATTTTATTATATGTATATTTATTTAAAGTGTATACGCACTTGTACATAAACAAAAACATCCATTTAACAGCTACATGTACGAGTAGTGTACATATACTCTACTACTAAGGTACAAAAATATACATCATATGAGTCTACATATTTACATTTGAAATTTTCATTTTGTAATTTGTTCTAATTAGTATAGTATTTGAGAATTGATTAGAGATTCAGACATGATTGGAGTATACAATAAAACGAGTTGATATTCATTAGTATACGATTCAATTCCTTTACTAAAATGTCAACTTATAAAATTTTTTTTTATTTGAATTTGAATTGAACTCATCAAGTGAAATAAAAAAAAGACTACATAAGTATATAGAGGTGGAGGAAGCGATATACATATTACATGTAAGTTTTATAGTAAGTATATATAATACTACATGATACTATCATACATAGCTCATTTCTTGTATGATTTAATGTTTGTAAATTAATTTTAAAATATTACTGGAACTCAAATATTTTAAACTTCATAAACAGTTTGAATTTTTTTTTTTGGCTTTTGGTACTTCAAAATATTACTCTTTATACCGTACATAACTCCACAATTCACAGAAGATTTTCAATAAAACAAAAGAGGGATATGAATAAATCGTATTAAATAATTTAGAAAAATTTTGGGCAAAAAAAAAAAATAAATTGCAAATAATATATGATTTTCAGTAGCTGGAAAATTTATTAACCAACCCAATCGCCTAAACATATAAGATATAACCATAGCAAAAATGAAAAATTTAGATTTTCAGGCATCTATATATGTAACGTATGAGTACCTTTACTACTCCTTTGGTGTAACCGTATAGGTATATTATATATTATATCATACAACACGTAGTATGCTCCATGTAAAAAACATTTAATCATGAATTTTTATGTGGGAAAAATAAAAAAAAAATATTAACAAAGAATTACATTATATAGTTTTTTAAATTTTTTATTATAAAAAGAAAATAAAACACATTCAAATAAAAGGAAATGAAAACAAACTTTGAATACAATTTATTTTTCATAGTAAAATAAATGTTTTTAAACAGGAAAGTAAATACATATATGTAAGTATATATATGTATGTTGGGTGTGTACACGAATAAAATAACCAACTTGTATTAAGTAATGATAATAATTTAAAAAAAAAATAATAATAAAAATAAAAATAGATAAAAATGTGGTATACATAACTACGTATATATTTTTTTCATATTTTAAAAGAAAAATAAAATTGAAATACAACAAAAACAAAAAAACCGAAACAAAAATAATTAAAAATAAAATAAAAAACTAAGCAAATGTACGAGGATGTAGTACTCCGTACATAGTGGTAGTAAGTGCAAATATCTTTGAAAAAAAAATGAAAAACGAAAAAAAAACAAGGCACAGATTGCATAATAAAAATATGTGTGTATTATATAATTTGTGCCAGTATGTATTTGCATATACTATACTCATATGTACAGTAGAGGTACATTACGTTACATCAGTTACATTACATATATGTATAAATATGATAAAGTTTTAATGAATAAATTAAAAGAGATCTTTTTATATTACACAGACACACACATTCTAAAAATACAAGAGAAAAATAAAACAACATAAAATGAAATGAAATGAAAATAAAATAATTTATAGAAAAAAAGAAAAATATCATAATTTTGAAAAGTGGAAAATATGGGAACACATTATGTTATACATTTTAGATCTAGAGAATTTATATATAATATATGTATACGGGTACATTATAGATACGTCTGCATATATGAGTGGTAAGCGTACACATTTAAAAAATATTATGTATGGGTATGTACATATATGCAAATATGTACATATTGAAAGGATCATAATCAGACAATTTTTTTGTTTGTTTTTTATTTATTTTTGATTTTTTTTAATAATATATTTTTTTTGAATTTCTTTTTTATTTAATTCTAGGCTTTTATTTTGTGCTTTTTCTTTTTTTTAGTTTTATTTGTGCATATCACAAATTCTTATGCTTTTGGGCGTATATTTGGGTCCTCTATAATAGCTTTATACTATATATACGCTTTTTCAATTTATTCAAGTACTATTATTCGTATATACATATACATATACGAATACACTTATATGTATAGTATACACATAATGTTTGTAGATATGTTATGTACATATACGTAACATACATACATGTATTCATATGTTTTGAAGTACACATGTAGTATATAGGTATACTTTAAGGTTTTATGTTTTATCATATTTTTTTTTCGATGTTGTTCAACTTATAAAAGAAAAATTTAGAAGTAGTAAAAAAAAGGCAGAATGTTTTATGTTTTCTTTTGCAATTTTTCGTTTATATATATGTAACATACATACATATATAGGAAAAAATCCTTTATTATTATTTTTTTATTATTGTGAGTTTAATGTTTGAATTTACGTTCTAGTTGCAGTAGAACAGTAATGTAAATCAACTTCACATATGTGTATGTTTTGTATGTATGTTTGTAATAAACATAATATTTATGTACGTTTAAATATATAACATGAGTTTGAATAAAGCTGAGCTAAAAAATATCTTTAACTTTTTCGAAACGTATCATATATTATGTATGTATACATGAGTATATGTACATATATTGTAGAAGTGTACTCATATGGTACATACATCATATAAACACTCTATATATAATTTTAATTGTGTTCACATATGTAGAAAAATAATTTATACACATTTACAATACATACATATACATATGTACATACAACTATGGACTGTATATTAAAATGGAATGCATAATTCATCATCGAGAAATTGTACATAATATCATATGTATTGCAAATATCCAAACAAAATATATCCATACATGCATTACGTGTACGTATATATTATATAAGTTTTTCTATTTGGTTAGGATACATCATATACATAATGTATTATGTATTCCTATATGCATTGCACTATAAATATGTATAAATCGTCTTCTCGTGTATAATTTTCACATATATTTTTTTACTGTTTTTGTGAAAACAATTTTACACCCACAAGGAAAATATGTAGATATAATTCTTTTGTTCTTTTTAGCTTTATTTGTTTAACTACATATATATACATCTACCTATACATGCATATAATATTATATATATTTGAAGTATAATAGACGACCTTTTCAAGCACATCTACATAACATAAGAAGAAGAAAAAAATGATAATAAACGCGAATATATTATCCAAGTAAACATACATAACTCTGTAGCTGTGTATACCATACATAAGTTTCATTTTTTTTTCTTTGCATCCATGTTATATAAATTCAAACATACTTACATAATTATAAACATACATAAATGCAGGTATATATATACATATATGTATGCGAGAGTACATATCAGAAATACCAGAAAGTGTATATCAACCAAATGAAAAAAAAATTTCTTTCGTACACATGATTTTCCTGGCCATGTATGTGTAGAGATTAGAGATATGTATGCATTTATGTATAATACAAAACACAAATACTTCTATAGCTAGAGGTTATAGATGATATATAAGAAAATTCCTATTATTTTGAATATTATTTATTTATTTTTTCTCATCTATGTGTATCTAACATTACTCCAGAATATAGATGTACGTAATATAATGTATACATACACAAAACAAAAAAAAAATTTATCACTTACACTTTGAGTTTTTCACATTACACACATTATGTATATTGCAAGAGAAAAAAAACAAGAAAAATGAAATATTATAAATAAAAACAAAATAATGCACTTATAAAAATTCGCTTACGTGTTAACGTAATAAATATTCAACATTTTCTTGTTTATCATATGAAAAACAAATAATTTTTTTCTCTTAAATATATACGATATCATGAACAGTAGTGATACAATACATGAATACATCTTTACAAACAAACTAAATATTTACTTGTATTTTATATAGTACATATTTTCTATATATCAAAAGAAAAATTAATTTATATTTGTAATTCTTGGAAAATATTTATACAATTTTACATAATGAATTTATTTATGAACTATGTGGCTGAGTAATGGTGGTGAATATTGATAATTTGTTTTCATTCAACTGATATACGGTACCTATTATAGCTGCGTATATTCTTTTTCTTCTTCTTCTTTCATAGTATCACAGCTTTAAAGTGAACCAGAGCATGTCAGGGTTTTCAAGTGATCTCATATGAAATGCTGGTAGAGAATCAAGCTCTTTTACATGATAGATCTTAGAATGATCTATTATTAGAATAATCTTAATGATCTATTAATTTTTGTTAGCAAGTAGACTACTTATAAGAATTTTTAAACTCTTTTTCTTATCAAGCTGTTACACATTCAAAGTTGAGTGAACTTTGGGGGTAATGAAATTTGGAAACAGGCAATGAAAAATTGAAAAATATTTTTCTTATTATTGACGTGAACAGGAATCGAATCTGCATTTCCAATATAAGTAGAATACTCTATAAGGTATGGTCGAAAATTTTCTAAGAGAGTGTGACGTCATAGGAAGTCAAATTGAGTAAAATATTTTGCTAAGTACACAACAATATTATGGGTATATAATAAAAATGCTGTTTTTAATCATTTAATTTTAATTTTTTTCATCATATGTATATATGTATATTTTCTAAAAAATATTTTACTAATTACTTATTCATAAAAATAATTTATTTTAAATTGTTGTATATTTAGGTCTACTTTGGAATTTTCTGTTTAACGTGGTATATGTCTCTATTGGCGCAAATTCTTCTTAAGGACGCAAATTATCCTTAAAAATTTTTGGTCCGAGCCCAAAAAAAAAAAACATGAATCTGAATTTAAATTATTCTCATTGAAAAATTTTAATCGAAATATGTACACAATATATATCTATCTATCCATCTCCATGACACTACAGCTTATTGAGCCTTGGCCTCCTCTTATATATGTCTCTCCATTCATCTCTATTTTGCTCTACTACTTTCAGTTTACTATGTTCAGCTCTTTCATATCCTCATTGACAGTATTCGTCCATCTTATTTTCGGTCTATCAGCTGATCTCTTCCCTTCAGGCTTATTTTTCCAAATTTTGCTTATTACGAAGTCGCTAGGAGCTCTGGCGAGATGACCTGCCCATTTGAGTCTTTGCAGTCTTATATAGTTACTAAGTTGTAATTCATTAAATTGCTCATAGCATTCATTGATCCACCTTTGTCTGTATGAACCATCTTCATCCTTTATAGGACCTAGAATTCTCCTTAATATCTTCCTTTCAAACATATCCAGTCTTTTCTCGTCACTTTTTTTCATGGTCCAGGTCTCAGAACTGTACGCAACTACTGGCAAAGATACTGTCTGACCTTATATTTTTTTATAGGTTTTTATATACACAATAAGTTTTTATATACACAATATACAATGTAGACAATATATAAAGCAAAACTTTAAGTAGATTGTTATAGATTTTTAAGGAATAATTTTTCAATATTATTTGTTTTATTTTATTGATTAAAACTATTCGCTCAGCATATGAAAGTACATTGAAAGGTCATTGTTTTTGGTACATATGTACATTCATTTATACATCTAGTATACATACATTCGTTTAAGTTAGCTATATATAAACAAAAATACATTTACGTACACCTACCCGTAATGAATGCAACTAATAAACAATTATTTTTAATTTTCAGTAATCTATAGAATTACTTTTAATTACACAATATTTTCATTAAAGTGATTAATTTTATTTGTTTATCAGTGTTGTATGTAGGTATCATTTACGATAAATGATATGTAGTATGTGTATGTAGCATGTATGTAGATGTATGTAGATGCATACTCTTCTCGTATATATTACATCTAAGAGTGAAAAATACATTCTTTATTCAGTTGTCAAAAGTTTTCTTTTATCATTAAAATTAATGTAATGGCTGTTATCTCTGTGTACTGTATCTAATACATACAGTATACCAAATTACATACATAAATATACATTAGTTTATTATATGAACCTATATACTCGTACTCATACATATACACATATAAGATACGAGTACAATCCTCATTATCTTTATCATGTACTTATGTACATTCTATTATATTTATGAATTTATGTATATATGTATAAGTTTAAGGATCAAAAGATAAAGTGTCGTTTACATATTTCGTCTTTTTATGTGCGTTTTTCTTTTTGTGTGTAATTTTTTTTTTTTTTTGCTCATCTTATATATTTCTTATTCTTCTCCTTAATGTTCTTTGCCTTGTTGTGATATCATACAAATGATATTAGAGTGTACGTACTTACTAAACATCAAATCTCTGGACTTCTATATCTATACATATACATATATTAAATATTCTTACAGATATATTATTAGATGTACGATGTACCTATTTACCATATACATATAAGATTATATACAATTATGTACATGAGTAGGTGTATGTTCTTGTATATATCTACACACTATGGTATAATATAAAATATATTCGTACATTATGTTATATGTATATTGCAGACAAATGAATATTGTAAGTATACACTGTATGTGTGATGTATGTACATTTAGGTAATAAGAAAAGATAAAATATATATGTATAAAATAAAAATACATATTACACATACATTTTATGTGTATGCATTGTTCAAAAATACTGTCTAAAGTCTGAAGAAAAATTGAATCTTTTCACAATTTAAATATTATAAAATGTTAAAGTTATTTAAAAAAAAGGAAAACAGAATAAAGAAAAATGTAAAAAAAATTATCCAAATACATATAGAAGAAGAAAATTCAAAACAAAATGAAGAATAAAATTCAAAGAATATTTTTATATATTTTATATATATAATATCTATGCAGATGCAGATATGTAAGGTTACACTAAAATGTTATTTAAAGTCAACATTAAATTCAAATTGAATGTAAAAACAAAAAAAAAATGTAGAAAAAGATACAATGAATACAAATGATGAAAAAAAATAAGTAAATGTTAATGGAAAAAAAATTATCATATGAGTGTATCATACAAATATGTATTTGATACATCATATGCATTTAGGTACTTTTGATATTTTCTATAAATATATTATGTATAATCTTTTAAAATATCATTTCGGTGATACACAAGTACATGTGCATACTACTTGTATATATTACAAATACTTATGTACACATATGTATGAAAATTGAAAAATAAATATTCATAAAAGTTTTATAATTTCCTGTAAAATGTAAAGTTCAAGTTGATTTTTATTTTGTTAAAATTCTACTTTATTATACTAAATTATACTCATATTTATTTTAAATTGTATTTTGATGTGTATTTAAAAGAAAAAATATTTGAACAGTAATCATACATTTAATATACAAATATGTTTATATAATGGATTTAATATTGTAATGAAACAGCATTATGCTCATGATAGACATCAAAATGCTTCAATAAATAATCATTCATATCATAGCAAATGATCATTCCTTAAAAATATGATCATTATCGTAATATCTTCATTCAAATGTCATCCAATCAAGTTTGAATGAAGTTTCAGAAAGTTTGTTTGGTAACAAACGAATATGGCGGAACATAGATTTCCAGTAGTAAAAAAAGAACTGACAGTCGTTAATAGTAGCAAAAATTAAAAAAAAAAAGATATTGATGAAAATTGAATAAATATGATGAAAAATTACTAAGAAAATAAGAAAAAGTTAAATTTAATTGTAACTTTATAAATTTAAAACCAAAATAAATAAAATTTAGACTCACAGTGAAGGAGAATACAATGAGCTTTATAATAAATTAACCTCATCTCCTTTTAGTCGCAAGCCACACGAATGAAATAATTTCATAAAAATAATAATTTTTTTTTTCAATATTAAAAAAATATTATCAAAGCATTATCGTCTATCAGGAGTATTATAACTTTATATGATAATTAAAAATTAGTACAGTGATAATTAAAAATAAATGTATGTATGGTATATGTGTTTACGTATAATATAATCTTTCTCCAACTTTTTCAATTTTTTATTATTCAAGTAAGAAAATAATTTTTTTTTCTTTTATAAATTAATTTACTTCTTCAATTTCACAATTTGCAAAAATTTTACATGAAACACTGACAACATCATAAAGTTATCCAAATCTAAATATATCAAAAAGGATGTCTATAGTAAATGGCATAAATGGCAATTAAAAGTGTATCGTTTAAGAAGTTTTAAATTTAAATATTCTTTTCTGTGTTATTGGAAGATTACATAAAAATTGTCTAGATTGTATGTAATTTTAAAAAAATTGTATTTTTAATCAATACTTTTAACAGTTAGATTTACGTTTGCTAGCTATAAATTAGGAAAAAATGTTTTCTATCTTTGCTTCTACACTGCAGTTCATATATAAAGAAAAAAAGAAAGAAAATTTTTAGTTGTAAATAGTTGTAAAACCTTGTTTTTTTGTGATAGAATTCCATGGATAAAAGATCGTATATAGATAAAAATTTTTATCAAAACTTCATTACGTAAAATATTCTGTAGTTCTTTGAAAATAAAAAATATTGCAAGATTGAGAAATTTATTTAATACTAATGTGCACGGTATACATACTAACAAGGTAAGCCATTCCCAACAGCGACAGCGCCATTTTAATTTGTGTGAAACGTCACACTGTTCGAACATGAAAGCTTTCTAAAAAAATTTATATGATTATAATGAAGAAATTCCAATTTTTTATGCTTTCATTCCACAAAAATGTTAATAACTTTTGAGAGGGTAAAGATATTGACATGATTCTTTTTATTTGAAAGATATCTTAATGGCGCATGTTTTCAGAAAAAAAAAAAAATAATATCCTTATAATGAAAAATGGTAAAAAGGAAATTTTTTTGACCAACATTTTTAAAAATTTCAAGTTTGAAGGCTCATATCTGCCACATTTTGCAACAGATCGGGACGTGTAAGATACTGTTGGAAAGCTCATAATGCATACTTTTTGGAAATCTGATTTGTTCTTTTGTCTTATTTTGAACAGAAGATATAACGTTTTATATGAGTTCACCTTCCTGCACAAACGAAAAAATTGCAACTCTTAAAAAAGGGGTGAAGGAGGAGTTTTATCAGTTCATTTAGACGAAAAGCTTTTCATATATTTCATAGATTTTTTTCAGACCTTCATCTGTTTAAATCCAAATTTTTATTGTTTTAAATAATTAAATTTGAAAAAAAAGTAGCCTACTTTAAATGGGAGGAATCACTCATTAAGTTAAAAAAAATTTCATCAATTGGTAAAATTTTTGATTTTACTCCAACCGTTGGTCCAACTTGAAATTTGGTTGTACAACTGTTGTACAAACGATACAACTTCATCACCAACTCGACCAAGTTGTACAACACGTTGGAACGTGTGTACAAGGCATTATATGGTATTTAAATTGAATTTTCTTGTTCATGTAGGTATTCATGTTATCAATATTAATATTCAGTATTTATCTGGGTATATTAGACATAAATTATTATTATTTGTTATTATATCCATATCGAAAACTTCATTGTCAGTTTTATAATGTATTTACTATAAATTCCTTCCAAGTAATTTGGATTTGTATCAAGTTTTATATACTATTTATTTACGTACCATGATCCTACATAATATACTATCTATATGTCATATAATAATGTAATCCATTTAATAAAATCCTTTGCAGAATGTCATATCATTCTAATTTCAACAATATTAACTACTGAGTTCTGGCTATCATATACATACATATTACACACACTGTATATATACAGTGGTTAAAATTCATATAAAATCAGCATTTTTTATACCTTTTTGATTGTCTAGATTACAGTCTTCAATTGTATATTTTAGCACACAAATTATAACTGCATTTTAAACAAAATGTTTAATAGAAACTATAGAAAGATGAAAGAAAATTATTGAAAAAATGTGAAGAATAAGAAGCAATTTCACGCTGGAGAAAGCTAATTTTATATCAACCTGGCGTAAATAAATTAGTTTCTCCAAAAATGTTAGAAAAATTACAATTACCGGTGAGTAGCCATCGGGTTCAGCAAATCTTGACAGTCGACAGCAATTTAATTTACAAAAAAGAGCTAAGAAAGTTCACGTATTGAGAATCACAAAAGTATCTAGATAAAACTTTGCAAAAGAGCACATAAGTTGGATCAGTAAACAGTGAATAACATAATATCCTCTTTACCTTCAGTGACGAAAAAAATTTAATCTTAATTATCTTGATAGTAAAAATTTATCTTGAAGAATAAAATTTTTTCTCAATTGTAATTGATCTGATTTTATGGGAATTTCCACTACTGTACACGTAGCTCTGGTAAATTGTTTAGAATTAGATTCCAAATAAATGATATAAAATTGATAGAAAATTATTATCCTTTCACATAGTAAATATTTTGTTATGGAAAACTTAATACTAACTACTGTAACTGAAGAGTTACACATTCTAAATTTTTTACACTTCCTACTTCTTGATAATTTAATAAAATTATGATTGATATGTTTTGCAAATTTATTATTTTTCTAGTTACCCTACAATGCGCATTACTATTTATTTTACTACAACTTTAGATTTCTTGATATTTCAATAATTATATTCAACGAAATTGTTTCCTATGCAATAGTACTATATTAGTACAATTAAATTAAAATTGTTTCAGCATCATTAAGACTCCATTCAATTCTATATTTTATTATCAAAAATTGTGCTCTAATTTTTTTATACATTATACTTGTACCTAGATTCCAGATACGTACAGTATTAGCATCTAAATAATATCTAAACTAAAATCTAATTCTGTATAAGCCTGCATTTTCTCTTGTATATGTAGTACTCGTATATGTATAATGTACACTTTTATACATACATTTTTCAAAATTAATTACAAAATATGAATAGAAAAAAGAATTTATATTTAGTTTTTTTTTTCTTCATTTTTTTTTTCTTTCATACAACTAATTATTATACATACAAAAAATTTTCTTTAGAATGAAATGAAAAACAAAATGCATACAACAACGTATGAAATAAATAAGTATGTACGTATACACACAGAGAAATGAAAACAAAGATGAAAGCGAAAAAACAAATTTGTGACATCTGGAATTTCGTTTGATTAAATTTAATTATTATTAAAAATAGTAAAAAAAAAAAAATTACGAAAAATGGAAAATGAAAAATACTTGTACATGCAATATCATTATGTTACGTAGATATATATATAAATATATATGTATATGTGCATGTATTAGGAAGATGCAAATACATTTATATGTACATACAATTAAATATGTATATTCGTATGCATGTTTTAGATATAATAAAGTAACTAAAAAGGATATTAATGTAATAATAATACATATAAAAGCATATACATTCATAAATTTATATATATATGTACATATACCTAAATAAATGATATTATCATAAGAGTATATAAGTTGTTTCTTATTGTATCATATCGTGTAATGTTAGTTAGTTACTTTTTGTTACAAATGAAAATCATGATGATGAATATCAACAAGAACTTAAATATGAATACACGCATAATAGTATGTGTGTGTCGTATACAAACATGTGTAGTATTTACATAGATATATTTTATATTATATATAATATGTGTGTGTACAAGTGTACATGCATACATATAACAAAAGAAATTTTTTAACTATACTCTTAGAAAATTGTAAATCTTCTACAGGGCATTAGATGAAACACATTTTCCATTCCCAGGTGAAGGATTTCTATATATGTACATTAATACATATATGTATGTATGTATGTATGCATGAATGAGTGTATAATGGCAGCAGAAGAAAACGGTGCGGTTAAAGATGTGCATAAATATGAAAGATGCCTTAAAAATATATATTGATAACTGCATATAATATATACATACATACACATATATAATGTACTCATACGTAATTGTACATAAACTATATACATAATACTCGTATAGTAGATAGTACTCTAAAAAATAAGTAAGTATGTATTTATATATAATACTATAATATAAATAATATAATATATACATATATAATATAAATGTACAAATAAATATATACATAGATATGTATATGTACGTGCAAAATACAAATACATATATATGTACTTATATAAATACATATAATATTATGCTATTATATATATTTGATAAAATACTCATCCTTTCCGGATAAAGGAAAATGAGTTACAACGCGCATCTACGTGTATAAATTTCTTTAGGAAATGGGTAATTTGTTTTTTTTTTTTTGTTTTGGGGAATGGGAAATTTTTTGAAAACTTTTTAATGTGCATACAAATATACACATATATATATATATTCATATATGTATGGATACGTCCTATTATACACATGTGAACATATTTTCTTTAACAAATTCATATCGTTCATATATGGGTAAATAGGAATTTTTATTTCTAAAAGATAGCACTTAGATAGAAGACTAGATAAATAATATGTAGTCCTGTATACACTTATATACATACACTCGTTCTTATATACATATATACGTAGTTTAACACAATATTATGTACATATACTTACACATACATTAGGCACATATAATACGTACTTATGCATACCAATAAGCTCCTGTTTGGTAATCAGATTTGCCTCTTTATTAAAGTGTGCTATTTGTATATGCATGTACGTACGTAGAACATGTATGTACGTAGAACATCATATATATTAATATGAATGCATGTATGTGTTTGTGATTATCATCGGATGTATTTGTTTTATTCATATATAATAATATGAGGAGCACATATAAGCAGGATAAAATATAAATTTACAGATGCATACATACAAACAATATCATGTATACACAAGTATGCATATATAACTTATGCATACACATACATATATTTATTTTATGATTATTATGGGATATTTTGTATGTATTTGTATGCTAATCTGGAAGACCCAGAGCGTTACCTTGGTTACGGCCGGGGTTTTGAGCTTTCATCTCGTTCTCTTTCATCATTTTATTTTTTATTTTTTTTTGTGTTTTTCATCTTTTCGTCCTTTCAACAAAATGGAAAATATGTGTGCTAGTTTGTACATCTCGATATATAGTATATGTACATTTTTTTTTTCTTTTTTCATTTGTGTACGTGCAACACAAATGTACCAAAAGTATGTATATGCGTCTATATGTGTGTGCATAGATATGGATATAAATGAATTTTTAGTTTTTACTCATTCCAATTTTCATTTATTTTCATTTTATTTTTCATTTTTTATTATATTTTCTTCTTTATTTCCTTTTTTCATATATATGTGTAGATATATCTATAATACTATACGCACACACACACAATAACCATCCACCTCATACTGAAACCGAAAGTTGTACAGAAAATGTATGCTCGGTTGATTATTATTTTTTTGTTCATTTTTCTATTTTTCAGTTTTATTTTATTTTTGAACTTTTCGTTTTTATTTTTTCGTTATTCGTTTTTTGTATTGTTAAAGGTTAAAGACAACAACATAGTATATTCAATTTTTAGAAAATTAAAAAAAAAAAAAAACTACAAAAGAAAAAATAAATTTTATTTTTCGTTTAACTTCTCTTACATTAAAATCCTTACATACACATACATAATAGCTTAAATTTTACGAATACCTCGTAAAAGTATATGTACAGAGGATATACGGTTTATATATGTATGTATGTGTACGATGAGAGAAAACGATTGAAAATTCCGTTTTTGCATATTTTCATTTCATTTCCATTTTCTTTCATTCTTTTTTTATTTTTATTTTGTTCATTTAGCGGCAAATAACTGTATTGTGTGTATATAAAAAATGAAAAAGAAAATTAATAATAAAATAACACTGAAGCCAAAACAAAAACAAAAAAAAAATAAATAAAAGAAAACGAAACAGGAAAAAAAATTTTCCGAAAGAAGCTTACTTCGTTTGTTATTTCTTATCATACCACCTTACCAGCCTTTCTATATATGAAATTTCTCTGTTCCTCCATATATCAAATATGTATAAAATGTTTTCGAGGTGCGATGATGGTTTTACTAGGGATCCAGGTAAATGTACATATACGTATAGAATAGGGCTAGATACATTATATACGGTATCACCCAGCATTTCTCTAGCTTTTTTTTACGTTGTTGCTGTTTTTCGTTTCTGTTATTGCTTTTTTTCTTGATTTTATTTCAATTTTATCTACGTATGTAACCAAAGGATTATTTTTTCTTCTCCTATTTTTCTTTTTTTTATACTATTTTCCTTGATCCTTGATATTTTTCTTTTTTTTTATACTTTCTTCCATTTATTGCTTTGTGTTAATTTCTACTGGTAAAACACCTCGTGACAGGTAAATAATTGAAATCCTTTGAGAACTCAGAGTTTTTGTTTTTGTTTTCGTTATACATTTACATCGCAATATAAAAACAATATTAGGGATTAAGCAAAAAACTATAGTTAATTTACAGCAACAGACCAAAAAAGGAATAAAAATATTCGTAAAATAAAGAAAAAAAAAGTTTCAAAAACAACAAGTCCATAAAAGATTTAAAGTAAATGGAATGAGATTACATGCTCATTTTCGTATATACTAGTACCCAAGTACATTATGTGATTTAATTATAAGCAGAAAATATTGTCCATACTGCAATTGGCTTTTTAAAATTGTGCATATAATAAGTATGTTATAGATTCTATTCCTTTCGAATCACTTATACCTGGAGTAGAGCAAGATAATACATCAGTGAACATGGTTTGCACGAAGAAATTGGACAGTTTCAAAGATTCAAGCTCACCACCCATCAATGAAGATAACAAAAATTCTGTCTAATGCGAATATGTAGCTTTGTTCGTATTTAGGTACTTATATATTTTAGTATTTTACTCTAAGTACTTATGGCGAAAACTGATACAGAACAGGGGAGTGTGGAGGCAAACTCTAGGGGAGGCTAGGGACTGGAATAGTCTGTGGAGCCGATGATGATGACTCTAAGTACTTTGTATCGCTCCTTTTTGACGAATACTTAAATCGTATTCAAACTGTTATACAATAAGACTCATCATCCAACACCAGCAGTAAACCAGTTCACGGTTTAGTATCTCGACACTGAACTGGATCTAGGTCAGAAATTAAAGAGAAAATTTAAATTTTTTTTATATTTAAGAAATCCTGTAGATCAACATAGCCCAGAATCGTTGGTTCTGTAGAAAGAAATGATAATTGGAATTAAATCTAGCAATAAAATCTTGCGCAAACTCTGCAAGTATTTTAAATCATTTTCTGCTTGCACCGTACATGTTGCACAGTACGAGCTTAAGATTATTTTTAGAAAGAATGAAGAAAAAGATGGAGTACATATCTATTAGGAATGGCTGTGTGCTTTAGTCTTTATACATATACATATACTGAATGATGTTATACAAAACCAAAGAAACCAAAAAACTAATGTTTTGTTGAAAATGTTGATTTGAAAGTTAAATTGAAAGCGAAACCATGCGAAACGAACTTGAATACGTTACTCATATAATTTAAGACTTCACATTCTTATGAGTGTATAAAATTGTAAGAAATGGCCGTAACAATTCATTTGAAACTAACTCTACAAGTTAATAGAAATTTTTTTCATTCCAAAAATTAACTTTTTTTTTTAACAAAAAAAAAAAAAAAATGCTTTAAATTCACTTAAAATTTTTGCTCTGTTATTAATTCAATCATTTTCACATTACTTTTCCACACACGCGAAACAAACATACTTATGACCATAATTTTGGCATTAATTCAAACTCCATAAATTTTCTGGTAATTTTTTTTTCTCTCTTTTCTTTTATTTCATGGAAAATAAATTTTTATTTTTTCTTTCATTATAGCAAGATTGCCCCAAAATCAATCCCTATAATATTTAGTCTACAAAAAATTTGCTTACTACATTACATCAGCATTTATTCAGTTCAATTTTAAATTGAAATCTGGATAACGATATGTACTATTATAGAATGGTGTGCATTTAATGTAATCTAGATTTATATGTATGTACATTAGTATATGTGATATATTATGTGTTATATACATGCATACATGTATAAGTAAATGATTCATGTGGAACAAGATAAGAATAGAAGAAAAGTATTTAGATTTAATGATGCCATTAATTTTGATATAAAACGTAAAAGTATGTCCTATAAAATGTAAAAAACAGCCCAAGAAAACAAAAAGAAAAAACTAATAAGTACATAATCCAGAAGAGAAAAAATAAATGTACCTTATATCTACTGCAAAAAAAAAAAAAATAGATATTACGTAAGATTTTTTTTTCACCTGTCTTAAAATAAAAAATGATCCTTACAAGTATAAAGTACTGTTCGAATTAAAAATAAAAATAAAAGTAAACTATTATCATACCAACCTTTGTCTAAAACTTTCTTTCTTTTTGTTTCGATATCCTCTCCGATAAAAGAAAAAAGGAAATAAATTAGAAAAAAACAAAGAATAAAAACTCTGATCGATTGTAATAAATTATGCAGGTAATTATTCAAGTATTTCGGGTTTTTTTTAACTTTCAAGTTGATACTGTACATTACTTATGTTCCCTCATAGATTTCAAAACTGTTTTAGTACTCTTCATTTTTACAGTGTTCTATTGTGTATATAAAATTGACATATGTATATAGAAGAAAATAAAAAATTTTTATAATTTACCAGAGTCCACCATAATTACATCTTATAGATTTTTTCAGAGTATGAGTACTGTCCTTCTTACATTTACTATCTAACAAAAATGTAATATAATTTTTATCTTGGTTCAAAATAGATTAAAGGATAATTAACTAAAGCAACAAATGTTTTCTACTTCAGATTCATTAAATTCATGATTATTTTTTGCTTTGAGGAAGCTATATGCATATACGCTATAACATAGGATTTAAAAAAAGAAAATACAAGTACAAGTAAAAATTGAAATATAAAATGTATAATGAAGTTTTATTAATTTTAATGATTGCGCATATTCTACCCAAAAGAATTAGTTAACCTAACCTGCATTCATTCTATATTTTAATTTTTTCATTGTAAAATATGCATTAATTATTTCCAGAGATAATAAATTAATTCGGAAATTATTTTTCTTTCTTCGGGAATAAAGGGCAAAGGAGTCATAAATTTGAAAAAAATTCCTAATATTCTATAGAACTTCTTTTTTGGTTTTGTTTTTGTAAGATCCCTTATATCTCATTCCATTCAGAATTGGTATTCACGAATATATTTAGATTACTAAAGATTCTTAGTTCAAATTTTCCAAGAAGGCAAATAACGACAAAGCATATATTACATATGTGTACAGTGTACACAGAACAGTAGAAGAAAACTATCCTTAATAAATTCTTGAATAAATTTTCCGAAAATATTTTCTTCATTATCATCCATTTCACATACTACATTACTCTAGTATAAAACGTAAACAGGGAATATGCACATGTTATGAGTTTTCCATTTTTCATTTAACATTTTGAAAATGATTTTTTCCCATTTCCTTTCAAAAATTTTAATCATGGCTCATAGATGATCGTAACATATCTTATTGGTAATTACATTTTTTTGACGAATTCAAACTTAACATCATTCCATGTACTGTAATACATAACGACAACGACACCGAAAATTACATAATATATTATGTTTGATATGTGTATGTATTACCATAGAATAATAAAGCTACGCATACGTACGCATGCGTAGCTTTATTATTCTATGGTATTACACTTGGTATACATCATGTATATAAATATGTAGGTAGAATGTGTATTTATTAATTCATTATTATTATTACCCCAATTTTTGGAAGTAATGAGCACATCAAAATTCAATTTCAAATCGACCGAAAATATTCAACGCTTTTTTTTTTGTTCTTATTTTATATTATTTTTATTTTTTTGATTTTTTGTTTTTATTTTAGCTAATTTTTCTTCTATATGTGTACATGTTATTTTCATTTTCATCGCATATAACAGCCAATATGTACATATTTTTTAAATGAATGTGTATGTGTCGAAATACGAGTTTATATGAAATGATTTCGTTTTTTTTTGCATTTTGAAAAATAGCCATAATTCATTCTTCACGCCAGTGCAGATTGTAGTTGAAGATTGTATAACCAGTCATGTGTAAGAAGACATGAACCGAATATAATTAGCTATACTATAGCTGTATGTTGCATGTATGTAAGGTATTCAGTACTAAGTAAATGTTACACATATTTGTAAACTCTTGTACATATATAAACATTACATACTAGTACTACACATATTATATATGTAAGTATTTATGTAAGTATGAGTTATATGTAGTTATGTAGTTATGAGTATAGTATATTATATGTACTTGTATGTGAAAATAAAATTTAAAGATGAAATAGAATAAAATTTCATCTAAAATTATACACCCCTGTAATATACAATATCATGTGCATACGTATGTAATATGTACGTAATACCTGTACATGTACATACATTTATGTAATTTTCTAATACAATGTCGTTCGTTCGTTTATTAAAAAATTTTCTGATGGGGGATGTAAAAGCATATTATGTGCAATATATGTACATATGTATGTATGTAGCAATCGTGTACAAAAATTTTCATTTTTCTTTTTATATTTTTTGTTTTTGGAAAATTAACTATGAGAAAAAATTTTCTTTTGGATTTTCAAATTGCATGTAATGTCACATATATAATATACTCGTATATATATGTATTTTTATGTGTACATATACATATGTATATATACAATATATATATACAATATATATACAATATATGAGAATTAAATATATGTTTGTATGCACGAAAAATAGTCTCCGTGGAGATGTCAAATAATATTTTTCAGGTTTTTACCGTTTACACATATTAGCATCCTTCCAAGATTTTGCTATTATATGCACTTACTTGAACATGATTATACTCGTATGTATGTACTATATGTACATTATTATACCTTTATAATATCTACATTTACGTACATAAATACATATATGTTTTATACATGTACACACACATATAGAAATGCATACATAACGTATAGGTAAAAATATGATATTCACATGATAGTTTCATCTAATATCAGTAACTAAAGTATCATTTAAGAATAAAATTTTGATTACAGCAACAAAATTACTGTCGCCAAGAGATAAAAATGTTGCCATAAGAACATAAACAACAACAACAATGATGACTATCTTATAACCAAAACACATACCACATTATCTACATTTGTACGTTTTCGCACATACATTATATGTATGTATGTATGTAGTACTTATTTAACAAGTATACACCATTATAAGTATGATACGATATCTGATATTATTATTTAAAGTTTATTGTTGTAAAATTGATGCTATCAAAATAAAAGGATATTCACTTACAAACTGTATATAATATATATAAACATTCATACATATTTACACATTATACATATGTATGTATATGTAATGTATATAAATATAGGAAGATGTTCAAGTTCATATAAGTATGAAGCTATAAAATTTAAGAAGATGAAAATGAAATTTGATAAAGAAGAAGAAGAAGCAGAAGATGAAGAAGAAAGAAAGAATTTATTTATGAAAATAATTTGTTATTTCGTATACGCATTTACTTTTTATATGTTTTTTATTTTCAAATTTTAAATTCTTCAATTTTTTGTATTTCTTTTACCTACGTTCCTCTTACATACAGCAGTATATGTTTTCATAAATTTTCTTATATTCGATTTACTAGTATATGAGTAATTGAGTATGTATAAATGTATGCACATACGAGTATGTATGTATTTATGAATTACATTTTAGAGTCACATGAAGAGTTTTTGACGGTAATTTATTGTTAAATTATATTTTACACCGCTTCATTTTCTTCTATTTTTTATGTTTAGTCAGTCTGGTCTAAATGATGTAGTATGGTATCATATATGTAATACACGTATAATGTACACATTACACATGATGTAGTAAATACTGTTATTATGTAATATGCACAAAAAAAAAAAATTAAATAAAATAAATAAAAAATGGTATTTTTCTCTTTCCTTTTAAAAACGTAATTTTATTTAGAATTACTTTTGAAAGCTATTTTTCATAATATCATAAAAGGTAGACATAAGTACCTTACAAATACATATAAATAATGTAGAAATATGTATGTATATGAGCGTATAATATGTATGTATGAATTTTTGTAATATTTTTTATTTTGTTTTATTTTCACTTTTATAATTCTTTTTTTTTTTTGAATAAATTTTTTTATATATAGATAAAGAAAATTTTCCTTTCATATTCTAATATACCTACATAAGTATGTATGTATTATAATCCAATTCAATCTATTCACAAAAATGATATGTTTGCACATGTGCTCAGTGTACATTATTCAATTTATTTTATTCTATTATCAAAAACCAAAAAAATAAAAAATAAATAAATAAACGAAAATGCATAATAATACAAAAAATATTAAATTTGATTTGTATTATCCTATCCAAAGTAAAAAGAGAGACATAGATACACGTAAAACAATTTATTTATTTGTCAAAAAAAGTTAGCATTTCGGTGAAAATTAAATTCAAAATTCAGACAGCTTCAACATTAGTACCACCCATGTGTACTGCAAACTCGTTTCTGGGTATGTACAAAATATCATACTACCATGAGAAGAATAATTTTAAAATCTAAAAATCTTTATGTTTCGTATTCTGAAAATTTAAACAACGAAATCATCCAAATACATTCATACATATTTTATAATTTCTAAACGGATAATAAAATGATTTGCGAAAATTGTTCGATTCAAAGTCAAATGTCATATTTGTTTTTCTTTTCTTTCTTTTTTCATATGTATTTCAAAACCATAAGATTAGCCATCAATCGTCTGTATTTTATTATCAATGATAAGCAAATTATTTTTATATGTAGCTTACGATACAAAAGATTCATTCGATAATTGAAATTTCGACTACAGACTAAAATAGAAAGTTTTTTATGTTGGGCTTCTTAAATTATACTTTGTCTAGGTAGTGATTGGAGATTGTGAAAACCTGTGAGATTTTATGCCAACCGAAATTGTAATAATATAATGTAATAATATTGTACTAACTTTATTATTCTAATTTTTTACATAACTTTCAGGATTATGGTATCCATGTTCACTCGAATTTGAAACTCGACCTAAATTAATTTGCTAACAACAGATACTCCAGTCTGTTTAAAAAAAAGCAAAAAAAAAATGCACTACAATTCCCAAGTCCCACGATCCAATTTTTCATTTAATTGAAGAAGAAAATTGTATTTTGCTTTCATTTAACAATAATAAAAAAAATTAATGAGTAACTAGAAAATTTTTTTTTATTTAAATTAGCTCCCCTTATCTATGGTAGACATAACAGTCGTTCTTTCATTTTCAACTCATCTCTGCGCTACATTAAATTTTAATTTGTCAAGATAAAAACAAAAAATAAAAGTTGTTTCTTTTTGTTTTTTGATTGTATCGATTTATTATTAAAAAATTTTTTTTTTTTCAATAAAATTATTTTCATGTTTCAAATAAATGGTGTAATCATGTACGTACGCCATTTTGATGGATTTTTTTTTTATTTTTTCCTTTTTCATTCCTCCTATTTGTATGTACAAATGTATGTATGTTATTCAAAATAAATGAAAAGGTTTTACATATATATACCAAGTATGTTTGTATGTACATTCATATCTCTACAGATATGTATTCGTATTTACGTGTATGAACATTTTAAACTTGAATGAATTCAATTGTTTATTTCCTTCAAATTCTAATTAGCATAAATTAATTTCGAATATTGTATATATATATA
This sequence comes from Villa cingulata, assembly GCA_951394055.1. Taxonomy (NCBI): domain Eukaryota; kingdom Metazoa; phylum Arthropoda; class Insecta; order Diptera; family Bombyliidae; genus Villa; species Villa cingulata. The sequence goes on along the minus strand of OX596018.1, from coordinate 34,270,647 downwards.
ACTCATGTATATATAAATTTCTGCACACATGTGTATTTCTACGAGTATGAAATGTTATATTTGGAAGCAAATAACAGCGAACGATTCCATTTTACATAGAGACTTTATGCTATGGTTTCTGTTTTTGTTGTTGTTGTTTTGTTTAACTTTTTCAATTTTATGGTATAGTATTTTAAGTTTTTTTTTTATATTTTTGTTTTTATTTTTATATGTACAAGAATATATATAATTTTTATTATATTTTTGATTTTGACATTTAAAGGATATCCTTATATATAGATTATTTCCTATCCTATTCTATTCTATTTCTGTATCCTTGGAGATAAATTGTGATTTTTATTCATTTTATGTGAATATGCTACATACATTCGTATAAGGTATAAGAAGTGTATACATACAATAATAAAACAATAACACAGCAGCAATAGAGATTATAATACCAAAATAAATACTTATGTACATTTGTATATAATAAGCACGTTAAAAAATTTTACATCTTTGTACTTATAAAAACAGTAACATACATACATATACACTCTACTAGAATATAATTTACATGTAGTCATCGTCATCATCATCATCATCATCATCATCATCATCATCATCATCATCATCATCATTATCGTCATCTACACACATATGTACGCTGTATAGATACAAAATATAAAATGACTGGACCTAATCTAAAAATCAATAACGCTCAGAATCTCATTTCATTGTCTCGTGATGTTTTTCAATGTATACTACCACATACTACATACAAATACACATACTCATACATATATATACTTGATTATACAATAGATATATTTATATTTATAGAAATAAATAGATTTGTCTTATGTGTATGTGTGTATATATAACATAACATAACATTTAGGATTCGCTTTCATTTTCATCTTTATCGTCCTTTTTCTCGTATTTATGTACGTAGATATTATATTATATAGTATATACATATGTACTTCATTTATATAATATGCAATATGTGACTACACATGCACATACATATGAGAGTAACTATTTATCTATAAATATATATATATGTATAATTATAAAAATGTATATGTATATTTATGTAAATATTTTAAAAGGACTTTCATTTTACATATAATTTTAAAATCATAGATTTTGTTTTAATTCGTATTACATTCATACGTACATACATATTATATGTATGTACGTACATAAAATTGAATATGTTATTTGGTTTTCAAATTTTAATCTACTATATATGTTCATCAACACACCTAAAATAAAATTTAATATTATATTCGAAAAAAATATATACTTATTTATAATATACATATGTATGTTTATAAATGTATAATGAAAGCAAGGATTTTATTATTCACTCTGTTTTGTACACATGTATATATGTATATATGTAGTTAGTATATGAATATAATATGTATATGGAAATTTGAACGTGTCTAATATAATATACATATACAATTATATATATTTTTATATATATATACATTTGTGTATAATTATATACAGATTCGTTTTATATGTTATCCTTCCCATAAAATATATACACCATAAATAATCCATATTCATCATACGTGTGTTTCATATTATAATGTATAGAGAAATGCAAAATGTTGTACATATTTTCGTGTTCATACGTATGTATATTTATAAAAAAAAATTTTTTTTTTTGGTTTTCACATAACAACCTATTTTGATTTGCAAGATTTTTGAAAAAAATAATATAAAAATAAAATATGTATACACACATACACACATACATAAAATCTTTCTTATATACCATAAACAATTGTGGAGGATATTTATGTCCGTATAATATATCTTTTGCATCATGTATTATGTACATAAGTATCAAAAGTATTGCATATATACATATGCACATATGTGATTTCACTATTAAACATATATGTACATACATATGTATGTGAGTAAGGTAAAATGAATATATGATCACATATTGGATACATACATTCATATAAATATACTTATGCAGACAATGATATTATAAGGACCAATTGGTCTGTGGTCTGTATTTTTTTTATGATTTGTACATAATGCATATCCATTCCATACATATTCGTATATAGCATATAATATATATGTATGTATGTTTGAATTCGTACTGTGTGTGCAGGTGATGATATATCCTAGCATCGCATATAGTCCTTTTTGTACATAAAATGTAATATATATGATTATGATTATTATTTTTCTAGTTCTGAGTTTGAAAATTTTATAGTCGGCGTGTTATATTTTTGTACAAATAGAATACATATTTATATGCATACATAATGCATTTAAGTATTTATGTATGCATGCATGTATATTTTATTCGTGTTAATTGAGAAATCGCGTATTATACCTACATACATTTATTATAATTTTGATTTTAAGCACACTGGATATTGTAAAAAACCAACAAAATACTAGCGTTAGCGTATAGTAAAAATAGCAAAGTAAAAAAGAAGAAGCGAAAAATGACCGCACAAAATAAAAATAAAAGAAATTAACAATAAAAGAAAAATGGAAAACGAAACAGTTTTCATTTTTGTTTTTATTTTTTCTCTGTTTCTTACTTTTATTATTATCCCGACTTACTTTTTTCATAATTTATTTTTGTTGTTTTTGTTGTATTTGTTTTGTTTTTATTTAGCTGCTTTTTTTTTAATATTGTCTGAATTGAACATAACCGACATGGTTTGCTTGCTATATGCAAAGAATTTTTAATTAAAGTTTTGCTCACAGGCAATACAAAACAAACAGGGCAGAAATACAGATACACGCTTTATATAAAAACGTATCCTGAATGTTCTGTACCATTATATAGATAGAGATACTAAATATGTACTACATATACATAAATATATATACATATATATGAACAATTTATATGTACATTTTATATGTAGTTATGTGAATAAAAATGTTCTATGCGGTGGATATTTCGGAAAAAGCAAAACCAAGCAACTAGGAATTCTTAATATCATCATCATCATCATCATATAGTCATCATCATATATCGAACACGACTTTATTAAAGGACACATACATATGTATAGTGTATATGTATATTCGTGCATATAGTATAAGAATTATGTGTACATTTTTGCTTATAGCTATCATACACCATACATACGCAAGTACATTTATAATTATTGTACATATTTTTTCTTCTATATCAAATCGTACATTCATAGATACAAAATAAAACAGAAAAAGCAACAAAAACGAAAACAACAATAAAATATGAAAAATTCCAAGTTTATTTGAAAGAAGAAATATTGAATTTAATTTTTTCGATATATTCTGTGTTTTTATTATATGTATGTATATGTACATTCTCGTATGTATACCTATAGATATTTTTTGAATTATAATATGTGAATGCTTATAGTCATATATGTATTTTTTTTTTGCAATATCATTATATTATATGAATTATTAAAAAATGTTCATATACTTAGAAATATTTTTTTTTTGTACATTATATACATTATGTTACCATCATCATTTTTATTTTTTTCTTGTGATGATGAAGAATTATTATGAATATTTTCTTTCATTACTGTACAAGAGCACGTACGATTTATGAGTAGGTATATATGTATGTTTGTGTTACATACGGGTATATAATGCCTATGATATATCACGTAAAATATATTTTAATTATATAATTCAAGGTTATACATTTCTATACATACATATGTACATATGTACAAAAAAATTGTGTACGAGTCTCTCATTCGTATGCACTTTTGAACCTGTTCATCAAAAAGTAAGTAAATGAATAAAAATTTTATTATAAATTTATACATATTATATACACACAAATTTACATATATTGTATATTATATTATGCATTACAAATATGTATATATTATACATATATATTATATTATACATTACAAATACCTTGTCATCATGATGATTCTTGTTTATTATAAGAAAAGTAGGTTAATAATGAAACAAGATATGTTCGAATTATTTGTAGAATTTTAAATTAATATACATTATATGCATATAATTTATGTTTATAAAAAATTTATAAAAAGGAATTCATACATTTATTTATCTTATATATTCAAGCATACATATACGCACATATATATGATTAGAATGAAGTTCTATTTCAGTACCTATAGATACATACATAACACCTATGTATATTACGAAGTATATTTACTGTACATATAAAATTGAAATTATATATTATATGAGATTTCAATTTTCAGAATGTGGAACATTCATACATGAATTTGAATTTTCTTTCTGTAAACAAAACTTTTTTCTTGCTTCTTTTGAATCTACTGAATACACATTAATATGAATATGAATATACTTACATACATATATACACGATCATGACTTCTTTCATCTATGATGGAGGAAATTGTACAAGAAAAACAATGATGAAATATATTCGATTGATTATTTTTGAATTTATATTATTTCTTATGTACGTACTTATAATATTTATACTTTTGTTTGATTAATTTTCATATGTCCTACGTTTTGAACACAGAATATTTATACATCAGAAATAAAAAAAAAGCCTTAAGGAATGGTAAAATTAAATTTAAATTCATTCGAATAAAAAAAAAATAAATAAGTAATTATAATACACATACAAATTATGTATCTACATATAATAGACCAATATAGTAAAAATAAAATTCCTCATATTTTAATAACATCAAAAAATTAAAAGGCATTTAAAAATGGACAAAATTAATAAATGCATAACAAAACAAGAAAATGAAAAACAGAAATGAAAAAGCAAAGATAAAAAAAAACATAAATTCATTAAACAGTCATGGAACTTGCAAGTTAATTAAGCATCATGAAAATTGATAAAAGAATCCTATTTTTTCTGTCCATATATAAACATATTCTTCTACAAGTATATGTACATACATATGTGTATAAAATATTCTGTCTTATTTAGGTACTGTAAATTTTGTACATTATACATATTTTGTTTTTGTATCGTGTTATTATTATTATCATATGAAATTACATATATTTTGGTATGATGGGAGATAAGAAGCGAATGTATCAAATGCCACGAGCTATATACTTATGTATTGTAAACATTTCACATATGGCATAACGTAAAAAAAATTTTTAAATGTGATTGTTGTTGTTGCTGCTGCTGCTGCTGTAAGAGTCCAATAATAAATGAAAATTTGACACAAATGAACCCACCCTCTTCTCATTTTATATGTTCATAAATACGCATTATTATTATTTTTTTTTTTTAGTTTTATACTCGTCCTTTATGCATATATGTGTATCTACATATGTGTAAGTAGGTAATATTATATTTTTATATACACATAAATACATTCATATATTAAAAAGGGATTCGAATTATAAAAAAAGGAAAATATTTTTTGAAAAAAAAATATTTTTTTTTTACACACAACATAACAAAGAACAGAACGTACAGAAATCGGATTTATCATCGGCCTGTAGCAATAAAAAAAAATCTGTAGAAAGAAAGAAAAAATAAATAAATAAAATATAGTAATAAAAAATTCTCTTGATAAGAGAATAAAATCAGAGCATAAATGTATACAAACTTGTGTAGTACACATTTATGTACCATACCATGCATACATATATCATACATTGTGTACATTGTATAGTGTATGTATGTGCACACAGAAAAAAAAATTATACAAAGGGAAAAACAGCGAATTTTAATAAATTCAACATACACCAAATAATAATAATAAAAAAAAAATTTTTTATATAATTATGGATGGAGTTAGAGTAGATGTATAGTTAAAAATGTATGTACAAACATAAATTTGTGTATGCATATATAACACATACAATGCACATAATATTTATGTACGTGCATATGAAAAATAATACTAACTGTATGCGGAAAATAAAATAACAGGATAAAGGATGAAACCTTTCATGTGAAATTAATCTGATTTCAAATGAGAAAAATAATTGTATTTGTATGCATGTTTATATGTGTGTGTATATGTAAATGTTTATAATGTATATATTTATAAATATATGTATATATATTTCTCTGCTCTTACTCTGCTGATATACATACTATGATACTACTGCCGTTGCCGTTGTTTTTGTTGTTGTCATTATTTTTGTCAGCCTTGCTAATAATAAACGCATCCTTTATACCCATCATCTCATTAATTCTCATTTCATTTTTAATATTACTTCATCAGAAAATCCTTTTTGTGTACATATACTGTACATGTATGCATAATTATTATTATCTTCTTTTTTATTTTTTATTTTTGTAATTTTGGGCGTTGTGTGTTCTTATTGTTTGCTGTTACGTTACTGTTATTTATTTTGCATCTTGTGTATGTACTATATTTTTCATTTTTTTACTTATTTCATTTTATTTATTTAATTTTATTCTGTGTTGTCTGTTTCAATTTTTTGTGTATAACATTATGTACATAAATATATTTTGTGTCTGTATGTGTGTAGTTTTGCATTAATTTTAATTTTTGAATGATAAACATTGACCAAAAAAAAAATAATAAAAACATAAACAAAAATAAAATATATGGATTGAAAGATAAAAATGAATTTAATTGAAATTACATACACGACTATAGATACCTACGTATATAGTTAAAAATATTGCGTATTGAAACAGTTAAAAAAAAAAAAAAAAATTTTTTTTAATTTTCTACAAATTTCAGCTACACATTGTATATGCACGTACATACATTTGTATACGTAATTTCATGATAAAAACAAAAAAAGTCAAAAGTTCAAAATTAAATGATTGTGAAATGCTCTGAATTTATTATTGTGATGATGATTGTAAATTTGAAAACAAAAGCCATCCATATAATAAGTACGTGCTTACACATACATGTATGTAGTATGAGTCTGTGTTATAAATATTAATTAAAATATGTAAATTAAAAAAAAATGTACGTACCAATTTTGTAAATATGAAATTGATTGAAATGCCAAATAATTAATTTTCATATATACTTCGTTTCTCGTATGTAGATCTCATTTTACTTTCCAATTACATATATGTATATGAATATTGTAGGGAAATTGTGTATCGTATATGGGTATATGTATATATTTCACTTAGCCAAACATCAGAATATTATATATAAATTTTTATATTTATTTGATCAAGCACAAGCAGCTAGATACGAAATTGTTTTCGATAAAACTTCGGGCTGAAATCGAATTTACCCGTTTATATGCCAACAATTTTTAAATTTTATATTAAGTGCTATCAAAAAAATAATAAATTTTAGTTTTTTCATTGAACATTTTTATGAATAATATTTTAAATTCAAATTATTAACATACTTATGTACATAGATAATAACAAAATAATGTTTTACGTAACTTTATTAGGTTATGAGAAATCATGTACTGCAACAGAACAAACCTATACGTACGTATGTATGTTTTCGGTCGAATAGGATGCGATGCAAACTTTTCAATTATTTAAGTTAAGAACTTGCAATGTTTTTCATCAGTGGATGAATAAGAATGAAATGGGAGGATGTCCTGACACTGAAACTGAATTCAAAATTTACATATTACTTACAATATTTTATTATTCTAATTTGAATTTTTTTGTGTCAAAATGTTTAAATAAAAAATCCAACTATGAGCATCTTATTATTTCAAAAATATTAATTAGTCCTAGAGTATTGGAATTTATTAAAATATTGAATTAAATTAAACTGAACGGAAATTTATCTTATTTAGAACTGAACTTACAAATTTATAAACATTCGTATATACATCAATATTATTGACCGTGGTATTTGTTTGTATGATTTGTATGATGATTATTGACAAAAGCTTTCAAAGTTGATTAGTAAAAAATAAATTTTATAATGAACAAAAACCACCACAAACGATATTTGTATGTATACTTGTATATTGTCTGAGTTTGTAAATCAAAGAAAATATAGAATGCAGTCTTTGATCAAATCTTATCACAGTTCATATTCATTCATTATTACTTATAGAATTTTTGATTTTTTATACGTAACACATAACATCCAGTTAAGTAGAAAATTAAATTATTTTATAAGAAAAATACCATGATAATTAATATATATCTTTATATATAACTTTATATCTTCTGTTCTGTTATCCTCGTTGTACTCTGTACCAACCAATTGTTATACATACTCTCCTTATTCATCTATGTTTGTTAAAAAATCTATATGTCACAATTCTGCTTATCATTTTTCTTTTTGTACTTTTTTGAAAGGCATTTTCAATGTTGTTGGGTGTGGGGTATGTTGTATTATATAAAAATTCGAAACTTTCATTTCAAAAAGTTGAAATTATTTTCACTTTATCAAAATATGTATATCTTTATTATATAAAAATGTCCTTTTTTACTTTGTTAAACTATTCAAAGTAATTAAAAATACATTAGAAAATATTTAAAAATATGCACTCGTATACAATATACATGCACATATATATATTATAAATGTTCTCATAAATCTAATAATGAATAAATATTACAAAAATAAAAATGTAGACACATAATATTAACAATGTTCTTAAAATTATGTGAAAAGATTTTTGAATTGTTTCATAATAGTATTATAAAGAATTTCAAATGAAATGGATCCTTGTTTTATTTAGTTTTTCTTTTATTTTCTTTTTTTATTTTATTTTTTTTTTTTTTTGGTAATGTTTTGTTACATAAAATGAAATGGATTCATAAATTAATTTCATGTTAGAAAGAATGTAAATAAGTATGTACTTACATAAATAATGATTATACATTGTTTTGTGTTGATAAAATACATGAAATTTTTGAAAATGATTTAAAAATAAACGATTTATTTATGAGAATTATACATAATTCTCACCACATAATATATTAAAAAAATACACAAAACAAAAAAGGTTTTAATGAAAAAAGAATTTTTTTTAATCATTTTATTTTACTTTATTGTTGTTATGATACAGTTACGTATGTATTGTAATTTAAATTTATGATATTTATTTCTATATAATTATAGTACTTATGTCGAATTAACAACAAAATAAATGGTAAAATAATGAGATATTTATTATTGCGTATACATTGATACATAAATATTTATAATATACACATATTCATAAATTTTTATATAAGTATAGAAGATAAAAAAATTTTTTTGTATAAAAAAATTAAATTATAATTCTGGTCAAATGCTATTCTACTTAGTTATTCGTATCCTTTATTCGTATCCTTCAGCTTCTTTCAGCAATTTTTAATCCACCCTCTTTTATATGAATAAAATATTTCATACATACATACTCGTATATCACATAAGTTATGAATGATGTGGTGTAGAATGTACTATGTAAAGTATGTGGTGCGAATTGATATCAAAATGAAAAGTCAGAATAACACAACACACTATGTATTTATACATATTCAAGTTTAGCTCACACATACATACACTTTATTACATATATATACACACATGCGGTATATGTTCAAGATATGCATTATATACTTATATTTGTATGTATAATACATAAATGTACATTATGTCCGTATGCATATGGAATATAATAGATAGTATGTATATGTATGTATGAATAAAATTCAGTATCTTTTTGTTTATTACACTAAAAATGGTGTAAGCATATGCATCACATTAAGGGAAAATGTTATCTTTACACATGAGCGCTTTATTTTACGATTTTTTTTTTCATACTTTTTATGGGCTTTTTTTTCATACTTTTATATTTGTTTTACTTTTCGGTCTTTTCTCTAGAGAAAAAAATAATAAATTTTTTGGAATTTTACCATTTAATAAATTTGAATATGACTTCATCTTCACCACTCCACTTAACCAAACTAAACTCTCTTATTTTGCATGTAATTCATACTTGCGTTTGATTTTCTTTTTCTCTTTAATAAAAATATATGTATGTACATATAAGTACAAAATTATAATATTTGTAATATAAAAATTTATTATTTATCTTTAAATCTTTAATATATTTACATATGTATGTACATATAATTCGTAATACTTATTCCGATTAATGAAAGATACATTTTTTTTTCATTCCTATTCCATTTAGTCATCGGTATACAATAATAGTAATATGTCTATTTTATATCTTACGAGTATATTCACTTATCCAATATCCAATATCTATCATTTATGGAAAATAAAGAAACACGTACATTAAGTATCTATCTTCCAAAATTATGCATTTTCATACTTTTACAACCGCAGTCACAAAAAATGCATCAACCGTAATACATGAAGTTGAAATTGAAAAGGTTTAGAATTTATTTTTTCCTCTAAGCACATATAAAATAAATACTCATATGTCCAACGTCCATATAAAGAAGTGTAACCAATTTTTTTCAGCAACCGACACGACCAACCGACAAAAAGCACAAAAAGCAACCGACAGAAGCTTTCGTGAGAAAGGCTTTTTCTTTATTCTCTCTGTTTTCTCAACTTGTTATACATACACATAACATTCATTCAATACATACATATTTTGTTATATGAACAAAACATAGGTACATTTCAATATCTTCAAATGATCATGTATATAATGTAAGGATCAATATTGAGTTCATAATGACTTGGTATATAAAATATATAATATACGTTTATTCATATACATGAATAAATAATGTTTGTATACATGATAACTGTGTATATGTATGTATGCTTTGGTGATAACGCGATAAAAATAATAGAAATCCATTCTAATGCAATTTTAAAAATTAGAGAACCGGTTTACATAATAAATTGTAGACATGCAGTACAACATGCTGCTGCTTATGCATAATAGCAAATACTATATAAAATGAATAATATGTGTCTATTAGAATCAAAAGGGGATCATGGAGTATTAAGTGAAATTGAGATAATCATGAAAATGTTGTCATATCCATATTACTGCTATTGTCACACATTTTTAAAACCTATCCTTTTCTTTAGCATAAATAAACACGATTCAACAAAATAAAAAAAAATATTTCTTACGGTTTTAGTTAAAACTACATATAAAATTTGGAAAGGTTACTTTTTGAAACTGATACATGGAAAATGCTACCTTTTGATATTAAATATCTAAAATGAAATTCGTGAAAAAGAAGAAAACATATATAAAAAAATTCGAAACTTAATTATTTTTTATTAATAATTCATAAAAACAAAAAAAAAATAACAAAAAATAATGCCTACAAATAAAAATAATCTTTTTGATACTTAAAAATAAGGAAATGGTTACCTTTTGAAAAAAAACACTGATTTTCGATTCGATTTTTAAAGGAGAAATGGAAACTTTTTCAAATTATTTAAACTATTTCTAATAGAAAAAAAACTAACTAACAAACTGGCATATCTAACTCTTTTTTGAAAAACTCCTATGATACCCTTTTGATTCTAATAAACACATATATACAATTTATGTGATATACATGAATGAATGTATACATCTATATAAATATGATCTTTTGTACACATCCAAGTGTAATGATTATAAAAATAGATTATTCAATTATATATACCAGGATCTGTAATGTATACAGTATTCATGACCTATCTTAATATATTTAGTCATGCCAAAATACTAGATCCACTAGGAGTGCGTTCATAAACGTTACTATAGTTAACTATAGTTAACCATAGTTATCATTCGTCGTTCAGAATGGTGGTGGTGTAGTAAAACAAAATTACCAACATGAATTTTTAGCGTTCATAAACATCTGTAGTAAAGTAAATTTTTAACTATTTGATGTCAAAAATTAACCATGCTCGAGAGTAAGCATGTACGTAGTAAGCCTTTAAGTGGTAATGACATTGACAATAAAAAAATCGTTTGTCATTTAATTTTGTGTTGTGAATTTGTGAAATTTCAATTTAATTTATTTGAAATTAATTAATTTTGTTTTAAACTTAATTTTTAAAAATTAATTAATTTTTGACAAACAAAAAATATAATTATTTATAAAAATTTTTTTGAAAATAACTGTGGCTGTAGTACAACATAACATTGCTTAAACTATACCATACCATGACTATGGTTAAAGTAATATTTATGAACGCACTCTAGATCATGTTAAAAAAGGTTAAAAATATGAAAATCCTTTTCTCAGCGATTGAATTTTTTAAATATTTTGTTCGTAGGTTGAGGACTAATACCTGCCCAAATGCCTATTCAATTTTAGATGTATACATTCATTCATGTACATAAATCACATAAACAGTATACATATACATATTCATTCTATATAGTATTTGCTATTATGCATAAGCAGCAGCATGTTGTACTGCATGTCTACAATTTATTATGTAAACCGGTTCTCTAATTTTTAAAATTGCATTAGAATGGATTTCTATTATTTTTATCGCGTTATCACCAAAGCATACATACATATACACAGTTATCATGTATACAAACATTATTTATTCATGTATATGAATAAACGTATATTATATTTATATACCAGATCATTATGAACTCAATATTGATCCTTACATTATATACATGATCATTTGAAGATATTGAAATGTACCTATGTTTTGTTCATATAACAAAATATGTATGTATTGAATGAATGTTATGTGTATGTATAACAAGTTGAGAAAACAGAGAGAATAAAGAAAAAGTCTTTCTCACGAAAGCTTCTGTCGGTTGCTTTTTGTGCTTTTTGTCGGTTGGTCGTGTCGGTTGCTGAAAAAAATTGGTTACACTTCTTTATATGGACGTTGGACATATGAGTATTTTATTTTATATGTGCTCTAAGTTTATTTTAGTACAATAAAATGCTTAATAATTCTGAACAGTATTCTGAGATAAAATTACAATAAAAAAAATCAAAGGTATGCATTTTTTATGCATTTATTTGCGTTGTTAGTCATGTGAGCTAAATCAGATCAGAATGAAGTCAGAGTTATCAAATGAAATAGATGTATCAAGAGAAAATGATAAATTTTAAATAATAGCATATTTTGATATTGGATTATCTATTCGCCAAATAGTGCCAAAAATGAATCTTAATCAACGGATAGTCAAAAAAGTAAGAATGTAAAAGAAAAGATGGTCTGGATCTTGATTAAAGAGAGTTATATCAGACATTTAATAAGGCTGAATTAGAACGGCAAAATATTTCAAAAATTAAAGTGGATACGATACGATTTGATGAACATTGAGGGAGCACATCTTCACTTACTTCTCAAATAATGTCATAAATATTCAATGAAGGTGATGTACTTTTTGTGACTGCGAATGTATGTGTACACATAATATTGAATGTATTATATATGCATATATTTAACATATTTATGAATAATATGAAAGAAATATTGTAAACAGAAATTTGAATGGAATGATGTAAGGTGCGATTGTTGATTATTTTTAGTTTCAACGTTTCAACAATATCACTTACTATAAAGTATATAAACGTGAATAACAACAAAAATAACAGCTAAAGAAATTAAAGGATTTCTATATATACATAAGTACATAATATTTATGAACATATGAGTAATATGTGGTAATATAGAGTTATAGGTTATAGTATGGTTATAGGCATTATATACATTTATATGCATAGATGTATATACCTTCTTCTTTCATTAATTTCAGTACATATTTTGATATTTTTATTATTTTATTCTTTCTTTCTTCTGTACTTTTTTTTCTCTTTTTTTCGGTGTATTTTTTTGGTGGGAAGCAAATTTCAATCAATAAATTTCCCGGCATGACGTCACGACGGACTATAAGAAGTCTGCCTGCTGAATAGGAAAATTTGAACAATGATGGAATGATACATTTTATACATAATGTGTATAAGTATAAAACTACATACTTAGTAGTAGCTACAATTTTATAGGTTTGTGAACACAATTTTATATGATACTGTAGCACCACACCAACCAACAGTACTATATACCATATTATATGTATGTAACATACATAAGCTAACCAACCTAATTGCTGTTCATTTCATTTTCAGTAATGCTTTTTCGTCCTTATATGAAAATTGTAATTTTTATACAAATTTCATCTTTCGGCTTGTCAATCCAGAACATAAAACGTGTACAAAATTATATTTATATATATAAATACAAACATACATTACACATATAATGTATGTATATTGAAATATTATTTAAACGAAAATATATGCAAAAATAAATACATTTTTGGTGTTGTTGCTGTTATTTTTGTTGTTTTTTGTATAGTCTGTCTATTAGATTTCTACATAATTATATTGAATTTGTATAGTGATTGTCAGCTGTTTATCAAAAAATATAAATATGATAAGTTTATACTATAATTATTATTCAAGTATGTACATATTATAAGAAAAATTTTTATGCATTTAAATACTTATATAATTTCGATATTACATATAATTATAAAATTATAATTTTTATATTAATGGTACATACAATTCGTTAAAGGATATTATTACTTACTCATAAACATAAGCGGACATAGCATTATAATAATGTGCATTTGTATAATCCATAATGTATATCCTGTATACATACTATTGTTATACATAATTGAAATGTGTATCTATAGAGTGTAAGTTTTCTGGGATTTTCTTTTTAAAGTACGTATTCTTTTTTTTCTTTTTTGTCAAGCTTTGTCAATTTTGATAAAACATAGTACATAATGAAAATTGCAAGCATATACATAAAGTACACAGACACAAACACGTATGTATGTATATTGATTACGTATATTATAGACGTATACAAAGAACAAAATGATTGATGAAAAATTGATATTCTGACAGTATTTATTGTTGCTGTTTTTTTTTTTTGTTATTTCAATATTGAAAATAAAAATCAAAAAAATAATAATAAATAATGTGAATGTGATGTGAACTAAGAAAAAATTGTGAATAACTTCAAAATGAATTTTTATTGGAATTATGTTTGTACGAGTATATGAAAATAATGTATGTAAGTATATTCAACCAGTGTATATCGGTATATTAAAACATATATGTACATACATACACAGATAACAAAACAACTATTTATATATTTTATGTATATGTGAATGTGAATACAAATTAGTATAGCTGTTTTAGTTGCATAGATACAGTATAGTAATAGTTACAGTACTATTAATAATGTGATAAAAAATTGTATACTATTTACGCATGGTAGAACGAACATTTATGTAATACGACGAGTGTAATATGTGGAAATATTTACAAGTATTACATACTTATTTTATATACATATATGCAGAAGTGTATAGATAAAAAGTTCTTCTACATAATTTTATTTATATGCATAGTGTTTAACATACAATATATTATTCGTTCGTATCTATATTTTGTATTTTGTATATACACGATATAGGTATGTATGTCATATAAGGTAATTGTGAATACATATTTCGATTGACTTTTATTTTATTGTTCTTTTTGGCATTTTTCTCGCCTTATTAAATTACGGTTATTAATAAAATGTGATTATATTATATATACATAGATAGGTCTAATTCTTACATTTATTTACCGTATATAACTTACATTAGAATGTGTTATGTGTAAATGAAAAGGATATTTTGTATTGAATTTATTTTCATTTTTTTATTGTGTAGAATTCATCGATTTTCTAAATTAAAAAAAAAAAAAAGCAAAAACAAATAAAAAAAAACAATGTAAAAATGAATGAAATGAAAGAATGAAAATACTACTTTATGAATTACTAAATACTTTATATAAAACAAAAGTGTAATACAATATACATATGTATACGAGTATAAAATTTTTATGATATATAATATGTATATATGTACATATGTACATATTAAGTTCTGAAGTGGTTATTATATAGATATAAATTACATATTCACATGTAAGTAGGTATATACACATCACATTATTTATATTATATCGTATATTCATTTTGAGGTTATGGTCATTTTGTTGATTCTTCAATTTTTATTTTGTTTTTATTTTTTCTTTTTTTTTTTTCTTTTCTTTTCTTTTCTTTTCTTTTCTTTTCCTATACATATCACATCATGAACGCAATATGATTCCGATATCTCCTGTTGCTTTTTTGTTTGATTCATGAACTTTTACATATATGTAAGTATGCATATATATGATATGTAGTATATATACTTAACTACATACATATATACCTACTTTAATACATAGAAACATTAATTTATGTGATGTGAATTTATATAATATTTAAATAGAATTAAAGGCGAACTAATAGAAAATGTCCTTTTCAGTTCTGTATACATGCATATGTACATAATGTGTACAAGGTACAAGTTAGCAAAAAATATTTAGATATGTTTATTTTCTTGTTTAAAAATAAAAGTTAAATAAAATTTAGAAAAATTTTCAATGATCTAAATATGATAAATTAGTTTTTGATTATTATCCTTAATAAAACCATAAAACGTAGTAAAATAGACAATATGTCAACAAATATATATGTATGTATATAGTTAATAAATACGACTATGTATATAGATACTTATATTTGTATTTGTATTTGTATTTTTGATCAACAAGTAATAATATTCCAACAATATACTATTAGCTATTAGCTTTTGGATTTGTTTTTTATATTTTCATTCGTAAATAAATATTTTCTTAAATTTTTATTATTTGTATACTATATCCATATCATGAGTATTTTGTGAAATTTCTTAAATGAATATTTTTAGAATGTTTGAATCATAATATTTTCACAAATACATACATAGAATACAAATAATACATATATATGTATATATATCGTGAAACATTCATTATTTAATTAGTAATGAGTAATGACAATATGAATATGTATATAATATATAGGTGTGTATTTTTCATTTTATTTTGCGATTATTTTTAAAAAATTTTATCGAATTTTTTATCAAATTTTTTCTTGAAACTTTTAAATGTGATAAAATTCAATTTTCGGCTAAAATATTTCCTATTCTCAATTAAGATATTTCAAAAAAAAATTTACCTAAATGATTAGAATACTATTAACAAAAATTTCTCATAGTAAAACCACGTATGAATCAAGTCACAAGTTTTTGTTTGGGTGCGACTAATCAACTGATTAAATCCAGCAATATACCAGAAACTAATGTGGTAACACATACCATATTCAAACTTATCATGTAAGTCAGTAGTTTGCTGTGATAAAGGTGGTTATAATTAGCTAATTAGTTATCTTATATACAAAAGCTACACAAATGTTTTTTTTTTTGTTATAACAAAAATATTTTCTTTAAAAAAAAAAACATTCATTTTGAACTACAATTTTTAAAATTTAAAAATTTCAACGTCACTGCCTATAGAATAGATCATGAAAATTATTAATGAATGGAACTTAAATGTGTGCATAACATGCTAACATTTCAATTTAAAGTATTACAATAAGAAAGAAAATTTTAAATGTAATACATTACATAAATATTATAATTGGCCCCATAACTATAGATGTTTTTGTCTACAGTAATGCAGAGGTTATAAGGCAGCAAGATAAATGTATTTTCAATATTTCGAAATGTAATTTTCTGTGGGAATGGAATCCAGACAATTTAAATTTTTAACTTTAGTAAGATGTAAATAATTTCATTGACATACTAATGCGTAAGCACACACACATATAAATATAAGTGCAATATGAATTGCCGTATAATTTTTGTTTTTCCTCCATTTTTCCAATAACTGATTTTGAACAAATGAAATAATTTATCAAGATACATTCATGAATGTAACAACGTACATACATATGTACGTAAAAAAACACATTCGTAAAATGTGTTACATAACATGAGATACAATTTATTCTGATATTTTGTATACAAGAGTGGGTACATATAAAAATAAAAATTTATTATTTTATTAGCTCCTCTTTTATTTGTGAACTGATTTTTTTTTATTTTTTAATTTTATTCTGAAGAAAATATTCATATATGTTCAAATAATACATTACATTATATGATATGTTGCAAATTTTTCTTTTTTTATACATACATACATTTACATATAAATTTTCGGAACAATTCTTGGGTATATATGTACATACTATATAAGTGTGTGTACGTACTTTTTCATCAAAATCAAATATCTTTTAATGTAATAAAAGCTAGTTCATAAGTTTAGCTGTCACCTGCAGACCGAATAGTATCCTTAATTCATACTTGAATGATTTTTCTTTTAAGAAAGCCTATATATACACACACACTTGAAATTCATACTTACATTATGTACAAATACATTAGTGAATATTTATATATATTTGGATTTATATTTTATAGTTGTAGCGTTATAACAGTTATAGTATCATTAAATTGGTGTACAGATTTATTCTTCAAATTCATAAGAAAAATATATTCTCGTTTATATTTCGAAAAAAATTCATTTCATCCATATATTCAGAATAAAACCCTTATTTCCGTTATGATCATCATTATTCTTATTTATATTTTTTGTTTTATATGAAATTCATACTTATATATATATATATATATTTGCATAAATTTATTATATCATTCGTGAATGCATTATACATTATACACATTTTTCTGTATATATTACATAGTGTATAAAGACGTTATACTCGTATATAGTATATAATATTTCATTCAATTTCACTTGCTCTTTTATATTTTCGTCATTGCTTCAAGGGATGAATGATGATATTTTCGTCAATTTCTTCATATATATACCATCTATACATATATCCATGCATACATACATACATACATATGTACATACATACATACATACATACATATTTACGCATATATTAAATGTATGAATGTATATATCATATCACATTGATATTATATAGACTTGAAGAAATGTATGGCATTGCAGGCTTGAAATTCATTATTACGTTTAGCTTAGCTAGCTATACAATTTTTTCTTGTATTAGATTGCCTGCTAGTCAAAAAAAAAATAAATAAATAAAGTCCTTAATTTTCAGAATTTCATTGTGCGAAAAGAAAAAGAAAGAAAAGACTAAAAAAAATATTAGATATAATTTTATTTTTTGTTTCATTTTTGGGATCCTTTATATCTTTTATCATAACGTTACAGAAATAAAAGAGCAAAGAATTTGATTAAGTGGCAATTTAACAAAACTGGATAATTTTGTTTGTTTTTTTGTTGTCTATTTTTTATTAAAAAAAATTGCAATTTTATTTGTTGCTATTGACAATGCTATACATAATAAATATGTACTACGGTACTACTTAGGTACTACATATATTGGATTAGCTATTTGGTATGCTATATTCATTTTTTTTGCCATTTTATTTTTAATGAAAATTCCAATCTTATATTGAATTTTATTCATTTATCTTATCATAAAGTTATAAAATTTGAACCTAAATACATACATACATAGTAAAATGTATTGTATATATAAGTTTTGTTTATACGTGTTTATAAATTTGATTCAAAGAATAAATTATTTTACAAATAAATATACATATACATATACAACATAAAACATCGTTGCAAAAAAAGAAAAATATATGCACAAGAAAACGGACAAAAATCAATACGCATATACTCATACAGATGTATTAAATGAAGAATATTTTTTACATTAAATTAGAATATATTTATATACAAATATATTTAATAAGAACTGAAAAAGAATTTTAATACTAAGAATTCTTTGAGTCAAAATCTAAAAGTATCACGATATTATGTACCAACCAATGAAATGCATTCGTAATAATATTATAATAAAAGTTAGTAGCAAAAATTTTATATAAAATATATAAAATACAAGTACTTAGTATACATTTACATTATGTGTGCGTATATATGTATATTATATGAACGCATAACTTTCATTTTAAGAAGAATTCAATTTTTTTTGTTTTTTAAATACATACTGATATTGCTTTGAGAATATTAATAAGAAAATTCAAATTTCAAAGAAAAATAATTGTGGTAAAATAAATACATATATAGTATGTACATAGTTTGAAAAATAAGATATGTATACTATACATACGTACCATATAACAGCTTTTTAGAGAATTTCAATTTATAATTTCGAAAATGTTTCGCATAAACCATCATAAACTTTGTTATTGCGAAAATGGCAAAAATACAGTATTATACGGTATAGCATATAAAGTACGAGTATTTATATAATTTATATACTACAATACAAATAATACATAAAATATGCATTGATATGATATGCGTATATATATGTAATAAAAATTAAAAGTATAAATAAATATTCGTACATATTAAAATAAAAATAACTTTGATACATTTTAATTTTGAATGATTCATAAAAGAAATTTATTTTAATTGATTAGTTAGCTAGACTAAAACCTAAAACTATTGCAATTTTTCATTTCATAGCTACATAATGTACTATATAATGTATATAGTTTGATAATAATGATAACATCAAAAGAAAATCAAATAGTATACAGAAAGAAGTGTATTATAGTTATTGTATATACATACATACTTACATACATATATACATATATAGGTACGCTATAATTACCACTCAATTTTTTATGAAAATTAAAAGATAAATTGCAAAAAAAAACTTTTAAACTTTATAATTGAATAATTATTAGCTTAATATGAAAATCTAAAAGTTCGACGATCCATTCAAATTTCCTATATTCTATGGTTCTATCTACTTACGAGTATATATTATAATATCTGGTATGTAATAATGTATTTGATAAAGTTTGTGCTTGAATTTTTAATTGATTAAAAGCTAAAACATCAGTAATGAATTTAGTTTTCTTTGTGAAAATTTCCTTGTTTTTTTTTCTTCTAATTTTTGCTTTTTTGAAATAGTTTTCATTAAAATCTAAATTAAAAATAATTTATTTTCATTTAATCGAAGAATGATATATTTTTTTTAAATTTTAACATACAAACGATCAATCATTTCAACAGTCCTTTATATCAATTTCGGTTGTTAAGTGTGGGTATTTTCCTGGCCTGTATTTAAGCGCAGCTCAAATCGATTGAAGATGTTCACTAAAATGACTTCTAGTCTTATTACTATAATGAATGCGTCGACAATTTGTTGTCAATTCCGAATTATTGAGTTATTTGGTAAAGAACAAAATTTTAAAGATAAAGATTATCGAAAATTAAAAAAAAAAAAAATTCCAAAGATTTAGTGGCTCATATATTAAGCACCTATACATTAAGCAAACTATTCACACAAATAAATATCGAGTATTGGTGAAATGAAAACAATCTTAATGATTATTCAGACAAATATTTTTAAATTCAAGATCATATCATTTTCAGGAGTACTTTTTAAGAAATAGTTTTTTTTTTGTTTTCTGTTTTTCAAGAGCAAATTTAAATCGTGAATTTTATGAATTTTTTCTTTATATTTTTAATATTGAAATGAAAAACAATTTCAACATCTATTACTCGTATTTTTGTATCCTTTTTTACGTACGTACTCGTATTGCATGTACATAAAACAAATACAACATCAAGATATTTCTTCTGATGTTCCAATTAAAAATTGCTACGATATTTCTCTGTTTTCATTTCTTTTTAATAAATTATACAAATAAAAATTTTTTTATTTTTCTTCCTGCATTTATTTTCATATTACTTGAGTTGAAATACTCTACGAGCTTTATAAGCAGGACAAACATATAGAATGACATTATACGTTCATCATAGAATGATCTAAATGTAGTATACATAGCAGATAGCACGTACAATTGAGTTGAAGAAAAAAAATGACATTAAACAGAAAAATTGTCCGAAACAAAATACAAAACAAAATTTAAAAAAATAAAAATAAATGAAATAAAATAAGAAAAAAAAACATGATTAAATGAGAAATAAAATAAGTATGTATACGTGTAGTATTTATAAAAAGGACATACCATATACACCAACACCTACAAAAACCTAACTATATGCATACAATGGTAGTAAAACACAAATAGATCGGCTTTTTCAAGGGTCGATCGCAGTGTTTTTTTTATTAATTTCTTTCAATTTTTTTTGCTATTTTTTCTTTTAATTTTCCACTGCCCATACTTAAATTATAGTACATAGTACTATACTATACTACAGTAATCGGTTTTTATAATAAATCACGAAAATTAGAAAAAAGAAGTCACTTTTAGATGAGTTCAGTTCACTCTCTCAGAATTATTTTACTATGACTTGACTATGACTGTATGATTTTTATTTTTATTTTTTCTGTACAATTTACACCCACTCTCGCTATCCCCTGTATACAGGATTCACAATATTCTCAATTTGCAGAATACAGTACAACTTCAAGATAACTACCCAAAAGACAATAACAAAATACTCTGATGATAGAAATAAAATGCAAACAGTTCAACATTATATGTGCTGTGAGGGATATAAAAATCGATCAGCAGTACCATCAACATCCCTTATTTCGGGATTGTAAAATATTTGCAGTTTGTATTTTCATTTTCATATTTTCCTTTTTCTCCTTGTTTTTTTTTTCTTGTTATGCTACAGAGTGCTCGTTTGTTTGTATTACACTACATCACATCTCAACTATATGTGTGTTGTGTACATAGCATACAGCAAACGAAAAATATGTACTTACTTACATATGTATATATGTAAATATGTGTATAATGTACTAATATTTTGCTTCATCAATATTATCAGTATTATTGGTACTGGTGCACTTGTTCTTTTTTTATTATTATTTTTTATTGTTGTTTTTAAATTCATCATTTTTGTACAAAAAGCATCTTTTTCACACATATACGTAATTCCATATGAAAATTTCTCAAAGTTCACATGTTCATCTCAGTCATACGTAAATCTGATGATAAAGTTGGGTGGTGGGCTGATATGTACATGCATACATACATACATACAAACACTCACACACACACACATGCCATATATTATTGTATACTTTCAAAATTACAACCCTTGAAAATTTCCACTAACGCACACAACAAAATCATAAATGAGATTTACTGAATCTATTACATACATCAGAAGGGTTCTTTTTAATTGCATATATACGTACATGACTTTCATATATAATACGCGTGTGTAGTGGTCGTAGATTTTTATAGTATTGGTTGGTTGAATGGATATAAATTTGAGTGCGGAGGGTAAACTGTGCTGAGCATGTCTTTTTCAACAGTAGACTTGAGATGCTGCTGTTGATGGTATCGAGGGTGGTTGGCGTTTTTCAAATGATATATGGGATGAATGAGATGCTGTCATTTTTTGAACACACAAAAAAGTATGAGATTTTGAAGATATGTACTTGTATATACTTCATACATTTTGAGCTAAATATACATCAAACTACATAGTAAAAATTGAAATGACTGTAGACTAGCTTTAATGACAATACGTACTTTTGCTCCAGCACTTGGAATCCAGGGTAGCTGCTGAATTTTATCGATGTTCTGCCCTTAAGTTCAGGGCCCGGTGTAGTCGATTTGCTTGTATTTCATATTCATATATCCTTTTAATTTTATCATTCTTATTCCAGTATGTATGGGTTTATGATATTTTTCGTTTTCTTATTATATTTTGATATTTTTACTATATTCCATAATTCGTACTTTTGTTTTATTTCTTTTAGCTGTTGTTGCTCCAGCCATTGATGATGATGGTGAAGATGCTGTTGATGCCTTTCACATTCTTCGGATTCTGAAAAAGTTTTGTTTTTCCGGCTAAAATTAGTTTTTCGTTTTGTCGTTCTTCCAATTTTCATATTTTTTGTTTGTTTTTCAATTTTTTGCAAAAGTTTACTAATCCTGTGTAAATGTGTACTTACATATGTGTGTGTATCTATGCGTTCACTTTTATACACATATATATATGTGTTAGTTTTGAACATATGTAAACATACGTATGCATTCGTGTATGTATTTACAAATTTAAATTCAAATTGAAAACAAAAACAACAATGATGGGAGTTTTCCGATTGTTCAGGCGTTATATTGTAAAAATAATGATGTTCATGTTATCGGTAAGGAGGTTGAAGACGGAAAAAAGGATGCTGAGGACGATGATGTTGACGATGTTGATGATGATGATGAAAAAGATGATGATGTTGGTGATGATGATAATAATGATGATGATGATGATGACGGCTTTTTAGAATCGATTGTTATTGTGCATGTATATTTTAAAAGACATATATATTTTGATAATTTCATTTGTGTTTGTGTATAGAGAACAGGGGCTCGCTACACCGACCGCGATTCGTAGTAGACGTTTAGGCGTCAACTAGTGCGCTTGGTTCGCTTTAGCGGTACTCACTAGAGAGACATCTATCAAGGATAAAACTAAATTACTGTACTACCTATATTATATTTTTTTTTGTTAAAAAAAAATTTTTTTTTATTATGCAAAAGAAGACTTTAACTGTATTTTATAAGCCTTAATCATTATCATTATTTTTATTATTATTCGTCAATAAAACGTTAAATTTGAATGAGACGAAGGAAATTAAAACAAATTTTCCAAAAAAAACAAAGAACAACTTTTCAAATTTTTGGCTAAATTAATACTAAATTGCTAAAATAAAATTTTTCACGTCTAAATAATATTATCTTTTTAAAAATGAAATCAGTATATTTGAAATATGTGAAAATGTAATTCGTTTTGAATAATAGATGTGTAATCGCGTATTTATACGTATTATGTGAGTTATCATAAAAATAAATTCTAAAATAATTGTGCTTAAATCTATTATAATTACGGTCTTATTTATATATATACATAGTCGTATGTATACGTAACGAAATAAAAATCAATCTACAAAGTGTTATACATTCACACACGAGTACATGAATCGATTAATATAATTAATCGTAAGACATTGATTTAAATTGTGATCATATAAAAATTTGCTGCATTTCTTTTAATTACAATAATCACATATAGTATACACAAAAGTGATCTAAGTATAATCAAACAATTCACTGATATCTCAAGTAATCTTCTTTAAAAAAAAATTATTTTTAATTCAATTTAATAAAATTATACTATAAATGCATTTAAATGAAAAAAAAAAAATTCAAAAACGAAAGGTAGGTAAAAGTGAAATTTTTCTTCTCAAAAAATTGGGTGATCATAAATTTTAATCAAAAGAATAAATTTTTGTAGATATTTTAAGCATACACTTATCAATATGTACTAATAAAATTTTTTTTTTAATTATAATTAAAAAGAAATTGTAACAGAACACTATTCAATTGGGGAAATCATATTTTTGAATGAAATCAAAATTGAATATATTTTCGAAATTGTCAGCTCTAACCAAATTAAAATTTATATTCGAATTCAATGATTTCAAATGAATCTACCATATAATTCACATGCAAAATTAATTATTTGAAATTATTTATTAAGAAACTGAAAATTAACGCAATTGTCCCATATATCATTGAAACAGTTTCAAATTTTCGATTTTCTGAGAATTATAGAATTTGTATGTTTTGAAAATGTTTATAAATGGTGTAAAAATCTGAATTGATGAAAAAATTTTTTTATATTTGATTTACTTATTTATTTATTTTATTTTACTTATTTTCCTTTTTTTTTCTCTTCTTTTCGTAAAGAAATAGAATAAATAAAATTTTGACTGCTTCATTATCATATTAAAGTCTATTCTAAAGGCTACATAATTTTTTCACATTTTTATAACAATTTTTCCTCTTCCTAAAGATTGTATTTTCGATCTGAATTTGATACAGTTTGAAATCTGAAGTTTAAAAATTCAAGGTAAAAATATTATTTTCTGTAATATCAAAACTATAAAATTTTACTACATATACCGTATAATGTGTATATTTTTAAACGAATCTACATATGTACATACATATCGATTAAAAATACAACAGAATTACGACATCATCAAGATTTAGCATATAATTTATTTATAAAAAGAGAAAAAATTTAAAAATAGATGTAATATAATAATAAATCGTCATTTTTTTTAATTTTGAATTTTTCTCCTTTTAAAAAAAATCTCAGATATTGAATGAAAAATTATTAGTTATTACATTTCTTTTTTTTTTCTTTTTGTATTTCATTGATTGAATTTCGATTTTCCTCATAATTATTTCCAAAGGATACATACAGAAAGCACAATAAAATATGATAAATGTCATAATAACTAAATATGTATACGTAATTTAAGTTGACAATATTATGCACCAAATATACCTACGTATATCATAATATAATAAAGGTATTCACTTAATGTAGTAAAAGGCATGAAAACCAAGTAAACCTTTTAAAAACTTGTGTTTTACCGTTTTATTAAGTTTACTATGTTTACGTGCCTTTTACTACATTAAGTGAATACCCTCAATGAATTTAATACATAGTTGAAAGTTGCACAACTGAATATGATATTTAACAAAGGAAAAAATCATGAATGAATAATTCACATAATTTACAACAGAATCTTCTCAGCTGCCGAACGTTATTTCATATCCATTTATAATTCACATTCATGATTATTAAATGGAGTAAAAACATCATACAACATGTTAGAGTATATTATAATTTGTACTACAGTTTTAAAAAATATTATAAAATTTGTCGTAACGCAAACGAAACTTATTAAACGCAGCATTTTATGTATAGATAACTAAAAATAAAATTAAAGTGCACGATCTTGTTTTTCTCAGATGATAAAATAACTCAATCATAAGAAGTAATTTGAAATATTTTTTTTCAGTCATTTTCCAAAAACCATTTCCATTAATCTATTAATTCACCATTGAATTTAAATTAATAATTCTCTCAAGTAAACTTTTCTATAAGAACTATATTTATTGCGTAAAAATTGAGAATGGCTATTTGCAATTTCAACGATTTTCGCTATGTAAAATTTCATATTATTTTGTGTTTTTTTTAATTTTTATATTTTGTAAGTATGTATCATTATCGTCATCATGGGCATAGTAGACCTCGAATAGCCAAAACAGTCATCAAAGTGATTTCTAGTTTAATGTGAATTGAAAACCATTGAGTGAGTTGTTCTTTATGTGCGTGCAGTATAATAAAGAAAAATTATAATTCTGAACGTAATTTCGATATCATGTATTTACAGTGTGTTTCACTACAGAAAGCCTGCAAAAATAAAAAACGAATGATTGTTTTGACTAGGTATATACTTTATTTTAATCAGCTATATAAACTCTAGTTCGCGTTATATTCAATAGCTCGTTCAGTCTCCACTCGCTTCAATAACATGGCGGCATCTTTCATCACAACTTTCCATTAATTTCTTGGCGTACTCCCCGCTAAGGTTCTTCCAAATTCTTTTTAGCACTCGAATTAAATAATTTGTGTTTTTTATTTTTAGCCCCCGCAATTTCTGCTTCATGTAAGCCCACATATTTTTAATAGGGTTACAATCTGGAGCTTGTGAAGGCCAATCCATAGTATTGATCCCATTTTGAGATTTCCACTGGGTGCAAAGTTGACTCCGATGTTTGGGGTCATTGTCTTCTTGAAGAATCCAATCTCGATTTCCGTGTTCAAACCAGTTATTTGTTGATCGTAACAACCCATTTTTATATATTTTGGTCATTTGTTTCGCATTCAGTATCCCCGTAAAACATATCAAATAACTGAACCCCTTTTGACAAAAGGCCCATAAACGTGTACCTTTGCAGGGTGTTTTACAGTACGTTCTATGTACCGTTAACCTTTTTTCGTCCAAGCACGTCTCAAAAGATTTGAAACGAGAAAAGAAACCTCATCCGTGAAGACTACATTACTCCAATCTCGTTTAATATTCTTTCGGGCCCATAGCAACCTTTTTTCCATATGGGAACTTGTCAATAAAGGTTTTTTCATAGTTGACAAGTTTTTTATTTGAAATTCTTTGAGACGTCGCTGAATAGTTGAAGTGGAGATGTTTATACCCTTTTTCGATAATTTTTCATGTGCTTGTCGAATCGATATTGAAGGATTTTCTAAAAATATCTTCTCTATTGTCTTATCGTTGCGCTTTGTTGTCGATCGAGGCATGTCCTTTTTATGCACGTCATCTACAAAACCAGTTTCCAGGTAACGTTGATTCCGTATTCTAATGAAGAATCTTGATTTTTTTCAGATACCTAGCTACTTCTGCTACGGTCATTTTTGGTCTCTTAGGATGGCTAACTAAAAATGCTGCTTCAAACCGCACCTTATAATATGAACTCATTTCACTTTTACTATTGTAAAAACTAATTAATGTCACTTACAGCAAAAAAATTATACTGCTAATTAGATTCGATTGCTCCTTATATAGACAAAAAATTTTACCTGTAACTAAAAGGTTGTAGATAAAATCGAAGGCTTTCTGTAGTGAAACACACTGTATATCAGAGAAAATCAAAGTGATTCGAAATATTCGATTTCAAGACAAATTTTTCTTGATTAATTTTGATTTTTGGAATTGAAATTCCTACAACTTGATAAACAAATAAGAGTATTTAAGCATTATATTTAAAAAAATTTTTTTTTTGATTTTATTTAGAAGAAAGAAACAAACAACTTAAGATTTCAATTCTTTTAATATCCTTTAAAATATTTTTAAAATCAGAACTAAAAATAACATCAAAAATTTCACTTAAAACCGTCGGCATTAAAAATATATTATTTTATTGAATAAAACATACATATGTTAGAAATTGTAATCCGCAGTAAAAAAAAAAGGAAATAAAATTCGAAAATATTTGTTTTTAAATTTAAAAAAGTCGATGTTTAAACAAAAGTTATATTTCGGAAAATTATATATATTACTAATTGATTATATAATTTGAAATCAGAGTAAAAAAAAATAATTAAATCTCGAAATCTGATTATATTATGATACAAAATAAAATAAAAAAAAAAATGAAAAATGAAATTTTAAAAAATTGATTTGTATATTTAATTTACAATAAATCATAAATTTAAATGTGGGAGATTTATATCCGAAAAAAAGAAAACAATTACCAACGTAATCATTATTGTTTCTCAAGAATAAAAAAGTGCTAACTTTCAAATAAAATAAGTCGACTAAAATCAGAATTCGTTCAAAATAAATTTGATAAAATCAACATTTAATTCAAATTAAATATTTGAAATGAATGTAATACTTGAATCGTTTCTTTGAAAGCCATCTAAGCTTATTTTATGTTATGTGGAGGTATATGTACATATATGTATATAATATATATGTAAGATACAATGTATTTATGTATATTAAGTGCTCACGGATCCATTATTTCACACACACAGAATTATCAGTAATTCTGTTAGATATATCATCCAGCTTATCATTAGTAATCAGTTACTGGTGTGTACATTGCTGATTGGAATTAATGATGGGCTTAAGCGAGAGTAGTGCGATAGCTGGGATTCGAACTCAAACTTCAAGTGTGCCTTTCTAACACCACAACCATCGAACTATTCAAGCCCCTGATTTAAGCTTTTACATCACTTTTACAGAAAACAACTCGGTTATAAATATTCGAATTAATAAATTCGCAATACACAATTAACAACAACAACAAATAATAGATAAATAAATGATTTCTTGTTAAAAAATATCTTTTAATAAATTTCAAATTATTCTTCTTTTTCTGATTTAGAGTCACAGCCCAACTTGGACTTATCCTCCTCTATAATTCGCCTCCATTTCATTCTATCTCTCGCTGCGGCTTTCCAATTTCTCACACTAATTCTTCCATGTCTTCCTCAAAGTCCTCTTTGTATCCCTTTTTAATACATAATTACCTGCAAATACATATACATACGTGCGTACATACATATATTCACGCACGTTATATTGGAGGAATTTTAGTTAATTGAGAAAAAATTTTTTTAAATTTGTGGTAATGAGTAGGTCAGTAACATAACGGCACTTTTATTATGAATTGCTTTAAATGGTGATGGTATAAAAAAGTTAAAACAATAAAAAATATTATTCAAAGGATATTCATATCGAATTACAATTACAAAATCAATGAAAATTAATCAGGCGAAAGATAAGGAACAAAAGCATTCGATTTATATTGGTATAAGCGTTAGTTTGTATACAATACATACAAGTACAAATTTGTTTAAAAAAAAGATTGACGAGAATCCTATTATAGAAATATATATACTCGTAAATATGCATAAAACGTGCGTATGTATAGTATTTTTAAAGGTGAGTGTGTCGTTTCATTGATGAAACATGAATCGACAAAAAAAATCTTTTTTTTCATAATGCAGAGGACTTTTTCATTAGCACACTACTCTATAAGTTCGATAGCAAACATTTTAAGCAAACGGGTCGAAATATTATTTATCATATTTAGAACTGACAAGCTCTTATATCGTGTAAAGAGTCCTTATTTTACCCTGTCTATATATACGCATTTATACATACATATAATCAGACAATGTAATAAAATATCCGTGCACAATATTACATACAGATTTATGAATAATATATACGAACACATTATATACATACAAAATATATAAAAATTATATACAATACATTTTGTATCAATACATAGCCTTACATATAGGACATGAGTACATATTAAATAAATATATGTGTCTAAATATATTATATACATGTATACATATATAGACGTATATACATAAATATTAAATCTCATTCTTTATTATTATTTTTTTTTATTTGTATTTCTTTTATTTATGTTTTTTTTTTTACTTTTTGTTTCATATTTTTCTAGGCATTTATGTGTATAGATTGAATGCATAGGGTAAGATTAGCAGATAATAGTCCTTCATATTGCAAAAGTGGGGAAGAAATTTTTATATAAAGAAAACAAAAATTAAAAAAAAAATTAAGTATTTTATTGAAAGGGAAAAATATACACGTATACATATGTATATGAATATGTGTAAATATATGAACATACATAAACTTTCGCTAATATTATACATAATTTATTTGTATGATTAAAAAAAAAATTGAAAAAAAGCAAGCGAAACAAAAAATCGGGACAAAAGGTCATTTACGTCATTCTGTATATAGCTTATACATATGCATATGTACATATTATAATACATAGCTGATGATAACATACCGATTACAATATGTAGTATTTTGAAAGAATTAAAGTCATTCAAAAAAAATGAAAAAAAAATCGTTTAAAACGAAAAACAGACGACAGAGTAATCACTGGTTCAAGCACATCCCTCCCTCCAATATAATATATACTGAGAGACGAAAAATAGAATGAATGAAATTAAAGTTCTAAAAAGAAAAACAGTTGAAATTGTATAATGTAAAAATCTGTTTTCAAAAAAATAAGTATGTGATTGACATTCAATTCATTCATTATTTTTTGTAAAATTTTCAACAACGTAAACACACCCTAACTAACGATCACTTACATATATTTTCAGTTTTTTTTTTCTTTGCATCATTATTATTTTTAAATGAAATATAGTTGATAATTCTTATTGTATCTCTTTTACAGTTACATATTTTTCTTAATGTTTATTTTTAGTTTTTATTATCCAATAATTGAACCGTTTTCTTTGAAAGTGATTTGAATCCATTTTTGGTAAAAACTTAATTAATAAGTATTTTAACCATAACTTCTTTAAAATTTTCATTATTTGGTCAATATACTTAAATTTCCGTATTTAATGAAGCCACATCACCATTAAATGTCCATTAATTAAATTTAAAGGATGAATTTTCAAGCAAAATTTTTAACGGAAGATTTTTGAAATAACTTAGTATCAAAAATATATTTTAAATTTCGATGCTTTTAAAAACCTCCACTCAAGAAATAACATCAATAAATGCAGAATATAATTTTTGAGAAAACTAAATGCATTTGCATGTTTTATTTCAATCTGAGATAATCAGAATATAAGAATATTTTTAGGTGTTATTATCGATCTTATAAATTTAGAACTTGTTAATTAACAGATTTTAATCATAAGTGGCTGAGTAATGGAACAACTGGCCAGTTCTCTCGAAGACCCGGGTTTGATTCTAATTCGAGACAAAAGCAGAAAAAATAATTTTAAATTTTTTTCTTTCCTATTTTAACTGTCTTTACCCCTCCAGTTCACCCAGCTTTAAAATACTAGATTAGTCTACTTACTTGCTTATTTGAATTTAAAAAATAGATCAGCGTCTTACTCCTATAGCCTATTATGGCTCTATCATGTAAATGAGTTTCCTTCTCTACCAACAAATCAATGGTCCGCAATTTACATTAAACTGTAAGGTATATGTATATAATGATAGTGATAAGTCTAGAAATCTCTCCATTCAAAGCCTTGGCTCCTTAGAGCTACAATACTATTGAAGAAGAAGAAATAAACATGTTACTACTACAAACATCAAGGACATTGGTTTAAAGAATCTTATAAATTAATGTAATTGAATATTTTGGTTTTAAAAACTCAACAAATCAGCTCGTTCGTGCTGACAAGTGGGCTTTTGTCCTGTAATTGATTAGCAATGTTAGAAAGTTCTTAGTGGTTAAAAAAAATTTCTTAACTAAAGCAGTTCGAAATCAGTGTGCAATTCACGATGAAGTAATAATTTGAGTAAATATTAATAATAAAAATTTTAAAAAGTTAAATTAAAAAAGTGAAATTATAAAAGCCTGTTTTTGAAACGCAGTAATATTATTTTACTATAAAATGCAGTGAAATATAAAACGTTCAACATGGTTCAACTATCCGTATCCTGTGTGTGAGCTTTAAAGCAAGATCCGATCAAAATTATTTTAATGCGATATTAAAACTAAATAATCAAAATGTATAACAGTCGTTATAGATTATTTACTGCGCAATATTTGATAACATAGACTAACTTCGAAACACAGCCTAAATTCTCATCCATACTTTGTGACATTTTTTATTTAGATAAATATCACTTACATCCGTGTGAAATAAATGTTTAACTTCATTCAAATTTCTGAACAAAATGTGTTTTAAGTCTTTGTTTATTTATACAACTCAATTTATTTTTC
This sequence comes from Villa cingulata, assembly GCA_951394055.1. Lineage (NCBI taxonomy): Eukaryota > Metazoa > Arthropoda > Insecta > Diptera > Bombyliidae > Villa > Villa cingulata. The sequence goes on along the minus strand of OX596018.1, from coordinate 34,237,686 downwards.
AGTGTATCTTAGGTAAATTCATAGATTTTTTTCAAAAAAAAAAAAAAAAAAAAAATCAATAAAAAAACACTTCTGAATTTACCATATACATAACTTCAACGATCAACTAAACGAATATTCACAAAAGTAATTAGGTCAATTAAAAAATTTTTTCAATATGTTTTCATTCTCCACATTTTTTCGTTTTCAAATATTTCATCATTCAATTTTATTTATATCCAAAATCAAAAATAAATTATATTTTTTAATATAGTAATGACAACGAAATCGATTAGAGATGGAAACAAAAATTTAAACAGTGATACATCATTCATGTAATGTATAATATTACCATTACGATATCATTCATTTACATATATAGCAGGGATTTTGATATCAAAAGGTGACAGCTGCTAGACTTTTACGGCATGGTGTTTGGTGTATGGTATTAACATCAACCCCTAAAAACATTGAATGTCGTCATTGTTGCTGACGCACATACATATGTATACATACACATTCAGATATCCTGGTGTGATATCAAGACTCTGTCTGTAACCATATATTGGAGTCATCGACTCGCCCTAATGTTCGAATACACAAGAGACAATAAACCTTCGAGAATTATTACATTCATGCGTATATGTAAATGTAGTATGTATGTACATTCGTATACTTATGTATTATAAGGAGTGCAGAGCTGCACGATAAGGACTATACATAGTTTAAAGCCAGCCTTGAAGTCTAGAGTATTGCAATACTCATGTATAATTTAATATGCTTCTATAAAATAAGTGATCCTTACACAGTTTACGGCATTTACAGAGTTATCCAAATTCATGTTTTTGTTCCCCTTTTTTTTACGGTTCTGTATAAATGACATATTAAAAAGTACCGCCGAATAAAATTGTTAAGCGTGCATATGACGTGCATATAAATAATATATACATATATAATACATTGAGCCTTACATCACGCATACATACGAGTATATATATATGTATACATATTTATTAGCACCCAATTCATATGTGTTCGAAACGTGTTTAAATACGTACTAATGTGTACTGTAAGAAGTACAATTTACAATATTCATACAAAAGTCTGTTATTTTTTTCTTCTGGTTTTTTTGAAAGGTAACTAACCCCTAAAAAAGTAAGAATTGAACCGATTTCAATATTTCAATTTAGAGCTCTGTAAAGTATAAACTATAGTATCTGATGTTTAAGCTGCAGTTGCATGCGTGTAAAATATATAACGCATGCGTAAATATTTTGTCTTTAACGACTGATGTTTTTTTTTATAATTTTTGCATAATTTATTGTTGTTGTTTTTTTTTTAAATGTATGCCGCATATAATGGTTTTATTTTGAACTTACTTTAGAATTTAATAAAAATATAATTAATCAAGAACGCATATAAGTACATAACTAAAAAGTGAAAATTAATTTAATTTAAAATTGAAATATTTCTGGAAAAAAAACTACCAGCTATATCTACACTACAATTATGTGAAAGGATACTTTAATACTTGGATAAAAGTCAAATAAAAATTAAAATGTGTTTTTTTTTTATTGTCGTTCTTTTTGTTTCTAATAAGGGACGTTTTTCTCCTGGTGTCCACTGTAGGCCTATATGTCATTTTTTAACATAAGGCACGCGGTGAATGCCAAGAGCGAACGAAAATCAACGATAATTTTAATAAAGTTTTTACAATATTTTTATTTTTGTGAACAATTAAATTTAATTTTTACATACAAACATAAAGAAAAATGTGAAGACAATTGAATATGTAATATGAATTTAATAATATAATTAAAACAGGGATTATAAACAGTAGTTTATAGTTTATTAGAAGTTCAGTGATATTCTAAATCAATAAGTTTTAAAACAGAAAAATAATAGAGGGATTCATGTCACGTTTCGTAGTCCTTGTAGTTTTCGTAGTTTATTTCCATACATTTATGAACTACGAAAATTTTGAAAAACTACGAAGGTAAAATGCTTCGTATAGTGTCTAACGTATTTCGTATAGTTTCGTAGTTGATGTCTAAAAGTTTTTAGTTGCCACAGAAATTAAAATATTATAAAATAAATATAAAAGCTGAAGTATAAGCACTACGAAAAAGTAAATTACGAAGAGATTTGAGATGGTTATTCTTCATTCATGTCAACAGAAATACGAAACTATGACGCAACGAACTACGAAAAATTGACAAGAATCCCCCTAATATTTATGTTGATGTGATGAACATATGATACGTATACGTAAATAAGTTATGTGGTGTAAAATATGTTTAAATTTTAAAATCTATTAAAAACCGATAGTGTCGATTGATCTGGCCTTCCTTGAAATTACATACATTACATATAAATACTCGTATTATAAATCCTTTTTTATATTTACTGCAGTAAAAGTAATGAAAATTGACTGACAAAAACAAACCAAGAATTATATAAATACAATAATACTATGAACACTATATAATATATAATATTTTTTATTATAAATTTCTCGAAAATATGAGTTTTTAGTTACAAATATATGATTAAATAAAATTGATAAAATTTTCACAATGTGTGCTATTCTAAAAATTAATCTAAAATGCTGAATTTAAAAATGTAATAAATACAGGTCAAAAATTATTTTTAACTATAGCTGCCGAATGTTACCTATGAATATCATTTATAATTTTCAAATGAAATTATACTGTTTGTTTTATCATATCCTAAACTAGCTTGTGAAAAAATTTTTGCCTGTTTTATTATTGTAAATTGAGCAGCACATTTGTTTTCATATTTACCTTCCCAGACTAATTTAGCTAAATTTACCAGTGGATGTGAATAAGCGAAGGTTAAGAACCAAGGCTTTATTAATGGACATTTAGCAATTTCATTTAGGTAAACAGTAGCATTTTCTGCGGTAAGACCATCAGATGAGAAACAAACAGCTGGAATTGCAGGAGGAACAGTTCTTCGCAGTGCTGTAATCGTAGCCGCAGATATTTGTCGAAAATTGTATCGTTTCGTGCACAAACTTCCAGATGTTACAATATTTGTTCGTAGTATAACACCCTCTAAAAAAACTCGGTGATTCATCAGAGCCTTACATACAGTAGATAAAATTATTTCAGTGACCTTTTGGCATTGCTCCAAATTATGATATCCTTCTGAGAGGACTTTGCATGTTATCATCGGTAAAATTCCTTGCGATTGACAGATGACAGCAAATCGAGCCAAATTTTCACTATTTTGAAAAATACAATGGTGAGTTGGAGTATTTTTATCAATTTTGAAAATGCATTTCCAATCTGCAATATCACATCCAATTTCTTTGTACTTTTTACAGCGTACATTCAAATTATCTAGACCTTCAGTAATACGTTCATTTTCAAATGAAAATATCGGAACAATATTTCTGTAAACCTTAACACCAATAACTAGGTTTCTTTCCTTCAAGAATTTCGGAAATGGACTACCATCACTTGCCAACAAATCTAATGATTCTTCGTCCAATATTACAGCAGAAATATAATGAGAAATTTTTGGATCGATTTTGAACAATAATTCACGATAAGCGATACGATTTGATTGAGTGTTTTCAAGACCAATTTCAATAAAAGCCTTTGTGGTAGATAAAAGAATTTCATACGCAACGAAAATACCTTTTCCGGAGACCGTTACATTTGAAGATATTTGAAGTAATCTTTCTTCTAATTCTTTAGAAAGATATTTGAAATTGGAAACCATTCTTCTTCTTATTCGATTTAGATAATTTAAATAAAATGTACAAATTATAAAGCAATTAAAATAATAACTTAATAATTATGCAGAATTTTGTGATTGATGATAATAAAAAGAAAATACATACTAAATCAATTTGACATACACAAATCAAATAAATTAAATTGATAAATATTTAGTGGTAACTATGACAATTACAACTGGGTTTGCCATGAAAAAACTTTACTTCATAGAACAATTAAAATATTTGACGTGAAGGAAACTCGAAATCTAAAGCACTGACCAGAGATATCGATGTATAATCGAATAAGATAACAAAAAAAATTGATTATAATCAACATTTTTTTCTTTTTTTGCCAAACACAAATTTATAATTCGATCACCACACAGTACATGTTTGTTTTGTTTGTTTAGGGGGAGGTATAAACCAGAGAACTCAGACAAAATCGTTGTCCATTGTACTCGAACATACTAACGTCAAATAATTTTGATTAACTTATCGATGATCGACACGTTCTTAATGTTCGAAAGAGTTATATGTATGTAGGTAATAAATAAAAAATTATATATGACATATACATATGTAATGTATGAGAATTTTTCATATATGAAATAAATAAAGAAATTTCTATTTTATTTAATTCTGAAAATAAATTTTAATTATTAATTGAAATTTGGATACGTGACTTTGCATCATCATATTGAATAAAAACATTTTACTTGAATGAGACTACTTTATCCAACACTAATTGCGAATTAACGTTTTCCATATACAATTATACTAGATTGTGAGTCTGGTTATTTTATTGGTTATTATATTGATTACTTCCTTTTATCGAAGCAAGAATTAAAATGAAAGAAAAATTGTATTAATTTTCCAAATATTTTATTTCAGTTTACTCATAATATTAGTGATAAAAAGCATTTTAGGAAGAAATTTATGAAAAATTACAAAAACTAATAAGTATGTATGTAATATCAAAGACGGTAATATGTATGTAATTGTAAATTAATTTATTTCTAATAAAAATATTTATAACATATAGAATGATTATATTGAATTACAGGCTAAACTTCCGAATTGGGGCCGCCAGATTTTGAAACGAAACCTTCCGATAATGATACTTTGGAATGTCCTCTTTAACGTGATATATATCTCTATTGGTGAAAATTCATCTAGAGGACGCAAACTACCCTTAAAAATTTTTGGTCCAAAATGGCGGGTTTTACAAAATCCGTTATTTCTCCAGATTAGGATCTTGGATCGGATTAATTAATAAACCATTTGAGAGAGAACTTCCTGCTCTATTTGTCACAGTTTATTTCATTTTGATTGGATTAGCGGTTCACGAGATATAAGGACTTAAAGTCAATATTTCGTGTTTTTTAAAAATCACTTTCCCAACTTCTTTTGATGACGGTATAACTTCAAAACTTGAAAGATGATTTATATATGTTTTATAATATGGTTTAAAAGGTTTTTTGTCCTCTTTCCAATGCTATCACATTTATGTATAGAAACTGCATAAATAAAAAAAATAAATGCAAAAATATACAAAAAAATGCGAAAAAATACACATCTGGAGAAATAACGGATTTTGTAAAACCCGCCATTTTGGACCAAAAATTTTTAAGGGTAGTTTGCGTCCTCTAGATGAATTTTCACCAATAGAGATATATATCACGTTAAAGAGGACATTCCAAAGTATCATTATCGGAAGGTTTCGTTTCAAAATCTGGCGGCCCCAATTCGGAAGTTTTTCCGAATTACTTATACATACATATATTGTTTCAATTTCAATATTTAGTACAATTTTAGTTTTTTTTTTGTTGAAAAAATGAGAAAAAAAAATAATTTCATACTTAATGAGTATAGGTATGTTGTGTAAATAATATCGATTACGTTTTTATTTTTATTTTACAATTTTTCTTACAGTTACAATCGTATGAGTATATAATATGGTATAATTTATGAAATACTTACTATACTTTCAAAAACAATTTTTTGTCAAAAATTTCATATACTAGATATAATATTAGTATTTTCTGAAAATTATTTATTCTCGAATTTATTTTCTATGTTACATACTTTGTTCTTGTCAATTGCAATTTGAAGCAAATTTTTCATTGATTTTAATTTTTTTTTAAGAGAATACAAAAATAAAGGTATTTGAAAACCATTACACGTACACATCGTATTCGTGTATATAATATGTAAAAAGAGAACATTTATTTTATTATCTTGCTTTAAAAATAATAAAAATATCAAATAGAATAGTATACTTGATATATATTTATATATACATATACATATATACATATATATATATGTATATACGTATATGAATATGTACCTACAAATACATACATAATGCATATTTATACATATTCAGAATAGAATACAGCAGAATGAATAACCCTCATCTCAGTCCATTAATATTAATTTGAAAATAAAAATAAAAAACAACAGTTAACTAGCTTTGTGTACCTGTTTAAAAAGTCTCTATATGCATATATTTATATATTTACTTTTTTATATGTAAGTATTTAGAATTTTTTTTGCAATGTATATAATATGTATTTGTATGTGTATTATGTACATATGTATGTACATTTTCATTTTCAGTTTATATAATTTGTATTTATTCTTGTACATTTTATTTGACTTGAACTCTCGGTTTCTTTTTATTTTTATTTCACATTCTCTTTTTCTATGTATTTTACCCAAAAATAAATCCAACAAATCTGCTACACAAGGCCAACATAACATTAAAACAAATATACATTTACACATACTACTTATACATTATATTAAAAGGTACATATAAGCAATATAAGTTATAACACACATAATAATATACTTATATAACACAAAATGTATCTACGGAATATTCATCATACAAACACCCACTTAGAAAACAAAATTCACAAAAAAAAATCTCCCAAAACGACCGTAACTTATTATATGTGTATGAATTTTACTGTTACTACTACAATTACAACAAAAACATACTCGTATATCATACATATATACTTGGATATATTCAACATTATATTTCAACAGGATTCATAGGATTCTGAATTTTTGTTGCCATGACAATCATCAGAAAACACCATTTAATTTCAACTTAGTATCATAGACGAAGAAGATGGTACTACATACACACGAATATTCATTTTTGTACACAAATACTCTTACATTATCATCATATTCAGTTTCCAGATACAGATACATTTTTACTCATATTAGAGTAGTGTTCACTACGTGTGTACATCTCATCTCATATCATGCACTTTTACCTGCTGCAAAATTCTGTTTCAAATCGCAAAAGCTATACATAAAAAATCCTGACTAATTTTGACTGTATTTGTAGCCTGTCTATGTATACATATACACGAAAATTGCTTTCAATATATGTATTTTACACGTTCTATACTAAACATATTAAAGAAAATGGAGAATTAAGGAAGGCATAAAATTACTTAGTGTGAGACATGATGATAATATAAATACATTTTCCATCCAATACATGATATATACTATATCGTATATCGTATTGATCTTTGAATGCTACTGCCTCTTACCCAAAAAATATTTATCTGGCAAATTTTGCACAGTCATACTCAATACACTCAAATAAATCTGTGAATGTGTGCAATTAACTCAAACCCTCACAACAAATTTGACGACTATAATGTATTGTATGTGATGTGGTAGTGGTAGTAACACGCATATGATACCATAGTACTGATAGTACACATACATAGATGTTTGTGTACATTATATAAGAATAGAATGGGACAATGTTTAATAATAAGTGATGGGTGGGTGGTTAGTGTAGTTGGTTCAGTAGATGAAGATGATATTAGTTAGTTGCTTAATATGTGTACAAAAAGTATTGAAACTAGTTGATGAAAAATAACACCCTGTTCTTGAATACCTTCATAAAATAATCTCGTGTATCACCCTAGTAATATTATTGATACTATACGAGAACCTGGAAGTAAATATGTATATGAAAGTGAAGTTGAATATTTTTACGGTATAAGCACATATAAAATAAATACTCATATGTCCAACGTTCATATAAAGAAGTGTAACCAATTTTTTCCAGCAAGCGACACGACCAACCGACAAAAAGCACAAAAAGCAACCGACAGAAGCTTTCGTGAGAAAGGCTTTTTCTTTATTCTCTCTGTTTTCTCAACTTGTTATACATACACATAACATTCATTCAATACATACATATTTTGCTATATGAACAAAACATACAGGTACATTTCAATATCTTCAAATTCAAATGATCATGTATATAATGTAAGGATCAATATTGAGTTCATAATGATCTGGTATATAAATATAATATACGTTTATTCATATCCATGAATAAACAATGTTTGTACACATGATAACTGTGTATATGTATGTATGCTTTGGTGATAACGCGATAAAAATAATAGAAATCCATACTAATACAATTTTAAAAATAAAGTAACCGGTTTACATAATAAATTGTAGACATGCAGTACAACATGCTGCTGCTTATGCATAATAGCAAATAACAAGAATGAATTTATGTATATGTATACTGTTTATATGATTTATGTACATGAGTGAATGTATACATATAAAATTGAATAGCCATTTGGGCAGGTATTAGTCCTCAACCTACGAACAAAATATTTAAAAAATTCAATCGCTGAGAAAAAGATTTTCATATTTTTAACCTTTTTTAACATGATCTAGAGTGCGTTCATAAATATTACTTTAACCATAGTCATGGTATAGTATAGTTTAAGCAATGTTATGTTGTACTACAGCCATAGTTATTTTCAAAAAAATTTTTATAAATAATTATATTTTTTGTTTGTCAAAAATTAATTAATTTTTAAAAATTAAGTTTAAAACAAAATTAATTAATTTCAAATAAATTAAATTGAAATTTCACAAATTCACAACACAAAATTAAATGACAAACGATTTTTTTATTATCAATGTCATTACCACTTAAAGGCTTACTACGTACGTGTTTACTCTCGAGCATGGTTAATTTTTGACATCAAATAGTTAAAAATTTACTTTACTACAGATGTTTATGAACGCTAAAAATTCATGTTGGTAGTTATGTTTTACTACACCACCACCATTCTGAACGACGAATGATAACTATGGTTAACTATAGTTAACTATAGTAACGTTTATGAACGCACTCCTAGTGGATCTAGTATTTTGGCATGAATAAATATATTAAGATAGGTCATGAATACTGTATACATTACAGATCCTGGTATATATCATTGAATAATCTATTTTTATAATCATTACACTGGTATGTGTACAAAAGATCATATTTATATAGATGTATACATTCATTCATGTATCTCACATAAATTGTATATATGTGTTTATTAGAATCAAAAGGGTATCATAGGAGTTTTTCAAAAAAGAGTTAGATATGCCAGTTTGTTAGTTAGTTTTTTTTTTCTATTAGAAATAGTTTAAATAATTTGAAAAAGTTTCCATTTCTCCTTTAAAAATCGAATCGAAAATCAGTGTTTTTTTTCAAAAGGTAACCATTTCCTTATTTTTAAGTATCAAAAAAATTATTTTTATTTGTAGGCATTATTTTTTGTTATTTTTTTTTTGTTTTTATGAATTATTGATAAAAAATAATTAAGTTTCGAATTTTTTTATATATGTTTTCTTCTTTTTCACGAGTTCATTTTAGATATTTAATTTCAAAAGGTAGCCTTTTCCATGTATCAGTTTCAAAAAGTAACCTTTTCCAAATTTTATATGTAGTTTTAACTAAAACCGTAAGAAATATTTTTTTTTTATTTTGTTGAATCGTGTTTATTTATGCTAAAGAAAAGGATAGGTTTTAAAAATGTGTGACAATAGCAGTAATATGGATATGACAACATTTTCATGATTATCTCAATTTCACTTAACACTCCTATGATCCCCTTTCGATTCTAATAGACACATATTATTCATTTTATATAGTATTTGCTATTATGCATAAGCAGCAGCATGTTGTACTGCATGTCTACAATTTATTATGTAAACCGGTTACTTTATTTTTAAAATTGTATTAGAATGGATTTCTATTATTTTTATCGCGTTATCACCAAAGCATACATACATATACACAGTTATCATGTATACAAACATTGTTTATTCATGGATATGAATAAACGTATATTATATTTATATACCAGATCATTATGAACTCAATATTGATCCTTACATTATATACATGATCATTTGAATTTGAAGATATTGAAATGTACCTGTATGTTTTGTTCATATAGCAAAATATGTATGTATTGAATGAATGTTATGTGTATGTATAACAAGTTGAGAAAACAGAGAGAATAAAGAAAAAGCCTTTCTCACGAAAGCTTCTGTCGGTTGCTTTTTGTGCTTTTTGTCGGTTGGTCGTGTCGCTTGCTGGAAAAAATTGGTTACACTTCTTTATATGAACGTTGGACATATGAGTATTTATTTTATATGTGGTATAAGGTATATAATATATTGTATGCTATATAAAATGGGATGCTTTATATAAGTAAATACAGATGTAATGTATATTATTATACTGTATATAATGTATGTATGTACTGCTATGCCCGGGAAATCTATGTATTTACTCTCATTTCATACAAAGTCCTGAGAAGGAATATAAAGTGATGATGATGTAGGATTGTGGGTAGTAAAATAGTTGTAAAAGCAAAGTTATTGTGACTACTGAACTGACTGTACGAGTATATGCTGCCATAGGGATATAAAGAATTTAATTTTTTTTATTTCGGAAATTTTTATTTCATTTTCTCTTGTTTTTCTTTACTGTTGATTTTTTTTTTTTGTGTTAACGTTTGTAAAAGAAAATTGTTCAGGAGGTGATTACGAACTCTTCCAATTTTTATATCCTCAAATATTGTAATTCCACAAAATATAAAAATGAAAAAAAAAAAAAATTACGACATGAAAACGAAAATTATCATTATTGTCAGCTTGTTTTCTATAATAGATTTTTTTCTTTTCTTTTCGGTCATTAAATCTGTATATTTTTCAATAAATTTACATACACCGGTGTTATTTTTATCCATTTGGTTTGGCTTTTCCTTCATAGTTTTCTTTTGCGATCTGGATTAACCACAAATTAATATTACCACTAAAGCCACTTATTACAACTTCATTATGAGGTTACTTTAACCATCTTTAACATTATCTATGATGGGATGATGAAGCGTATAAAATTTTACTTTCACCATTATAAGACTTTAACTTAAATTGAAAATTATTTTTCTTGTTTTAGATAAAATATTTGTTTTATACGAATTTTTATATAAATTCGTATAATAACAGATGAAAAATATTGGTTATTATAAATATTATAAGGATTAGACATGAATATATATAAAAAATAACTGTTACTTAGTTAAATTTTATTTTTATTTGTTCTTAATTTTTAGTCTTGTATATGGGTATTTCAAAGACAACGAATTTCAGAAAAGTATAAACCAATTTTATGTTTAGAAATAAATTTGATAGGATTTTTTTCGGCTGAAGTTCCGAATCGCTGGATCGAGCTTTCAAAATGGGACTTTTTTTAAAACGTAGATTCCGATACGCTGATAACGAAAATGATTGTCTTTTTTGGCGATGGCGCCATCTAGTGGCCGAAAAACGCAATTGATTTTTTTTGCAAAAATCATGTTTTTGCGATTTTCTCTGTAACGGTAAATTGTGAGAACAATGTTCTTTGACCAAAAGATGCGTCTCTTTAAGCTCTATATTCTCTATATTCCTTGTAGAAGGATAATAAAGGACATTTTGTGATTTTTGACTATTTTTACATTTCTGCCAATTTCTCAGAAAAGAATGGGGATAATCGGTTCAAATTTTTTGCAAATAAAAAAGGACATCATGAGCAAGTTTTTCCAATTTTTACTTTGGTCCTGATGTAGAAGGCAAAAATCATAGAGAGAAATGATTTTAATGGTGTAAAATTTTGTATTTTGTGTTTTTCGTGCTTGTGTGCATGTGTATGTATGTGCGTATGTGCATTTGTAGAAGGCAAATCTATCAGTGTGTATATGCACGCATGTGTGTGTGTGCATGTGTGTGTATGTGCATTTGTAGAAGGCAAATCTATCAGTGTGTATATGCACGCATATGTGTGTGTGTGCATGTTCTCACCATGTTCTCACAATTTACCGTTACAGAGAAAATCGCAAAAACATGATTTTTGCAAAAAAAATGCAATTGCGTTTTTCGGCCACTAGATGGCGCCATCGCCAAAAAAGACAATCATTTTCGTTATCAGCGTATCGGAATCTACCTTTTAAAAAAAGTCCCATTTTGAACTTTTTTTGATTCGGAACTTTCCCCCTTTTTCCCATAACTTCATATTTAAAAGTTAATTTATTAAAATAAAAAATTAGAATTTAATTTTTCAATTTTTTTTTTTTTAATAATTTAAAATTGCAAAATAAAAACACAAATCAATACGAGTATATGCACACAAATTAAGAACTCAACTGACATAAAAGAGCTGCACCACGAAGTATCCAATGTGATGGATCTGTTTCCGGATCACAATCTAATGACATAGCAATTACAAAATTTGTACTATGCCCTGTAGTCGATAGTATTCCTCTACGTTCAGCTGTTTTATATAATGGACAAATATATGAATGCCTTGGTTTTAGATCATTTCGTTTTATTGGTTTCATCCAAATAATTGGCATATTATCGTACAAGATTTTCGGTAATGATTCAGCTAAACACCCTTCATTTCGATTCCATCTTGCACCTTCTAAAAATAATCCATAAACGTAAACTCCATCCTCAGGTGGCTCTTTAATATCATCTGCGTTCATTACTTCATAATCGAATGTTAATAAATCAATTGGAATCACATGTTTTCTAGCATAATTTTGTTGTGCTCCAGTTAAAAACGCCTGCGTAAAATAAAATCCAGAAAGCCAGTATGTTGCCGGAGGCCCATTTTCATACCATTTCTTATTCGTGCAAAGAAAGTAAATAAAACAAAAAAAAGCATTTATTAATTATAACAGAAAAAAAACTCAAACCCTTATAGTATTTTACTTGTAAAAAATCCAGACGTTGTAAAAAATCTGATATATAACTTCCTAATGGTTTTAAACTTGGATATGATTTTGCAGCCCACATTTCTGGCACCCTCCCCGTTAACACTGATCGGTAAACTTCTTCTATTTGTGCGGACATCACAACAAAGCCTACATTTTTGAAATTTATGTTATTATGAGCATTAATAAAATTAAATAATAATAAGCATTAAAAAAATGGCAACATTATGACTTCATAAAAAAAGTATTTTAATAATCATAATAAAAGTTTATTACTTTATAAAATGAATAAAATGTTGTTTATTACTTATGGAATGAACATGAATACCTTTAATGGCTTCTATTAATGTTGTCAAACTTGTTTTTATGATTTTTAATAAAACATTAAAACGAACCATCTCTTGTACTAAAACTGTATTCATACTTTGATGATAATTTGTTGGATATTTAGCAATGGCTGCATCTCGATCGAATGGCTCCGGTAATCTACTTAAAATATCGGATGTAACTTGTTCAACTTGTTCATCTGGTGAAGCATTTTGTGTTCCAATCGATGATTTATCCTTCAAATAAGAGGAGAGGAATTCAGGAATTTTTGGTATTATAGGAAGGAGAAGATTCTCAGGAAATTGTTTTGAAAATGTGGTAATGTACCGTTCCTGTAACTTTTCTAAACGCTACATTATGTGAATGTATGTATGTGTGTATGCATATAACAGTAGAAATGATGAATTTAAAGAAATATTTTAATGTATGTAACAACAAAAATTTGTTAACAATTTTTATATAACTTACTCTTTTCACAGCAAGATCCTAAAATCACAATTTTAAGTAAATAATTTTTATAATTAAAAACCCTAAAAATCTTAGCTAATATACATACCGTCCTGTCCTAAATGTTATGTATTGTGTGTAACAAATATTTTAATCATTTAACATTTAATGAAATCAAATAGTTAAAAAGAATTTGCTTGAAGAAATTACTTACTTGTGTCAAAAGTGTATGCGATAAAAGCATATCAGTTTCTTGTTGATCTTTCATTATGTCAGCATTCGAATGAAAACCAAAAACTTCTGGGTATGTAATTAACGGTAGGTTCTTCGTATAATTTTGATAAGCGTCATATTCCTTTTCTATAGGAGCATAATATTTTTTTGAATTATCGAAATAATACATTTCAGTTTCATCGAGTAATTCTTCACAATAAAAACGAGATAAAATTGTCTTTAATGTTCGTCTATCCCAATCATCTGTAACACGACCACCATAATTACATTCTCCTGTTAAATATCTTAACGCAACAAATTGTACAACTGAATATTCATCGAGAAACATCTTTAATTGTATTAAGCTTATACGCAAATCGGTCTCATTGAATTCGTATGGAATATTCCAACCGATTGGACCGAAGTATCGTCTTTCTTGCACAATTGCATGAAAGAAACAAAGTGCATAAATTAACTGTTTGAAATTCTGAGTTTGTTTGCATGACTCAAACCATACTGGATCACTAATGGGATCCATTAGGTATGAACGAATTATATTTGATCGTAATCCTTTTGGTGGTTCATTTGTCATTTTTATACCATTTTGGAGAACAACTACTGGAAAATGTTCAGATGGATATGAAGTTAACCATAAACGAAAATCTGGATGTGTTGTGTCTGGAACCAGATTTTCACAGATTTTCTCTAATTGTGGCATGAAACTCTTTGCCAGATGACAGTTTTGTAGAACTACCCAATTTCCATGTTTTATTCCTTCTTCAATCATTTTAATTGCTATCGGTCCCTGTCCTTGTCCTAGAGATAAGGAAAAAAGTCGATTTGTTCCAAACCCTTGATCATCAGCAAATTTTAACAAAGTTGCTGTTGGATCAGCTCCTGGAGTCAAAACAAAAATCAATGGAATCGTGCAATGAGAATCAACAAATGATGCTTGTAAATCAAACTGCGGCGGTTCAACAAACTTCTTGCTTAATTGTTCTGCAATAATATATTAATAGGTACGTGAGTTATTACTATAATTGTTAATAAATGTATCTTAGTGTAATTTTCAATTTACCTTCTATAAAATTTTGTACTGCTGGCACTAATTTATCCGATCTCAACACACGAAGCACCAAAAGCTTTTGGAACAAGGTCAAATTGGTGTCCCAGGGCTCAGGAATAATAGCATCTTGAGGTTCCTTTGAATCATAATATTTCTTCCAAATACTTACATTTTCCGTTATGTGTTCTTTGAACCCTTCAAATGTTGACAAATTGGATAGACGACAAATTTCATCCCAGCTTTTTTTCGGTATCCATGATGCTGGTATAGCGTAGGGATTATCTAATCCAACCCCTCCAGTTAATAAGAACATCCATTCACTATTGTCAATTTTATTTTCAGTTTTCATTAAATTCACAGTCAAAATTAATGAAAACAGAAGCTTGTCCTAAACAAACAATAAATCAAAATTGGAATTATAATTTGAAAAGTTAAAAATTAATTTTAAAGTCATACCCTTTCAAATAGACTTCTGCAAATGTTTACATATAAACTATAGGTAAAATGATTTCGCAAATCTTTAAGTCTCTCTGCAACATCGTCTACTTTCTCTGTATTATCTATAGAAGCTGTAAACAAAGCCATAAACCATCCTAAACTGTATTGATACATTGGATCAATATTTGCCAAATCAGCTAAAAAATATTATTCTAATTGTAATCATATTTGTTTAAAATGTGATTTGAAATTATTCACCAATTGTAAAGAATAAAATTGTTGAGTATGAAGCAATCGGTGTATACGCCAATCTCGCATTATCAATTTGTTTTTCCGTTACTTCAGTTACTGTCTGTTTCTCTTGTATTTCATTTGCTAAAGTTTTTGATGAACTTAAAATCTGAACGGCGGTTTCATCTTCTAAAATGTTATCGGCTGAAGAAAGAACTTCCAAAATTTTATCTTCTGCTTCCTTCAACATTCTTTTGTTTTCGGCGCCTTGAATGATGAGACTATTTTTTTCAGCTTCAAGATCTGGCCTTTCTCGAGCAACTGTTATAGCTAAGACTTGGTCCTGCAAACCTTGTTCGGTTATCATGAAATTCAATAGAGTAACTTTAACAGCAATTTCAGGTAGATAATGAGGATTTCGATACTTTGTCGTTATATACAGTCTGAAAATAGTATACATACTTGTTATATGATAAGTGTTCAAAACTTAATTACATCAGCTTACCGGAATGCGTTATTGTATTCGATCACTGAATCTCCCAGTTTAATACACAGTGTTCCACCTTGTTTAAAAGTTTGTTTTAACAATACTGGTTCTAGAATTGGATCAATTTCTTCGTCTATATTTTCCAAAAGAACGGGTAAACCAAATTGAATTGCATTTTCTAGAACTCTTGTGTAATCAGCTTGATTAAGTCGAATAACACAGAGTCGGTTATTTTTTTCCATGTTTTTAACCCATTTATTAGCCTGTCCTTGAGGGTCAATCATTAAAGGCCATCTTCTAGCATTCCTATAGTTTAAAACAGAAAAGTCAAAAAATGTCTGGGCATTTAAAAAATTCTAAGAAAAAACATTTTGCATTTACTTCATTATTATTGCACTTTCAACAGAAAATGCATCACTGGGAAGTCCAGCTATGTTCCATGCTCGTATTTCAACTTGATTTCCAAGTATCAATTGTAACTGAAAATTTTGACTACAAACTACTCCGAATGAAGTGCATTTATCTACCCAATCTTTTATTTGTTTATTCCTAAAATCAGTCGTAAATGGTCCCAGGTATGCTATTACTCCGGAAGCAACTAAAACATCGCCAGTCAATGTATCATACTTCTCGCCAAGAGCTTTAGCAGCATTATTCCATCTAGTCTTTTCTCCACCCAGACCATTAATAAGATCTTGAGCTCTTTGTAATTTTGTTGTACACAAGGCGTGTTCAGCCTGTAAGCTCCTGCAATTATAAAAATTTTTAAATAACAAAATATTCAATCATACACTGAATAAATTGCATTACTCGTATTGTTTTTGTTGTTCATCGAGAATTTTTTGAAGTTCAGCTAAATTCGTTTCAACTCTCGCCAATTGATCTAATTTCTCCTGCAACAAAGCTTTAGCCGCCTAAAATTCAAACGAAAGTCGTAAGTTTTTCGATATTCAAACAAAGTATAATTAACAATTACATTGTACTCTGCTTCTGCTTTTTCTAATGCTTGTTTTTTCGGCTTTATAACTTTAGCCACACTATCATATTTAACCATTGCTAAAACCCATCTACACAATCCTTCAGCAGCTGTTGAGGCTGCTTTCACTTTCTCGGGATCGAAAGCCTCGTTATTTAAAACCCGCTCTTGGAGTTTTTGTATTATTTTTGGGGAAATATTATCTTTATCGAAATGCAACAGACTGTCCAGAAATTTTATATCACCTAAAATACGTTTTGACGGTCCCCAATAATCATCCATTAAGCCCACGCCGGATGGATTAGGCACACGCTCTGGTTTTACATCTTTCAAGATACAAACAGCTTCCATAACAATTTTTATTCCTATTGGAGGACTTTTCATCGTTTTAACTACAGATATATCTGCAGGTGTTAACGTATTTAGAGCCTGAAGGGCAGCATTTAATGCTGGTAATGCTTCAGAAAGCTTTTCATCACATTCGTCTTTAATAGCCTGCGCAACTTTCGCTTGTTCCAAAGCTATCGCCTCATCTTTCTTAACATGCTCCCTTTGAATTGCCGCATTTTCACTATCTATTTGAACTTTAGCAACTTGTTCCGCTACCTTAATTTTGAATAAATAATTTAAAATTATATAAAAGTACATCTTTCAAAGACTTACCGTTTCTGCTGCAACTTTTAATTTCGGCTCTAAAGCAATCAGTTGCTCTTGCATAATAGCAACTTGTTGAGCTGCAGTTTCTAATTGATGAATTCCAGTCAAATAACGATTCTTACTTTGCAATATTTGTCTGTAAATAAAAGCATCAAATATGTAACTGTGAACAATTGCATATGTTTGAAAAAATGTTTATGTTAATTTGTCTCACCTCCTATTACTTTCTAATAATGATTTGAATGTTTGAATTAATTCTAAATATGAGGTCGGAGTAACATACGTCTTTCTACCAAGCCGCACATAAAATTCTTCTGATAAGATCTGAGTTGATGTATGAAATTCCATACACATATCAATTGCAGTGGTTCGTTCTTGATCGGTTAATTTTTCGGAAGCTAAAAATCTTGTTGAAACAGCCAGCAAAGCATCAGTTGGCCATGGTTGAAACCAATCAATTGTACAACAATTTACAATTGATGGAAATTTACGCACTCGAATTCTAAATGCATCTCCTATCGGTGACATTGCAAGAACAATATGAAGCTGATCTCTGCAAACCTAAAAAGAATTTAAAGAGAAAATACATTTTCATTTATGTATATCAAGAACTACACCAAATGTTTAATGTGAATAATACTTGTACGAAAAAATTAAATAATGCCACCGCACTTCCATCAGTTTGTACAGATTTATCACGTTGTCTATCAATTTGTCTCATTTTCTCACATATTTCAATTTTTTCTTCATTCATAAATAAATTTGGAACTTCACCAGTGTTTAATAAATTATTAATATCCTCCAAGAATGATTCTTCTTTAACCTAAAATATAACGTGTAAACTTTTAATACAACTAAACAAATTAATTTTTTTTATAAAAATTAATTTTATAATTTTAATTACTTGAACATCTGTAAATAAGAAAACACCGTGCAAATCAGATGACGAAATTTTTTTCAGTATATTTTTAATATCTTCATGCCACTCATATGATCCATAAGTTCGTGTCATTTCTACTTGAAATAATTCATAATCACAAATATGAGACGCTAATCGAGTTAAACTCTGTCTTCCAGATCCCCCAACTCCAATTAAAAGAGCATGACTTCTTGGTTGCTTTATAATTCGACAAATTCTAGATAAATGTTCAATAGCAAATCTGAACAACACAAGAGTCATTGGCTTTTTCGACATATTATTGTACTCAACCAAATATGCCTCAACCACTGAACGTAATTCTTCTATATCTTGCACTTCTAAATAATTTCTAGTATCAGCTTTTGGATTTGTGAAATCACAGTAAATTAACTTTCTCATGTCACTCTCTTTCAATTCTTCGTCTTTATCTAGAAATCTTTCAAAAAGAATATTCGGATCAGATTTCAAATTTATCCTTACTTCGTTGCAGATTGCATCAAATAGCCATAGTTTATCATTATCATCTACCAAACGATCACCATAGACACGTAAAACTTCGTGTACCCAAAGACGCCGCATTGCATTAAGATCTTCTGTTGCCTCGGGTACAGATAGCAAAACTCCTTGAACAACTCTTGAGAAATCTCTTAAGTTGAACAAATAATGACACTTAGTGGGAGTGGGTAATAAATTTTGCTTTGCTAAATTGTAAATGCCTAAAGTAGCGTTCACTATCTCTTCAATACAGGGATCAAACTCCTTAGAAAATCCTCTGTAAAGACATTAATTTAGTTTAAAAAAATTACCTTGCATATTTCATGTGTTAATTTGAATACCTTGTATCTAAATGCCACAGAACTATTTTACTAAAAATAGTCTTCAATATACTATCACTGAATTCATCAATTGAAATTGTATTGAAATGACGCTGAAATCTTGGAGTCACTGTATTACCCGTCGAAGGAGGACCCATAGCACACATTAACTGAATATCGATTAACTTTATTGGTACAATATTTTTACGATCATACCACATCCAATGATCTAACATCATTCGGAGAAGTTCTATAGGCGGTTGAGCTCCATACGTTTCTTTCAAAGGCATTGATACATCGTCTACGAAAACTACGCACTTTTTATTCAAAGGAGGACCAAAAACGCCTTTTCGTCTTTTATCAAGTTTCGACATTATTATATCTTGAGTTTGATTAGCAGATGTTTGAGCTGAGAAATTCAGAAAAAGCGGTTTAAAAGTTTCTGTATCCACTTTTTTAAGTAGGAAGTCAATTGCATATGAACTTTTTCCAGTTCCTGTTGGACCAACTAATAACAAAGGTTTTCCATGTGTTACCAATAAGTTTAAAATCGCTGTTACCCTAACGGTTTCGTTTGTTGTAATAATAATTTGGTTAACAGGCATGTCTCGAGGAATTGGGACAGCGTTTGTAACTTCATCTGACCAAGGTTTCCATTTACCTTTACCCATTTTTATAAATCTGTAATCAAATACAGAACCAGCTTTTGGGATAGGGAAAATAAATTGTTTTGGCAATGGCGGAACTTCAAATTCTCTAGGAATAGAAAATGTTTCGTACAAGTTGGTCGGAAAATTTTTTTCCATTAAACCACGAAAAAGTAAGGAGAATTTTTCTCTACTTTGTTGATCTAAAGATCCACCTATTGACCAAATGCATGAAAAGAAAAAAATTCCTTCCAGCTGAGCCCTTACATCGAGATCAGTCAATGTTTGAACGTACTTCTCATCTTTGTAATCATCCAAGAAACAGTCGAAAATGTTCATCAAACTCACAACTAAATTTGAATCGGATGTAGGGCAAATTTCTTTCACATTTCCTTTTCTCACGAACCACAACAAGATTGGACAAAACCTCATAAAAAGACTATTAATTAGCTTTTTATTTACTGAGTGTAAAGCTGGTGGTAATGTATTCATCCATGATATCATCAAAGGCTCCCAACCCAAAGAGGATGGCTCCATATATATCATACCACAACGAGATACTGTTGCGGGTGAAGCTACTTCCAAGTCCATTGGTTCAAATATCAAATTTGTTGTTGGCGAAAGTTGAATTATTTCTCCCGACATGAGGCAAAGCTTTTTATTATCGTCTAGAACAGTATTCATATTTTCAATCCATATTGCATCAACGGGTCCGTCGAAAATCAACCATTTTCTATCCGACGTTGTAGATGTAGCGAATTGTCGATAACTAACTGCCAAGATTCCATCACTCCATTCATGAGAAACTTCATCAAAATTGCCATAAAGTTGTCCCATCGTAATAGCTTTTGGATTTATTACCGTATAAATCGCCTTGTGCTCATCTCTTCCCTGAAATTAAATAACATACAGTCCATGCAATTTTTTCTAGACAACTATCTTGAATATTTATTCTAACCTGTTCCTCCATATTGGAAAGCGCTTCTGCCAATATTCTATAGCAAGTGGTCTTACCACCAAAAGGAAGTCCAACAAGCATTAATCCGTGTCGCACCATGATCATTTCATATAACTATAAAATGTTAAATTTGAGGACTTTCAAAACTAAATTGAAAAATATGGACTTTATCGTTACCTGTTGAACTTTTTCTAAAAAGAAAGGAGTGCATTGTTTGTTATTTTTATCACAAGCTTGTTGTACGCATTTATTGAACATCACATAATCGGATTCGGGTAGTGTAATACCAGGGAAAAGATCTGAAGTTATTCCATGAAATAATGGAACATCTTGGTTTAAAAACTTTGGAAGATTTACATCTTTAATGGATCTCAAAACCAAAATATCTTCCACTTCATTTTTGTATCGTAATTTCAATGCCCCAGCAGCCTTCAAAACTGATTTAACAGCTCTCATACCATAATCGTAATGTGGTTGGGTACTTAACTGTTCAGAGCACAATCTGTAAGTTGCAACTATCTTTACTGACATACTTTTCGCACTTAAAAATCCATAAGAATATAATTCAATTTCAGCAATCATAGCATAATCAGGTACCATCATAGCAACTGAACGAAATAGGGCCTATAAATGAAATTCCAAAGTGTTTTTATGAAACTAAAATTCAAAGTGATTGTACTGAAAAAATTTACTTTCAAATTATCAGGAAGTTCAGATCTACCAGCATAACCTGGGTTCATAGTGATGAAAACTGCACAAGTTGGATCTAATTTTAAAGTCGTACCTTCAAAAACTAAAGTAGGGCTACCTGAATTAATGCCCCTCTGAATTGTTAAGATCTATTGAAAATAATTCAGATTTGAAATTTTTAATATAAAAATTGAAAAATAATTTCATAAAAAATGTTCAAATCACCTGTTGGGCAACAACAGATAACACTTCCAAATCGATACGATTAAACTCATCAAAACAAGACCATGCTCCACAAGAAGCTAATCCTTTAAAGAATTTTCCCAGTGCAATGTAATCTAAACCATCAGAACAATTGAATACTACACATTGTTTGGCAACTGCCTTTGCCAAATCTTTTGTTGTTTCAGTTTTTCCTGTACCGGCAGGTCCTTCAGGTGCACCACCTAAATGTAAGTGTAAGGCACTGAACAAAGTCCGATAGCATCGATCAGTTAACGGTGTAACAACAAGTCTAGTCGTATTTCCCAAGTACTCATAACCGTACATCAATTGACAATTTATCATTCTAGTTGCCAAGGATTCGTCTTCCCAGTAATAACGAAGTTGACAAAGCCATTCGAAATCCGTTACATCAACTATGTTTTTGTCAATAATCTCTGCTAGAACGTCTCTAGCATGAACGTCTAATACAATCAAAGCTCCTAATGTAATACGGTGTCCTTTACTTAAATCACCTCTTACCAAATCAACAATTTTCTCTATCTAAATAATTATTTTAAAATAAATTATAATTATTGAAATAAATTCGACATTAAATTTACCTGCTTCTTGCAAGCATCTAAATATTTTTTCAATCCTAATTCTGGTGATTTTGATAGAAAGGCTTCTGTTATGTGAAATGTCCAATATGTTAACGATATAGACTGTACAGTTTGACCAGGCCATTCTAAAACCCATTTATGTCTCGGCATTTTCATATATGATTCATAAGCATCTTTCAACTTTGCATGTATACTCTTTTTCATATCAATTTCAAGTTCTAGTAACCATTTTTCAACCTGCCCTCGAGCTTTTGCCGTAGAAATCACTTCAACAAGTTCAACTTCTTCATTTTCAGACGATCTCATTGCTGTGACATCTAAAATATCAGTGAAATTTAATGAGGCTATACCCTCGAAACATTTTTTTAAATGTGGTTGAACACGAGTAGGATCTTTTGTTTCTGATAAAATTTCCAAAAGTTCATCATTCGATAAGAAGAAAAATCTTGGAAAATATAAACGTTTCTTTTCCAAATACTACACAGGAATATAAAAGAAAATTTAACAAATTAAAATGTTTTTCAAAATATATAAATGAAAAATTGAAATAAATTGAAATTGAAATTTGGTTTTTTCTTTACCGTATTCAATCCCTTTTGTATAATTTCTAATAAATTAAAAGCTTTTTTCAATTTTTCAGACATTTTTTCAATTTCAACTACAGACATAACTCTTGAATCAGCTGCTACTTGCTTCATTAAATCTTTCCAAATCTAATCATAATATACGTATATATTTATAAAATAGAATGAATTTAATACATGTATATAATATATATAATATATGTATGAATAAAATAAATTATTCCATAGTATTCAATAAAAATTAAAATATTTCAATGTTTCTATTCAAGTATTGAAGAAAGCAAAAAGAATAAAGAATAAAGCAAACTATTCTTAAGTTTTGAATATCATAAATTACGATCGAATAACATATTACGAGGTAGAAATGTAGAATATATTCAAAGAATACACAAAATTAAATTAAAAACCATCAAACCTTATCAACTGCACTGAATCTTCTTCCTTCCTCAGGCATTTGCTGTTGAATATCTGGACTACTAAATATCGGTTCTAAATACATCCATGTTACTTGAACTTTTAACCAGTCATCTAATATATCCTGAAGTAATAAAAGTTTTTCCTCCCATTCCCTATTTGCAAACATATACATACACAAAAAATGCATAATTATATAATTGTGTGTAACGAGAAACTTTTATGTAAGATGAATATAAAATATTTTCTTATTATTATTTTCATTTCATTTTATTTCTGTAATAACCAACTCACAATATTTCTTTCTCGAACGGTTTGATATAAGGAGAACTTTTCATAGTTTGTGTTTTAATAATTTGATCATCTAGAAGAACTTGAATATCATCAACAGCGGCTAACTTATATGTGGCCGTGTCCCTAATAAACCAAAATATATATATATATTTTTTTGTTTTTATTTGTGATTTTAGTGAATTAAAATTAAAAGCAGAAGAGTTTTTGTCCAATAAGAAACAAATTTTTTTTTGTTTTTACTAGTTACATAAGTATGTTACAAATTGTTTACCTATATGGTTGTACTGTAAATGCCATATCTTCCCATTCAGCTACCATCTTATTCATAGCTTTCTCTAAATTATTTTCTTTTGTTGCACTCTCTGATATTACTTCAAATTTCGATATATAATCCTCCAATTGATATTCAATGATTTTTTCAAGTGTTAATTCTGGTGAAACTTTTATTGGGAAACCGATAATTTCGGACACTTGTTCCCAATGACGTGCTTTCATACCAGGATTACCAAGAGTACTAATTATTGGCATATGTTGTTTGAAAGCTTCAATTTGTCCTTTTACCTTTTAATAAAAAAAAAAAAAAAAAACAAACAAAAAATCACATCCAAACATAAATAATTATTATAAAAGCGCAATTCATATAAACTCTAATTATTTTTATATTGTTTCATTTAATACATACTACAGTATACGAATACTTACATCTTGAGTTAATTTTAAAGTAAGTGGCTGATCACTGAATTGTTTTTCCAATTTTTGTATAACTCTGTATATTCCGGATACATCATTATCAATATCATCTGGATCATATGCACCGACTTGTGAATGCATCCATAAATCATATTTATCCATAAATTCTTGTCCAGCATCAAATAACCTTTTGTATGGTGTCAGTTTATCATGAGTTTTTTTTCGTAACGGATATTGTGATAATTCCCAGCCGTATGCTGCTTCTTCTTCATTTATTTTATCAATTGTTTCCATGGCTTTTATTAAACGATTATCTAATACTGTTGCTTTCTTTTTGTATTTATGTAAATGTCTTATTTCACCCCAATTATTATAATCCTGCACTTGTTCCCAATATGATTCCAGATCCCGACGAAACGATTCAATATTTTTCTTCAATAATTCTTGATATTCAATTGTTTTTTTATCAATTATTTCACGATGCTCCTTAAATATTGACGGCAATTTTAAATACCATTGAAACGTGTTACTATTATTTTTTATTTCTAATGGTAAATAAATTTTATGATCCATTAACCATAATATGTGATTCATATTCTACATCAAAATATAAAATATAAATTTAAAAAAAATGGAAAATTATGTCAAAATGCAAGAAATAAAATTAAATTTTAATACTTTTCTTAATCTTATTTCCATTTCTGGTACAATTTTTTCATCGGTTTTCTTTACATATTCCTTTAATTGCATTAGTTCGGCTGTATTTTTTGGTATTGTTAACGCTTTATTAGCAATCTGTTCGTATTCTTTACCAAGTTGACTAACATCATTCTGTTGATCAGATACCATTTTTCCAAGTAATCTATCTTTCATATATTTTGATAATATAACTAAATTATTAATAAAATCCTCTCGATGAAATTCATAAAGACCTAATGTTATAGTACCCCATATTTCTTTTGGTATTTCATTTTCAAAATTTTTATAATATAAAACTTTTTCACAATATTCATTAAATGTTGGTTTCGAATGAACGAATTTTGATAAATGTTCAGCATCAATACCATTCATTAAATTCATATATTTATCAAAATCTTGCAAACGTAATTCTGGTCCAATACGCTGTTCTTCTAATAAATTTTTGATACGATTTTGAAATGATTTAATTTCAATTTCTGGAATTGTTGGTTTCAAATGAAAATCTTTATCATTTTCAATTTTATAATTATCCAAAAGTATTTCGTTTTCAATACGTGGAAAACATTTAACAGAATCAACTACCAAATCAATTATTTTTAGTATTTCATTTTTAATTATTATGAATTTTGGTTGGAAAGCGATTGTATCTTGTGTTTCAAGTATAACAGAAATTTTTAGACCAGGATTTGTTTTCTGTATTAAATTAAAAAGAAAAAAAAAATTGAAATAGATTTTTCAATCTTGAATAAAATTAAATTAAATTTCAATAATTCATTACCCCAATATCATACAAAAATTGCACATAATCATTTAAACTTTTCATACAAATATCCTCTAATTGATGAGTCATAAGTGCAGCGACACAATTAAAAAAATTTTTCAACAATTTCGGTCTTTTAACTTCTGGTATAATTTTTTTTCGATACCCACGTGATATTATTGATGTTATATCGACATACCAATTTGTTTGCAATATATCTTTAGCTTTTTCAATTTGTTGAGAACATAATTTCTGAAAATTAAAAACAAGATAATAATATTATCCAAAGAACATTTTTATAAATGAACATATTATTTTTGAATATTTTATCTATGTTTTCTCAATTACAATAAATTTATTAAGATCATATGCTTCTGTTCCATTGGCCAATTGTTTAACATCTATAAATACAATATCACTTTTAATATTATTGCGTAGTTCAAGTATTTGTACAATACAGCGATTTATTGAAAATAGATTTCTTTGAATTAATTTCTGATTTTCGATGTATCTAAAAAAAAATGAAGGAATTTTAGTTTAGCTGAAATAGAAAATAAGAGAAAAAAATGTACAAATTGTACTGCATTATAATGTGTACCTATAACGCCATTTTCTACTAATCGTTTTCAATTCAGTCCGTAATACACTTTCTACTTCGGTTTTATGTTCGTCTTTGTGTATTGAGTAACCTAATACAAAATCAACATTCGCTTTCTTCATAGCAAATATATATTCGGATTTAATTTCTTCAATATTTTCATTTAAAATTGCAATCCATTTATGTAAATGTTCTGGAATCATTTTTTTAATTCTAATACAAAAAAATTTAAAAAATTTTTTTAAATAAAGTTCAGGCTTTAAAAAAGAAATTTATTGCAAAAAAATATTAAAAAAAATCAAATTCTAAAGAATACAATGATTATAGTATGGGTTACTTGCATTCGTATTTATATATGTACTTGTATATATTTCATGTATACCTGAATAAAATTTTATTACTTAATGGTGCAATATGTATTGTATCGATTCCATGTTTTATATAGTTATAATATCTAAGAATTTTTCTTTCTTCGGCATTTGGAAAATTATCAATATCATCGATTTTATCATCATCATCATCGTCATCATCACAAACAATTAATTCAACTAATTTTTTACGAAATTTTTCTCTATCTTCACGTATTTGAGTATATGAACGGTATTCTGCAATCAATTAAAGAATAAAAATCATTTTTATATTTTTTTTTTCTACTTAGGTCCTTGAATGTAAATTTTTAAATATATAGAATATTGGTTTTTGTCCAGCAGTTCAAATTAAATTTAATTGCACATAAAAGGGGAAAATGATAAATATAAAATATGTACAAGGGTACAAGTAAAATTTTCAATTTCAATTATTTTTTTCAAATGGATTATCACAAAATGGAAATAAACGATAAAATTATTTTGTTGTCAATTTACTAAAATATTTTTGCGTAGCTCAAGTATTTGTACAATATAACGATTCATTTAAAATAGATTTAAAAAAAATAAATTGATCAAAATCAATTACTAATTGAGAAGGAAAACTACTTTTTTCAAATTGTATACATATTTACTTTTAGTGTTCTTTGCTTTTGATATCTTTTTATCTGGTTTCATTCGTTTCGTATGCTTAAATAAATCTGGAGGTAATTGATGATATGTTTTTTTGTCAAATGGTAACTTCTTTTCATCATTTATATTCATTTCATGCCATAATTTTCTCGTTTTATACTCAACGTTTGCTTTTGATTTTAAAATTTCATGTAATCTTGAATTTTTCGATGTTGTTCCTACTTCTTCTGGTGTGACGGATGTTTTACTTATTATTTTTGGAATGGCTCCAGTTGATTTTTTCACAATCCTTTTTGAGTCTCCCATTTTACCATATAATATATTATATCTATAATTATATTTTATTTTTTTATATTTTTTCCTATTGATACACATACATGCAAAAATATTTAACACGTATGTTATATATATAATTAAAATGAAATTTTCCTTGTTATTCGATTTTTCAAAATATAAAAAAAATTAATAGATGTAACTCAAATTTTATTACATGGGTTACTTGCTATTTTAAATCAATAAAGTCTTTTTTATAAAAATATCTTTTGGCTATTCAATATGTTAAGACAAATATGTGTATGTAAAATGTTTTATCGAATTTATTATGTTTAATTTTCTGCATAAAAATTATAAAATTTATTAAATTTACAAACTAAGTAATATAAAAACTTTTGAGACTTTTATTTATTTATTTATCATTAATTTTCTGTTGCTTGTCTTTATATACAATAAATACTTCCTGTTTCTAAGACAACAATTTATCAATTATAACTATACAGCCACATGCACATGAATATATTTTCTATATAATATCACATAAAATATGTACATGTGTATACACGAGACATAAACATTATTTTAAAACAAGATTTGAGAGATGAAATTATAGTGGAAGTATTTATTATTTAAACGAGTACATATAAATTAAATGGAACTTTGAAACTTTATATTCAAAACTAATACATATTAATTTCTTTTCGAAATTCCATTACCTTTTTATCTATACCCTCATCAAATACCACCTGAAGCTGAAACTCATTATTTAGTGTACGTTATGTAGTATGTAGTATAGTACCTTAAAATGCTCATCTGTTAAATCAATAAATAAATATTTGTAATACATATTTTCAAAAATATTAATGCAAAGGAATTTTATTTTTATTTTAGAATTTCTGTGAAAAAATGTATATGTAAATATTTTTATGTGATTTTTTTTTAATTTCTAAGTTTATTGGACACATAGTAAACAATTTTAAAATACAATTTTGAAGAAACAAATTTCTTTCAATTTGTTTCATATAAGAAAGTCGAAATCATCAAAAATAATAATAACAATAATACACATAATATTACATAATGGCAATTAAAAGTCATAAACTAGAACAAAATCGTGCATTCGATTATGTATATGATCCATCATATATTGTTCCTGGATTAAAAGATATTTACCGAGAACATTTTCAAAAAATGGAAAGATACACTCCGATTCAAGTACTTACCAATTATAACGTTATGTTTGCAGACGTTCCAAAAGTATGTCGTCAAATTATACGACAAAAATATGACTTACTTCCCAACGTTAAATTTAAATCAGGTTTGTAAAATATAAATTTACTAAGATACACTAATGGTGGAAATTGAATTTTCTTTTAATTATATGTATGTATGTATACTTTTAGAGGCAAAATATAATCCATTTAATAATGATTACATTTATATCGATAATAAATGTGATGAGAAATATGTAAAATTGATTCCTAATAAAAAACGTTCAGTGGATATTAGGGGAGCAAATCGTTCAAAGTTTTTTTACCATCCCTCAAATATGTTAAAATCATCAAAAACAGAACTACATACACAAAGCTATCAATCTATACGCACAACAACTCCTCAATCCAAGTATAAAAATATTGGAATTCAAACAATTTACAGGTATAGACATATAAACTTCAAGATTAACTTTTCTAATTTTTTTTTAATATTGCATTTATTGATTTTATAGTTTATAATTTTCATTTCCTTAGAGAGTCATCGGCTCAAACTAGTCCATATCTTCCAAATGCTATCATTGGAGTTGGAGTTAATAACGATAAAACATCAGAAATTGTTCATATCGCAAATGTTCTTCAAGGCACAAAACAGCCTGGAGATTTTGAGGTGAAAGTGATTGAACGGATAAGAAAACAAAGAATATGGGAAAAATCTCTTTCAAAAGTTCTCGATCAGAATGAAATAGATAAAAAACAAATCATATTTGAAGCTTTTGAATGGGAGAAATGGTTAGCAAGAGAAGAACAAATTAAAAATATTCAAAACATACGTTTCGAAATTGTTAAGGGAATGATGGAAAAACGAGAAAAATCCATGAAAGAAAATTCAACAGCAAAATTAATTGATTCAATGCAAAGAATTGAAGAAGAACGTAAAAGGTGCTCAATAAAACTTGATCAAGAATATAAAAGAAATTTGAAAAAATTGGAAGCCAATCATAAAAAATCAAAAGAAAAAACTGAAAAAGATACCATGTGTTCTGCACAAAATAAATTTGATTCTAAAAATCTAAAATTGAAATCGAAAATAAGACCTAGATATAAAATAGAAAAAAATGTAATTCCTGACGAAAATTTATCTGATGAATATTTAAGAGAGCTAAGTAAAAAAACTATAGACGAAGAGTTTATTGAGCCTTCAATGACCAGAATTGAACAGCTGGCCAAACCGAAGAAGACACCAAACGAGATATATAAAGGATTTAATTCCGAAAAAAATTTAAAACAACTGTATGAGTCACTAAAGGTAATATGACTGATCTCTTTTATTTTTTAAGCTCATAACAAATGTATTGTATATTGTATAAAATTTTCAATACAGCTTTTAGGTGAAAATGGAAAGCAGGAAACCAGAAAACTTAAACAAAAACTGCTTTCAGAAGCAATGAAAATGAACCAAAATGAAAATAGAAAAAACTCTATTCGACCGGAAAAAAATTTTTTAGGCACCTATTGTCAATTCGATAACAGTCTGGATGAAATTTCTCAAGATATAGTTGTGGCTGAAAAAATTACTAACTCTATTTTGGACTCGGACCGATCAATTCCAAGTCTATCTTCTACAGAAATAAAAAAAGAAAATTATAGTATAGGTGTTGAATTAAAGGAGGTAAATTCAAGTGTAAGGTCTAAAGAAATAAGAAAAGGAGATGATCATAGTGGTACTGTTGAAGAAAGCGAACATTCAGATGAGGCACAAAATATTGAAATAAAAAATGATTTACCGCCCAACTCTATTTTCAATTTTTTGAATTGTGAATTGAAAAAATTACAAGATGAAAGAAAGGTACAAGCGCTTTACATTTTAGCTGAACGTGAAAGAATTAAGCGAGAAGCCGCAGAATCAGGACTTCGACAAAAAGAAGATAAAAGACGTCGAGAACACGACGAAATATACCGAAACCTCATGAAATCATCAAACGATACGGTTACAATGTTCCTGGAAAATGTTTTAATTGAAGAAACTGATTTGAAGGCATGTAACGATGCACGTGAAATAATTCAAAATCTTGCAAAGGACATTGATAAAAAAGCACATCAAGAAGCAAAACTGAAAAATACAGAATTATTTTCTTCTACAGAACGTACAAATTCTATTGTTTCTGATATTATAGACAATTTTCTATTTCCAGAGATAGAAAAACGATTGTCTCGTAAAAGTATGAATGAGAAGCAGCAACGGTACTGTCATGCAGCTAATACTGTAGTTTGTGAGCAAATTCAAAATGTACTTAGCAGAAAAGATTCTGATCTTTTTATAGACAAATTAATTCGAAATGAATTCTCGTCAGAGGAATTAATTTCTGGGATAAGCGCAAATAAAAATATTGCTTATCATGAGGCAAGTATTGTTATTAGAGATATAATTCAAAATGTATTAACGCAATCAAGTTGGAAGCCATCAGTAGGTACAATAACTAAGACTTTACATGCTATAACTGGAACGTGGTCTGAAGAAGATTTAAAAAAACAAAATGAACTATTTAATAATATTATCTCAGAAATAATAACAAAAATACTAGAATATGTGCAAGATAAAAATGAAACAGAAACTTTAGAAATTCAAGAAGATGAAGAATGTATAACAGGAATGAGTATAGTCACTATTCCAGGTTTAACAAATTTATTGGAATTTAAAAGAATGGTTTTAGCAAAGAAAATTATGAAATTATTAAATAATCTTGAACAAAATATGAGTGACGAAGATATTATGGAAAAAACTACTGAAATTAATACTTATAGCTTTAATGATTTGAAGGATGACATGAATGTTGATCTCTCATGTAACTCGTCAGAAGAAGAGGAGGTTCATAGTGAAGATAATACGAAATGAAATTAATGAATCAGTAAAAGAAAACAATAGCAGATCAATACAGCATAAAAACTACGCTGACCAATAGAACAAATTTTAAAATAATTGAAACTGAAATAACCGAAATATTTGAATTCTTACATTCATTTTCTTTTTGGTCGTTTCATAAAAATGTAAAATGTAAATAAAAGATATATTTTATTTATTTAGATTTATTATTATTTTAATCATACATCTAGCCAAAATTCAAGTACATCATATATTACTATTCATCATTTTCATTACTAACGGTGTCGTCTGCTACTTCTATGTAATCTCTTTCCAATGCAGCTAAATTTTGACGAGCTTCTTCGAATTCACCTAATTCCATTCCCTCATAAACATACCAATGTACGAATGCTCTCTTAGCGTACATCAAATCGAATTTATGATCAAGTCGAGCCCAAGCCTCTGAAATAGCTGTAGTCGAAGCAAGCATCGATACTGCACGATTAACAGGTGCTAGATCTCCATCTGGTATAACAGATGGTGGTCTATAATTGATCCCGATTTTAAATCCTGTAGGACACCAATCGACAAATCTAATATCCTTTTTATTTTTAACTGCTGCTATAGCACTATTTACGTCTTTTGGAACAACATCGCCACGATAAAGAAGACAACAGGCCATATATTTTCCGTAGCGAGGATCACATTTAACCATTTGACTATCGGTATCGAAAAGCTGTGATGTTAGATCTGAAACTGTGATTCCTTCATGGTATGCTTTTTCTACTGGAATTATAGGAGCGTAAGATGCAAGTGGAAAATGAATTCTTGGGTATGGAACTAAATTTGTTTGAAATTCTGCCATATCAACATTTAATGCACCATTAAATCTTAACGATGCTGTTATACTTGACACCACTTGACTAATTAATCTATTAAGTTGAGAATAATTCGGGCGCCCAATATTCAATCTGTAATATAAATACAAATTGGTAACTATGAAAATCAAAATTTAAGTTCAAATTTACTTATTTTTACAAATATCGTAGATTGCTTGGTTATCAACCATAAAAGCACAATCACTTGTATCCAAAGTGCAATGAGTCGTTAATATTGCATTATATGGTTCAACTACGGCCGTAGAAATTCTTGGTGCCGGATATACAACAAATTCAAGTCTACACTTTTTCACAAATTCATCGATAAGTCTGTCCATTAATAATGCTGAAAATCCGGAACCAGTTCCTCCTCCGAATGAATGGAAAAGGAAAAATCCTTGTAAATTATTTGATTGTTCAGCCATTTTGCGTATTCTTTCCATCACTGGTTCGATAACATCACGTCCTATTGTATTATAACCCCGAGCAAAATTATTTGCTGCATCTTCTTTACCACTGATCATTTGATCTGGATGAAAAAGACTGCGATATGTTCCACTACGAACTTCATCTGTAACGAAAAATTTATATTTATGTACATATGTATATAACTCTGTCATTCTTTGAGATTATCTTCAATCATTTCTTACCAATTACATTTGGCTCTAAATCAATAAATACCGATCTTGGAACAACTTTTCCATTTTGTGTTTCTAAAAAGAATGCATTATACGAATCATCTACACCAGTTTCATTTTGAATTAAAGTTCCATCTTGTTTTATGCCATGTTCTAAACAATATAACTCCCATGTTGAATTCCCAATTTGAACACCTGCTTGACCAATATGCAGAGATACAGTTTCTCGTTGTGAAAATCCCTGAAATAATCACTTGCTATATTTCTAATCAAACGTATTATATACCTATTTCTATACTAACCATTTTTTTTTTTTTTGAAAATGAAAATTTAAAAATTTTATAATAAAGCAAACGAAATTAATTAATCACAAAGATTTCAATATTGATCAAAAATAAATAAAAATAAATTCTCAATTAACGGTTAATTTGATAAATTATTCTCAAAAAAAATTAACAATTTGGCTAAAAAATATATAACATGTTAATTACAAATTTGGACGTATAATAATAAATTTTTTTTCAAATTTTTTTTATTTTAATAAAATTAGCTAACTATGATTATTCATTGAATTTTTTTCAATATTTTATTTTACCTAAAATTTTTAACAGTGAAAAATAAAAATTCTTTGAAGAATGTTTAAAATTTTATACATATATACATTTTTCTTTACATATATACATGTGTACATAATTATTAATTTCGTTACCTTTGGTAGTCTCAAAAGCACCATTTTTTTTTCATAACAGCAATTTATAGAGCCATCTCTAATTATAATGTGAAAGTAATTTCAACGGAAATACAGTAATCCAATATTTATGCAAAGTTAATATACATATTTTTAGTAAGTATGAATGGTATGAATTATAAACAATCTGAAATTTTGCAACATATGATAGTGACAGTTCTTGGATTTTGATTCTTGGTTAGAGAACAACATGTACATACTACATGATTAAAAATAAAAGGAAAGAAAAAGAACAGAAGTAGAACAAATTGGTAAAATTTGTTAATAAATATTAAATATTTCTTCTCATAATGATATTTAAAAATATAATACGATATTTACATTGTTCTAAGATAGTATTGAATATTAATAAAAGTAACTTATCAGCATTGAGGAAGAAAACTGGATATACATTTGCTAATTGTAAAAAGGCTCTAGAACTAAACAATAATGACATCGCTAAGGTGATTGTAACTTGTAAATAGTATATATTAAGTGAAAGTGCATTTAAAATTTTAACTAAAAATCGTTTTAAAATCAGGCGGAGGAATGGCTTAAACAACAGGCACAAGCCATGGGCTGGTCGAAAGCAACGAAACTTGAAGGTAGAGTCACTGCACAAGGTTTAGTCGGTGTTCTGATCAAAGGAAATATTGGTGCCATGGTAGAAATTAATTGTGAAACTGATTTTGTTGCAAGAAATGAGCATTTTCGAAAATTTGTTAGTCATTCAGCTGAAATTTGTGCACAATATACCCAGTTAACAGATTTTGACGGAGATCTGTGGAAGGTAATTAGAAGACAAAACAAAATTAATAATTCTTAAAATATAGCTATCTGTATTTATATATTTTTGTGTGTTTCAATTGCAGTTAGGGTTTGAAAGTGAAGCCCTGAGAAATTTAAAATTATCTGATGGTAAAACATTAGGTGATTATTTAGCTTTATTAATTGGAACTGTTGGAGAAAATGCATCTATAAAACGTGCAATATGTTTTAAAACTAATAACGAAATAAAACTATCTGGTTATGCGCATCCAGCAGCAACAACTGTAGTTGATAATAGTGTTACACAGTGTGGACGATATGGTGCTATTGTTGCATTCCGAACAAACTATAATAATGAAGAGATACAAAAAAATCTTTGTCAGCATATTGTCGGAATGAATCCAATTAAAGTTGGTGAATTCGGTAAAGATAAACCTTGTGAAAATAAAGATGATGAAAGATGTTTGATACATCAAGAATATCTGTTAGATCCAGAAAAAACAGTCGGTGATATTCTAAAAGAGAATGATATTGAAATAATCGATTTCCAAAGGTATGAATGCGGTGAATCATGTAAAAATGAATCCATCAATATTGCTAAAGCAGCAAATTAATAAGATTGTAATCGTAATCGAATAAAACATGAAAAATAGAATAAATTTTATTAAATTAAACCGTTTTTAAAAAGTATTTTTAATAGTTGACATTTTACTTTATTTATTATATTATTCTTATTATTATTATTATGTATATATGTATATATGTATATATATTAATGATAAAGCTATTCATATTTTTAAAACTTATTGCAGGCAGCTGCAGGTAAATACGAATTGTGATTAGTTCCACTTTCCTCACTCATTCTCTTCAAATGCCTTTTAAATAAATTTAAACTTTTAGGTAATTCGTAATTTACTTCGTTTCATTCTCAGAAAAAACTACAAGAACTAAAACTCTTTAACTCTTTAACTCAAGAGAAAATATATGACTTATATATTTTATAATATATACATTATTATCCTCTACATTAGTAATTATATTTAATATTTATAAATTATTTCACTTTAATCAACTATTTACTATATTTATACCATCAAAAACATTTAAATTTATGATCTTTTTAAATATATTATCTCTAGGAGGACTCCCCCCTTTCTTAGGATTTTTACCTAAATGAATAGTTATTCAATTACTAACTAATAATAGACAAATTCTATTAATATTTATTATAGTTATATTTACTCTCATTACATTATTTTTTTATTTACGAATAACATTTGCTGCTTTTATATTAAATTATTATGAAAATTCATGAATTTTCATAATAAATATTAATAACTTAAAAATATATATTTATTTTATATTATCATTTCTATCAATTATAGGATTACCTTTAATATCTTTAATTTATATTATACTTTAATAAAGGTTTTAAGTTAAATAAACTAATAGCCTTCAAAGCTATAAATATAAGAAATTCTTTTAAGCCTTAGTATAAAATACTCCTTTAGAATTGCAGTCTAATATCATTATTGAATATAAAGCCTGATTAAAGAGAAATTATCTCATAAATAAATTTACAGTTTACCGCCTAAATTTTCAGCCATTTAATCGCGACAATGATTATTTTCTACAAATCATAAGGATATTGGTACATTATATTTTATTTTTGGTGCTTGAGCTGGTATAGTTGGAACTTCTTTGAGAATTCTTGTTCGAGCAGAGCTTGGACATCCCGGTTCACTAATTGGAGATGATCAAATTTATAATGTAATTGTTACTGCTCATGCCTTTATTATAATTTTCTTCATAGTTATACCAATTATAATTGGAGGATTTGGAAACTGATTGGTTCCCTTAATATTAGGAGCTCCAGATATAGCTTTTCCTCGAATAAATAATATAAGTTTTTGAATATTACCTCCTTCCCTATCTCTTTTATTAGCTAGTTCAATAGTTGAAAATGGAGCAGGAACAGGATGAACAGTTTATCCTCCACTATCTGCAAATATTGCTCATGGAGGAGCCTCAGTTGATCTTGCTATTTTTTCTCTACATTTAGCAGGAATTTCCTCTATTTTAGGAGCTGTAAATTTTATTACAACAGTTATTAATATACGATCAACAGGAATTACTTTTGATCGAATACCTTTATTTGTTTGATCAGTAGTAATCACTGCTATTTTATTATTATTATCACTCCCTGTTCTCGCAGGAGCAATTACTATACTATTAACAGACCGAAATTTAAATACTTCTTTTTTTGACCCCGCAGGGGGAGGAGATCCTATTTTATATCAACATTTATTCTGATTTTTTGGTCACCCAGAAGTTTACATTTTAATTCTCCCAGGATTTGGTATAATTTCCCATATTATTAGTCAAGAATGTGGAAAAAAAGAAACATTTGGATCTTTAGGAATAATTTATGCTATATTAGCTATTGGATTCTTAGGATTTATTGTATGAGCTCATCATATATTTACTGTTGGAATAGATGTAGATACACGAGCTTATTTTACTTCAGCTACAATAATTATTGCAGTACCTACAGGTATTAAAATTTTTAGTTGACTTGCAACCCTTCATGGAACACAATTAAATTATACCCCTCAATTATTATGAGCTTTAGGATTTGTATTTCTATTTACTGTTGGAGGATTAACAGGAGTAGTCCTTGCTAACTCCTCAATTGATATTATTTTACACGATACTTATTATGTAGTAGCTCATTTTCACTATGTTTTATCTATAGGAGCTGTTTTTGCTATTATAGCAGGATTTATTCATTGATACCCTCTATTTACTGGCTTAACATTAAACCCCTTGTTATTAAAAAGTCAATTTATTATAATATTTTTAGGGGTTAATTTAACATTTTTTCCACAACATTTTTTAGGACTAGCTGGAATACCTCGGCGATACTCTGACTATCCCGATGCTTATACTGCTTGAAATATTATTTCAACAATTGGATCTTCAATTTCCTTACTAGGAATTATTATATTTATCTATATTATTTGAGAAAGTATAGCAACTAATCGAAGTGTATTATTCCCTATTCAATTATCATCTTCAATTGAATGATATCAAAATATTCCTCCAGCTGAACACAGTTATTCAGAATTACCTTTATTAACTAATTTCTAATATGGCAGATTAGTGCAATGGTTTTAAGCACCATATATAAAGTATTTAACTTTTATTAGAAAACAATGTCAACATGATCAAACTTAGGTTTACAAGATAGAGCTTCACCATTAATAGAACAACTTACCTTTTTCCATGATCATACCCTTCTAATTCTAGTTATAATCACTGTATTAGTAGCTTATTTAATATTTATGTTATTTTTTAATAAATTTACTAATCGATTCTTACTACATGGTCAAACTATTGAAATTATTTGAACCATTCTTCCAGCCATCATTCTATTATTTATTGCTCTTCCTTCTTTACGCCTTCTATATTTATTAGATGAAATTAATGAACCGGCAATTACTTTAAAAGCTATTGGTCACCAATGATATTGAAGTTATGAATATTCAGACTTTTTAAATATCGAATTTGACTCTTATATAATCCCTTCTAATGAATTAACTATTGAATCCTTTCGCTTATTAGATGTAGATAACCGTATTGTAATACCCTCTAACTCTCAAATTCGAATTTTAGTAACAGCTGCCGACGTCATTCACTCATGAACTGTCCCCTCTTTAGGAGTAAAAGTAGATGGAACCCCTGGACGCCTAAACCAAACTAATTTTTTAATCAATCGTCCAGGACTATTTTATGGACAATGTTCAGAAATTTGTGGAGCCAACCACAGATTTATACCTATTGTTATCGAAAGAGTACCTGTTAAACAATTCATCAACTGAATTTCATCAATAAATAATTCATTAGATGACTGAAAGCAAGTAATGGTCTCTTAAACCACACAATAGTAAATTAGTGATTACTTCTAATGAAAAAATTAGTTAAAAAATAACATTAGTATGTCAAACTAAAATTATTGATCTTCAATATTTTTTGATTCCACAAATAGCCCCTATTAGATGACTATTATTATTTTTAATTTTCACTTTAGCCCTTACTCTTTTCTGTATAATAAATTACTTTAACTATATAAAATCTCCCTCAAAATCAAAATTAATTAAAAATATAAGAACAAACCAAATAAATTGAAAATGATAACAAATTTATTTTCAGTATTTGATCCTTCGTCAAGAATTTTTAATTTATCCTTAAATTGAATAAGTACATTTATTGGTCTAATAATAATTCCTATATCATTTTGATTTATACCTTCCCGATATCACATTTTATGAAATAAAATTCTTATTACCCTACATAAAGAATTCAAAACATTATTAGGTAATACCGCTCACAACGGAAGTACTTTCATTTTTGTATCACTATTTTCACTAATTATTTTTAATAATTTCATAGGATTATTTCCATATATTTTTACTAGCACAAGCCATTTAACCTTAACCCTATCCTTAGCACTTCCATTATGACTGTCTTTTATATTATATGGTTGAGTTAATCATACTCAACATATATTTGCTCACCTAGTTCCACAAGGAACCCCTGCAATTTTAATACCTTTTATAGTTTGTATTGAAACAATTAGAAATATTATTCGTCCAGGTACTTTAGCTGTTCGACTTACAGCAAATATAATTGCAGGACATTTACTATTAACCCTTTTAGGAAATACAGGACCATCTTTATCATATATAATTATATCTTTATTATTATTAAGACAAATTGCTTTATTAGTCTTAGAATCTGCTGTTGCAATCATTCAATCTTATGTATTTGCAGTTCTAAGAACATTATATTCTAGAGAAGTAAATTAATGTCAACACACTCTAATCACCCTTATCATTTAGTAGACTATAGCCCCTGGCCTCTTACAGGAGCTATTGGAGCTATAACTTCTGTTTCAGGATTAGTGAAATGATTCCATCAATATGATATTTCATTATTCCTGCTAGGAAATATCATTACCATTTTAACAATATATCAATGATGACGAGATGTTTCTCGAGAAGGAACTTTTCAAGGACTACATACTTATTCAGTAACCATTGGATTACGATGGGGAATAATTTTATTTATTATTTCAGAAGTATTCTTCTTTATTTCATTCTTCTGAGCCTTCTTTCATAGAAGATTATCCCCAACTATTGAATTAGGTACTATATGACCCCCAAAAGGAATTTACCCCTTTAATCCATTACAAATTCCTCTTCTAAATACAGCTATTTTATTAGCCTCAGGAGTAACAGTTACATGAGCTCACCATAGTTTAATAGAAAGAAACCATTCTCAAGCTACACAAGGTCTATTTTTTACAATCATTTTAGGTATTTATTTTTCAATATTACAAATATATGAATATATTGAAGCTCCTTTTACTATTGCAGATGCAGTTTATGGTTCTACTTTCTTCGTAGCAACAGGGTTTCATGGACTACATGTAATTATTGGAACAACCTTTCTATTAATTTGTTTAATTCGCCATCTAAATTATCACTTTTCAAAAAATCATCACTTTGGATTTGAAGCAGCAGCATGATATTGACATTTTGTTGATGTAGTATGATTATTCTTATATATTTCTATTTATTGATGAGGAAGATAATATATTTATATAGTATAATATGTATATATGACTTCCAATCATAAGGTTTGTAAAAACAATATAAATAATCTTTTCAATTATAATTATATCTTTAATAATACTAATAATTACTTTAACAGTAATAACCCTAGCCTCAATCTTATCAAAAAAAACATTATCAGATCGAGAAAAAAATTCTCCTTTTGAATGTGGATTTGATCCTTCCTCCTCTTCCCGATTACCTTTTTCCCTTCGATTTTTCCTGATCACTATTATTTTTTTAATTTTCGATGTTGAAATTGCATTAATTCTTCCTATAATTGTAATTATTAATACCTCCAATTTAATTACATGATCAACTACATCAATCTTATTTATTACTATCCTTCTAGTCGGACTATATCATGAATGAAATCAAGGAGCATTAAACTGAACTAAATAAAAGGGTTGTAGTTAAATATAACATTTGATTTGCATTCAAAAAGTATTGAATATTTCAATCTACCTTATGAATATGAAGTAATAGATTACACCTAGTTTCGACCTAGCTTTAGGCTATACAAGCCCTTATTCTTTAATTGAAGCCAAAAAGAGGCATGTCATTGTTAATGATATTATTGAAAATAATTTCCAATTAAAGAAGTATGAGGTCAAGAAAAAGCTGCTAACTTTTATCTTTAATGGTTAAATTCCATTTATACTTCTATTTATATAGTTTAAAAAAAACATTACATTTTCACTGTAAAAATAAAAACCTCTTTTTGTAAATTACTAAATTTAATTACTAAATAATATTCAAAGATATTATTATCTCCATAGCATCTTCAAAGCTATACTCTATATAAGCTATTTGAATAAACAAAAATAAATAATATTAATAAAATAAAAGATCATAAAACAAAAAATAATAAATAAATCCTTAAATTATTATTTTGAATAACTTGAGACCCCCTAGAATAATTTATTAAAGTATAATAAATCATTTGACCTCCAAAATATTCAGATCATCCTTGATCAAATCTCTTAACAGAATAATAACCAATATTTAAAGGATAAACAATTAAACCATAAGTAGAAATATAAGGTATAAATCATATAGAACCAAAAAAATTACTTAAATTATACATCTTCAATGATTTACTTCTAAAATATAAAGAAACATTCGAAATAAAATAACCAATTATACCACCCACTAAACAAACAAATAAAGTTAATAATTTTAAATAATAAGGAAGACAAATTATAATAGGAGTTGAAAAAATTAATCAACTCAATATTCTACCTCCAAAAACTCTTATAACTAATAAACCAAGTATTCCTCGTAACATTACTCAACCTTCATCATTTAATAAATTTAAAGAACCACAATTTAAAACACCTGTTAATCTATAAAAAACTAAACGAAAAGAATAACATACAGTTAATCCAGTTGAAATAAAATATAAGAAAAAACTAAAAATATTAAGATAAGACAAAGAAACAACTTCTAAAATTAAATCCTTAGAATAAAACCCCGCTAAAAAAGGTATTCCACATAAAGCTAAATTAGCTACATTCAAACAAGAAGTAGTTAGTGGTATTCTAATTCCTAAACACCCTATTAAACGAATATCCTGAGAATTATTTATATTATGAATAATAGCTCCTGCACATATGAACAAAAGAGCCTTAAATAAAGCATGAGTTAATAAATGAAAAAAAGCCAATTTATAAAATCCTACTGATAAAATTCTCATTATTAATCCTAATTGTCTTAATGTAGACAAAGCAATAATCTTTTTTAAATCAAATTCAAAATTAGCTCCTAACCCTGCTATAAATATAGTTAAACCAGAAATTAATAATAATAATTTACCAAAATAACTAGTTCTCACTAATAAATTAAAACGAATAAGCAAATAAATTCCTGCTGTTACCAAAGTTGAAGAATGAACTAAAGCAGATACAGGAGTAGGTGCTGCTATAGCAGCAGGCAACCAAGAAGAAAAAGGAATTTGTGCTCTCTTAGTTATTGCAGCCAATACAATTAATCCTCCAATTATTATTATTTCATAATCCGTAAATTCTAAATAAAAAATATAATTTCAACTTCCATAATTTAATATTCAAGCAATAGCTAATAAAATAGCAACATCCCCAATTCGATTAGATAAAGCAGTTAATATCCCCGCATTATAAGACTTTACATTTTGAAAATAAATAACTAAACAATAAGATACAAGCCCTAATCCATCTCAACCAAGTAAAATTCTAATTAAATTAGGACTAATAATTAGTAATATTATTGATAACACAAACATTAAAACTAATATAATAAAACGATTAATATTTAAATCAGAAGATATATATTCCCTGCTATAATAAATTACTAAAGAAGAAATTAATAATACAAAAGACATAAATATAAAACTTATTCAATCAAATAAAATAGTTATAATAATAG
The DNA here is from genome assembly GCA_951394055.1 of Villa cingulata. NCBI lineage: Eukaryota > Metazoa > Arthropoda > Insecta > Diptera > Bombyliidae > Villa > Villa cingulata. The sequence continues at coordinate 34,194,675 of OX596018.1, read as the reverse complement.
AAGCTCTATTCAATCTAATAAGCTCTCATTCAATAATCAAACTATAATCTAAATATAAATTTAATAAACTAAAAAAAAATAATATTATTCTAATAAAAATTAATATAATAAATCTAATATTACAAATATTTATATTCTTCAAGATCTAAAATAATATAAAATTATATCTCTGACACCACAAATCAGTATTTTTATTAAACTATTTAAATATAACCAAAGCATACATATATCTCTCTTTAAAATCAATAAATTTAAAGGAAATCAATGTAAAAATAATAATAAGTATTCCCGCAAATAACCACTTGAACAAGAATACAAACCTGAATAAAATTTACCATGTTGACTATAAGAATATAAATATAAAGTATAAGCAGCACTAAAAAAAGATAATAAAGATAATATAAATATTGAAAATCAAGATCAAGAAACAATTCTATTTAATAAACTAATTTCCCCCAATAAATTTAAAGTAGGGGGAGCTGCTATATTCCCTGAACTTAACAAAAATCACCATAAAGCTATAGAAGGTATAAAATTTAATAAACCCTTATTAATTAATAAACTTCGACTTCCTAATCGTTCATATGTAATATTTGCTAAACAAAATAAACCAGAAGAACATAAACCATGAGCAATCATTAAAACATAAGAACCTACAAATCCTCAATAACTTATTGTTATAAGACCTCTCAATACAATTCCTATATGAGCTACAGAAGAATAGGCAATTAAAGATTTTAAATCAGTTTGTCGTAAACAAATTAATCTAACAAGTACACCCCCCACTAGTCTAATTCTAATTCAAATATAATTCAATTTTAAACCAATCAAAGTTAAAAAATAATAAACACGTAATAAACCATACCCTCCTAATTTCAATAAAATACCAGCTAAAATTATAGAACCAGAAACTGGAGCTTCAACATGAGCTTTAGGTAATCATAAATGAACTAAAAATATAGGTATTTTTACTAAAAAAGCAAAAATTATTCCAAAATACAATAATTCATAAAAAAAATTTATTTCAATTATATAAAAAAATATTGTATTATTCTCTCCTAATAAATAAAAAATACAAATTAATATAGGCAAAGATGCCAATAAAGTATAAAATAATAAATAAACCCCAGCCTGTAAACGCTCTGGTTGATACCCTCACCCCAAAATTAAAAATAAAGTAGGAATTAGTCTTCTCTCAAAAAATAAATAAAATATAAATAAATTTGTAGTACTAAAAGTTAAAAATAAAATTAAAAGAAGTATAGAAATATTAAAACAAAATAAATTAATATAATTTCTATATTTATAAATAGATTCTCTAGCTATTATTATAAGACCACAAATTCAAAAAGATAATAAAATTAAACCATATGAAAGTAAATCACAACCAAATAAATAACTTAAAGAACCTCAAACTCTATTAAAATAACTTAAACAAATAAAAATAAAACTAATATAAAACATAATATTTTGAACCAATCAAAATGTTCCCTCTGCAAAACTAATTGGAGCTAAAAATATTAATGCAAAAATATATTTTAGCATTGTAAAATTCTAAAACTTTGAAAATAATCATTACCATGACTTCGAACTATAGAAACTAAAATAGATAACCCTAAAGCCCCTTCACAAACACTAAATGTTAAAAAAACTATAGTAAAATATATTTCATTATCCAAATAACTTAAATATATAAATAAAATTAAAAATAAGCTTAAAACAACATATTCTAATCTCAAAAGTATAGATAATAAATGCTTACGATAACTAACAAAGGCTATTACTCCTGCTATAAATAAAAAAATAGGTAATCAAAAATAAATTATTAATATATTCATTAGTAGTTTTAATAGTTTATAAAAACATTGGTCTTGTAAACCAAAAATAAGAATTATTCTTTTAAAACTTCAAGAGAAAAGAAATTACTTTTTCACTAATCCCCAAAATTAATATTTTAAATAAACTACCTCTTGAAATTACCCAAATAATAATTTATATTATCACAACAATTATAAGATTTATTTTCTTCCAAATAAATCACCCCCTAGCAATAGGATTATCCCTATTAATACAAACATTATTAATTTGTTTAATTACAGGAATTATAACAAAATCATTTTGATTTTCATATATTTTATTCTTAATTTTTATTGGAGGAATACTTGTATTATTCATTTATGTAACATCACTAGCATCCAATGAAATATTCTCCATTTCATCCACTATAATAGTTATATTCACAACAAGAATTTCATTAATAACTTTAATTATCATAATTATTGATAAACCAATATTAATTATAATAATTAACAACGAAATAAACCCGATTGACATAATTAAATCCTTTTCACCAGAAAATAATTTAAATTTAAATAAATTATATAATTCTCCAACAAACATTATTACTATAACATTAATTATTTATTTACTAATTACCCTTGTCGCAACTGTAAAAATTACAAACGTATTTTATGGTCCTTTACGGCCAATAAACTAATGAATAAACCTCTACGAATCAATCATCCCTTATTTAAAATTATAAATAATGCACTAGTTGATTTACCTGCCCCAATTAATATTTCATCATGATGAAATTTTGGATCATTATTAGGATTATGTTTAATTATACAAATCATAACAGGTCTATTCCTAGCAATACATTATACAGCAGATATCAATATAGCTTTTAATAGAGTCACACATATTTGTCGAGATGTAAATTATGGATGACTATTACGAACACTACATGCAAATGGTGCTTCATTCTTTTTTATTTGCATTTATTTACATATTGGACGAGGAATATATTATGGATCTTATTTATATACTCCAACTTGATTAGTTGGAGTATTAATTTTATTCCTTGTAATAGCAACAGCTTTTATAGGATATGTTCTACCATGAGGACAAATATCTTTTTGAGGAGCAACCGTAATTACTAATCTATTATCAGCCATTCCATATTTAGGAATTGATCTTGTTCAGTGAGTATGAGGAGGATTTGCTGTAGATAATGCAACTCTTACCCGATTTTTTACTTTTCACTTCATCTTACCTTTTATTGTTGCAGCTATAACTATAATTCACTTATTATTCCTCCATCAAACAGGTTCTAATAATCCATTAGGAATTAACTCAAATAGTAATAAAATTCCTTTCCATCCCTATTTTTCATTTAAAGACATTGTAGGATTTATTATTATATTAATAATTCTTACTATATTAACTCTAATAAATCCTTACTTATTAGGAGATCCAGACAATTTTATTCCTGCTAATCCTTTAGTTACCCCTATCCATATTCAGCCAGAATGATATTTCCTATTTGCTTACGCAATTTTACGTTCTATTCCTAATAAACTTGGAGGTGTTATTGCATTAGTCCTATCAATTGCTATCTTAGCTATTCTTCCATTCTATCATTTAAGCAAATTCCGAGGAATTCAGTTTTACCCAATTAATCAAGTAATATTTTGATTTATAGTAATTAATGTTATATTATTAACATGAATTGGAGCTCGCCCAGTAGAAGATCCTTATGTTACAATTGGACAAATTTTAACTATTACATACTTTATATATTTTATAATTAATCCATTAATTACAAAATGATGAGATAATATAATTGAATAGTTAATGAGCTTGAATTTAAGCATGTGTTTTGAAAACACAAGATAGAAAATAAAAAATTCTATTAACTTTACTAATCTAAATTAACAACAAAGAAATAAAAAAAATTTTCAAACCAATAAAAAATATTAAATAATTTAAAGAAAAAGGTAAAAATCTCTTTCAAGCTAAATATATTAATTTATCATAACGAAAACGAGGTAAAGTCCCTCGGGCCCAAATAAAAATAAAAGAAATAAATAATAACTTAAAATAAAATATTAAATTATAAACATCAGCCCCTAAAAAAATTACAGAAAATAACATTCTCATAAATAAAATTCTAGCATATTCTGCTATGAAAATTAAAGCAAATCCTCCTCTTCTATATTCAACATTAAATCCAGATACTAATTCAGATTCTCCTTCTGCAAAATCAAAAGGAGTTCGATTAGTTTCAGCTAAACAAGATGTAAATCATACTAAAGCTATAGGAAATAAAATAAATAAAAATCATAAATATTTTTGATAATAAAAAAAATCAATAAAATTATAACTTCTAATTAAAAATACAAAAGATAACAAAATCAAAGCTAAACTTACTTCATAAGAAATTGTCTGAGCAACAGCCCGTAAACCCCCAAGTAAAGCATAATTAGAATTAGAAGATCAACCAGCAACTATAACTGTATAAACCCCTAAACTTGTACAACAAAGAAAAAATAAAATACCCAAATTAAAAGAATATAATTTAACAAAAAAAGGTATACATAATCAAACCAAAATTGACAAAAATAAAGAAATAACAGGAGAAAAATAATAACAAATATAATTAGATAAAACTGGATAGGTTTGTTCCTTAGTAAAAAGCTTAATTGCATCACAAAAAGGTTGAAAAATACCTATTAAACCCACTTTATTTGGACCTTTACGAATCTGAATATACCCTAAAACCTTACGCTCTAAAAGAGTTAAAAAAGCTACACCCACCAAAACACAAATAACTAATAATAAACTTCTAACAATAGAAATTAATAATTCTAAATTTAGCAATACTATTTGTAACATAAATTACATATATAAATTCTAAATTTATTGCACTAATCTGCCAAAATAGTTAATTAATAAAATTCATTAATAAAATTAATAATTTTAACATTTGGTCCTTTCGTACTAAAATGTCAACATTTAATAAAGATAGAAACCAACCTGGCTTACGCCGGTTTGAACTCAGATCATGTAAGAAATTAAAAGTCGAACAGACTTAATAAATTGAACTTCTACACCCAATATTAATCTTAATCCAACATCGAGGTCGCAATCTTTTCTATTGATAAGAACTCTCCAGAAAAATTACGCTGTTATCCCTAAGGTAACTTAATTTTATAATCCATAATACAGGATCAACCATCTATAATTATTCAAAAATTAATGTAATATAATAATCAAGAGTTATATAAATCTTAATATCACCCCAACAAAATACTTTAACTAATACTAGCTTAAATTATCCAAATAATTAATATTAATTAAAATATAAAGATCTATAGGGTCTTCTCGTCTTTCATAAATATTTTAGCTTTTTCACCAAAAAATAAAATTCTATATATTATTTTGATACAATATATGCCTCGTCCAACCATTCATTCCAGCCTTCAATTAAAAGACTAATGATTACGCTACCTTTGCACAGTTAAAATACTGCGGCCATTTAATTAATTTATCAGTGGGCAGGTCAGACTTTAAATTAAAATACAAAAAGACATGTTTTTGATAAACAGGCGAACATAATATTTGCCAAGTTCATTAAAATAATCTAATAAATATAAATAAAATTACATATAAATATACTAATTTAATCATTTTTTATTTTAAAAATCAATTAAATAAAAAATTTTAATAAAAAAATAAAAGAATATTAAATTCTTAATAATAAATTAATATTAAATTATAACATAATCATCATTGTTAACTAATTCTAAGTCTACAACATATTAAATTTTTAATATCTTTTTAAAATAAATAAAGAGCTTATCCCCTTCACTTTTTTTATAATAATAATTCAAAAATTATATAAATAAAAATAATCAACTATTATAAATAAATTAAATTTAAATCTTAAAAAACTAGATATCTTTAAAAACGATTAACTTTTCATTTCCAATAAATTGTTAAAAATAATTATTCCACATTAACTTTTACAACCTATTAACTCCTTTAAAATCGAGAAAATTAAATATTTAATTATTATTTGATTAACCCTGATACAAAAGGTACAATAAACAAAATTTTCTTAATCAATATTAATTATTTCAAAATATTTCAAAATTCCTTTACAGTACTGATAAACTATCACTATAATTATTTATTCTATATAATATACTAAAACATTAAACTATATAATTATTCTTAATAATTAACAATAATAAGAAAAAAAAATTAGTAATTTAATAATAATCAATTTATATTGATTTGCACAATAATCTTTTCAATGTAAATGAAAAACTTTTCTATATAAGCTTTAAATTGTTATTCTAGATACACTTTCCAGTACATCTACTATGTTACGACTTATCTTATTTTAATAATAAGAGCGACGGACAATGTGTACATATTTTAGAGCTATAATCAAATTATTTATCTATATAACTTTACTATCAAATCCACCTTCAAAAAAAATTAAAATCTTTAATCCATATAATTAATATTATTGTAACCCATTATTAATCCTTAAGCATAAACTGCACCTTGACCTGACATAAATTTTTAATTAAATTCCAGAAAATTATTATCCTAATAGAATCTTCAATAACGGCGGTATACAAGCTGTAAACAAACTTAAGTAAGATCCATCGTGGACTATCGATCACTTAACAGGTTCCTCTGAATAGACTAAAATACCGCCAAACTTCTTTAAGTTTCAAGATCATATCTATTACTACTTTAGTTTTATTAATAATTACATTTTAAATAATAGGGTATCTAATCCTAGTTTAAATTTAAAATTTTCAAGCTTCAACTTATGTTTATAATATAACCTAATAAATTTTAAAATTTCACCTAAAAAAATCAATATAAATTATAAAATATTTAACAACATTTAACTAAAAACTAATAAAATTTATTTAAAATTTTTGTATAACCGCGACTGCTGGCACAAAATTAGTCAATTTTTATTAAAATTACTATTTCTAAAATCACTTAATAAATAATATTAATCACTGCTAATAATACAACTTTAAGTTTTTATTAACTATATACATTTACATAAATTAGCATATGAAATATGCTAAAGAGTTAAAACAAAAAAAAAACCTTTTTGTAATTAAATTTTATGTACGAATGAGCATTAGTATATTGGCATAATTGTTCAATTATTAAAATACATAATACACTAAAATATTCAATGGCTATTATTATTATCTTCTATCGTATACACATTACACAATACACACAATCTCTCATAATTTGTTTATCTCTCTATTCATTTTTGTTATTAAAAAATGTAATTTTTTTTTAAATTATAACTGAACAAATACATTTCGGTATTATATTGTACAACAATTTATTGACCTTTACAGTATTCATTACTATTCGTTATAAAAAATAATTTCATATTCAAATTTTTGTTCCGTAATAAACTCGATTATTATACACGTTTTTTTCGTTTTGGATTTTTGCAAAAATTTTATTAAATAAATTATTATGTACCTGCATATTGTACATTCACATACATATGTGAATTAATTGTGATTTGTGCTTCTATCTTAACAAATTTAAAAAAAAATACACACATTTTCATAAAATAAAAATTTATATCTTGTACACGAAGAGTAACAAAATGTGTAATCAAGGATTTTCGGTTGACTGCATTTAGTTAGAGGAAAGGGACGTTTTAAAGTTGACAACAGATCTCAGTGAACACCTATTGTTCTTTTACACATACATATCTATATAATGAACTTTTTATATTAATATAGTAATAGTAATAGTAATATACATACTAGGTATAATTTAATTTGTATTAATCAAATAAATAAATAACTACAATTCCAAAAGAATAATAAATTATTGAAACTAAAACCCAAAATGAAATTCGTATGTACATATTTTACATTTTTATTTAAAAAAAAAATCTAATATTTGTGACCAACAATTATTTTAAAATAATAAATTACATTAAATTAATAGCTAGTGAATTTTTATTTGTTGAAATCATTTTATTCGAAAAGAAAAAATAGTTTGGTGTACTCTAATGTAAAGTGTGATAAATTTGAAATTTTTATATTTTGCCGTTATAACGTATAGGTAACTAAATATAGTTACAAATACAACAATACAGAGATGATGAAGCTGGACTTTATTAAGGTGATAAATTATTTTTTAATATTATATTATATTATATTATATTACACAAAAAATATATATGAAATTATAAAAAAAATTGTACACATACCAATAAACAACACATGTACGAATATAAGTGTGTCTATTAGAAGCAAAAGGGCATGTTTTCCATGTTAACACGTTCTGAGAAAAACACGAAAAACGTTTTATTTGTTATTAGTAGCATCTATACTCGTAAATATGAAAATTGGTTTTATTAATTAGTTAGCATTGTGAAAGTAGAATGCTGTTGAAATTTTAATTAAAAAATGCATATATTACGAGAAAAGTTTGTTTGAAATTTGGAAAAGAGTACCTTTTGAAAACAACTTCTAGAATAAGGTACCTTTTAGAAACCAATTTTTTAGAAAAGAGGCTGTATTTGAACAAAATTGTGATTTTTTTATCTATTTATTTATTTTTTTTCCTTTATAGATCAATATGACATTCAAATTTATTCGATAAAAATATAATATATACCTAGATAAAGAATAAAAATTTACAAAAACTTAAAAAAAAATTGGTTAGAAAACGGATTTAATTGTTATGTACATTAAATATATCCCGTAATTAACTGGCGGTTTAAAGTGTGTAGAACTTTAACTTTTTACAGTCTTTTATTATTATTATTATTATTTTAAAACCGTTCGAGCATTCTAACTGATTTTGAACAAACAAAACCGAAAAAGGAAAACAACCCATTTTGAAAATAACTTTTTTTATCAATTCATCAATTGCATTGGAATAAAGACTTTTTGATAATAATATACATAGTATTCACTGGAAGAGAAACATTTTTAAAACTAAACTTTTTTTTAAAAAGATGCCTTTTTGAAACTAATGGTGTTTTTCAAATCAATTTTTTAACAGTTATACGAGACATTTTTGGAATGTATTAGATAAAATTAGATGCGGTTTTGAAAAATTTACAAAATGTGATATATATTTCATTTTTCTTATAAAACGGAAAACATGCCGTTTTGCTTCTAATAGACACAAGTACACTCCAATATAATGTATGTACATGAAAAAGGCAAAAGTTACTTTTATTTTTAATGAAGAAAATTTGAGTTTATTTGCTTTTTGTTTTTACAAATTTATGTATGCACATTCGAAAATTGTAGAAAAAAAATAATTTATACCACGAATGAAAAAAAATCTTTTCACACTACTCGTAGAAGTAAAAAAAAAAGTTAATAATAACGGAAATGTGTGACAAAAATATTGAAAATAAAGAAAAAAAACATTAAAAAACGACATCATGTCGTAAGAAAATTTTCTATTTGATTTGTTTCTGTTATGCATTAACTAAATTAGCGTAAAATTTTCTATTGAAAAAAAATTTTTTTTTTTCAAAGATTCATTCAAGCACAGATTAAAGTAAGAAAATGCCAACGAACGACATTCAAAATCGTTTTTATTGTAGTTTAAAATTTGAAGAAGAAAATGAAAAATACTTTTAGTTCAGATGCCAGATTAAATTGAATTTTAGAGATTTATAAAATGATTTTATTCTGTTAATTACCTTTCTAAAACTCAAAAAAATAGTTTTGAGATTGAAGTGTAACCAATTGCTTTAAGTATGTCTTCAAAAAATTTGACTGGAAAAAAATTGAATTAAGATCTAAATTAGATATTTACAGTTGTTAATATTAAATACGGTCACAGTATAGTGTATAAAATATTTGGAATATATACATACGAGTATGTATGTACCGTACTGGGTACATTATTCGTTTCGAATCCGACTAAAAATCAATTAATACTTTCAAAACACGAATTACTATGAGATTCTAAATGACCCATTTACTTAAATTTTTTTTTGTTCTTGATTAAAAAAGTTAATACTTATTATGTATAAATATATATGTTCTTTGTTGTGACTTAAATACGTGAGTATGTTTATATAGATATAAAAAACCTTTGAGATTTAAGTAAAAAAACATAACTTCATGTTTCATGTTTTCAATTTTATTTTTAATTACTATATCCCTCCATCGTGTAAATAAATTTATAAGTGAAATTATTTCGAACAAAAAAAGAAAACAGAAAACATCTTTAACTCATGATCACGATACACAGTACAAACAGAAGTTAATAATAAAAAATTTTAAACTAAGCATGTGTCTAATGATCGTTAATAACTTTTTTTTTTCAAATTACATCATCTGTAATTTTGTGTTTAAAACATTTTTATATATTTTATCGTTTTTGGTTAATTTCATTTTTAAATATAATTTCATTCATCATACAATTATTGTAACATTCTCTATAGTCACCTCAAATATACTATCTATACTTGTATGTATTTCTATTTAAACTGTTACGTATTGGTATTCAGGTAAATCATAGGTAAGTGTATGTTAGCAAGAATTTTTGTTTTTAAATTTGTTTTTCCATTTTTATCAAAATGTAAAGTCGAATTAAACATATGTATATATACGTATATCTACAAATGCGTTTATAAAAGAAAAGAATATTTTATTATAATAGGTCTAATAAGAAATTTCTTAATGAATGTAGTAGTCATACATTTTCGTACATATTTTATTTCAGTATAATATTTAGAAGAACAATAAAAAACCATGTAATGTAGATATGTAATGTTCATCAGTTCTGTTTCTTTTTTTTTAAATATTATTACTAGATTTTGACATACATACATATTTTTTTGAAGAGATTTCGAAAATTTTTTTATTTTAATTTATATCCCACGTACGTAAATATAATGTATACAACGTGTACATAATGATAATAATATACATTCATAGATCTATAATTAAAGATATGCATTATTAAAACACAGAAGAAATCAAAATATGTAGGTATAATCAAATGAAAATTTTCGTGTAATAAAATACATATAATACATATTTAATTATTTACAAACGACAACAAATAACGCAAAGAAAATTTTATAAGAATATAATCAATGATATGATATACTATGCACAGAAATTCTGTTACAGAATATACATACATATATGCATAATAATAAAGTACATATTTTTACAAACATATAAATAATATACATATAATACGTATACATAGTAACATAAATACTTCAATATCTTAAAATTATTGTTGTATATTACATTACCTACATATTAAATACAAAATATGTAACTGTTGTAATTGATGTCGATGATTGTTTTTAAAAATCTGTAGTCAATCTATCATAATAATAGCACCATCATGATCATATCATACCATTGCATCTTCACTATTATTATTATTATATACAGAAACTTCATTTTCAACATATAATAATATAATTAGTATTTAATGGAATGTTGTAGGCTTCTAACTAAATATATATATGTACATACTTTATCACATACATAATATAGTATGGACATACATAATGCATATACATAAATAGTGTATGTAAGTATATGTATACATATTTTATATTCCTTTTGTAGAAAACTGCATTAATTCTTTGCATTGTTGCATTCATTGTTGTATTATGATGGATAGGTCGTCGCCTTCATCATCATAATTATCATCATGATCATACCTTTAGAGAGAAATAATATCTATAACGTGACCATCTATCTAATACTATATCTGTATCTTGGAATGTAACAAAAACGACATTATAAATGCAACTAAATTACAGCTATTATAAACATACATAAATAAAATTATAAATTCATATATGTATACGTATATCTATAACCTATATATTCGTATCGAATTATTTAGATAATATACTCATATATTTTTATAGAGATATATAATATGTAAAATTAAATAGAGGAAGACAATATCTTCTTTGTGTATAAGTTCATTTCATTCTGAAAAGATATTTTTTTATCTTTACTATATTTTCTTCGTTTATCTTTCATGTAAAATCAATTAACACTTTTTTAATCAACGGTATATTTTGTGGTTTTTCATTTATTGCAACACAACTATAATACATATCCGTAACGGCGTACATTTATGTATGCATTCCATATACATATCATTAATTCTAGATTATATTACAAATTCCACATCATAAATCAAAAATGCAAAAATATATTTCACTACCACTACATAATGTACATTATACAATATACAGTGAAATTGTGAACAAAAAATATTATAATACAATACATATAGACATTAAAATAATTAATAATCTCATTGACAGTGTGCAAAAATGGAGCCTTTTTTTATTTCGAACGAAACGAAAAAAAAAATGAAATAAACTAAAATTAAGATGAAAATGTAGTACAGTAATGGTAATCAATAGAGAGTTTCAGAGATAGAATAATGATGATATTTTTTAACAATGCAATTCTATACATTTCGAATATCGTGTACTATGTACGTACATACAACGTGATAAAACTGAATAAATTATCCTAGACATACATGTTATATAGAAAAAAATAGCTCTATCTGTACATAATTTATTCATTATCTGTTTTCATTTCTTTCGTTATTGAAATGTTTAAAGTCAAAAAATGAATTAAAACATGATAAAACTCTTTAAATATGCATTATGTACATTACATACATAAATAATGCACTTATTATATATGTATTTTCATTTTTTTTCTCTCATTTTTTGCGTGTACGTATACAATTGTTATTCATTTAATTTTTATTTTATTTTTTTTTTAATAAAACGAAAACTTCGAAAGGAAAAATTAAACATTGAAAATTATTTATTTTTTTCCCAAAAATGTATGGGTATATGATAAAAAGAGAATTAATTTGTACTCATTTGAATAATAGAATTAAGCTTCTTTTTTTTTTAGTTCAATCTACCTACTATTTAAAAATATATAAACCTTTCAAATATTTATTTTATCAAAAACTTTTTAGTATTCAAATTTCTTTTGATTGTGTATAATTCAAATAATTTAAAAATTAGAAAAAAAAAGAAAAGATTTGAAAAATAATAACAACAAAGTGCGATTTTATTTCAATATTCAACACCTCATAATTAAATACATATATTATATAGACTACTGCTGACTGATGTAAATTATTGTACTGTACAGTACCTGTTGCCACCATCAACCAACATCATAATAAAAATAATAATAATAATAATAATTGTTTGCGTATGCAGTCAAGCAAATCATAATGGATGTACATAAATGCATTTATAAAATGCATAAAATGATTAAATGATTCATAATTTTACTGAATAATATACATGCATACGTACGTAAATATACTTGTACGAATGACTATACCAGCATAAATTTGTTTATATGCCTGAATACATTTATATGTAGATATTAAGAATGAAAAAAACAAAATACTAAGAAATGTGTTCATTATTTTAAATTGTATTTGTATGTAGTAGCTAGTTAGAGGAATTTTATACTTTACAAAGCAAAATATTAAAAGAATTGAAATAAGACTAAAATCTATGATGTTATAAATCCTTTTTATACTTACATTAAATATACATATACACATACAACGCAAAAATATTTACATACAAATACATATTTAAATTATATATCAAATCCATAATCTTTCTGAACTACATAGGTATTAAATTATATACTCTTAAATATGTAATTTTTTTTTTTTTTTTTTTGAAAGAGTTTCAAAATAACTGTATGAAATCGTAAATCAAGTTAATATCTTAAATATGACCAGCACCTATCCTACAAGTATTTAAAAGATTTTTATTATTAGGTCAATAATTGACACATAAATATGTAGGAAAATTTAGATCAATTTTTACTTTTCATACAAGTTTTTCATACATTTATAACACAATTTCTAGCAGCTTTAAATATAAAATTTCAAATCAAAAAACAAAACTGAATCCAAAATAAAAATCATTTTTCATATGATCACTTATTTGTTTTTTTTTTTTTTTTATTCATTTATAATAATTAAACATTTAAATGTGCATATACTTTACACATATTTATGTTACATATGTATATTATAAATATGTATCTATTCATATAGACGCAATTTTCTAATATTTTTTTTTTTCAAATAGTTAATAGTTACTATTACTACTAATAATATTACATTACAAATGATCGAAAACATAATTAATGAGTGCAATAAAAAAATGAAATAAAATCATTATTCAATACATGTATGTAAAAATACATATGTAATTATGTACATATATATACAATTATGGTGATGATAATATAATATGTATAAATGTGAAACATATCTCTAAAAACATGTCGTAAAATTTGTATCAAGAAAATATATATAAACTTTCCCATATTATCATCAACAAATTGAATGGATGCAATGCAGTTACCATGAACGTTGCATACATACTTTATACATTTATACATATACACTATGTATACTTTAAAATCTATAATAAACATTATAATGCATGTACAAACATATGTATAACAAAATCTTCATTTTTCTGTACATTTCATAAACCAATGTATGTATATGTATGTATACATAAGTATTTATCTTGAATGTACTATACATATATTTTATATGATGTTGCAAAAGAAAACTTCTTTTCTCTGTTATTATTAGTTCTTCTGATATTTTATTATTACTAATTTAGTCTTCTGAAATCATTCGTGAGTTTGACTTTAGAGATATGATGGTGTTTTGTTGTTAGAGTTTTAAAAACAATTTATTTTTCTTGTATCTTTGAACAACTTTTACATACGAAAATATGTATGTGAAATATGTGCATTGTTGTAAATCAGATTAAATAAAATTTTTGCGGTTTTATTAAAATACGAGTATGTATTCGTACATAAAAAAAAAGTGATCGGATTATAAAAAAGTATTTCAATAAAATGAAATAGTTAGTTATGTCCTGTTTATTCACATTCACTCGCTTTCAATATCGAATCAAAAATGTGATGGAAACAAATTCAATAATTTGATTATTATTATTATATATTTAGGAATTTTTCAATACATACATACGAGTGTATGTAAATGAAGAACATTAAAAATAATATAAGAATATTCAATTTAATTGATATAAAATCAAATTTAAAAAAAGTAACGGCAAAAAAGTAATCAATTTAAAATAAAAGAAAAATCCAATACTGTTCTGCTGTACTTTATAACGTCATTATTTCTAGTAACCAATGAAAAAAATTTTAATTTTCATAAAATTTGTAAATTTCTTTTGTGACAGTTATCAGAAAATAAGATTATTTTGTCTTTTCCTTTTTTCAATTGAAATTTAAAAACAAATTACATATTTTATTTATTGGATATCCTCTTTTTTTCTAATTGAATACATAGTTATGATAAAAATAATTTATTGGTGTAACGTATACATAATATTGTGTTGTAAATACATAATTTCAGAAAAATTAAATCAAATAACAATTTGAGCAAACAACAAATTTAAAGTAACAAGAAAAAGGTGACACAAGTAATAGGATTTCAAAAAATTAACCAAGAAAATTTTGGATTCTATAAAATTTTTGCATTTATGTATTTATTTTTTCTTCATAAAAATTTTGGGTAAAATTTTAAATCATTATTGTGTAAGGTTATTTAACGGTAAAATAATAAATTTCAAGCATTAACAAAAAAAAAATACTGAAAAGAAAAACAAAGTATAAATAACTAAAAGAAAATAAGAAAATTTTATTTTTTCATTAAGTGAAAATATAAAAATCGATAAAAATGCAGGTATTGGAGTTACAACCAAATGATCAAGTAATTAAAACTTATACATACATACATTTTACAGTTTACACTACAAAAATATACTAAATATAATATTCATTTGCATAAATATATACTAATAATTATACATATGTAAATAATATATGGATAAAATTAATACAAAGTTTTTTTAAATATTCATTTTTTATTATAGATAATTTATTATGTACATAAATATATTTATTTACATACTTATGTATGTACATATGAATCTAGGACATTAAAAATTTAGACACAATCATGCACATTATGAACGTTACCGTACATATACAACTGAAAAAAAAAAAAAAAAAACAACAGATTTTTACAGTAATGGCTATAATTTAAAAATTTCTATAAAATCACATCATCGAATTATGATAGATGTTTTAGTCATTCTTTTCCTTTATTTTTTATTCTTAATTAAAATAAAAAAATAAATAAAATAAAAATAAATTTATAGAAAATATCGAAATGATCCATTATATTTTATCACTTGATCAATACTTTAATACGAAAACTTTAGCTGTCAATAAAATTTACCTATTAAAATTCCTGATTTGTTGCATCAACTATCCATCACAATAACCTCACTTTTCTCCCAAAAATCAAAATTCTGCAACATGGCACATACGACACATTAAAGAGGACATCCTGAAGAATATGTCACCGGATTATCGTTACGATATTCCGAGCTACCTATTCGGAAAAGTATCTCCATACTTGTTATTGTAATCCAATATCCAATTCACATTCTAACCTACATTTAATTTCTAAAGAATTGATCTATTTCGCAATATAATAATTTTTTAGATGAATTTTCTCTTAATAAAATGTGAAATGTGCAATTATTTTATGTCTATATTTGTATACGTACATATATGTATCATAGAATTTAAAATCATAAATTAGTATATACTTATATACTTTTTTTTAAATGAAAAAATTAAAAAAAAAAAAAGATAGATACTAACAGCAATTAAAAAATTTTATAACTGAAAATTATGAAAAATTGTTTTCTTTTATTATTATTTTTTTTTTTGTAGTTTTATTTAAATCAACAACAATTTATTCAAAACGTTATTTATATATGTACATACATAAATGAGAATAGAGAATACAATGATAGTTATTACCAAAAAAAACTAATTATAAATAGGTATAATTTTAAAATATAAAAGCGAAAAATTATTAACCCACTACTTAGTGTACTATGCATTATAATTCATTTTATATTCGTACATTGTAATTATCAATTTTTTTTTTTATTTTTATTTTTATTTATTTTATCTTATTATTACTTCCATCACTGTATACATACGTACATAATAATAATATGGACCTTTTACTTTTTTTTTCTTTTACCTTGTTCTCTTAAAAATGTATAACATCTGTTAGCTGTTTATTTATCATACGTACATATATGTATCATCTACATATATTCTGATTCACATACATATACTCAGTTGTACATACACATACATGCAACGCATTTAATAAATGACCAGTTGATGTGATTTTGATGAAAAGTAGAAAAAAAGAAAAACAAATTTTCTGTTTAAAAAAAATCATTTTTTTTTTCCAAAAATATACATTTACTTACATACGTAAATGTGTTACATATACACTCTTTTAGTTATATTCTTAAATAAAAGTAGTTTTCTTCATGTTTATGACCGTTAATTTCCGGTTATAATAATCTTAAAGAAAAACTTAAAAAGAAATATAAATGACGAAAAAAAAAATATTTGACTTTCTAATTCATTGTCGACTTACTTTATATCAAAACTCAATAATTCAGTATGTGTTTGAAAATACATATGTATGTGCATACTTATATCTTTTTATATACAACAAAAGTGCAATAAACTATTGAAAATGTGAATAAAAAATTTTATTCAAAATAATATAAAATCGATAAATAGTCAGAAGAAAAATATAAAAAAAAAAAATCCCGTAGAAATTTCTTTAAATTATTATTTTTTATAGTTAATTATAAATTATATGATATGTAGATATATTAACATAATATGTACATAATAATGTACATATTCGTAAATATGCATGTGTACGTATATGTAACTATTTTAAACATCTAGCTATAAAAGAATAGATGAATTTACAAAAATGAAATTTATGATTTATCTCTGATACACCATCAATATATTATCATCATTTCCATATCATTACATTTATATATAATGGTACATTACAAATGTGCATATTACGACGAGTATATTATGCATCGTATACACTAAATGCAAATCATTTAATGAGAACGGCATTTTAATTTTAATTATATTTTTTTATTCATTCATTATTATTATTTTATTTTTTTCTTTTTTTATTTTTTAATTAAACAGGATGATAAGCAACGTTTAACCGACATCAAAATTGATCCAACATTTCGTAAATTATCAAAAAATTCGATATGTTTTCATATTTGGAAAGTGGAAGAGGATCGTATCGAATCAATACCAAAATCACATTATGGAATATTTCATGATGATTCCAGTTATATCATATATGCTGCATACACACCAGGAAATTATGTTAATCAAGATACAATTGTAAATTTTTCATAATTTAATTTCATTTTACACATTCAATTCATATAATACATGCAAATGCAATTTTATTTTTTTATTTCTTCTTTTTTTTTTTCTTTTTCTGTAGACAAGAGATTTAAAAAATTCTTCAAATATTGAAAGATACATACATTTTTGGCTTGGTAATAAAACAACACCACAAAAATCTGGTAATGTTGCATATAAAGTTATGGAATTAGATTCATATTTTGGATATGTAACAACACAATTTAGAGAAACACAAGAAAATGAAAGTAATCGATTTTTATCATATTTCAAAAGAGGAATAAGGTAATCATTAAATACATTTACGAGTATATGAAGAATTATATACATAATATAACTTCAAATTATAATATTTATCTATTTACCAATTACTGTTGTTGTTTTTTTTATTTAAAATTGAATAGAATTTTATGTGGTTCCTTGTGTAATTCAGCTAAAGAATGTCGATTATATCAAATTAAAGGAAAAAAAAGTCCAAAATGTATCGAACAAGAAACAATCAGTTGGAATAATTTTAGTAGTATATATTCGATGATATTGAAAACTCCAACATGTTTATTCGTATGGGTTGGTCGTTCATGCAGCCTATCTGAGAAACGTAATAGTTTATTGATAGCAAATAAAATGCAAGAAGAATATCAATTATCTGATATGATTATTGTTGATGATGGTTATGAACAATCAATGAATGAAATGTATAAATATGAATGGAATCGTTGTCTATCATTGAAAACACGTTTCGTTCATGAACCACCATTAATTGATCAAAAGCCAGAATTCTCATTAAAATTGTATAAATGTGGTTATAATTCTGGTAAATATAGAATTGAAGAGCATAAAATAGGAATACCAGAACAAAGTGATTTATCAAATTCAGAAGGTGTGTACATTATTGATGGTGTATCTTTGGGTGTTTGGATATGGGTTGGTAAATTAGCTGATCGATTGGAAAAAACTGAAGCAATGAGAAATGCTCGTGGATTCGTTAAAAAGGTTTATCAATTTATTTTTCTTATTTTCCTACCATACCACATTATAACTTATCAAATTATTATTTGCACATATAGAAAAAATATCCTTCTTCGACTCCAGTCATAAGAGTGGTTCAAGATCGCGAACCAATTGAGTTCATACGATTATTTCCAAAATGGGCAACGATCGATTCCATAAATGGAATAAAAGCAATGAGTAAATTTGATTCAGCAATGTTAGCTCAAAGGCCAAAATTAGCCGCTGATACTCAATTAATTGATGATGGTTCCGGTGAAAAACATATCTTCAGAATAACAGACGATCGTTTTAATGAACTGATTAATAAAAAGAATTACATATTCTTTTCAAATGATTGTTATTTAATTCACTATATAACTGTGGTGTGTATAAAATAACTCTGTAGATAAAAATTATATATTTTTTTTTATTTTTTTTTCTAATTTTATTTTATGTAAACAGTTTTCAGACTTGAATACAGCCAATAGTGTTGTTGGTGCTGGTGTTCGATTAATCGTTTATTATTGGATCGGTAATGCAGTACCGAACGATATTAAGAAAAAATATGAGACATCAGCCAAAAATTATTTTGAAAATTTAGACAAATATACATTAATCGTTAGACTAGAACAAGGATATGAAACACCACATTTTTTACAAATGTTTCAAGGAAAATTTATTGTTTTTAATAACTCACAAAATAACAATGTACCATGTTATTCGGATATAAGCGTTAAAATACCACAACAATATGTCCTTAAAGTTTTTGGAAATTCAACGTATAGCTCAAAGGCATTCGAAATTGATAAAATGATTGTTAATAGCTCAGAAGATCGTTTCATATTAAAATTATCAGATAATAATTTATGGATATGGTGTGGACAAGGATCAACTGGTGATACAAGAGAAGTTGCAAAATATATTGGATCAGTTTTAGGTGAATATACATTAATAATGGAAACAAAGGAACCAAGAGAATTTCTTAAATTAATTTCGATTCAATATCTAAATCAAAAGCAAGAAAATCAGCAACAACAATCGAATCAAAATGGTATTTTAACAAAAGATGAATTTCCAAAAGAAATTAAAATCTTTGATAGATCAAAGATTAGTTTGTATGTTAGTTTTCAAATACTCGGAAACTTTTATACACAAGAAATTTTATCATATGACCAATCCGATCTTGAACCAGAAAATATATATTTTCTTGATGCTGGATCTATAATCTATATATGGATAGGATCTTTAAGTAATAGAGAAGAACAAAAAACATGTTGGCAGGCTGTTAAACAATTTCTTAAAAATTATCCAACTCCTAGAGATGAGAATACAACAATTGCCATAATACATCAAGATGGTGAACCAAATATATTTACAGGATATTTTGAATCATGGACTAAGAAATTTTGGAATGTAAGTAAAAATATTATTTTCAATAATTTTTCAAAATTTATATTTTTTTAATGCGAACTCATACTTGGACTTTTCTTATACATATTCAGGATTATGTTACATACGATCAAATGCGCAAGAAATATACACAAAAATTAACAGCACCAAATGTTAATTCTCTACCATCATTAAATGGTGAAAATGATTTTGATAAATATCAGAAATATCCTTTATCTGTATTACAACAAGAAATCGATTCACTTCCACAGGGTGTTGATCCAATTCGTAAAGAGGTAAAATTAAAAATTTTTAAAATAAAAAAAAATATATATATTTTGCTAATTTTTTCATATATTTACAGGTTCATTTAACTCATGATGACTTTGTTGCATTATTTAATATGAAATTTTCAGAATTCGATGCTCTTCCTGCATGGAAAAAGAAGGAATTAAAAAAGAAATATAAATTGTTTTAATATAAGAAGTAACGATGTATCAATACACTATATATATACGTATATATCATTATTTTACATTTTATATGCACTATACATATAAACTAAATTATTTCTTTATATTTTGTTACTAATAATATTTTTTTTTACACATTTTGAAAATAAATGAAATGAAATGAAAAATAAATGGAATTTGGATTAAATAAAGCATGATGAAATTATTAGTTTAAATTCTTTAAACAAAGATCTTTTATTCAATTTTCGATAAAAAAAATGTTTATTATAATTCATTAAAAATATAGAACTTCACAGTTTATTATTTTTATGAAAGATAAAATTATAAATTAATAGTCAAAAGGATCAGCAATATTCTTGTACTAGTATACAGTCATTTTACTTTGATGAAAAATATGTAATGAGTACAAAAAACAAAAAAAAAGCGATCGGAAGAATTCAAAGCTTACAACGAAAGATTGAACGATTCGATGGTCGCCAAGTAAACTCTCATTGAAAATTAATAATTTTTTCAAGTTATTTCGTTTAGCTGACGATCAAAATACAAAATAAAGGCAATTATTTTTAAATTTACGATTATTTCTCACTCATCAAAAAAGTAGTATGTACGTAGTGATTTTTATGAAATGAAAAAATTTTTGAATTTATTTTGAGATTATTAGTAGAAAAATCATTTTATTCGAAACACAAAAATGTTTTACAATAAAAATGTGAAAAGTTGGAAAAAAAAACATTGAATATTTTATGTATGTATCTGAAATTATGATACTAAATGTTCATTTCGTTCGAAAAAATCATTTTTTTTTTAATTTGCTCAACTTCGGGTGATCCAGGTTGATCATCTTCTCCTTCTACAAATATTTGCACAATAAAACAATAGAAATAATTATTAATTTTATTTTAATTTTGAATTATGTAAATTTTTTAGAAACGTACATTACCAGGAAAAAATATTCCGGTTATTGTATCAATGATAACTGGTAGAAAATCACACATTTTATATTTAATTTTTTTTTTTTTATTTATTCTATCAAAATTTTTAATTGTAGAGTTATTTTGATTTTTTATAATATACAGAATAGAACAGAATAAGATTTTTCATAAACTAAAATTTTCCAAAAGGTAATCTACATTTTATAATCAAAAATTTTCAATCTAGAAACAAATATTTTTTTATATGTATGTGTATAGAGATTGATCTGCAAAATTATTTAAAACAAATAAAAAAATAAATAAATAATAATAATAATATTTAATTTTTGACAATCATACGGAAAGATCGTTTATCTAAATTATTCGCCAAAAATGTGTCGAACAACATTATTATTATTAATGACGAAATGTTCGTTCGACCGTCATTACATCTCTATTAAATCATTGATCACTTTACTATGTTCGCAAGTTGGCATTGAAATGGTTTTATGCTCATTAAATTTTTTTTATTATTATTATTATTATTATTAAGCAGAGCACGCTATTTAAATGAAGTTTTTGTTATTTGTGAATTTTACTAATCATTAAATACATACCATAAATAAAACTGTAGAAAAACGGAAACTATACTACATTATAATTTAAAAAAAATTTTGCTGAACAATTAAAAACCAGATAATATGCCACGAGAATCAAATGATGATGAATCCAAAAATACTATAGAACTTCCTGTTTCTAAGGAAGACGATGACACAAAATTACGGAAAATTTTCATAAATAACGTTGATTCGTATCAAGGAAAAGCAATCTGTGAAGCAATACAAACAACGAATGATTCATTTTCACATTCAACATTTTATTACGAAATAACTGGAACAATTCAAAATGAAAAATTAGATTTTGATAATAATAAACAATATGTAAAAAATATAATTAATCGAAAAGATCCATCCTACAAGGAATATGTGACAAATTCTGATTTTATAATATATGATATTTGCTCTAGAGATAAATCAATTTTAAAAGAAATTCAAGAAATTCTCGATTATTTGACAAATAAATTCAAAAATCTTAAAAATAATGAAATCAATGATATATCAGAATTAGAAGTTAAATATTTTGTGTTAATTTCAACTCCATTAACATGGATGCAAACAAAACCGATAAAAGATAATCCAAATTGTATATTTTTAGAGGAAAATTATCGCAAAAGACGTGCACATCCAATGTACATTGAACATCAATATGTTGAAAGAATTACGATTAGCATTCAAAAACAATGTAAGCCATATTTAAAAACGATCGTTATTTGTCCGGGTATAACGTATGGTGAATGCAATGATGTTTTTCATTACATATTCAAAAGAGCATATTTTAATCAGGATATTGAAGTCTTTCAACCTGGTGATCAATGTATTCCAGTAATATACATTAAAGATTTTGCTCGGTAAGTTAGTGCTTCACTTTTTTAAATGGACGGCAAAAAAATATCAATTCGAGTTATATTTTTTTTTTTTTCTTTCATCTCAAAATTAATTATCAGAATAATAAAACAAGTAATTGAAGATTTTCCAAAATCATCGTATAGATACTTGTTTGCAGTACAACCAAATTTTATTACGGCAAAAAAATTTGCTCGAATTATAGCTGAACATATCACGGGCAATCCATTCAAAGTTAAAATTATACCAAAAGTTGATGTGTTCCTCGCAGATCCTGATACAATTACAGTACATTATATTTAATACATAGTTTTATTTAATCATTTAATTTTATTTTCATTTAATGAAAAAATAAAGTATAATTCAAATATTTGCAGGAATATGTATACGATTGCATTAATATAAATTTAAAATTGATGCCAGCATATTTTAAAGATTTTCAGTTCACAAGAAATTTTGAAAAATTTGAAGATATTTCAATTTTAGCACAAGAATATCGATTTTGTAAAAATTTGTCACCGATTAAAATTATAATTGATGGACCACCATTTTCTGGTAAAACTATTTTAGCTAAAAAATTAGCTGATTATTATAAAATTAATTATTTAAATGGAGATAATATCATTAATGAAGCAGCTGAAATATTGGTAATATTTTAAGTTAATCAAATTTTCCAAAATTTTCATAATATAATAATTGAATATTATTTATTCTATAGCAAAAAGATATTTCAGAAGGTGAGGAATTTTTAAAGAATTTACAAAGTGAAAAATCTACAAAACCAAATAATTATGATAATGAAGAAGAGCAAAATGAACATGATAACGATATCATTCAGTTAGAATCGGATATCCAAGAAAGGATCAATAATTGGGAAAATGAAATGAGTCAAATTCATAATTTATTATCAAATTTTGACAAAGGATCTAAGAAAAGTAATGATGATAATGATATGTCTTCATCAGAGGATTTTATTATAAAAAAAAAGTAAGTCATATCATAGTGTATATATATACATATATACATTATGTGTATATGGACGAAATTAAAACAATTTTTTTTTGATTTATGTAAAATTTTCAAGGTTTATTTATAAAATATTACTATCAAAATCGTATAATGAAAATCATGGATATGTTATGGATGGTTGTCCGTTTTTTTATCAGCAACTTGAACAAATTTTCGGTAAACCAATTTCTACAGAAAGTGATGAAGAAGAAAACGAATTTGAAGAAAATTATGATGAACGTGATGATGAAATAGAAAGTGAAAATAAATTTATATCGAAACCAAAACATGTTATTATATTAGAAATACCAAATGAATTAGTATGTAATAGAGCTATGCAATTACCAGAATTTGAAGCAATCAGAACTCATAATACTGAAGAAGAATTTATGAAAAAATTGAACATTTATCGTGAGAGAAATCAAGAGGATACATCTGTATCAAATTATTTTATTGATAATGATATAGTGCCAATTACAATAACGATAAATGAAAAAGCAACAAATGAAAATATTTTCGAAAATATTGTGAAAATTATTGGTTTTCCGCATGTTTATCCATTAACGAAACTTGAAATTGAAACTTTGGCAAAGGAAGAAAAGAAAAAAAAGCTCTTGAAAGAAGCTGAAAAACAAAAGCAGAAAGAAGAAATTGCCCAGAAAGAAAAAGAAAAACGAGAAGAAAATTTACAAAAATGGGTAATTATCACAAAGTTTGTTCAAAATTTTATCATTTTTTTTAAACTTTTTTTTTTATTAAAAATAGACAGAACAATATGAACGTCTTAAAACTGAAGAGCAAGAAATATTAGAAGCTAGAAGTTTACCATTACAACAATATTTAGCTAAATTTGTATTGCCCACTTTAACAGATGGACTATTAAAAGTTGCTGAAGTAAAACCAGATGATCCATTTGATTTTTTAGCTGAGTACTTATTTCAATGTAATCCAAATGGAAATATTTTAGAAGATCCATCATATGATGAAGAAAAGAAAAGACTGTTACTTACATTTTCAGATCTTGAAAACTCGGAAATTGGTTTATCTGAACATAGAAGTGAAGGTGAAAATGAACTTTGTAAAACTGGTAAAACTGAAAATAAACTAGAATCCGATTTGAATGATGAAACTAAAAGTAAAAATAATTTAGACAATAAAAATCGGCCTTACTGGCAAAAACGTCGTATTGAAAAAATACCTGAGAAAAGTTCAAGTGAAGGATCTGAAGAAAAACCAATAATACGGAGAAAAAATCGAAATAAAAAGAATACTTAAGAAAGATACCTGATAGAATATTAAATATTTTGTAAATATATTTTAATAGAGTAATAAATGTATAACAATTTAAAGATCATACATACCAACTAATATTTTTTAAACTATCTTAAACATTATGAATCTGTATCATTATAACCATACAATGGAGCTTCCAGATAAGCTCTGTGCATATCTGTTGAATTTCGTCTAATACGTCTTCCTATTGGTTCTAAATCAGCATAACATTTCGAGAAGACTCTTTCTACTGCCTCAATTGCTTCATCACGGCTAACTTTTCTCACTGCCAAAACTGATTCCATTGCTTTCGTTTTTACGCAATTCTGTAGAGAAAAAATTATTAAGTAATCTTAATCAATCATTCTTGAATGAAATAAAATAGATAAACAAAATATAAAAAATTTACCTGATGTGCTTCTTTTATATTAAAAGGTGAAGCATCTCCTTGAAAGAAAGCACTTAAAAACGAACAATGTGCTAGATTAGCTGCACGAATTTCTGTACATGCTAAATGATCGATATTTTTAAAATCTAATTCATTGTTACAGTAATCGAACATATGTATCATTTCATGTGTAAGAACACCCTGGACTGTACCCTCGTTTTTAGCCATATTCTGGCACACAACGATTTGATTTAAAACTGGATCATATCCTCCAGTTACTGTTGGATCACAAACTTCACAAGATATATGACGTCTTACATCAATTGGACATCCAGAACATTTTAATGCACCCATCATCAATTTAACTAGTGGACTATTTTTAACACACCAATATACGTTTCGTTCACATTTTATTTTATCAATATTTTCTCTACCTTCACCTCCGAATATGATGCTTGTCCATTTCGGCTTATAAACCTCTCCACGACGTTCTGGATACAAATCATATCCCCATTCTTTTTCAGTAGGATTATTTGAATTTGTATTTTTTACTTCGGATTTTTCAGATTCATTTTGATTTTTTAAATGGTCTGCTTTTTTATCCTCTTTCATTTTTTATAAATTTTTAATATTTAAAAATATAAAACAAATTGAATTGAAGTCATTGATAAATAATAACCAATAGCAATAACAAAACAATAAAATCACCAGTTAAAAGTTAAATTAAATGAAAGTCTACCAGTATCAATATAATTTTCTTTTTTTGGGTTATGTCTATTATATTTTTAAAAAAAATACACTGTAGTTCATATTGAATGGCTTTCTAATTTCTAGTTTTTGGTCTTTATTTAATAAATTCCAATGATACATAATGGACGATTAAACCTTTTTATATATATACATTTAGACAATATTCTAAATTTATATTTGATTTTGTACTAAACATTAACATTTATAATATGTTAATTAATTAATTATGTTAAATTTTTACTTGTTAATTGATATTATTTTCTAATTCACAATTTACGAAATCGCCGCCACTGCATTCATTCACAATCATCAATTTGTAATTGTAATTGTATAATGAAATTGTTGTAATAATTTTCAATTCAAACAAATTTAAATCAGCTGTCATACATTATAGTTGTTTTGGTTAAATTACAATTGAAAACCTTACAACTTACATACAACCATGCGACAGTCAAACTCAGTAAATTATAATTATATAGCAATAGCAATAGCAATTCAATAGTTCAATAGATAATAGAATATAGAACAGCTGAATAGGAATATACCTATATAAAGAAAATCAGTCAGATTTATGAGGATTGAAAAAAATACATTGCTTCTAAAATTAAAATTAATATAATTAAATTTGATTCATTAAAATATAAATTATTTACGACAGTAGTTCTCAAGTATGTCTTATTTAAGAGGATCTTTAAATTATGTTTGGTGCACTACCAGTGTCTTGGGAAAAGGAGCAACTGGAGCAGTTTTTCAGGTACATATTACAATACATATCTTCATATTTATGTAAGAAATAACATTAATTACAAATCTAATAATTTTTAATTATTTTATTCAGGGCGTTAATAAAAATAATGGAGAATCAGTTGCTGTTAAAACTTTTAATCAGATGAGTCATATGCGCCCAATGGATGTACAAATGCGTGAATTTGAAGTACTGAAAAAAGTCAATCATGAAAATATTGTTAAACTGCTAGCTATTGAAGATGATCAAGAAGGACGTGGAAAAGTTATTGTAATGGAACTATGTACTGGCGGAAGTCTTTTTAATATTTTAGATGATCCTGAAAATACATATGGTCTACCAGAAAAAGAATTTCTTTTGGTTTTAGAACACTTATGTGCGGGAATGAAACATTTAAGAGATAATAATTTAGTACATCGCGATTTAAAACCTGGTAATATTATGAAATTTATATCAGAAGATGGTCAAACAATCTATAAGTTAACGGATTTTGGTGCTGCACGAGAACTAGAGGAAAATCAACCGTTCATGTCTTTGTATGGAACTGAAGAGTATTTACATCCTGATATGTATGAAAGAGCAGTTCTTCGAAAATCTGTAACACGATCATTTACAGCAAATGTGGATCTATGGTCAATCGGTGTTACTTTATATCACGTTGCCACTGGAAATTTACCATTTCGTCCATACGGTGGAAGAAAGAATCGTGAGACAATGCATTTAATAACAACAAAAAAAGCGTCTGGTGTTATATCTGGAACACAACTTACAGAAAATGGGCCAATTGAATGGTCACGTACTTTACCAGCACATTGTCAATTAAGTGAAGGATTAAAAACTCTAGTAACACCACTTCTTGCTGGACTATTAGAAGAAAATCGTGAAAAAATGTGGTCTTTTGATAGATTCTTCCAAGAAGTAACACATATTTTAAGTAAACGTGTCCTACATATTTTCTACATAAACAACACTTCAAATATTGAAGTTTATTTAGAACCAGATGAAACATTAGACAATTTTAAAGAACATATATGCGTTCAAAGCAAAGTTCCACCTGAAAATCAAATACTTTTACTTGATCGTGAACATCTTGAAGCAATCGTGGGAACAAATACGAATGGTAATAATAATAGATAACATAATCCATCATTATCTACGTAAAATTTGTTTCAAATAATTTATTTTTCTGTATTAGTCAAGGGATATCCAAAGACAGATCGTGATCATCCAATATTATTGTATAGCAGAGAAAATAATAACGTTCAGTTACCTACTGAATTTGATTTACCTAAATTTCCAACATTTCCAAATGGAATATCTGTTGAAAATGATGCAAGTTTAGCAAAAGTAAGAGATATAATTTACTAAAATTTTGTGAAAAAATATAAATCAAAAATGTTTTTTTTACTTAGGTTGCTTGTAGTGTTGGACATGAATGCAAAAGAAGGGTAGAAAATTATACAACAATGGACATATTGATAAAAGTTGGTGTTGAACAGTTTACAGGAAATCTTAAAATGACATTAACAAATCTATTAAAGTAAATTTAAATACTTTAAAATTAATTTTATTATTTGATTTAAAAATTAATCAAAATTAATTTTTGAATTACAGAAAAACACAAAATTTTGATGAATTACTTTCAACTATAATTGAACTATCAGATGTTATGTTTCTTATTTCAACATCAGATGTTAGTTACTTTCTAAATTACTGAATTACTTTCTAAATTAAATAATAATTTACTAATTATTTTTTTATAGAATAAATTAGATGATGAACCAAAAAGTATTGTAGGAGAATTATCGTTTTTAAGACGAAATTTCGAAAGTGTAGCAGAAAAAGTTTCACAACTTTACAATCGTTTTGTTAAAGAAGATTCATTAAGGTAAATAAAATTTTTCAATAAAATGTAAACTATAAAATCAAAAACAATGTTAGATTTTTAAAGCTTATTACTTATATATATATATGAATAAAATTATTTAGTCAAGAATGGCGTTCAACAATGCGTGATAAAAAATGTCCATGTCAAACTCGTGCAAGTGCACGAGCTAAACATTTTGTGGAAAGACTTCGAGATTCATGGCAACATCTTTTAAGAGACAGAGCTACTAGATCATTAACATATAACGATGAACAATTTCATGCTTTGGAAAAAATAAAAGTAAAAATTTTTGATACACATTCAATCGAAATTTTTTTTTTTTCATTATTTTTTATGATATCTGTCTATGTAGATAGCAGGGCATGGCAAGAGAATAAAATCACTATTATTAGATGATGTACAACCAAGTGTTGCACAAATAGCTGAATGTTTAGCTGATTGGTATAAATTAGCACAAACTGTTTATTTGCAAACACAAATTCTTGAAAAAGATGTACGCGATTATGAATGTAAATTACTAAATATACGCGAAAGATTATATCAAATCAAGGATGATATCAAAATTGATGACGATCAAAATAGAACCGATACAATAAATCAATCAACAAAAATTGAAACTAAAAATAAATTAAAGGTGCGTAAAATACAATTTTTTAAATTTATTTATTTTTTTTTGCTTCCCATTTATTAAATTTAATACGGTTAAATCCTGTAATTAATTTGTTGTTATGTTATGTTATTATTTGTTGTTTCTCTTATAGCTTCTTCAGACTCATCAACAACAGGTATATGAGCTAACAAATCAAAATTCTGAAATTATAGAAGTGATAAAATTATTAGCAAATGATGTTTATATCAACAAATGAATTGATTATACCAATACATACCATAAAATTTTAAAATTCTTAGTAAATTTTAAACATTTTATTTCGCACTTTGTTTTTTCATTGACATTTTTGTATGACTTATTTTATGTTTTTCATTATTTCATTTCACTAAATTGTGATAAATCTACTTTTAAGTTAAAATTCTATAATGTATCAGGTATTAGTAAACCACAATAAATTATATATCAAGTTTTTTTATTTAAAAAAAAAAAATTGTTTCGTTTTTATATTAAGTATCACCAGATCATTTAGCAGGGATAAGTTTTTATTTTAAATAGATTTTGATCGTAAAAAAAAGTTAATTTTTTCAATTCGTTAATAAAATTCAATAAAATATGTATAAATGTTTACAAACACATAATTAGATAATTTTATCTCTTTTTGCCATTTATATTTTTTTACCGACAAAATGTGTAATACATTATGTATGAATAATGCATTCAGATAAATGTTATGTTAAAATAATTTCATGTATTGGTTTAGGAAAAACAAAAACAAAAAAAAATCATTCTTGATCATTTAATAAATTTTTCTGTTTATTTTGTTTATTTTTTAGTTCTATGTTCTATACATCAAATACAGAATTGATTACATCTTTTTATTACTATTACCACTAATACATATCTATATAATGCGTTATATAATTAATATGCGTATCATAATTATTATAATTATAAAGATTGCTATTACAATTAAAATATTCAACCATTAAACTTACAATTTTATTATTTAAAATTGTTGAAATTTTTTTTTTCATAACATTTAGAATCATTTTACTTAATTAATAATGTGTACATAATTATATGAATGTTGTTTTTATCTTAAAATTCCTAGAATTTAAGTATGTATGTATTTTTTCGAATTGAAAAAAAAGTCTTCAACATATAATCAAAATTAAGATAATAATAAATATATATATATGTATATACGTACATTACATATTTATACTATAATATACTATACATTAATTAGTACCATTTTTACTTTTGTATTTTGTAAAATGATTAAATTTTTATCATAATGTACTTTTTTCATCATCTTCTTCATTCTGTTTAATGCATCCATTCATTTTATTTTATTTATTTTTTCAATTTTTTCTCAAATTCAGTTTTCCTTTTTTTGATTTTGGCAGAGCAGAAAAATGAAAAATTTCATAATGTATTTAATGAATATTGTACATTTACACTCTAACAACACAAATATGCATCGCATTGAAAATTTAAATTTACATAATATAATTTAAATATGTATATAAAATTATTGGTCATATTGTAATTAATAATATACACGAGTAAATTTTAAGACTTTATAATTTATATACAATAATTCGAAAATCACAAAAAACAAAAAACGATTTTTTTTAAATTGTTTCCTTTTTTCTTCTTTGTTTACCTATTTAATGTTTTTCAATGCAGATAATAAAAATGTGATTTAGTAACAATATTTTTGACTGATTTGTTTTAAGATTTTGCTAATGGATGAATATACGAGTATTATTCACACGCTATTGATTTAACATTTTTTATTTTGCAATAAATTTTTTAAATTGTTTTTGTTCTGTAATTTAATAATTTTTATTTATTAATTTAACGTTTTCTCTTTAGATTAATTATAGGATTTTTTTTTTATTTAAATTGGAAACCATCAAAAATCACGATAAATTTATGTATACAAATATTATCGAGATGTGTAGTTAAACAATATTTTCTACTTATAAATATTTTATTTTGTTGCTTTTATTTTGTTCTGAATAATAAACTATTAAAAATTTTATTGTTTATTTTTTCGAATATGTATTATGTAGTATCGTAGTATTTATGTAGTATTTAATTTTATCACTGTTATTTATATACTTATTTGCTTTTATTTTTGAATATGGAAGTAAATTAATATTTTATTCATCCTAGAACAAGAGTTAATTTTTTAATTTTTTTATGCTTTATTAATGTTTTTACATATATATTTTTTTTAGATTATTTCAAATAAAGTTTATTTTAATTTTTTTTTTCGTATCGATACACACTTAATTATAATTTTCATTTTATTTTAATTTTTTTTTTAATTTCTAAAATATTTATTTAAGATATTAAGAAAAATACGTAGGTATATGTAATATCGAAAATACATAAAATCAATTTAATTACATACATAATTTCGTATTTTTTTTGTTTGAACGTGAAATATTCTTCAATTTTAAATTGTTCCCTGCATCAAAATTTCATTTTTTTTTTCTAAAACATTTTTCAATTCGATTTTTTTTTAATTTTACATATTTTTTATTTCGTTTTTTTCCTAATTTTTATTTTAAAAATTTTCATTTTATTTAATTTATTTGTGCATTTCAAAAATAAAACCAAAAATAAATTAATTTAATTTCTAAATAACGGTATTCATAATTAAATATATTTTTCAATATTTTATATAAAGGAGCTCACATTTTTACTTTCGTGCTGGATTAAAGAAATCCTAAATATCAACTGTTCATATTTTTGTGTACACATTCAAAATTGCGTAGCTATTTACTTTAAAATTTTTCTTCAATACAAAAATTTAAAATTGAGAACTTGGTCATTGTGAATTGCAAAAAAAAAAAAACGAACCGAATCTTCATTTTAATTAAATTTGGTGTTTATCATCAATTAATCTAACTGCAATAAATTGAAAATTATTTTGTATTTATTGTCTCGTCATTAAATTTATCTATAACATTATTAAAGTTGTATGATGTTTTCATAAAAATAAGCAAATCGCGAAAGTTACTTTTTTGTAGTATAACTATAAATAAAAGATAAATTAAAGTTTATCAAAAGTTTACTTCTGCTGTAATTCAAAGGCCGGTTTCTATATCATCAATATAATGAATTCGACGATAATTAAGAATTCGAAAAAGTAGTATACAAGCGTCAAAAATTCTGAAACTAATTCTGACGCTGCATTTGAGAACATTATATATTAACCGCATACTTCATTACATTGTACATTCGATAACAATTTATAATTCGACCTAATTAAAGTTTATTTAATTTTGATCGCTAGTCTGTGTACTTATGAATCATTTGCATATTGTAAGATTTGTATTTATGAAAAGAAAGCGCTCATTTAAAAGCAAAAAAAATGAAACAAATCGTTATAATTTTCATCAATTTTAAAGTAAAAATTAGAAATAAATATACAAAATTAACAAAAGAAAAACCAATAGCAAAAAAAATAGAAAACCCAAATAATACAATAAGAACAAATAAATAAATAAAAAATTCAAATATTAAATGTGTATATTCATATATTATTATCATGATTATATATTATTGTAAAAAACAATCATACAATATCATTATCCACATAATGTACTATATAATATTTATTTATTTTTAAAATTACTATATTTTTTTTTCTTTTATTCATTTCCTTTTTTTTTTCAAGTTTTCCACTTCTATAATAATAAATATAACTGGAATCTTGTTTCATACATAATATTATACTAACATAATTTAATAAGAATTATAAATTTGTATTTTACCTTTAAAAAAAAAAACATAATTAAAATAATTTTTTTTATTATATAAATTTGATTTAAGATGAATCATCCTTTGAAAACAAACAATAATTATTTTCAAAATAAAACTATGTAAATATATATTATATATAATGTAAATATATTATTTTTTTTTTAATAATCTAAATATTTTTTTATAAAAAAAAAATAAAAATAAAATAAAAATTGCAAATATTAATTTATGAATAGAATATGGTATTCTATACAAAAATTTAACATAAAATATTTATATTTTTTTACTTTACTGTGAAATAAAAATGAATTATTATTTGCTATTCAAGTACCTATATACATGTTATACGTATACATAAATATACATATTATTGTATATGGTTTTTAAATTCTCTTATTTATTATTTTTTTAAAACATTTTCATTTAATTGACCATGTGATTCCTTTACAAATAAAAATAAAAAAAAATAATAAAATAAAATAAAAAAATAATGATAATATACATATTTCTCATATACATTTCTTTTTTTTTTTTTCGTTTGATGATATTTTAGCTATGTTTATGTAAAATTAAATTGAATATCAGATAATTTTATTTTTATTCTTGAATTCTCTTACAATCTATGTAAATGTGTGTAATTTTTAATAATAATAATAATATGTATGTATATGATTTTATTATTTTTTATAATTTACTTCATTATAATATTTTTTTTTGTATTTTTGAATAATTAAAATAATTAAAATTTTATATTTTTCTTTAGTACATAATTTATGACAAGTCGATAATTAATATAATATGTTTATATTTATAAATAATTTTTATTTATTTCAATTATTTATATTAGGTATACATATTTGCTTTGTTTTTTATTTTATTTTATTTTTTTTTTTTTAATTATTATTTTCAATACACATGCAACATAAAATTTATACTTATACATAAATTTATGTACATGAATGCATGCATACATTTTTCTTTATTCATTGCTACATACATACATATCTAATAATATTTTTTATTATATTTATTTTTACTTTTTAGTGTTTAAAAATTATATTTATATTGATTTATTTATATTAAATTTTCAATTTATTATTAGGTATTATTATTTCAAACGATCTTAAAAATAGTATTGTGTATATTTATATTAAGTGTAAAACTATAGTTCGTGTGTATGGTTATTATAGATTTTTTTCATTAAATACACACAAATAATGACTGAATTATTTTATGAATAATGAATGAATAATTTTCGAGTTTGAATAAGTATATGTACATATGTATATGAATGTAGTAGAGTAGCTGATAAAGCAGTACAGATTTTACGATTTTCTTCTTTTTTTCTTCTTCTTCCAATCAAATAAAATTCATAATAATAAAAAAAATGTATACATAAGTAATTTTAAGATACCTATCTATAATACATAATTTTTTAATTTCGAAAATCACAAACACGAGAACAAAAAAAAAACTTTTATTTTTCAATTACTTTTTTAGGTGATGCGATAATAATTATTATACTATATTACACATAATGTTTATATTGTATTATTTAATATTCAGCGAAACTAAAAATTTTATTCTTTTTAATTTTCTACTATTTTTTTTTTTTTTTCATAAAATAAAGATTAAATTACTTCTGTTATATTTTTATATACATGTGTATGTGTGTATATTTGATGATAATTATAAGGTAATTGAAAAATATAATCTATTATTTTCATATACATAAATATTTAATATTTTATATTTCGTTTCATGTAATAATTTTCAAGTCTTCTTTTTATTTTTTATTTTATTTTATACATTAATTATTTATTATTTAATATTCTGTGAATACACTTTTAAAGATATATAAAATGTTAAACATAATTTAAATAATTGAAAATATAATATTGCGATTGGTACATTATTAAACATAATACATTACAATGTTTTTTTTTTTTTTTTTAAATAAAAATAAAAACTAAATATGCACTAATAGAAATTTTTCTATTGAAATAATATAATATAAATAATGTATGCACTTTTATATGTTTTTTGTTTATCATTTATGTTGATTAAATATTTTTATTTTTCTTCATTTCATTTCTCTTGTATTATTGTAACAATTTCAAAAACAAAAAAAAAAAAAATCATTATCCATAAAACAAATACATTTTAGTGTTAAGAAATAAAACAAAAAAATTATATACATATGAATGAGAGAATTATTTTTACTTATTCATTTATTCATTATTTTTTAATTTTATTTCTTAAATGATGTTTATCAGTACATATACAAAATATATCGATATTTTATGTAAATTTTGATTTTTTTTTAAAATAATAAATCAATCGTGTTTTTTTTTTTTTTTAATGGAGTAAAACATTCAATAATCTACAAATTTTTAAGTTTCTTTTTTTTTATTAACATTTTCTTGTTCTACGATCATTTAAAAACAAAATCAACTTAAGACGATTAATTAATTTCGAGATAAGTTTATTTTTAATTTTTTCAAATTTATTGTCAAAAACATTTAGTATAACACACACCATTGAAAAAGAGAAATGATAAGTAAATACTTTCTACATTATAAACATACATACTCACGTAGTTGAATTTTTGAAAATTATTTTTTTTTTATTAAAGTTCAACTTAAAAACTGGCTCACAAAAATTAATATGATTTTTTTTTCTCATTTCTTGAATAT
Source organism: Villa cingulata (assembly GCA_951394055.1). Classification (NCBI taxonomy): domain Eukaryota; kingdom Metazoa; phylum Arthropoda; class Insecta; order Diptera; family Bombyliidae; genus Villa; species Villa cingulata. The sequence continues at coordinate 34,158,091 of OX596018.1, read as the reverse complement.
AAATTTTTTTTTAAGAATTAGTCTGGTTTTTTACAGAAGCCAGAAAAGCAGAAAATAAAGAAAATAATTTAAAAAAAAATTCTCAGTAATTTTTTATTACAATTAAAATTATTTATTATTGGAATTCAAAATGCAGATTTTATCTAATTCTATTTCTACTTTTATATTATAATATGTGCATATGCGCGATTATTCATTTATATACTTTGGATTCAAAAAAAAAATATATATGTATATATATAATTATAAAATAATTTCAAAAATGAAATAATATATTTTAATACTGTTAAAATCTATTACATAATAATTCTTATTTTTTTTTTTTAATTTCGATTAATGCAAATTACAATTAAATTTAAATAATAATTTTTCTCAAGTAGAATTCCGTTTCAGCAACATACATATATTTAAAACTTTTATTTTTATTTTGATATTATTATTTATCATTGTACATCATTTTGGAGACGTTGAAAAACATATGGAACTGTAGTACATTGTTCATATTTAATTGATCCCACTGTTGTTGCAACTGGCATATTATTTTCGGTTTTCATCGTTTCAATAATTTTTTGATCTAAAACATGCTAAGAAAATAAATTTGAGATGAAAAAAAAATAAGAAAGGAATATTTGGAAAAAAAAAAACAAAATAAAATAAAATTAAAAAAAAAGTTTCATAAATTCAAATCAAATAAATTATTGTTAAAAATTCTGTGTGAATATTTGGTGATAATTTCAAAAATCAACATAAAATAAATTTAAAACTAAGCTTATTGATAGCAAGTCAATTCAATAAATCAAATAAATTAACTTAAATATAATAAATTAAAATGTAAATATATACATATGTAGAGTAGACGTATTCTTTTATTTTAAATATTATTATTGCAATTTTTTTTTATTTTATAATTGAGAAATTTCAATAAATTGAATTGAATTGTTACAAAAACAATACATTTTTTAAATTTCATCGAAATTTTATATGAAATATGCGTACGTAATTAATTAATCATAATGATAAATATCATTTGAGAATGTCTTACATGTTTGAGAAGCGGAAAAAGTACAAAAAAATTCAAAATAAGAAAAGGTGGAATTAAATAAAATTTAATATACCACTGAATGTTGTTCAACATTTGTTGCTGGTAAATGTTGAAGTTGAATAGCAGCTCGAGCAAGTGATGCCGGATCATTTGCTTGAATTATCGTAATTGGTACTGGTTGATTTGATTGATCATTTGGATTTGTGCTAGTTTGCTGCTGATGATGAGAAGGAGTTTGATGAATTTGTGATGAAATATGTTGCTGCTGTTGCTGTTGTTGTTTTTGTTGTTGTTGTTGATGCTGCTGTTGCTGTTGCTGTTGCTGTTGCTGTTGACTTGAATGTGATGTTATAGTTGAAGTAACTATCGGAACTAATCCAGTTGCTATTTGAGTAGTTGTATTATTCACTGTATTAGAATTTGTCGTTTCGGCCGTAGACGTTATTTGCTGTATGGTGTGCATTATAGGAGACTGAGTTTGCACTAAATTATTAACTGGTAACAAGTTCGCTTTAGTTAATTGAATTTTTTCATGTATATATTGCGGTGTTGATGTGGTCACTACTGTATCACCAGTATTTGCTTCGGTTTTTATTGTGGTTGTGGTTGCCATTATTGATGTTGGTACCGTCACGTTTGGGTGATTCATTTTTATATGACGCTTCAAGTTACCTTTTTCAACAAAGCATTTATTGCATAATGTACAAATATGAGGTTTCACACCGGAATGAGAACGCATATGTGACACCAAATGACCTGTATATATGAAAAATTATATAAAATAAAATAGCGAGTTCCCCAAAGAAAATTGTCAAATTAATTTCATTTAAAACAATATCCTTTACCTTTACAAATGAAATCTTTTGGACATTTGTCACATCTAAATGGACGTGCAACATCCTGACCTTTAGTATGACTTCTTTGATGGAACAATAAATTTCCTTTTAGTGGAAACGATTTACCACAAGTTTCGCATGCAAATGGTCGATCTCCCGTATGACAACGAGACATATGATTAATTAAATGTTCCTTTCTAGTAAAAGGTTTATTGCACACATTACAGCAATGTGGGTTGTCACTGGAGTGTTGTCGCATATGATTATTCAAATGTTCTTTACGAGTGAACGTTTTTTGACAATATTCACATTTATGAGGTGAATCACCAGTATGAAGACGGACGTGATTAGTCAAATGCTCTTTCCTGGTAAATGTCTTCTTACAATATGTACATTTATGAGGAGATTCGCCAGTATGTTGTCGCACATGATTCGTTAAATGTTCTTTTCTGGTAAATGTTTTTGTACAGAAAGTACATTTGTGAGGTGATTCACCAGTATGTTGGCGAATATGATTCACCATATGATCTTTTCTAGTAAAAGCTTTTGTGCAATATGTACACTTGAACGGTGTCTCACCAGTATGCTGTCGTACATGATTTACCAAGTGCTCTTTACGCGTAAATGTTTTCAAACAATATGTGCAACGGTGTGGTGATTCTCCAGTATGTTGACGAACATGATTCAACAGATGCTCTTTTCTTGTAAATGTCTTTGAACAAAAATCACAACGATGGGGTGTTTCGCCTGAATTATAAAAAAAATTAATATTAAATTTTAGCAATTTTTGAAATTAATTAAATCCGAAAATTTTATTAACCTGTATGCCATAGTATATGATTGGTGAAATGTTCTTTTCTACTAAAACTCTTTCCACAAATTTCACATCGAAATGGAGTGTCATTTGTATGTGATCTCATATGATTTGCAAGATGTTCTTTTCGAGTGTATTTTTTGCCACAAACTTCACATTGATGAGGAGTTTCTCCTTAAAAAAAAAGAAAACTTTCAATTTATGTTCCCATTTTACAGTAAAATTCAATTGTTTTTACCTGTATGCCACATATAATGATTAACGTAATGCTCTTTTCGTGTAAATGATTTCTTACAAATATCACATCGATGTGGCGTTTCTCCCGTATGCTTCCTAACATGATTGACCATGTGTTCTTTACGAGTAAAAGTTTTAGCACAAAATTGACATCGAAATGGAGTTTCTCCTGTGTGACTTCGAAAATGATTATCCAAGTGTTCCTTTCGTGCAAATGTCTTTTGACAAATTGTGCAAGCGAAAGGTTTATCTGTTGAATGACGCTTCATATGTCTTTCTAAGCTAGCATCATTAGCAAATACATGAAAACACACTGTACACGTAAACATTGGACATCCAATATGAATTTTTCCATGCCGAGTTAAATCTGGCAAAGATGTAAATCCTAGTCCGCACACTTGACAATTAAATGGTTTTCGTTCACTGTGATATCGTCGATGAACGATCAATTGATATCGAAATTGAAACATTTTACCGCAAATATCACAGGTATGTGTCGCTGGAGTATTTGTACCATCGCCGATTATATGAGGATCTGCGATAGTTGTCGTAGTTGCAGTGGCACCTGGAGTTGATATGTCAGAAATTTGAGTGACTGATTCTATTTTCGGCATTAAAAGTTCTCCCGTACCAGTTGTTCCTGTTGTTGTCGCATTTGCTGTTTCTGTTAATACTCCAGTACCTGCTGTTACAACTGATGGATTCACAATATTACTTACAATTGTTGTACTTGAATTTGTCGATGTTACTATTCCAGAAACATTTGTTACTGTTGTATTTGTTGGTTGAGTGGTTGTATGAGATATCTGATGATTCATTACATCACCTTGTAATTTACCAAAAACTTCATGATATGTTAGGAATTGACTTAGATCATCAATATTAACTTTATACATCTCAACACCAAGTGATTTTCCAATTTCCTGATCTTGTATTTTTATTATTGATCCATCAGCGCTACGAACATCCACAATATGAGGTAGCTGCATTTTCGTATCAGTAGTAATATTGTGCGACTGAATTTGTTGTTGATGTGGTTGAATTTTACAATTAATAAATGGTTTTTCTTCTTTTATATGATCTAATTGTATTGTATGGGTTGGCTGTCTAATTATTGACATTGAAGCATCACAAGATATTTCTTCTTGTGATATATTGATTTTTTCGGTTTTTGTATTCGAAGTATCTATGACCATCATACTATTTTCTGGATTTACAGATACCTGAATATGTTCAGGCGGTACGGCAGATGATATTATACCATTGGTTATTTGTTGATTTGCAGCATTTATAATTTGATTTGAAATTTGCTGTAATGTTGCTGATTGTATAATTTGTTGATGATGACGAGGTGATTGCATAATAACATCTTCTTGCTTAATATTATCTTTGGTTATTGTATTTATTGTTGTTGTTATATGTGACGGTGGAAGAGGAGGTGGTGGCATTGTATTTGATGCAGATGATGATGTTGGTGATGTTGAAGTTATGTTAAAAACATTTTGTGTGGGTCCTTGAAATAAATTCGTAACAACCCAATATTTTCCAAGCTGAAAAAACAATTTTTATTTTCGTTTTGGATTAATTTCATATACAAAATTTAAATTAAATTTTTTAAATTAATTGTATACGTTTTTTTTTTTTTACTTTTTTTCTATATTTTTGAATAGGCTAGTACTTCTAACGTTTATCTAGTTTTTGAAATAAAAACAGAAAAATTTTATTCATGAAATTCTATCATCATTACATTATGTGCATATAATGTACGAAAACATTTAGAAAATTTTCAAAAGGTTTTAGATCAACTTTTAATGAAATTAATATTTTGCGTTTGGTAGTTCAAATTAATTTAAATTCCATTTACATATCATTTTTAGATTAGAAAATTTTGAAATAATTGAAATGAAAATAATATTAAAAAGCAATAATTCGTAGTCATTATAAAAAATACAAAAATCTTTTTAGAATTAAAATCAATAATATCTTGATACACATGTACATACGAATTAAAAACAAATATGCACATGTATGTACATAAATTATAATTACGATACGACGTGTCTTACGTGCTATCAGATTAATGCACACTTACATGTGGAGCATTAGGAATTTGTATTGAATGTTTATTATCAGCTTCGCTTACAGGTTGAATAACTCCACCGACAAGACCTCTACTTTCGTGAGTTTGCTGTTGCTGTTGTGCATGTTGTTGTTGCTGTTGTTGTTGTTGTTGTTGCTGTATATTCGTAGTATACATTTAAAAATTATTACATTCAAGATATGAATAACAAACAAATAATAATAAAATGTAAATAATTTATATACATTGCATATACATATATACATACATACATTCATTTTCATATTTTATTAACACATTATTGTATTTGTTTTTGTTATACATATACTATGTGAAATTGTGAAGCATATAATAACCAAATCAAATTAATAGAAGAAAATGAAAATAATAAAAGTAAGTAATGAATCATTTATATAACATCGATCATGTTTAAAAATTTGAATAAGAGATAAAATAATTTTAGAAATATGTATATGATATAGTACGTAAACATGTATACATATATGTATAGTACTACATGGTACTACTAAGTACTAATATTATTTATTTTGTTCATTAATATAATCAAATCATAAAGAGATGATAATTTATTGATTTTTCCAACTAACTTCCAGCTTGATTAAAATTATATTAGATACATATTACGTTAACGTTACTATTATGATGATTGTACTAAAATTATGTGTATAGTGTGTATACAAATACAACAAACAGAGGATGAGTATAAAATAAGAAACGGGTCGAGTTCGAGTAGATAGATGGATGGAGGTGTATAGGTAGAGTAGAGGTAGAGTAGCATAGCAGTTAGATTTAGATAGTTCATTTATTTATGTTATAAAAACATACGTCTGTACGTGTAGTATTATTGCCAGCACCCAGCACATTACTTTACATTACATAAATAATGTTTCAAATACTTATCATCGATAGTTGAGATTAGAATTAGAAAGGAAAAAATCATTAGTTCTGCTAGAGTGCTAGGTTCTAATTCCAGGAATAAGGATGATAAAATTATGAATGGTAGGGGTCGCACCGAAATACGCATTATATTATTTAATGTTTAAGAATTAATTTGATAAATATGATTCTTTTTATTTTTTATCAAAATAATTTCAATTAAATCGATGCATCAATCAATTTTTAATAATCAAATTGTAATCAAAAATTTTTATTTATTTTTACCTCATCAATATGCTGTTGTTGTTGTTGATGAGAATGAAGAGTATGATGTTGCTGTTGCTGATGTTGTTGTTGATGATGTTGATGCTGTTGTTGTTGTGATTGTTGTGATGGAGCTGGAGAATGCCTAGGTTGCTGTTGCTGTTGTTGTTGCATTTGAGCATCATTTGAATTTGCGGTTGTCTCACCACCAGATACCGTATGTTCGGTATTCATTGTTTATTTATGATTAAATAAAAATAAATCCACTATTATTGTATATTTTAAATTCATAAAAGTTTATGTTTATTTTATACACAAAAATTTCATTCTTGATTCATTCAAATTCGAAATAAAAACATCCACTTGGGAGCATTGTCCTGAATTTAAATTTATTTAGTTAACTCTCCCTCAGAGGTCTACTCTAATTTTTTTGGTACACATACACTATACAGATATAAATTACGTTTATATTTATAATTATAATATGTACATTATAATTTATAAATACTAAAGAAACAATATTGGAAACGCATGCGCCTAGTAGTAGAGAAGAAATCCCATGATGTCTTCTTTTCCTTTTTTTTCTTTTTTTAAGTAAATTTTTATTAAGATTTTTATCTAATTTTTAAATAATTCTAGTTAATTAATTTTGGTATTTTAACTTCCATAGTATAATCTCAAATTAATCCATCATTTTTAATTCTTTTATTAATTTTATCTAACAAAAACTACCATGCCAATATTAATTACTTAGTACTCAATAGACACCATTTGTCTTTTTTACTTCAATTTTTATTTCCATACCATTGTTACCAAATACCAAATACCAATAACTAGAATCGTAGAACAGAAAACCAAACGCATAATAAAATCTAATTTTTTTTTATTGCACATTAAATATCTAAATTCATTTTTACATTTTTCAATTTCACATTCAAAATAATTAAAATATTTAAACTACAATTTTACTTCATTTTCACTTATCAATAATCACTAAAACATTTCAAAATTATAAGTATAAATATTTTTTTCCTATCGGAAAATTCTTATTTTTAACAAGAAAATTGCAAAAACTTAAACAAAATGGGCATCACCAATACAAATACTATTCAGTATTCACTAATGTACAATAGACTTTCCAATGGAATTGGAAACATTTGGATATATTGTATTTGTATTGTATGCATAGGAACATAGAAACACAGATTTTTGAATGTGTGTACGGTTGCAATGAACTCATTTTATATATGGATAGTGGCAGTTGATTTGAGTGCGTTCGTTTTTTTTTTAAAATTAAAATTTTTTAATCTTTTTTTTTTATTAAACATACATTACTACAGTTGTAGTTAAGCAAACTTTACTTCTCATTTTCATTTAATGCATAATAAATGGGAATTTTTTTCACAAAAACCAAAAAATTTCCAAAATAGAAATATATTTTCAAATTTTTCAAGATTTTATAATCAAATACAGTTAGATTGAAATTGATAAGTACACCATTGAATATAGAAATAAATTCTGAAGGCATTAATTATAGAAAATTATCCAATATATACAATAGATGTACATCTACGTTAAATGTGACTTGTGATTACATATTCCAATTTTAAATTCCTTCTAAATATTGCCCAATTATCAACTTTAGAAACTAAATAAAAACAATTTCCTTCTTATTCTATAAATATTTTTTTATTAATGTTTCATAATTAAAATTTTTTGAAACTCTTCTTTGAACCTTGTCCTCTTGACACTTTCAATACATTAAAATGTACTGTTTTCGAAAGAGGTCTGCATTCACCAATAGTAACAATGTCTCCAATTTCAACATCTCTGAAAAATATAAAAATAAAACCATTTTAATATTTTTAAAATCTTTCGTTTTTTTTTCTTATATAATGTTTTTGTGTTTGATTCAGAAAAGTGTGAGAAAATAAATTTTTCATCAATTATGTTTAATGAAGACCGTCATGATTTTTTCATCATATAAATACATTAAAAATGAAGTTAATTCAAATAAAAATAAACTCAAAACTCAATTTTACCTGAAACAAGGTGAAAGATGAACACTCATATTTCGATGACGCTTTTCAAATCTGCTGTATTTTCGTACGTAATGTAAATAATCTCTTCGGATAACGATTGTCCGTTGCATCTTCATTTTTTGTACGACTCCAGTTAGAATACGTCCTCTAACTCTTACATTGCCGGTAAATGGACATTTCTTATCAATGTATGTGCCATCAATGGCCTAAATAGAAAATATAAACTGTTAGAAATTTTTTTTAGTATTTTTTAAAGTACATATAATGCAAATTATATTCATATACAGATATACGCATATTAAATTTTAATTTTAAAAATAAGTGTTTTTTTAGAACATTTTTAGTTAGATGCTTGTAAATTTGAATTGATTGAATGAAAATAAATAAATAAACAAATTTTTGATTTAACACATACTTTTCAACAAACCATTAACTTTACATTTACGAACATCCTTTACTATTCTATAATTTATAATAAAAGTAAAATAAAAATTTTATACTACCTCACGTGGAGTTTTAAATCCAAGACCAATGTCTCTATGTCTTCGAAGACTCTTCTTTTTCGTTAGACCTGGTTTAGCCTTACGATTCAAATTTATTCCAAATTGTTTTTGAAAAGCTCTTTCATTCTATTTCCATAGTTTTTTTTTCGAATTTTTATTACAAACAACATTAACAAACATTTTTTTTATGTTTTGTGTGTAGTAACAAGTTTGTGTATCATTTCATGTTAGCACAGTTAAAAAAAATTTGTTTCAAATGCGTGCAAAAAAAAGAAAAAAAGAAAACTTCGATTAGTAAAATCCTCTATATTTTACCTCTCTTGGAGTTTTAAATCCAAGACCAATACTACGATGATGACGTAGTTTTTTTACTTTACGTCGACTTGTTAAAAATTTTTTACTAACTAATGTAATCGCCGATTGTTTAAGAAATGAACGTTCATTCTATGATTATGATGAATACAGAAAAATTATTCATAAAATATAAAATTGAGAATGAGTATTGTTGTATTGCAACACTAAAAAAGTTTGGTTAATTCATATTATGTACATGTTTTATTTTAAAATTACTTTTCAAAATTTTAAAGAAATCCTCCAAATATAAAATGTATCTAAGTACAAATGTATAATTTTCAAAATATATTTTAAAATACAATTGAAATTTAAATTAAAAACAGACGAAAACCATACTTTCTTTAAGACCGCGTGTTATCTATCGTAAAATACGAATTTTTTGAAAAAGTTTTTAATGTAAATTTCTATAATTAATTAATTTAATATTTAATTCACTATTTTTTATATTTTGAACATCATATTCAATTTTTTATGAAATTATAAATTAATTTCGAATAAATATTTTAACTCTAAAAATCACAGTTATTAAACCACAACTTACCTGATCTGCCATTTTGCTAAGAAGGAAAGGAAAGACAAAGAATAGATGGAATGGAATGGAATGGTCGAATATGGATCGACGATCGACTTCGATGATGGATGATGGAACCGATTGAACCGGTGGAACCGTACCGTTACCGTGAGTGAATGCGTGAATGCGAACTGCGAACGTGAAAAACGATGTGAGGTTTTCATTTTATATTTTCTCCGTTTCTCGAATGAAAATGGAAAACGAAAAAATAAAGAAAAGAATGACAATGACAGCTCATATTTTCCACTGAACTTTGCAACTCAATTAATTTATTGCTTGCTACAGTGCCCTCTACAATGCAAAGGGTATAATAAATTCAAATTAGATTTCAGGATTTCAGCTACATAAATTTTTAACTTCACAAAAATCTTTTTACTGAATTAGTAATTGGTAACTTTAACTTGCTTAACAAAAACAAATGAAATAATCAAATCAATCATAATATGAAACACTCATACTCATCACTTCAGATTTTGGTGGGATGCTACAAAATATGTTTTCATTTTAATATTTTTTTTTCAAAATATATTTATTTTTGAACACATTTGAAATAAAATACATACATTACATTATATGCAAAAAAATATTGGCAGCAAATAAGCTGGCAATTTTTAAATAATTTATTTTTAAATTTAAACCTACAATTCAACAAAGAATTATCTACATCAATTAACTGCAACTAAATAATAATAATAATTTATTTGTTCAATTTGTTTTCTTCACATTTTTCAAAGCTTTTGTGCTATTTTTCTTCATGTTTTCTTTACATTCTTTATAAATATTATTTAATCCAAATGCTGCTCTCACATTATCTTCAGAGAAAAAGAATTTCTGCAGTTTCCCTTTTGAATCAACCATTGGCCTCCTATCAATTTCTTTACCATTTTTAAATAGAATAACTGTTGGAAGTTGACGAGACAGTGAACTATCAGATACATGATACTTTTTTCCGGCATCTGGAAAACGTCCAATATCAATTTTACCAAATTTCAAATTTTCGAGATAGTATTCATTTGATAATGATGCAAAAATTGGTGCAAAATTTACACATGCCGGATTCCATACAGTATAAAAGCATATTAGCCATGTAATATTTTTATTACAATTCATTTCATCATCCAAAGAAACTAAGCTTCGAAAATATGTTATATGTTCTGGTCCACTATATGTCGGTTCGGGAAATAATAGCCCAATTAATATTATTATGAATAAAAATCCAACGCCATAACGTAAATCTCCATAGCACCATAATATTAAATTTGCAATTTTTGTGTACATAAAAGATGATGTCAAATAATTAATCATCGTTACACTTCCTGTTTTACGTGTTCTTATCATTATTACAATCAGTAAGAAAAATAAAATTTCTGTTTCTCTACTGTCTAATTCACATTTTTCTTCCCCTTGATGCTTAAATACATAATTACATAAAATTGGTGTACGTTTTGCAATGTAATATGATAAACTTAAAAGTATATTAATCCAATAATATGGCTTTACGAGAAGTTTTAAATCTTTTTTAAGTGACATCTTATTTTTATTCTTTATTTATATTTAAATACAATTAAATCATACTTTTTGCAAATTTTCATTTAAAGAAAACACAATAATTTTTATTTCTTCAGACGTCTTTTTTTACACTTTTTATAATTTCTTTTTTTTCTTGGTTAATTGAATAATTTATTTATTTTTTTCATATGATATACATAAATATCTCTTTCTCTATAGCTATGCTATAGCTATTAGTGAAAATTCTAAATTTATTTACGACGGTACGGTCAACAACAAGAACAAGCAGAACGCCAAGCCAAGCCAAGACAAGGCAAGCAGAAGCAAAGCAATACAACCAGTGATGCCACCTCTAGTACATTTGTACTAAATCTACTACACTTATTGCAGTTTAACATTTATTTTTTACAGTGGCAAGCTCTTTTCCATTATTTCACATTGATTTATTTCGAAGAAAACAAAACAGGAAATGCCAAGAAATCAAGTATCGTTGATGATCTGTATTTATTCTTCTATAAGAAAGAAAATAAATTGTACATGTTATTTCTGTCGCACATTTTAAATGAAATTAATACAGCAAATAAATTGTTTCAGTCTGAATATGTTGTAATTCATATTTTGAAAGATTCATTAGAGTGCCTCTTTACAGCTGTTTTGAAAAATTTTATTAAATTAGAATTATTAGATCTAAATATTGATTTCGCTAATTCTGAATTACACTTACCATTTTTAAAGATATTTTGTGGGTTTAAATTTGAAGAGTATGCCAGAGATAATGTTTCACAAGAGTCTTTACTAAATGTAAAGCAGTCAATATTAAATTTTTATATTGAATTCTGTTCACAACTTAAACAACGTTTTAATACACGAGATGAAAAATTGAACGTCTTAAAGCTGTTAGATCCTAAAAATATAATGATGGGTATGGAATCAACAATTATGCCACTTTTAAATCATTTCCCTTTATGTAATGATTCAAACAAAGAAATAATTAATAGCCAATTTCGAAAATTAATTGGCAATGAAGATCTTATTAAAAAATACTTCGAAAAAAATATTTTAAATTTCTGGTGTAATATAAGAAATTTAAAAGACTATTTGGACAGAGATGCTTTTAAGGAGCTCTCAGATTATATGATTAAACTTTGCGTCCTACCACATAGCAGCGCCGCAGCTGAAAGAATGTTTTCTACAATTAATTTGTCAAAGACTAGAAAAACAAACAAATTAAGTAATAATACATTAAAAAATATTTTGTTGTGCAAAGAGCTTATAAAAGAGCAAAAATCTTTAATATGGAAGCCTGATCATAAAATTATTGATTTTGCTAAAACGTTTAAATTTCAAAATGGAAAATACAAGCAAACAATTTAAATTTTTTTTATAAATATTTTATTTTAATTTTGTTTTTTGATTTATTAATTATATTAAATCAGTTTTGTTAGAAAATATATATGTATATTGTATTATCTGTTTTGTCTTAAAAAGTCGATTTTTGTAAAATTTAAGTTTGTTTTTATTTTGTAATTTTGTTAACAAAAAGGTGATACAAAATATACAAAACATGAGCATTATTATTTTTTGTGTGAGAAACAATATTAATTGAGGAAAGAAATCTACTACACTTTTATAAAGTCTACTACTTTTTTACTCTGGCATTTGGTACAAATTTTTTAATGAGGGTGGCATCACTGAATACAACTATACAAGCAATACTAAACTAAATTAATTACTTTTGTACATATATTTGAGATTCAATCTGACTTGAAATTTTTAAACAAAAATTAGAACCAAACTTAGGTAAATTAGAATTTTTATACATAATTTAATGGTATTTCGTATTTCGCTTCAATTATCACGTGATCTTAGATTTTTAATTTGAAATTTTTGATTTAAAAATTTATTTAAAATATATAATTATATATAAATAATTTTGAAAATAGCGGATATGTAATATATCATATCGTTTAAAAATTTAGAATCTGAATGAAAACTGAAACGTCATATAAACGATATTATAAATAAATTTTAACAAAGAAGAAGATAAATTGTCTTTTCTAATTTCTATTGCACAAAATTTGTTTGCGTGTCATTTCCATTTGTATAGAAGATTTGTAGAATTACATACGATACATAGACATACGATATCGATACGATACCATATAATTTCTATTATAGAATAAATTATCAATAATTTGAAAATTAAATTATTTTAAACTAATTACATTTCGAATTTTCTATTATTAAAATGGCAGAAAAAATTGTTGAAGAAGTAATACAGAAAACAGTTGAAAGTGTGGCCAAGAACACAACAAGTACTAAAACACCATCAACTCCTGAAGGTATGGTGGTTGCTTACGGAAGTCTTGTTATAATGGCAATGTTACCTATTTTTTTTGGATCGATACGATCAGTTAAACATCATAATTTAAAAAAGGTAATTAGTATTTAATGAAAAATTTTATGAATTTAATAAAAAAAAATATACGTCAATAAATTTTGGTTTTGATTTCGTGAATACGTGTACTATTTATTTGATAGGATTAATTGATTAATTAAAAACGAATGTAAAACTAATGAACAATATAAATTTCAGGAATCTGGAGAAAAAGCTGATACTATGACGTCAAAAGATGCAATGATATTTCCAATAATTGCTTCTGGTGCATTACTGGGGCTATATGTATTTTTTAAATTATTTTCAAAAGATTATATTAATCTTTTATTGACTGGATATTTTTTCTTCCTTGGAATAATGGCATTATCACATTTACTAAGTCCAATAATTAGTTCGCTAATACCAACAGCAATACCCAAAATTCCATATCATATATTATTTACGCAAGGTTCCGGTAATAAAAAAGAGGATATAATTAACTACAAATTTTCAACGCATGACATCGTTTGCTTATTAATATCAGTTTTAATTGGTATATGGTATTTAATGAAAAAACATTGGATTGCAAACAATTTGTTTGGTTTAGCATTTGCTGTTAATGGAGTTGAATTATTACATTTGAACAATGTTGTAACTGGATGTATATTATTGAGCGGGTTATTTATATATGATATATTTTGGGTATTTGGTACAAATGTTATGGTAACGGTAGCAAAAAGTTTTGAAGCACCAATTAAATTAGTATTTCCACAAGATTTAATAACGAATGGCTTAAGTGCTTCAAATTTTGCAATGCTTGGTCTTGGTGATATCGTTATACCAGGAATATTTATCGCATTATTATTACGTTTCGATCACAGTTTAAAAAGACAAAGTAAGACATATTTTTATGCAACATTCATTGCATATTTTCTCGGTTTATTAGCAACGATATTTGTAATGCATATATTTAAACATGCCCAACCAGCATTATTGTATTTAGTACCAGCATGTATGGGAACACCACTTTTATTAGCTTTAATTAAGGGAGACTTAAAGACTTTATTTGCGTAAGTAAAATTAATATGATGTATGTATGTTATATAGAATTCTTTATAAAATTTTTATTCCTTTGATTTATAGATATGAAGATCATCCAGAAGAAAAAAAGAAAGAAAAGGAAAATAAGGAAAGTAAAAAGAAAGAATCAAAGAAATCTAAATAAAATTTCTCGTACGTCAGCTTATCAAATTTATAGCATTTCGTTATCAAATTTTCGTTATTCTTCCTTTGAATTACAAAACAAAATATATAAAGAAACAAGTGTGTAATAATTAATCAATAGATGTGTAAATAATTTCTGAAACAAAAGCAAGAAATTAAATTGTGCACGCTTTTTTTATTCCATGTTTATGGATTATGAAAAGTGAAATCAAAAATTTTTGTATTACTACTAATAATAAAACTAGTACTTAGGCTTATATTGTTGCTACGAATACAAATAATCACTTGATGTAAAATCAATTTTATCTAACTGTTAAAAATTTCAATCTAAACAAACCGGAATCGAAAATTTCTATTAAAATTCTTTATTAAAATACAAATAACTTAAATTTGTATGAATGTACATGAAAAAATTATATTCTAGATAGAAAATATTTCATTTTTACTGTCTTGTTTAAAATTTTAAAAATTCTTAAAATACTTCCAATTGTTCAATTGGTAACCATTTAGAACTCTCTAAAGCATCCCATAAATTTCTGTCTCTTTCAACTAATTCCCTGTTCAATTTTTCAACATCAATCGAAGTTTTATGTTCCACTAACGCAAGATCTTCATCTTGCTGCTGATTTACTTGATTGTAAGAATGCTGTGCACTCCATGCTTCTGCTTGCTGAACAACGGTTTGTATATTATTTGGTGGTGGTACTGTTGATGGCTGTTGATAATACGTCGTTGTAGGATCTACAGTTGTTGCAGTCGCTGTTGCTACTGCTCCATGATCGTAATATCCTTGCCATGTATTATAACCTTGCCAATATGTTGTAGGATCATAATATTGTGAATAATCTGTTGTAGTTGTCGTTGCACCATATCCACCTATATAATTTGGGGTAGTGACTGTGGTTGTTGTATCTGTTGTAATAGCAGTTTTTGGTTTAGGTACTGCATTACAAATTTTCAATGCTTTACTTCCTAAGCCTATGTAACCATTCATTTCATATAAAGCAGCTTTTTGTTCTTCTTCAATACCAAAACGTACAAATCCATATCCTTTTGAAAAGCCTGAACTGTCTAGAATAACTTTGGCTGTTTTAATGGAAGTGTATTTAGAAGAAAATATTTTATACAATGAATAATCGTCAACATCTGAACTTAAATCGCCAACCCATACACTGAATTCTCTTTCATTTCCAGGTAATTTATATGAGTTACTAGCACTATTAAGACGGAATCTTACTATAGGATTTGTGCCTGGAATTGGTTTTCCGTTAAGTTTATGCATAGCATCTATTGCCTGTTCGTCTGAGGAAAAATTAACAAAACAATATCCAGCCGGTTCACCAGTGTATTTATTTCGCATTAATCGAACTGTTTGCGGTTCTTCACCCATTTTCCTGAAAGCTGCTATTATAAAATTCTCCGTCATATATGATTCCAACTATAAAATATAAGATAAACAATAAATACATTAAATTACAAAAAGTACAAAAATATTAATTATTAATATATTATGTACTTACACTGCCCATCCATAATTGACAATGTACCGAAGAAGTCATTGTTTAAAATTTTATTAATTCACTTTCAGTAAATATTTAAATTTATTTAAAATTCAAATTACTATAATAATTTTAATTATTTATTTACAAATATGTATATTCTATATCGTATTGCGGTATTGCGTATATTATTATTTATTGCAATTAATTAATTAATTACAAATTTTGTATACTTTAATTACTCTGTCTCTATACTACAATCACAATTTTTACGCCGCCCTGCCGCTGTCAATTATAATTTATAATATAGCAGCAAAGAATAAAGAATGATGAAAGAATATAAAGCTAAAGCCAAACAAAGAATATAAAGCTACAGCTACAGCCAATAGAAATTTCATTCCAAGATCTGTCAAAAATTCAGAACACATAAAGTTACATAAATATCTTCGTTCGAAACATGTTTCGAACATAAATTTTTCCCCTCATAATTGTATTAAAATACACATAATTTTTCTTACTTACCATGTTTGAGGTAAAGATGGAAACAGATAACATCTGATCTGTGCCGTAATGAACAGTACTGAGACTGACTATATAAATAAGGCAGAAGGCACATGTATGTTCAGCCTTCAGCGTCAAACAGCACTATCACTGAGTCAGTGTGATGATAGCACAGAGTAAAATAACTATATACAGACAGAGTGTGCAATACAATACAATCCTTTCAATTGCCGAGCTAATTTTGGAAATGGATTTAGCGAAAATCCACCTCTCTCAAAGCTTCTCTTATAAAATGAGTACATTTTGAAAATTGAGAGTAGAAAATATAAATAAAACAAAACAAAACAACACAGTTTCAAATATACATTCTTACATACACGTAAGGTAATGTACAAAAAGGAACCAATTTTATTTCTTGTTTGCGTACATATTTTGTATTGGGCAATAGAAATATGTATGTATGTACATAAGTATATAGAATATGTATGATACTGGAATATATACTGTTTTGTACCATAATGTTAGATATAATATATTTATGTATATCTACGAGTGTATATGTATATATATATACGCACATTATAGTTTGTTTTGGTTTGTTTTTGTTTTCGACCCTTTGTTACTATTTCATTGTTATTTTCGACCCTAAATTCATGTTTGTTCGATTATGATTTCATTTTTTCAAGTTAATATGCATCTTACAAATTATGCTGCTTCTGCATTATATGTGTATACACATTGTATACACATGTACAGTAATCACAAAAATTATTTCTGCATAATTAAAGTATCGTAATTTGGATTTAGACACTTGTAATACTTTTAAATTTTTATATTTATTTTTTCAAACTTTAATAAATACAATTTCTTAAAATAAACCATAATTATTCTTAGAACAAATATATTATTTGAATTATTCCAAAAATTATTCCTGCATTAATTCTATCGCAAAAATTATTATGAATATTAAAATGAAAATAATTGATTTAATTTTGACTTTCAAGAAAAATGCCAAGAAAAATTGAATTATTTAGTAAAAATTTGAAGTTTGTTGTGCACAAGTAACACCAATAATTTTTGTGATCACTGTACATACCTATCAATTTCTTCATATAAACAGAATCTAAGATCTAACATCTACCAACTATCAACTATAAAATCCGGTATTTGATGTAAGTCAAAATAAAGAAAAGACAACCAAGCCTCCTTGTATACGAAGTGACAATATAGTTGCGTTCCCTTTGGCCAAGTAAAGTACTCGCAAGTACTTGTAGTCTTGATCATCTACACCACCTCTTGTATTCGAGTAATTTACTTGACAGTTGCATGGTTAGTTACGCCAAAATTCGCCGTCAGAGGTTTTTGTGTTTTAATCGTTAGATATTAAAGAAATAGGTTTAAGTCTATAATATTTTTAATACACGTTTTATTCAATAGGTGGCTTTTTATTGTTTAATGTTATGAAGCATCTAAAATCAAAGCAAAACAAATTTGAAATACATGACAGCTGAAATTGGAGCATGGCCAACTATCACTCCAATATTTACATTGCCTTAGAAATGTGTATGCTTTCAAATTTGAGGTTACTTTTTACTTCCAAGTAAAAAAATTGCGTTCCATTTACAATATACTCCCGAGTACTTGAAAGTTCTTTACTTGGTCAAAAGGAACGCAACTTATGTGTAATGATAAAACCTGTCTGTACATTTACATACATCTATATCTAGCTATTGTGGTATGGAAAAAAAAATTAAAAATTAAAAAGGGTAGCAGGTAGCAGTATGTATGAATAAAAAAAAGTAAAAAAAAACATTTCTTTTCTGGGAGAGAATTATTCTCACAATTTACGAATTTTAAGTTTCAAATCAAAAGTTTTATAGATGAAAATGCAAACTTGAAATTTTTTAAAATGAGCTTTGCGATATTGGCATATCTGTGTATCGTTATTTAGGTCTGTGATGATAGTGTACTGTAGCTGTACTGGTGAACGATGCTAGTTGACGGCGAGGAAGCTATCTGTATGTTATTTTTTATTTAAGAGGTATTCGGAATTATATTATAAATATTTGCCATACAAATCATCTGGATTAATATCTGTTGCGTGGAAGGGAATCGATATACATATATTATTTTATATTATACATTATGTATGTATGCAATGGAATAATGTGAATTGTATTGTCTTTAAAGGCAAATACAAGTTTGTTGCGTATTATGATAATACATATAGCCTAGCCACATATATAATATCATTCATTACGGAATATTATTATTAACAAATATTTTAATGTTTTTGTTATAACTAAGATCCTAGACACATACAGCTCGAAATTGGGAGACCCACATAATCCCAAAAATATAAAAATCCCAAAACACAAAATCCCAAAAACACATAATCCCAAACACAAAATCCCAAAACACAAAATCTTCAATTTCTAATAAAATATGAATTAATTAATATATAATTTGGGAGACCCACATAATCCCAAAAATATAATAATCCCAAAACACAAAATCCCAAAACACACAACACAATCCCAAAACACAAAATCCCAAACACGCAATCCCAAAATACAAAATCCCTAACACAGAATCCCAAAACACAAAATCTTCAATTTCTAATAAAATATGAATTAATTAATATATAATTCGGTGTATTTTTATAACTCTAAGTTAATCGATTTGATTCAAAAAGCTATAATTTTTATCTAACTAACGAAACTGAATAATATTTTAAGAAAAAAAATGTTTTTCAACTTAATAGTAAATATTGTAGTACATACATGCAATAGTAAATATTTAAGTGGGTATGTCATATTATTTCTCTTATTTCATTTGGTTGTCTACAATATGAATGTAAAGAAAGATCATAATTTGTACTTTGAATATAAATTTTTTCAATTAAACTAACTAAAGTCTACCTGATTGTAGTCATAGTTTTTGGGTATATCAAAATAATAATCCTTGTATGTATACTGCAATGATACATTTAAACAAACTTACAAAAAATTTTTAAAAATTAAAATATTTGTCACATTTTTCTCTGTTCTCGATTTTATTATGACGGAAACACATTTGTTTGAACTTAATTTTTGTAAAAATCTAGAATAAAGACAAGGATTAAACTATACTATTTTCAGAAATCGAAGTCAGTATTGCGCTTATGGGAGCAGTTACCCGATGAGTTTATTTTACCTTCACATATAATATTTTGTAGGAAATTCTGAATAATATATCTCTGTCAACCCTGAAGAAGGTACTTTTTAATATATGTTAACAGGATGTTCCAAATTGTGCAGAAATAATTTTATAATTTTGTTCACAAATAATTCTTAAAAGGGAGATTCTGTACAAATTTCACATTCCTGTAAATTTATATTTGATAAAAAAGTAGCATTATTTGAAAATATCATAAAAATGTTCGGTTTTTAAGAGAAATTTTAATTTTTGTTTGCTGATTTTTTCATTTCTAATAATGAATCATCCTGTTTTTTTTGCAAAAAGAAATACACCATCCCGTTTGATGTTGCCTATCACACAGCGTGACCGTGAAGGCAACTGATTTATTTTTATTCAGTTAACGCCATTTTGCTTATATGAAAAATAAAAAACCGAAATATAAAATATGAAGTAATGAAGTCGTTGCGCAGCCGATGTCCACTCAAAGTATAAAATAATAAAATGTTGATTGATTCGTGTCAGCGGGAAGATGGGCATAAAAGAAAATGATGATAATTCAGGGTTGCCGTAGCTACTGGGAGTATTGCTTAAATTTATAAAAAAAATATGAATTTATGATTAAACCATATTCAGTATTTTTAATTTTATTTATAAAATTATGTGTTCAGTATCAATTTGATATTAAATTTTGTATACATACGTACATACATTCATTTTCATATTTGTTTATTTGTCCATTTTCTTCTATTTTGTAGCAGATGATACTTCAACAACGGATTATGATACAAATGAGGAAATGGCATAGCTATAAAAAATAAAAAAATAATTGGAGAGGAATAGGCCTAAAGGGGATACCTCTTTGAAAAAAAAAGCGCCTTTTGTTCTACCGCAAGGTGGCGTGGAAATGAACATATTTCATAAAATTTCCCAAAATGTCCCAAAATTACCTGTTTTTTGTAAAATCTAAAAAAAAAGTTTTTTGCCAAATGGCAGCCCTTCATAATATAAAATTTAAAAAATTTCCCTCGATTGAAATTGAGATCTGATCACCCTACACACGAGACAGATTTATACAAACGCAATGTGAAAGAATATAGAAAAGCATGCCTATCTTGCCTGTACTGACTTCGATTTCTGAAAATAGTATACTATATAGAATCGCTTGCTATTCGATAATTCTGCAGCTTGGGGATTTTTGGGATTTTGTGTTTGGGGATTTCAACACCAACCCTAGTATAGAAGCAATATAGTATAGTAGTTAATTAGTAATTTATAATATAAAAAAACTTAAGTGAAGTTAGGTGATTCGTATTCTGTATTCATTGTATTCAAGTATTGTATTCAAGCAATATACTCGTATACTAAAAACAAAAAAAAACAAATAAAATAGGCTTGAAACACAAACTAAACAAAAAAAATAAATAAATAAATAAAAGAGCGCTTCTAAAAAAGTTTTAATTTGGCTTTTGATATAATTTTATTTTTTGTATACCCTTTGATAAATATGGATAATAAATAATTTTGTAACACGATAACACTCAATACACACAACATTTACAAAGGTAATAATAATTAATAACTTCTTACACATTTTTTAAAGACAATCGTATTATTAATATCCTTAATTAAATTATTACAAACATATTATATGTATATGTATTTCAATATAGTTTTTTTTTGTATATTTTCAATCAATGAATAATTATATGTGGAAATAATTTCAATTTATTTCTTTTTTATTTTTCTTTGCACTTTATTTTCTTTTTTTTTTAATATAGATGCGAAAATACCCGCCTGGTAGTGAATCACCATTTAATGGTACACGATTAAAAAGATTTTTAGATTTGGATAATGAAATTCGTGGTAAAATGAACAATCTGAAAAATTGAAAAATTGAAAATTCTTAAAAGATTACACATTATATAATATACTATATCAGAGATTGATTCAAAAATGTAGTTTAAATAAATTAAATTAAATGAATTGATTTAATAAAAAATTTCATATAGTACCTAACGCTGGTCAATTACTGTATACTATTATTAGCGCAAAATTAATACGAATGTAGATTCATATATGTATAATTTGTAATGAGTGCGTATGGATGTTGCATAGTTAAACTAAAAAAATTAAATTAAAATTTTTAAAAAAGGTTAATTTATTGTAAAAAAAAATATGTAGTGCAATTTGTTAAATTATAAAATAATTTAATGCCTATCAAATTTGTCGTTATAGTCGTTAATAATATATTGTAAAATCATGTAAAATGTTATTTTAGCAAAAATATGTCATTTATTTAAGAATTCATATTAAATAAGAACTATACATAATGTAATATTAATAAATTTTGATTATAATAAAAAGTCCTAATAAAATCTTTTCAATAATTAATTAATTTTAAATGTTTGCTTATTTATATGAAATAATTAATTGGAGTATGTAATGAGTCTATGCAACCAATGCAATTATACATGCATACCTTTGTCCTTTGTACCTTTATAATAAAATTTCCCTTTTTTTAATTTCAGATAAATAAATCGTTGTGGTGCTAATCGTATTTTTCCAAAAAATAATTTCTTTTTTCAAAATTACATTCTTACTCAAAGTAGTGCCAAAATAGACAAGTTGTGTAATGGCATGAAGTGATAACTCTATACTTTACCCACAAAAAATAGGTGGTGGTAAAATGAAACTCATAATTCCTTACGTATTTTATTGTCATCTATTTTAAGATATCAAAAACAAAATATTTATTTCCTCTTCCTGTTAAAAAAATAGTTCCTTACTAAAGGTAGCGCGAAATTGTTAAATTTTTCTTGTTGTCATAACATAAAAACATAGTTTTACTTTTTAAGAAATAGATGGCGATATTTATATTCTATGTGTTCTTAATGTCATCTGTTAGTGGTTATTATAAACATAGTTATAATTTCCGTTTCCGGTTAAAATTTGTTCTTTACTGGAATTAGCGCCAAAATTGAATTACTTTCATTCTTTCATTATTGTCATAACATAAAACCATTATTTTTATATTTAAAAAATAATTGACGGAATTTTCAACTCTATTTTATCTTAAAGCAAAAAGTACATTTACACATACTATTAAAATCTATATCAATCTTCAAAGATCGAACCGGGGTACCCAAACTAAATGTAGCTATACACATACAGTACAATCAAAATTGTACGAATTTTGAATGATGTGTAAAAAAAATTATACCAACCAAACAACTATTATAAGCAAAAATCCAAAAATCTATTAACAAAAAAATAGCCACTGAAATGGTTAAAAGAAAACATTATACACACAACCACACAACCATGATCTGTATAATAATAAAATCACTATAGCGTAGCGCGGCATATAATAGTAAATACAATATGAACAACAAAAACTACTATAGCCACTCATGTCGGGTACATAAAGTTAGTAATGTTAAAGGAAAATATACATACAACTACACACCAATGTATCAATATAAAGCTCGCCACTCTATCGTGTTGTATTGCCACGCATTGTCTTGTTCTGCTGATAAAAACAATTTCATGTTGTAGGTACAGTACACAAACTATATCCTATATTACAGTGGATTGAGTTATTAATATCACATTAACATCAGCAAAAAAGCTATAGCCACCAATGTTGGGATATGATCTTAAAGCTATTTTTTCGATTATAATCAACTTGGAACGTCTTATATATTCTAGTGTTTTTGCTTAAAGTCATCTACAAAGAGTATATAAAAGAGAGAGTTCCCAAGTGAAAACTCGTGAAACAAAATATCAAAAATGGAATAGACAGGAAACGAAGAATTGACGGTTGAATTGTTTTGAATTTTTCCGTTTATAACTGACAAAACCTGAAATTTATGACAAAACATACAATGATTTAATTTTTTTTATGAAATTAAGTAAAAATGTATTTTTATAAAATATTTTTTGAAATTAAATACTCCATCAAACATAATTAACTTCATAATAACAATATATATAGCCATATAAATTAATATTAATATAGACTCAAATAACTACATTTTATATCGCTTCAGTTTACAAATTAGTACATGAAAAAGAAATACAAAATTTCACTTTACGTTCACTAAGTGATTCCATAGTGTTAGCATAGAATAATATATATTTCATATATACCTTTATACAATGGTGTTAGCCTTTGTGAATCGCAACCATTTTACGAAGATAAAACGAATGAATTCGCCTAATCATAAAATTAAAACAAGTTTACATAAATCGTCATTCATCAAATGAATTTTATATGAATATAATTCATATTTCAATCACTTGGTGTATTCATAATGTACCCATATTTTTGAATAATTCACTTATTTTTCATTTCGTGTTTTCAAAATGAATAAGAGAAAAATTATTCATTTCGTGAAGATTTTTGGCATTCACTATGAACTCACTGTGAACCTAGTTCACTGAATGGTCAGCTGGGTTATATTGCTGTTGCCTGTTGTATTGCACGAGTATATTATACACATCATCAACTCATACATACATGCAATATACATCAGCATCATATGCATCAGATTTTCCTTCTACAAATGCACACACACTACCAGATTTTCCTTATCTACAAATGTACACACACACTATCAGATTTGCCTTCTACAAATACACACACACATACATTTACATACACACTACCAGATTTGCCTTCTACAAATGCATAAACACACAAACCCGCAAGCGTACTCTATCATATTTGCCGATATACGTGTAGTGTATATGTATGCCTGTTAGAAAATACTTAATGAACACACTGTTAAATTTACCTTCTACAAATGCACATACACACGCATATATACGCACATACAAAAAATATCATATATTTGACTTCTACAAATACACATACTCACATACATACACGTGCACACGAACATAAAATTGCAAAATTCAGCATTAATAAAATTATTTCTCTGTAGGACATTTTCCTTTTTCATTAGGATCAAAGTAATGAATGAAAAATCTTGCTCATGATGCCCTGTTTTATTTGCAAAAAATTTGAACCGATTATCCTTACTCCTTTCTGAGAAATTGTCAAAAATGTGAAAATAGCCAAAAATCACAAAACGTCCTTTATTATCCTTCTACTAGGAGCTTTTGAAAATTTATTTTTTTCACAATATAGAGCATCTTAAGACGCACCTTTTGAGATATAAAACATACCTGTATCATGTACCGTTACAGACATATTGCTAAAATAAGAATTTTGACAAAAAATTTGAAATGCGAATTGTGACCGATAGAGGGCTTTCCGACAAAAAATATTAGAGTTCTGTGCTTTGCGTCACAAGGACTATCTGTGGTCAAAATTTCAAGAGGATCAGAGGGAACACCTTTTCGGAACTCCAGCCAAAAAAAAATTATTAATTATAATTTTTAAAAAATTATAAAGGATATTTTTGTTTACACAATGTGTTATAAAAAAAAATTAGAAAATGTATTATAACACATAATTCTGTCGCGGACTGTAGACTGTACACTAACAAAAAAACATAGCACTCATAATCAAACAGACAACATTGCACAATTTAGCAATATAGTATGTATAAAATAAATGATAATAAATATCTAAGTATAGGTTATAATATAATTATGATAACACTCTTTCACACAGACGTGATGATATATAGATATATACGACTGATATATAGATAGATACGACTGATATATAGATATTCGATATTTAGCATAAAAAAACAAAATGCGAAAATATATTGTTTTCATAAAAATTTCATAGAACATCTTTGGCCAATTAAAAAAAATGGAAAAATATATCAAGATAAATCAGTTAATTTTTAAAAAAAAATTATTACAAGAAGAGTAAGGGAACAGGAAAGAAAAGTTCGTAAAATCCTTGTGGAGTTAATAGCGACGATTAGAGTTGCTCTATTGGATTTAAAGGTTATCATTTATTCAAAGTAGTTTTGTTATGTTTATTTTTATTTATTTATTTTTTTTTTTTGGAATAACGAAATTAAAAATATTTTTATTTTTTATTATATTTTAATATTTCTGAATTAATTAAAAATAAAAATAATAATTATTATAAAAATTAATTAATAATCTACATATACATTTTAAAGTATTTTTTTTAAAAAGTCTGGCTGGTCCCATAATTTTTTCACGCCTGTGAATTAGCAATTTATATGTAAATACAACTGCATAATGTTAAAATTAAAACGTATTTATTTAGTATGTATACATACAAATACATGGTATAAATATATAAAAATTTAAACAAAGTGCTTACCATACATACAAACTTGCGTATAAAATACATAAACATATATATAATTATAATGATCAAGTATACTCGTATATTGCATGTTGTATTCAATCAAAGACAAAGCAATGCATATAAATTATATATGGCATGTGCAGCATGTGTAATACCAAAGATACTAGAAATAGAAATATGTAATTTTATAGTATCTTTGGTAATACAATACATGCGAATGGATTTATATATTATATATGTACTTTGAATGTTGCTGATTTGGTTGCTGTGTAGCCTTACATACATATAAACAAATAACAAATATAATATGAAAAAGTTTTGTGTTTGGTATATAATTTTCTCTATTCTCTTTACACTATATTATATATATTTATATTGTATATATATTATATTGCATGCAAAACCAAGGCTAATAGAATATATAAGGTTAGCTGTAGCCGTATATAGGAAAACTTTTTGCTTTTTTTACAATCAGATTTTCAACCGATTCTGACGTCATATTGTAAGAAATGTTAAATTGTTATTGTTGTTTTTTAAAACACGAATGTATTTTAGAATTAGAGCACTAAATCTATATTTTATCAACTATTAAAAATAACTTAATTTGTTTTGTTTAGTAATCTTTAGTAATTTTTTAACTTTTAATTCATCTTTTTAACATCGAAATTTCGACTAACATAATACGGTCTTATGAATGCTTCAAGAAATCTTACATTGTGACGTCACAACTTAATTTGTAGGTTATTAGTATCGCTACAGCTAACCTTATATATTTTATTAGCCTTGTGCAAAACCTATAAATAAAGCAAAATGACAACTGATAAAATATCAGCTGTTGTAAACAAATTTATTCATTTTCTCATTTTTCCTATACAACTCCATATAAAAGAGAAAAGCTTTATATTAAAAAAGTTTGAGCTTGGCAAAAAGAAATGCCGTTATTTTTATATGGAGTTGGGTGCTTGGCATAAAGAAATGCTACTTTTTTTATATTGAGTTTTACGCTGGCATCACTACCGACGTCTACAATTGTTGAAAAATTTTTTTGGTCCGAATGTTCCTATGAAAAAATTTCTCTCCTACCTTTATATACTTTTTGTTTTGTTTATATTCTTTGTCACTGCTTATCAGTTTACTTTATATATGAAACAATTGGTACTACTGTATGTCACTTGTCATTTTCACTTTGCTTTTGCTTGCATTCGCTTTTGCATTACATTAATTGAATTTTGATTTTGAGTTTGGTAAATTCGGACGAGACTTGAAAATTTGTTTGTCATTAATAATACCACCACTTTTATTATAATCTATAGTAACACTAGCAGTAGCAGTAATTGAAATTCTAATTATAGCTTAAATTTCAAACATCTAATTTTCATTGAATTAAAATTAAAATGGAAACCATTCTTGGCTTAAAAGGACCAGATTTTGTAATGTTAGCTGCTGATTGCACTCAAGCACAATCAATTATCGTTATGAAAATTGGTAAGTCATTTAGGTTTAAGTTTAACCTCAATTTGAAATCAATTTAATTTTAATATAATTCAAATTATTTATGTAGATGATAATAAAATTCATAAAATATCTGATAAAATTATGATGGCAACCGTTGGAGAAGCAGGAGATACAATACAATTTACAGAGTATATCGCAAAAAATATTGCTTTGTATAAAATGAGAAATGGTTATGATTTGAGTCCACAAGCTGCTGCACATTTCACACGAAAAAATCTAGCAGAAGCTTTGAGATCTCGTTCTCCATACATGGTGAACATGTTTGTTGCAGGGTAAATATATATGATTTATTAGATATTCTGTCATTCAAATAAATGAGAAATAATTTACAGATATGATGAACAAGAAGGTCCTGAATTACATTACATTGATTATATAGCAAATGCAAAATCATTAGATTACGCTGGACAAGGTTACGGTGGATTGTTCTGTTCAAGTATATTCGATAGGTATCATCATAAAAAAATCACTCAAGAAGAAGCTTATGACGTAATGAAGAAATGTGTAGCCGAAATTCAAAAGCGTTTAATTATTAATTTACCGAAATTTAAAGTTGCTGTTGTCGATAAGGACGGTGTAAGATTTCTTAATGATATAACAAATGAAAGTCTTAAAGAACTTACAGTTGCATAATAGAATGTAGTGAATGCATTTTTTTTTACTAATGAAGAAAATTTTCTTTATCTTTCAATAAAATTTTATTCACATAAAATCGCTAGAATTATCTTATTTCATTTGTTTCTGAACAATTTTCATTAACACTATCTATTCTGTTATTTATTTTTCTTGGCCATTCAACTTCTACAGCGGTAACATCTAGCTCAATAATATCAATCCAAGTACCCAAAATCGATGATATACTAGGATTTGTTCGTCCGAACTCACCATGTACAAGTTCTTTAACATATGTACCGGCTTGGGTAATTATGTCTAGTATTAAAATTCTTGGATTCTTTCTATCAACATATCCTTTCACACTGTAAACAGTACGTGGTCTTTTATGTAGTGGTCGTCTATGCAATACTCTGATTGGAGTTATTTGCCAAGTTTCAAATCCTTTAGGCATATCAAGCTTTTTCAAAATTTCTAATGTTGCTGGATTTTCTAATATACATAATGCTCTATAAATTTTTCTTTTATGTTCTTCACCAGATTTTAAATGAGATAATTCTTCTCGTTTAACAATTTGCAAATTATGAACTGACACCAATTTTGATTTTTCAATTTCTAATTCAATTTTGTTTGCAATATCTGTCGATAAATGAGTTAATCTTGAATCAGGAATTTCTAAAACAAACGGCCTACCATCACCTAAACAACGTACGTCGACATCTTCTCTCCCACTTGATGAAAATATTATATTTTCATTCGGAACTCTAAAATTTTTTTATATTAAAATTTATTCTTAGATAATTTAGGAAAGTAAGAAACAAATATTGAATTACCCGAAATATGGAGATACTGTTCTAATTATAATCTCCTGTATACTGTCTTCCATAATGCGTTTACCATCTAAAATCCATGGTGTATGTGAAAGATGCCTTGAAAATTTTCTGTATCTTCCTGCTATAAATACAGTTGGTCCCGTAAATGTTACATTTTCTATGAATAACTGTGAATTTAAAATATCTGGTGGAACAGACATATACTTCTCATAAATTTCAAAATTAATTTTATTTGGTACAAAATTTTTTTCCAAATATCCTCTAGTTATTTTTTGTTCTTTTTTACTCTTATTCAATTTCACTTTATATATTTCATTTTCAATGCTTTTGATTTTTTCAATTTCATTTAATTCATCTGCATGATTGATTGTAACTGTTATCATTATTCCATTTGGATGATAATTTTTATCAATTCTTTCAGCTATTTTAGGCCCTAAAATCAATTTCACTGCCTCTTTTAAGGGTACATCTGGAGGCTTTTCCTGATCAAATTCGTTACCAAATTTCTTAATAAGAGCTATCCATAACGATAACTGTCGTATATTTAATAACATCGGAAATGACAATGCTAAAACAAATTCATTGCAATCATATTCTTTTAGTTTTGCATCTGTTTCTATACGCTTTAAGATTTCTTCATTTAAATCCACAGAAAATAAATCTAAACAAGCAATGCAGGGATTTTTACGTTTTTTCTTTATATCCACACCATCTTTATATATTTTCATATCGTCAATATCAATTCCTAGCTAAAAACATATTTTGCATATTCAGAACATATTCAAATAATTTTATAAAAACTATTAAAAATTTATATTTTTACCTTTTGTAAAGAATTTTCAATGCAGTCATACTCATTACCACGAGCCTTTAAAAAACGTAAACAACAAATATTGCAACATTCACAATCATTTAAAAATTTATAAATTTCACTGTTCATTTTTGAATCTATGATCGGCTTTTTGTGGAGATAATAAATATTTTTTTTTATAAATACAATTATAAGGTTACAAAATACAATTCTTCTTTTAATTCAATGTTTAAATTTTCGTCGTGGGATGTATCCATATTTATCAAATTGATATAAATTGAAGAAAATATTTCCTATATAACAACCAGTACTAGGTGTCAGGTCAGTGCCAGGTTAAACTCGATTCTATTTGAAACCGGTTTGAAAATTTGAATCGAATGACAAATAATGAGATAAACGCAGTATGTTGAATTAACAATCTTTTTTTTTGTTTTGCTATCTGACACTTCGACAACGATATTTGCATTTGGTATTTATGTATTTATTTCGGTTTTCGGTATTCGGCATTTATTTATATTTATTTATATTCAAATTGGACTGGTGGTGTGCATTTGTGCAGCGTGCAGGTGTGGAGTGTGAGTTAAAAATAACT
Source organism: Villa cingulata (assembly GCA_951394055.1). NCBI lineage: Eukaryota > Metazoa > Arthropoda > Insecta > Diptera > Bombyliidae > Villa > Villa cingulata. Next base: position 34,127,533 of record OX596018.1, on the reverse strand, counting down.
AAGTTTTTTTTCCCGAAATATAAACAAATAACAAATAACAACCATTTATTTCAGTTTATTTAAGTATTACAAAATAAAAATGGAAAATAATGAACTAATATTTAAAAAGACTTCATTAAACTTATCACAAACTGGAAACAAAAAAAGAATGTGGAAATCATTAAAGCAAATACTAGCTCATGAAAGAACGTTACCCTGGCCTCAAGATGCTGTGATTTGTAAGTTAATTTTTGTTTGATAATTTTTACAATAAAAAGAATGAATTTTGTGAACATGTGTATAATTTTTTATTAATCTAAATTAATTTTCATAATGATTAATTTTTATTAAATAATTTGTTTAATGAAAATTCTAAAGTACATTGATGATTATGGTAGATCTTTTTCCAGCTAACTGAGCTGCTTGAGCATACCAATAAAGTAAGATGTATGTGAAATTGAATTATGAAATATGAAATGTATGTATGGAATGTATGAAATGAAATGTAAAATAAATAAATAAATAATTAGATAATACTAATACTTTTACATTCCTCATATAATTATAAATCTAAATGATTTTTTTCTATTTCATATTTATTTTCAGATACTTCATTAAATCCACCGCCATCATTTCGTCCAGCTAAAAAATATTCAGATATATCTGGTCTAATAGCACCATACACAGATCCACAAACAAAATTACATTATCACAATAGTGAAGAATATTCAACAGTTAGGAATTTACCAATGGATTTAACAGCTGGATATTTAGCTCTTAGAGGAGCAAGTAGTATAGTTGGTTAAATTTTTAATATTTGAATTTTTGAATTTTGAATATTTTTTTTACTTAATTAATTTTAATTTAAAGATAAATATGCCTCTGTTAAAAAATAAATTATTAAAATATAAAGTATTAAAATTTTAAATATTGATTAAATGTGTTTTCAAATTTTTGAAAATTATTAATTTTTCTCGAAATCGCAGAAAATATTTTTAAAATCCTCTTCAGTTGCTTCCTTATAAATCCAATCATTTTCAATTAATGAATGTATACGAACCATATATTTGGGAATTTTAATGAAATCTTTACGCCACTTTTCTAATGTAGTTTTTGGTGGTTCTTCTATTTTTTGTGAATTTAATAGATTTGTACCAGTCGAATATAATATTTCGGTAACGTTTTTTGAACGTTCTTTATAAGATTTGTTTGAATTTTTCGAAACAATTTCTAAATCTTGAAATGAACTTGAATCAAAGTCTGAAGTTAAATATTCACTTTCACTCGATTTAGAACATGATGAAACTATACTGGAATTTTCAGAAGACTCACTAACAAACGAAAATAAATTTGAATAAATGTAATTATTACCATTATTACCAAATAGTATTATAATTATTTACCTTGATGAAGAAGAACTTAATATATAATTTTCCATGAAAAATTCAATATCAGAATTTGTTAACGCAATTGATGATCTACTTAGAATTTTTTCATAACATTCATCTGTATTTTCTTGTACATTTTCTTCAAATTTATTTAAAGAATTTTTTAAAGTATTTATTACAATTTTTTTTGCTTTATCAGACGTTTCATAAATTTGATTTGGTAATGATTTATTGAGGACATTCTCAACAATATTTTCTAAATTATAAATTTTACTCAAATTTTGTTGACCAGATACATTATCAACACGATCAATTGAATCACCTTTGAAACTTTGATTCCATTCAATATGAAATTTACTTGCATCAATTTTCATTTCTTCAGTTTTATCATCATTATCATAGTCGGTAGACGAAGTGTTTAATGAATTGTATCTTTCAAAATTTTTAATATTATCAAGAATTTTTAACTTACATTCATCTTGAGTATTCTTTTTGGCATTTTTTGTAAATTTATTTCGTTTAGAATTTTCACGTTTTTCATTTTCAATAAACGCGTTATCACAGTAATATTCGTGAAAATTATTTTTCATTTTACTCCAATAATTCAAAATATCTTTTAAAATGATTAAACATATTTTGTATATTTTATCATCATCACATTTACAATGGACATTTTGTAATAGTTCGTATAAATTTTCTAAAAAATTTTGTATTACATCGAATTTTTCAGTTAAATTATTTTTAAAAATTTTCATTTGTTTCTGAAATTCAAATTTACTTGAACATAATAAATGTATCATTTGCACAGTATTATTACATTCATAAATGAATTTTTGTGTTTGAAAATATTTCTTAAAGTTATTTGCTATAAGTTTGATAATTTTTAAATTTTTTTTACGTCTCTTTATGATATTAAATTTTAATAAATTTTCATCATTTTCTGTCTGTGTGCTTTTATTATTATCATTCATTAATAAACATTTATTATTTCTGAATTTACCCAAATCTTGAATTTGTAATTTCAAATCATTAATTTTCTGGTCGTATTCCATTATAATGTTACAAATAATTTTTCCACATTCATTTTCATACTTTTTTTGTATTTTTTCATATTTATCACTTTTTAAACATGTATCTGATTCTTGTCTTAATTTGTTTAATAGACAATTTTTTTGATTTTCTAATGCTAATTTTATATGTTTTTCATATTCAAATCTGAGTACATATACATATTATATGTATGCGAGAAAATTGTTTAAAAATTTGAAAAATATTTTTTCTAATTTATAAAAAAAAACCGACCTTTCAAATTCCAATAATTCTTCAGTTTCTTTTTTAGCTCTTAATAGATGCATTTTTTCGTATTTTCTCTCTATTTTAGCCCCTATTTCTGTAAGAAAAATGTACATACATTGTATTTGGTCAAGGTATAAGAAAACCATAATAAAAATCGTTTTGTGAAAGATATTTAAACATTTTTTTTTATAAAAAAAAATGTTTATTAACAAAACTGTATATTAAAAAGTTAAAAAATAGGATGCAACTTTACGTAATATTCTCTCGTGAATTGGAATGTTATTATCAATTGTATTTTTATCTATTTTATTATGGGCTATGTTTAGATAATTCTGCTGATTTTTTGAATTTTCATTTTTAACTGATATTTTTGGCTTTTCAATTTCATCCATTTTGTTGATATCATATTTGATTTGTTTTAGAACAATATTCCCTAAATTTTCTCCATGATTATTGTATATATCATCAATTGTCGGAATATTTTTACTTTTTAAAAGTTCCAATCGTTTTCTTAAATATGCTCTAGTCTCTTTTATATTTTGTTCTTCACAATTTTCATTAATCATTCTTAAATAAGTAAGAGGTAAGAAGTATAGAGAAAACATAAAATATTAAAATAGCAATAATTTTCAATGTTTACTTTATATTTTTGTATACAATAAAATTGAAACATCGAAAAATTTAGCAAATTTTTAAAATTATTAACATTTTTCAAGAAATAATTTTAACTATTTTTAAACTTTAGCTACACATATAAGTAATATAAGTAATACATATAATAATTCAAAATAATTATAACTTAATACAGAATTTACATGTTTATTTAAAATGCTTAATTAAATTTATCCCTCTTTGAGTTGATTACCCCACTCACTAGCCATTATTAAGATTGTGCTACGTTTTAGTTTTGGCCCAATTAAAGGATTCATTTGAGCCATATAACAGCATAACCAACTGAAAGATTCAAGAGATTCAAATTAAAATATAACAAAATATTCTCAAAATCTTGCTTGGCCTTCAATATGATCTTTAAAATGAATTATCCATTTGAAGATTTTTATTTTCTTTTAAATACTTACAATAACCAACAAGTTGCTGCTGTCAGCATAAGTATACACTGGATGATTCTGTGATGTCGATGATAAAAATTGAATCAAATTAATAATTAGATGTTTGTTTAATAATTTTATACATACCCTCGATTCGGTCCTTTAGGAGTTATAATTGGTAATGCGATACCAACTATTCCCCAAAGTATTGTAAAAATAATAATAGGTAAAGCAGATGCACCCATTTTTTATATTATTATTTCTTTAGAAAATTGAAATTTAATTTGAAAATTCTGAAAAAAATTATTGATTTATGTTTTTATATTATTCTAACTTCCTATTTTTACCTTCGAGCGTTCGAGCTTCGACTTTAATTTTCAATTCAATTATCATATCACAAATAGATCACATGATTATAATCAAATCATATCATATCATATGACAGCTTTATTTGACAGTTACTAACTTGAGTGTTACCGAAGGCGTTTGTTTAAAGTGTGTTTTTTTTTAAATTTCTTCTACTTGTATTTATTAAATATTTCATGTCAATGCTATTAAATTTTGTATTTTCAATAATATAAAAAATTCAAAATAACGAGGTCATAAATTTACACCAAAATTGTATAATAAAAAATGTTGAAAAATTTAACAGATTTTACACTTCTTTATTATATAGCGGGAGCGGCTGCGAGTAGGCGAATTTGTTTGATCAATCGAAAATTAGCTGATTAGTGATTGTCTCTGGATGTGGAAGAAGAAGAAGAATACGTAGATGTGTAGATGTAGATGTAGATGAGATTTATCCATTCCATTTATCTTCACTCTTCAGTGCTAAGAGCTAGGGGGCTAGGTGGCTAGGGTGTTGTTAGACTGCTGTTGTTATTGCTTTATTATTGGGAGACTTGAATTTAAAAGATTTAATACTATATAAAGAATTTGAAAATATAAACAAATAAAGGTAAGATATTAAAATATAAATTGCTTATTATCTTTCGTTTATTTATTTAAATCAGATAACAAACATTTTCAAACTACAAAACAAAAATTAAAATAAAGACACTCTAATTCAAATGTTACGTCATTTTTAACCAAAGTTGATAAAAATATTGTTTATTTCATTAGAAAAGCAACAACATTAAAAAAATATATGATATTATTTAAATTATTTTATAATAATATTTTAAAAAAGATTTTCTGTCGAAACAGAAATGATAAATTTATTTTAATTAACTAAATTCAACTTTTGAACATTACAGATGTCTTTAGGTCCATTCTTCCGTTCACCATTTACTGATTTAACTGGTTGCTTAATCAATCATCAAATGTACGATAAATGTGGTCAATTCGAAATTGATATGATGGATTGCTTAGAAGCATATGGAGTTGAACGTGGAAAGAAAAAATGTGCCGATTTAATATCTGATTTTCAAGAATGTGTTTTAATGCAAAAGCAACTTAAAAGATTTCATGTAAATAAATATGATAAAGAAATTGTATGCTAAGTGATGAATTACTAATAATACTTTTCAAATTTCTAGGCTATGAGATTTGAAAGAGAAAGGCAATATTGGACAGGTGAAAGATCTAAAAAGGATCATCATGCTCCACCGCCAAGAGTGGATGCTTATTAAAAGAAATTTATGTAAGAATGTATCGAAATGATTTTATTTAATAATTATAAATAGTGAAAATTAATAAATATGAAAATTTATAAAAATAAAATGTTTCTGTTTGATAAAATAAAAATGAGGTTTTACATACATAATTTTGTTCAAGATATCACGATTATAGTAAATTCTTTAAGAAAAACCTTAAAATAATTATTTTAAAAATATACATATTTATCATTTCAAATCTTTTCAGAATTTTCAATATTTATTTCATTAGTTGAAATTTAACATTTACATCTAATCAAGATATACAAACTAATATTACACCTAAACATCTTTTTACGCGATAGAAAAAAAACTACTGACTCCATACAAAAAGTTAAGATTGGTTCCAAATCTGAAATATAAGCAATATAAAGAAAAACAAACATTAGAATGAGAAGATTTTTATTTACATTCCATAGAGAACAGGCATACATTCATGTGATGAATTTTATTAATAATAAAAAAACTTATTTATTTCGGTTGTTTGTTAAAAATTCCATAAAAAAAAATGTTTTATTGACTATCAGTTTCACATAATGAATGTGGAAGCTTTCGTTTTCGTGAGACTGTTGTTGTAGCACTTTGAGGCATGAACTCAGTTATTGATCGCTGTGTTGATCCTTTAGTTAAGTCGCGATATATTTCTCTGTATGAAGTCATTAACCCTTTAAGATCACGTGAAAACTTTCCAGCAGCATCAGGATAATGTCGGGTAAAATAGTTTTCTAAATTATTAGCCAATTTCAGTCCCTCTAATTATATCAAAGAATTTCACTGTGTTGCCTACTCAAACACCAAATTGAAACTGCTAAATACTGTTTCTATATGCACTTAGATGTGGTTTTGCAGTTACATTTTTTTTGTCTCTTTTTCGTACAAAGGCTCTTAATTACTATCGACTTTTAGCAAAACCGTTAAGGCCGAATGAATAACGGGACAAAGGTTATGAGAAATTTTTGCTAACACGTGCTCACTGTCACTACTGTATGAACATAAATTTACTGTGATTGAACAAAACTCCTGTAACATTATCGCTAAAAACGTTAACCGTTACATCGTCTAGACGTGCACAATAGAAAAAAAGTGAATCAAATGGCATAGTTTTGAATGATGAAAGCATATTCTTTTATTTTGAATCGCGTAAAAGTGAATAAAAATCGTGTAAAAAAAGAATTTTTTATAAATTCTAATTCGCGTAAAAAGAGGTTTAGGTGTATATATATATAATATATCTAATCTTAATCCAACAACAAAAAATTTATTGATTTTTTTTTCGCTTGAATTGAGTAGAAAATGTGAGAGCATTTAGATTTCGAATTTCCCGTTATTTTGAGGGTATTTTCTTCAATTTTCTTTTCCTTTATAAACTGTTATATTCGAAATTCTAGGTTTTGCTCATATGGATACGCATGAATGTATACCATGTATACATATAGTACCTATATACGTTTAAATTTTCATGTGAATATATACATATGTAAGTGTGTATATTTATTCTTTTATAAAAAATATAAAATTTCTCCTATATTGCCGTTCTTCGAAAAAAAAAATGTACATTTGCATCTGATCTATATATTCAAAGGATATTTTTTACTCATGTAGTACAATAATTTTTTTTATTGTAGTTATTTTTGTATTTTAGAGAAATTGAAATATGGCGTCGAACTTGAAACCCCCAAAAAATTAGTTGCGGTAGGATTAAAAGTAAAACGGTTTGAAAAGAATTTTTGCTGATTGTGGGTGCTTGTGTTTAAAAAAACGGGGGTGACAAGACGACAAGACGATAATTTCATTTTATTTAATTAGATTTAATTAAAACAAAAATACAAATCTTTTAATTTTTCATTGAAAATTCTGTAATATTCAAAAAATAGTGTATCAAAAAAAAAAAAAAAATTGTTTGTAAGTGTGTATTTTAACGTCATTCTATTCTATAATAAAAATAAGGAAGAGAAAATTTCAAGAAGTGTGTCGTATTTGTATCATCATTATTACAACAATAATAATAATAATAACAACAACAAAATTACCAAATGTGTGGGTGTTTTTCCTTTTCATCTTTTCGTTTTAGTAGTTTTTTTTTTCCAAATGTGTGCTTTTTTGTAAGTTTAACTAAATGAAAAAAATAAATAAAAATCTGATGTATATATAGGAAAAAAATATTATTTTTTTTTAGATTAAAATGTAAAATTGATTACAACGTTTAGTGTAATTTGTTATAATTACATAGCTGTAAATATCTTTACCTACATAAACAAATAATTGGAAAACAACATAAATTGCATACCTATACATACAAATAATGATGAAATTTGTGGAAAATCTATGAATGAAAATAGTTTATATATTTTAGTAATAAAATATTAAAATAATTTTTTAAAAAAAAGTTTAAAAAAAAGAGTAGAAGGAAAAATATCAAAAAATGGAGCAATGGAGAAGTAGTGGAATTTACTCATTATATAGGTGAAATAGTTTAGTAGTATAAATCATTCATTTTTTATTATTGCATGCAAAATATTAGAAAAAAATAAAATAAAAAATTTTTTTTTTCATATTATTTATTACTTCTTATATTTTTAATAATTATTTTGATGATGGTAGTAATTACTGACTGTGTGTGACTATAATCTATAATAAATGTGGTGATGTTAATTTTTATTTGTTTCATTTGAAATTGATACAAAAGTAGTAAATAATGCTTTAAAAATTTATCTATCGACTTCAAATCTTTATCAATTAAATATTATCATGAATAGAAATGTACAAAAATGATATAATTATGGGTAATTGCATATGTATGTATATACATATACTTACAGTATAGTACTTATGTACATATGTGATAAATATATACATATACATATAATTTATAATACATATTTATTTTTGTCAGTAAAAAATGAATGAGATAATAAGGCAGGATGTATATAACTATGTGCACAAATATAAATATATACATACATATTACAAATAATAGTGATCCTGTTCTGTTATGCACTATATGTATGAATTTGTTAAATGAAAATTAAAAAAGGAATTAATAAAATCCGTTATTATCATATGATACACACACTGCAATTATATGATTTATATAACAATAATAAATAAACATATACCTAGTATTTGCTGTTAAGGATATAAAATGAAGCAAGTAATAATTGGGATATTTTATTAGTTATCCTTTTTTATTCGTTATATTCCTACATATGTATTTTAATTTCTTTCTATATTTTTATATTTTTAAAAAATTTAACCAAATTATTATTATTTATTTATGAGCGTTTCATCATTTTTTAAATAAAAAATAACTGAAATATTTAGTCAAAGAAGGAATATAAAAATTTTTTAAAATTAATAAGTCCGAAATAAAAACTCATCTTAAAAAAAATACAGATTTTGTAAATGAACCATTGTTTAAAAATTTATTTAAAGATTCTTTTTATAAATTATTCTTGTAATATACGTATGTACGTACATGCATATGAAACACTATCCTCCAAATAAACTGTAAAATATATTTTGAGTAATATAACAAAATACCTACATAAATAATGTAGTGCAAATGCAATTTTTTTAAAAAAAAGTAGGTAGTTCAGTGTATTTTGTGAGAAACTTCATTTTTTTTTCAATACATATTTATATTTTGTTTTATTTTATTTTACACTTTCGTTTGTTTTCCTGTATTGTATTGTTTTGTATTTACATACTATTAAGTACTATTATGTATGTATAACATATGCGACTTGCGACTATTATCACAGCTATTATTGTCATTATTATTAGGATGAATGATGATGATGATGATGATGATGATAATGATTATAATGATTATAATAATAACAATAATGATAATGATCCTTGATTCATAACAATGAAAAAATGTATTTGGAAGAGTAGAGCTAGAGACAAGAAATCAATGTGTATAGTTAAGTGTTAATATAATACATAATACCATATAAATAATACGGTAAGCAGTAAAATGAGTATGTATGTATTTAAATGTTTGGAAATAGGAAGTATAAAAGACACAGAAAAAAAATAACATTTTTATTGTACATATGGAATTACGGATGAAAAAAATGAAATAAAATGTGAATTGAATTGTGTTTGTAGCACGTTATTTTAATTACATGTAAGCATGCATATTATGTATACATATATAAGTACTTAATATACATACGCGTAAATTATTTCATATTTGTAAATACATTGTACAGATGTATATATATGAGTATTTACATGTTATTTTCTACTACATATAATATATAATACATTTCATACAGCATATACTATATAAGTGTCTACATACATATATCTTTTGTTTAGTGTGTATGTATATATGTACTATATTTCTTTATCCTTTTTTAATATTAGTCCTTGCATTTGAACATACTACCATATATGTATTATATTATAAGATTTTCATATAAGTGTATGTAGATAAAATTCTGAAATAAATGTGAATTATATGTAATATTATATTAACTGTAGTAAGTTGTTTCAAATCCATAAAAAATACAATATATGTATATACATATTTACAACCGTTTTCTTTGAAAGTGGTGTAAGCTCATTTTTAACAAAAAGTCAAAAAGTTAGTTATAACTTATAACAGCAATGAATGAAATCCGAAATGATCTTATCTAACTAAAACAATTCAAATAAAAAAAAAAGTTCTTCAAAATTTTTATCCTTTTGTTCAATATAAATTTATGTAGTGTTAATCAATTTACATAGTATCATTTAAATAATGTATAAATCTTTTAATAATTATCTTTATAATGATCCACAATATTTCAATTACAATAAATTTACAATAATATGCATTATACATACATATGTATGTATAATACATAATGTTGATTAATAAATATGTACATTATGTATTTACATTATTTGTTTATTATAATACATTTTAATGTGTACATATGTAAATTAGAATTTCAATTTCAATTGTTATTAATTTGCTAACAAATTAACTTTCAAGTTTCAACATAAAAGATATTTTAAGTTAATAATATAAAAATAACTAAAGAATATAGAAGTTATTTAATTAAATTCAATTTTTAAATATGTATTTATTTTATTTTTCGACTTGTTCCTTTTAATTGGAGCCATATATATAATTTTTAAATTTTTATTTATTAAAGTTACCAAAATACCTATGTACTAAATTCAGTAAAGCCTCCTCTTGAGAATTTTTATTTATCAATGAATTTGAATTTATTTATTTATTATTTATTTTTATTGTGAAGGAGGTGGTCAGCATAACAGTCATCCCTTCGCTCTCACAACGACCCGCCAGGTCCCTTTGGCCGTTTGGCGAATTTGAATTGATTGAGAAATTACTTAAATAAAATAATAAATTTAAATTTATTTCATGTTGTTAGAAAGTTTTTTAATACATGAGAACTTATTAACATAAACACCCTATCAAAATATAAACATACACTATTCTATAATATTATTTGAAATATATGTTATTTTGTTATGTATACACATTGTACGTCGAGTTCAATTTTATATGTACATAATCAAAAACACTCATATATTTTTAATATAATGTGTACAATAAATATACAATATGTATTATATTAAATGGAATAGAAAAATGAATAATTCTTTATTATTTTTCATGTATATTGTACATACATAAAATATGTGTGTGTTTTGTGTGGTGTGTACATATAGGCGTTAGGAATATATGTAAATAAATATACATATGAATGTATGTATATAATGTATATTCTTGTCCATCATATCATCATACACAAACATTATGTACATTTATTATATCTCAGTAAAGCTTTGCCTCAGTACAAGCAAGAGTATAGATGTATGTATAATACATTTTATAAAATATTGATTTTTTTTGACCATATTTTGTACACACTATTATATAGTACATTACATTATAGCATATAGTACGATAGTACCTATACTAAAATGTATATATAAAATGTAATATCTAAAATGTAAAATAATGAATATTTTCAATTTATTCACATCAAAAGTAACTTCTACTATGTTCTCTTGTAATTTATGTGAATATTACATCCATATAACCATATAACATAAATATACATGTTTATATATTTGTATATTATATGTGTATGTTGTATTGTATGTATAATATAATATAATGACATAAATGTGTACATGTGTACGTTACGCATATGTAAGTACATATTATAGATGTATATACATAAAATTTAAGATTTGATTTAAGGAAGTATCATCTCATATTTACAAACACAGGATATATACAAATTTATGTACATACAATAAAAATTATAATAATAATAATAAAATATATCCATATTATTGTATACTTATGTATCTATTTATTTATAGATGTATGAAAATATGTAATATGTAATGAAAATGTTTGTCACAAAAGTATTGAGCTTACAATAATATCTAATGCTGAAATATGTATGTCTCTGATTACTTTTTCAAAATTGATAATAAAAATTTTAAAAAAGGAAATAAGAATTTTGGGTACATACACATTTCGAATCAAAGTATGTAATTGTATATGCTCCACAAAGATGGCGAGTAGCACGAGTAGTGTTCATCCCAAAGGCGGACAAAAGAGGTCATGAAGTAGCAAAGGACTTCAGAACAATAAGTTTGACCTCCTTTGTACTTAAAACAATGGAAAGGGTACTTGACACATATCTAAGGCAGATACTAGAAAGCACTATTTCCAAATCACAACTCGCACACTTCAAGGGAAGATCTACGAAGACGGCACTACATAGTGTGGTGCAAACCATAGAGACATCCCTTGAGTATAAAGAATACACTCTGGCGGCCTTCTTAGATATTGAGGGCGCTTTTAACAACATAAGAAGTGAAACAATTCTTGAGACTCTAACAGAGAAAAAGGTGGAGATCAGTGTCATTCAATGGGTAAAAGACCTGCTCAACTCAAGAATTATCAACGCAGAATTGGGGAACAGCAAAGTCGTTAGGGCGGTACAGAGAGACTCACCACAGGGGGAAGTAATCTCACCACTGCTCTGGCTGCTTGCTATGAACCGAATTTTAAAAATTATAGAGAATGATAGAGTAAGAGTTGTAGCTTTTGCGGACAACCTGGCCGTAATGGTATCGGGGAAGTATCTCGACGTGATGAGTAACATCATAGAGAGAAGCCTGAGGGAAATTGACAACTGGTCCAAAGAAAGCGGATTAAGTGTCAATTCAGGCAAAACTGAACTGATGATGCTCTTTACGACCAGAACAAAGGTACCTGCATTCAACCTACCCAAACTAAATGGCACACCTCTGACACTAGCCTCCAGAGTTAAGTATTTGGTCATGGTATGAGGTCATGCCCCTCCGAAGCTCTAAATACTATTCTAGGTCTCGTTCCTCTGCATCTGTTTATTAAATTCACGGCAACACGGGAAGTGCTAAGATTAAAGAAAGCGGGATGCTGGGGAGCCAAAACATATGGCCCTCCTGGAGGAAATTCCTAAAATCTTAGCACGGTACAAACAGATTATAGTACAAAAATATTGCATTTTGAAAGAAATTTCCCTCCAGGAAAGAGTGGAGGCAGAACGCAATAATAGGGAATTACGACCTTGTCATATTTACAGATGGATCTAAGACGGATGGTGGAGTGGGATCGGGTGTTTACATGAGCTCACCCCCGGTCTCAGAGTCCTTTCGCCTGCCAGATTTTGCAAGTGTCTTTCAGGCAGAGATACTCGCGATTCTCAAGGCAAGCGAAATTCTGTATGATATGACATGAGTAACAACACAAAAAACCGTCGGTATATGTACCGATAGACAGGCCGCAATCAGAGCTCTGCGAGCGGTATCTTTCAATTCAAAGATAACCGAAAGGTGCAGAAGAGCACTAGGTAGACTAACAAGCAAGAATCAAGTTACCCTCATATGGGTTCCAGTTCCAGGTCACAGGAACATAGAGGGTAACGAGCAAGCCGACTCGTTGGCGAAATAGGGCTCAACTCTGCGCCTTTCGGCAACAGCACCATTAAACATCCCGGTAAATAGTGTAAAGCGAGAGATCTAGCTTGACTACTCCTTCGGAGGCAAATAACAGGTGGAAGAACTTATCCACATGTTCTGTGTCAAGAGCAACTTGGCCGGAATTCAATAGGAAAAGAACCCTATCGCTTATCGGTAGAGACCGACGAGAGATCGCTAGAATCATGGCGATTCTAACAGGTCACTGGCCTGCGGGAGAACACGCATCCAGATTGGGTCTACTGTATAACACGCACTGCAGAAGCTGCAAGGACAACTCAGAGAAAGAAACTCTCTTACATTATCTTTGCAGATGTCCAGCATTAGCAAATACTAGACTAAGGGCTTTCGGTAAGCCTTTCCTCGAAGAACTCGTGGAGGTGGAGGTGGAGTCTAACATTATTTATTATTTATTTTGTTAAAATTATTTAAATTAAATCTCTCTCTCTCCGATAGCGCTACAGCTCGAATCGAGCCATGACCTCCTTCACTGTAGCCCTGAACTGGTTACGCTGCTCCGCCGCTGCTTTCCAATTCTGAATTCCTAGAATTTTTGCAGCATCTTCTAGCACATTATCTTCCCATCTCAGACGTGGTTTACCTTTGGGTCTTGCGCCTATTATTCGTCCATTTAGAGCTTTCTTGGGTATACCCTCTTATCCGGCATCCTTTGTAAATGCCCTGCCCATTAAAGTCTAAGTAGCTTTATGCAAAAGGACAGCCGCGGTTCTTTGTACATTCGGTACAACTCATAGTTGTATCTGATACGTTAGATCCCATTTTTTTTGGTCGGTCCGTATATCCTACGGAGTATTCTTCTATCAAATGTATCCAGTAGCTCTGCAGTTTTTTGAGATATTGTCCACGCTTCATTGCCATACGACACTACCGTTTGTGTCAGCGTCTTGTACAGCCTAATTTTGTCAATCTGTGGACATCTCTTGATTTCATAATAGGAAATAGCGAGTATTACGTTTTATTAGCAGCATTAATCCTTACTTGTACTTCGTTTTCTATTTTATTATCATTTGTTAACAAGGATTCCAAGTACTTAAAATGATTTACTACCACAAAATTATATTCATTTATGCTGATGTTCTGTTCTGGCTAATCTGTTCTTTTCTGCTCTGCCTGAGGAATTTTGTTTTGCTTTCATTTACCTCCAGTCTCATCTCTCTCGAGGTTTTTTTTAGTTCGACAAAGGTCTCTTTAACTTTTAGCACAGACCTTCCGAGGATATTGAGGTCATCAGCATATCCCGCCAATTGTTTTGACTTTTATAGAATGGTGGCGTTTACGTCGAACACTTTCAAATGACAGGCTGAAAAGCATACAGGATAGTCCATCTCCTTGCTTCAGGCCATTTCTAATTGGGAATTCCTCCGTGAGTTCGTTTTGTATTCTTACTGCGCAGCTAGTATTCTCTAGGGTCATTTTGGTAAGGCGGATAAGCTTTTTCGGTATGCCTAGATCGATCATGCTTGTGTATAGCTTGTTCCGAGCTATAGGGAGTTATTAAGGATCAAAGATGTGCGGAAAGGGTCAAAAATGTGCTTAAAATCGCACATTATAACCGGAAAAAAAGGAATTTTATATGAATAATGATAATTCTTTTTCTAGCTTATAATGTGCGATTTTAAGCACATTTTTGACCCTTTCCGCACATCTTTGATCCTTAATAACTCAAAAACGGCTCATGCAATCGACGTTAAATTTTTTTTTGTTTGAAAGCCGACACTTTTCCACCGTTTTTTATTAAAATTGGAACATTTGTCGGTAATGTAATTTTTTTTCAGGAAACCTGTTTGTAATAAAAGTGGTTTTTAAAAATGAATCATGAATTTTGACTTCAGGATGTTATTTTACTAAGAACTGAATTCTTAATTACCTGTTGTAGTATATCAAAAGAAAGATAATTTTGTTTGCTATCACTGACTTGAACACAAAATTTAAAACGCCCTCTAGCGTCGAAAAATGTCATATAACATTTTCGACTGTAAATTGCCTCTACTTTCACCCCTTAAAATATTAAATACGACTAACGCAACACCCTGTATACAGATGATATGATATGTGATATCAAAAATATTACTTTTATTCTGCTTTATTTTTATTTTAAAAATTGAAATATTGAATTATTACTCTTACTGCATAAGAATAATATTACTATTTATTTGATTGTGATTATGAATACATACGATATACGATTTAATTACCGAGTTCAATATGGATCATTATTATTTATTATTTCAATACTTATAAGTACATAAACTTTAAGCATAATTTATTATGGGGAAACTTCCGAATTGGGGCCGCCAGCTTTTGAAACGAGACCTTCCGATAATGATACTTTGGAATGTCCTCTTTGACGTGGTATACATATGTCTCTGTTGGCGCAAATTCATCTTAAGGACGCAACCTACCCTTAAAAATTTTTGGTCCAAAATGACGTGTTTTACGAAATCCGTTATTTCTCCGTTCAAGATCTTGAATCGGATTAGTTAATAGACCATTTTAAAGATAACTTCCGGCTTTATTTTATCATTATCGGAAGGTCTCGTTTCAAAAGCTGGCGGCCCCAATTCGGAAGTTTAGCCTTTATTATTAAATTAAATTTATTTATCATTTATATTGATAATTATAATAATACATGTAATTATGTAAATACGTATGTACGAGTATATACATTAATTATGTGTGTATCTAAAATGTATTAAAATATGTCATAAATTATTCATGAATAAATTAAAATTTTATATCTTGAGGTTATTGTCCTACATAGCAACATAGTATCAATATTATGCATTGCACATACGTATGTATACATATTACCAGTAGTACATAGTATATATGTACATAATTAGATTATTATTATTATTATTGTGTATTAATATTTTTCTATATTGCAATTATATGTCAATGATATTCGTTAATGATAATATACACACATCACATAAGACCAATACATTTTATGTATTTATATTTATTAAATACATATTGAAATTATTATTAATTTGAAATTTTTTATAATAAATAAATAGGTACTACCACGTACTACATTATATATTACATGTATAATACTCGTATACATTTTTATTTTTTTTTCATGTACCTAATGAGATGTTTACCTAAATATTTAAAAAAATGTTTGAATTACGAAAAATACATCAACGTTAAAAGTTATTCTAGCGCGTTATGTATGTATGTTAAAAAGCATTAATTAAATTATAAATGTGTCTATTAGAAGCAAAAGGATATGTTTTCCATTTTATAAGAAAAATGAGATATGTATATAAAATATATATAATTTTATTTAATATATTTCGAAAAAGTATCATATTACTGTTAAAAAATTGATTTGGAAAATACCATTAGTTTCAAAAATGCATCTTTTCCAAAAAAGTTTAGTTTAAAAAAGGTGTCTTTTCCAGTGAATACTATGTATATACGTATTTATCAAAAACTCCTTATTCCAATGCAGTTGATGTATTGATACAAAAAGTAATTTTCAAAATTGGCTGTTTTCCTTTTTCGGTTTTGTTCGTTCAAAATCAGTTAGAAGGCTCGAACGATTAAAATAATAATAATAATATAGAAGACTGGAAAAAGTGAAAATTCTACACACTTTAAACCTCCAGTTAATTATAATTGTGATATATTTAATGTACATAACAATTAAATCCGTTTTCTAACCAATTGTTTTTTAAGTTTTTGTAGATTTTTATTCTTTTTCTATATTATATTTTTATCTAATAAATTTGAATGTCATATTGATCCATAAAGAAAAAAAAAAATAAATAGATAAAAAAATCACAATTTTGTTTAAATACAGCCTCTTTTCTAAAAAATTGGTTTCTAAAAGGTACCTTATTCTAGAAGTTGTTTCCAAAAGGTACTCTTTTCTAAATTTCAAACTAGCTTTTCTCGTGATATATACATTTTGTAATTAAAATTTCAACAGCATTCTACTTTCACAATGCTAACTAATTAATAAAACCAATTTTCATATTTACAGATGCTACTAATAACAAATAAAACGTTTTTCGTATTTTTCTCAAAACGTGTTAACATGGAAAACATACCCTTTTGCTTCTAATAGCCACAAATATAGAATGTTGTACAAAATTTAAAAAAAAAAAAACATTGAAAAATTAATAAATCATTCAACTCTTGTGTAATTTTAATCATTCATTTAAATCATTGAAGAAGTAAATTTGCAAATTAAGAAAGAAAATATTTTGTAACATCAACATTTTTTTCAATTTTCATTTTTATTTGAAGTAAAATAATAAATAAACATGATTATTTTTATTCCAGTTTAAGTAAATTCAATACATTTTTCATATTTTTTTTTTTTACACATAAACGATACTGTTCCGTATCACTAAGCATTTTTAGTGATATTAACGATAAAAAAAATGATAGAAAAAAAAACACGAACTTTTGGTTACAACGTTTCTAGTAATTTTATTATACACCAATTTTAATTCTTTTTATAATTAAACTATACTCATTTTTTTATATAAATTATTTTCTTTTAAATGTTATACTATTTTAAATCTATTATCCGATGATTTAAGAATCATCGGCCAGCTCCTCTGTCGACATGGGATTGAATAATGATGAGATTGAACAGTCCTTCTCCTCTATGTTGGACGGTTCCTTTCTTCAAAAAAAAGAAAAATCTGTAACGAGAAAAAAAAGTGTGAAATGCATCGCGACTACACGACAAATTTCACAATGAAGTGAAATTTGTGTAATAACACTATCCTTTTTTCTTTGATCTTCCTAGATCTTTTAGTATGCTTCATTTCGAAGCATAGAAAGTTTATGCAAGTGTTTGTATTGGTTGATAACCAACCAAATCTTTGTGTCAGAGTATCAATGTACCCATAACGAAATATGCAAGGAACGCATTTATTGTACCGGAGTACATGAAAGCAAGAAAATGATATCCTTTGTGATCATAAAGAAAGGATATCATCATCTTAGCAAATATTTGCATAGGATAGTGTGAATGCTAGGAATTAACCGAAACATGTGCATGCTTGTATCGCAAGATGCATTTGTTCTATGCCAAGCAACAATATGCTATAGGTATCATGATATAATTATGTCTATCTGGCACAAAGCAACTATATGCTAAGTCCATTGAGATTCATATACCAAGCAACTATATGCTATAGGTATTACGATATGTATTTGTATCTTGTACAAAGCAACTGTATGCTAAGTACATCGAGATTCATATACCAAGCAACTATATGCTATCGGTATTACGATATGTATTTGTATCTTGTACAAAGCAACTGTATGCTAAGTACATCGAGATTCATATACCAAGCAACTATATGCTATAGGTATTACGATGTGTGTTGTGAATTACACAATTATGTTCTTAGGTTTATATCAATAAAAACCTAATCAAATATTTGTGCAGATGTGAAAGATGTTACTGCATTCAATCGTATCAAATTTGGACCAATGTTCGAAATAAGGAATGATACGCTATGATATTCAACATGCCCCCCCGCCTTGAAGGGACTTCAAAAGAGTCTACATTTCTCTCAATGAAAAAGGCTTGCAAATGTTGTTGGTTGATTGGCAAATTTTCATTCTTCAAAACAACGATTGCTCCAATCTCGATATGTTTCGTTGGAGTTTTCAATTTTGTCCTTTGTTGAAGAGTGGTTAAATATCTCTTCCAGAAACTCTACAACTTTCTATGAGTTGCCAGCGAAAAGAATGATTGAGTTTGCAATGAGTTCGATCTGGTTCGATGATGGCCCAAGCAGAAACAGTGTTAAGTATCAATGCTACTTCTTGATAGAGAGTGTTTCTCGACGTTTCCGATAAATTAACTAATCTTTTTCTAAACTGACGAAAATTGAGAGTATCGTTTCTGCAAAGAGACAGTTTCTTCTGAATGTTGCCAAACTGTTTGCGTAATGCAACATTCAATCCTAATATGCGTTCAAAATATTTAGAGAATGTAACGTAACTTAGAAGAAAAGACAATTTAGACTCAATTTTGGAACAACTGTTATTGTAAAATGCCAGTTTTATATATCAATCATGGCAACTGCGATACATGTTTCTATTTCGACACTGAATTCAAAATTGTTGCCGAAAGATCATTGTGTATACATAATTTATGCATTTTAGAAACAAAGGCTCGAAGATTTTCGTAAGCAATTAGTAATATTGTATCAATACAGTTGCCATATAGTTAAAATACTTTAAACCCTTGTATTAGTTTCTAAAGGAAAAGAGTAACATTTCAGGGAAATAATACAAAAGGTTTCCAAAATGATACAGTCATAGAAACTGCCACGACTACTCAACGAATTTCAAACAGTTTACGATCATTAACGAATAAGAAACAATACTAGACTGTTACCATCGTAGTTAAAAGGTATCAGCTGTCAAATTTTTACGTGCAATTAATAACAGTTCATTCACTGCCGTCAAAGATAAAAAAAAGTCCACTGATTATTAACTGTATAGAGTTAAAGCTCCTACATGTAAATGTATTGTGTGTAGGTAATCAACTTGGTAAAGGTGTGTGATCGAGGTAGTAGGATTGGATGTCTGGCATCGAATTCTACTTCGGAAAATTCTAGGCGGTCGCCAAATCTTAATAGACCTTGATCGTCAAGAGATGGACTTAAAGAAGATAATTGACTGTCTTTATCAATGACGTTGTTTCTTCGCAATTTTGATATTTCCTTGTCGGAAGCAAGGTGCTATATCGTATTGATTATGTTGATCCCACTCGGTTAAATCAACTAATTGAAGTTCTTTCGAAGGAAACTGTGTGGATTTGTTCCTGTACTCTGTTATAAATCGAATTATATAGCCGAATACCCATATAGTTCTTTGATATAAAGTGATATACTTAAATGGTGAAAGCAAATCGGAATTTTCAACGAGTTTGAGAATTTGTTTTGTCTTCTTCCTTTCAAGCGAAACGGACATAGTCAATTGAGTCTTGGGCTATGATAACTCGCTCGACTGGAGGAAGTTAGGGCCATGAAACCACAATTGAATGTTCAGGAGCTGGTCAGGATGAGCTCCACTTGAAAATATGTCGACAGAATTATTTCGAGATCGAACATGTTTTCAACTAATGCTATAGCCTTGTGATGTCGTCTAGATTCTGCTGACCCTGCGTGATACGAAGACGTTCCATGTTGAAGGGGAAACTTCTATCCATACTAATGTCATGGAAGAATCCGACAGCAAAAGATACCTGAAATCTCAATTTACAGACATTCGATGATCTTCTCAACTACATCTACTAACAGATGAGCGACACAAAGTTCGAGTCGAAATGAAGTTTGAGTCTTGGCAAATTCGCGATTTGGAACAGAGTAAACTTGCTCTAATTTGGCCTGAACCGTCTGTGGATCGGATGTAGATGCACCCACCATAGGTTGCGTGACTAGCATCCGCGAAACCACGAATTTCTGTTTTTAAGTTTTTATTGAGCATGACAAAACGTTCGATTTTAATCTCGATTATAGTTTTCAAATTTGATTACAATTTTAACCATCTACCATGCAGTTCTGACTGTAGAGATTCGTTCCAATCCAATCTCAATTTATAAGTTTCTTGCATTATTATCTTTGCATTGACAATGATAGGATTCAGCAGACCAAGTGGATCGAATCGAGAAACTATGATGATCGAGAAAAATCGATCTTGGTAATTCGACTTCAAATTTTTGTCTTATTCGACTTGAAACTAAAATAATCAGAGAGTGAATGCCATATCATCCCGAGTGTTTTAGTTATCGATGTCATCGATGATGTTTGTGTATTGGTAAAGATTTTGTTTGATTTTCGCTAATAAATCTTTCGAATTGGAGTACAATTTGTGAAGGTGTATGCCTGCACTTTTCAACACTGTTACTAGTTCGCTTCTAATTTTGTCGATTTCTTCCAAATAATTGCTTCCTGTTAGAACGTCATCAACATAGACGTCTCTTTCTAGTACAGACGAAGCAATCGGAAGGGTATGTCTGTTATCAATACTTGGTTGTTTGATGCATCTGGTAGCCAAAAAAGGTGCTGAGGCCGTACAGTACACGGCCGTGTTCAGCAAGTAAATTCTGATCCCCCCTGAATTTTCCCACAGTATAGATTGCTGGGGAGTGCCATCAGGGTGTATAAGAATCTGACGGTGCATTTTTTACACGTGAGCCGCCAGTACAAAACGATGTTTCCTGAAATGACACAGTATTGAGCATAGGTCGTCTTGGGCAACAGGCCCGACCATTAAAATATCATTATGGATCGTCCAGTTAAAGTTTTGCAGGATGCATCAAATACCATTTTAGGGCTGTGTTTGGAAAAGCAGACTGCATTTGCAGTTTGTTTAGTAATATAGATAACAACTATCATTGTATTGCGAGTCTATACTTGATCGTCAAAAGAAATAAGTTTGACAATAATCATTTTTTTGACGATCATTCGATATTTCCGAATTATTGCTGTACACCATGATAAGGCATGTGATACCTCTTTTGTACATTTTGTTCTTAATTCAACAATTCCATATGGTGTAAAAATATCGAATATTCCACGTTAATATAACATATATGACGTTTAGTGTAAGTAAACATCAACATTATATATCATTGGATAAACTATTTTCGACAGATTAGATTGATAATCACATGCTTATGCAAAATTCTTGATAGTACATAGTAAAAATCCAGTTTTTAAAATGGATTAGAAGTAGCTCGACAGAAACACAGAGAATCTTTCTCTTCTTTCTTTCAACTTTCTTCAACAAAAAATTAGTAGATAAATGATGTCAAGTGGAAGAGTTGGACTTATATTATTTCCATTTTTCATAAATCTAAACCAAATTAATTCCAAACAAAATGATATAGTACTTAAGCTCAAACCACAGAACCATAAAATCCATACTGGTGTCAATAATTTAGCATCCAATAATTGATAATCTCTCAATTGATCTTTGAAACGTTTCATTCTACCCATTTCGACATGATCTTCGAATATTCGTGTTAACCAATAATTATTAGACCACTCCGATGTATTAGAATTATGAAAAATTTTAATGGTTCCGACAGGTACGAATCAATATGTATCGGAAATGATAAATAAAATGAACCAGAACATACCGATGATAAACGAAATAGCTGATGTCTCAATAATGATTGCCGTTTAAATAATAATGTAGCATATGCGTATGTTGTATTCAAATTTTCACGATATTTATCACTCAAAATGATATCAACATTCACAAATAATGATTTCAATTTTTTCAAATATAATTCATTTTCTTTTGAATCTGTTCCATTCATTTCACTTATCGTATAATTAATTAAAATATCTGTTTTGAATTTATAACTTAAAATCTTTATATTATACTTTAACAGATCATCAATTGTATTTAAATTATCACATTCAATTGTTTTCGATAGAAAACTTTCCATTAATGTACGATACATGGTCGATAATAAGAGACCTGATATTAAAATTATAAAATATATTATATTTATTTGTATGTAATTTTTTGTATTCGTTTTTAAATTTATGATAAAATTTTTTTATTTGAAAATTTATACATATACTCGTATAAAATTCCGCATACAACATATAAAGATATTTCACTAACATCCAAATATTTTTTTTTTTTTTTTTATAATCCATCTAGATAGGTACAGTATTAGCGTTATAAAACATTGTCAAAATAATTATAATCATCCAAACTTCTACATTAAATGGTAAAAGTAAATACATATAATATGGTATGTAATTTCTTAATATCGGTACAATCAAACAGAATCTAACTATCGATATCGGATAACCACCTTCATAATTCATTTGATCGAAATTTACAACTGGAATAGCACATAAATCAATTTCCAGATTTTGTATCATGTCATCAAATATTTCTTCTTCATTTAATTGATTATTTTGTAGCACCTCTCGTGACACATTCGTAGAAACGAAATGGTTTCAATCCTAGTTCAATTCCTACATACTATATATCGATACTAAAATAAGTATTTCGATGCTATACGATCTATTTGTTCGAATCAACTAATATAGAGCTGTGCAACAAAATAACCCGGCAAATTTATAGATTGTAAACCCAACAAAACAACTTCTCGTTTGAAGTAATATTCGGATTTGATCCAATTGCTAAATGAAAGTGAAGAGTAGCCAAAAATAATTTGATCGAATCAAATGTTTTAATTGTTTTTCTTTTTGACTGCACTGTACGTAGTACTTGGTATGTGTACCGAATCATATGTACACAAATCTCAAAAAAGAACAAAATAAATAAAAATAAACAGTAAGTTACCTACATATGCTCATCAATATCGAATTTAAGCTAATAGCTATGTATATGTACCTTATGTACGTATAACATGTACTACATATATTTGGATGATGAGCCGTATCCTTTTATTATACTCGCACACACAGCATGTACGAGTACTTACATATGAAATTTATATTTGAATTATAATTCTGATTAAATTTATTTGATTTTAATTAACTCAGATGCTATATACGTTTTTATTTATTTATAATATTTTTCACTTGTATATTGGTTATCATTTCCGTGAAATCATACTATATGTACACGACAAGAGTATACATGTAATGCACATGAATGTAACAATTAGTATAGGATTGTGAAATAATTATAAATTATAAACTCTTACAGAAAGAATATTAAAATATTTACTACATTATGCACATAAGCGAAACAACGATAACAAATCATAAATTTATTGTGTGTAATCACATAATTTTCAATACAATATATGTGAGTATATCACATAATTAAATAAATCATTTTTAATTATATTTTATTTTATAATCTATTATGTTACAGGATATATATTTTTTATTTATTTGGTTTTATATAGCGAATTCCAATCAGTCGTGCACAATGAACAATACTTTTATTTTTATATACAAACATACAGATAACATCTGTCAAGCTATTTCATTTTTACATAATGTATTAAGAATTAAGTAAAATGAAAAATAATCACTTTTATCTTCATATATGTCTATTAACAGAATAGATAATTTTATATAAAATTTGTTATATAAAAAATCACAGTTAAATTTTTATTTTCAGTTCACAGGTTCTTTCTAATTTTTTAAATATATGATTACGAACGTACGCGGTTTATCTTTAAAAAATTATTTGATTAAAGGATTAATCACTATCCGGCTCGAAGGACCAATGTTCCGTATCACTAAGCATTTTTAGTGATATTAACGATAAAAAAAATGATAGAAAAAAAAACACGAACTTTTGGTTACAACGTTTCTAGTAATTTTATTATACACCAATTTTAATTCTTTTTATAATTAAACTATACTCATTTTTTTATATAAATTATTTTCTTTTAAATGTTATACTATTTTAAATCTATTATCCGATGATTTAAGAATCATCGGCCAGCTCCTCTGTCGACATGGGATTGAATAATGATGAGATTGAACAGTCCTTCTCCTCTATGTTGGACGGTTCCTTTCTTCAAAAAAAAGAAAAATCTGTAACGAGAAAAAAAAGTGTGAAATGCATCGCGACTACACGACAAATTTCACAATGAAGTGAAATTTGTGTAATAACACTATCCTTTTTTCTTTGATCTTCCTAGATCTTTTAGTATGCTTCATTTCGAAGCATAGAAAGTTTATGCAAGTGTTTGTATTGGTTGATAACCAACCAAATCTTTGTGTCAGAGTATCAATGTACCCATAACGAAATATGCAAGGAACGCATTTATTGTACCGGAGTACATGAAAGCAAGAAAATGATATCCTTTGTGATCATAAAGAAAGGATATCATCATCTTAGCAAATATTTGCATAGGATAGTGTGAATGCTAGGAATTAACCGAAACATGTGCATGCTTGTATCGCAAGATGCATTTGTTCTATGCCAAGCAACAATATGCTATAGGTATCATGATATAATTATGTCTATCTGGCACAAAGCAACTATATGCTAAGTCCATTGAGATTCATATACCAAGCAACTATATGCTATAGGTATTACGATATGTATTTGTATCTTGTACAAAGCAACTGTATGCTAAGTACATCGAGATTCATATACCAAGCAACTATATGCTATCGGTATTACGATATGTATTTGTATCTTGTACAAAGCAACTGTATGCTAAGTACATCGAGATTCATATACCAAGCAACTATATGCTATAGGTATTACGATGTGTGTTGTGAATTACACAATTATGTTCTTAGGTTTATATCAATAAAAACCTAATCAAATATTTGTGCAGATGTGAAAGATGTTACTGCATTCAATCGTATCAAATTTGGACCAATGTTCGAAATAAGGAATGATACGCTATGATATTCAACAGATACGATATATCTATCTTTTGTCATTATACAAATTTGATATACTGTACGTGATGTATTATCTATTATTCAAATTTCTGTTAATAAAGAATGAATTAGTAATTAAAATTTTTATTATAATTACAAAAAAAGGTTATTGAAAAAAAACTTACAAAAATTTTCAAAATTTTTCAATTTTTGTAAAAATATTCATCCGACTATAAAATGTTAAATTTTGTTTTGTTGCAAATATTTTGTTTACCATCATACTGTATGTATAAGTATGTACGCATACATATTATTACGAGAGTATGTGTGAGTGATACATAATACATATATGTAAATTATTCATTATAAAATGACAAAATTTCAATATAAATAATCTCTCCGCAGGACCAGTGTTGCCAATTATCAAACCGGGCCCGTAGCTAAATTGGTAGCTAAACTGGATAGTTTGTAGCTAAAATTAGAAAAATTTGGTAGCTAAATCGTAGCTAAATTTTTAGAGTTTGAAAGTGTGATAATATGGAAGTCAAAGTCACATATTTATTAATTATTTTGTATGGTTACAAAAAAAAGTAAATAATATTTCAACATTTTATTAAAAAAAAATGATCAGAACCAAAAACATTTTAACATTTTATAAAAATAAAATCAAATGAATAAAATAAAGGAACTTTAAAAATATATAGGTATTTCAGTCTTTTCTTTTAATTATTGACAATATTTCATTTATATTTCCTATTTTTCCTATATTTCCTATTTTTCGAATAACATTTTCTTTTAAGTCGTATTCTTTACAACATTTATTATGTCTTTGCAAACCAAATTTAATTGATAAAATCGAGTCCAATGTTTTAAGTTTCATTTTATTCCTTATTTTGTTCTTCGCAATATTCATTGTACTAAATATTCTTTCTATGTCAAAAATAGAATGAGGAAGAGAAATTAACTCATTTAGGTTATCTTAATTTCCTTCAGCTCAAACTCAAAATCATTTTTTTTTCTTTTTTTTTTTCAACACATAATTTAATTACTATACTTAGTTTCAGAACAAGAGTTTTATATCTGAATAAATTTACTATACTGCTAAAAACTTTCTACTACGTTTTTCAAAATTTTTCGAAAATTTCGATATTCGAATTTTAAAATGTTTATAAAAAATGCTTATATTGTTTTAAATTATTTTTACTAGCCAAATACATTTCTAGCTACCACTTGGTAGCTGAAAATTTGTATTGGTAGCTAAATTGCTACCGGTAGCTAAACAAAAATTTTCGTAGCTGTAACTGTCCTTTGGTAGCTAAATCTAGCTACCGCGTAGCTAAATTGGTAACGCTGCGCAGGACTCGAAATACTAAATATGTACATTATTTAGGGGCATTTGGTTCGCCCTAAACTTAAACAATTCTCTCTAAATAAATGCTAAAATTTTTAAATTTTCAGATTTATTTATTCTTTTCATATTTTAGTTATTTTTTTGTTTTTGTCGCAATGCTTTTAAATTTTAATACATACATACACGAGTATTTATTATATTCACATTATACTCTACTCTAAAATATGCAGAATTTATAAAAGAATTTTATATTTTGTATGCTATATGTACATACTAGTGTACATATACGTTATATGCATATGTAGGTATGTTTTTTTTCTGTATTTTTTTTTTTTCATTTTTTTTCTTTCTAACTTTTTCTGTATAATAAAATCTACCTTTATTTATACATAATTTGTTAATATACACAAAAGGCAAAAGAAAAATGCTAAAAATTGTATAGTAAAAGGGTAAAAGTATATATGTACATACATATTATGTGTATATATTCACTTATGAATGTAGTATAAATTGTACAAATATTTGTATATACATTAATACATACATAAATATGTATATATATTACCTATTATTTTTCGTATAAAACATACATATGTATATATTATTTCTCTGAATGTATGAATTTGTAAGTATGTACATACATTATTATGTGTGCATATATTCATGTAGGACATTTACTTTAATATATATAATATATATATATATGTATATACGTAAGTATACATGCTGTATATATACATCTATGCTTATAGTTTTATACATATTATGTATGTATAGGAGGTAGGACATACACAATATAAAGTTATCATATATTCAGATTTCTAGCGGTGTTTTATACATTTATTTCGTGTATAATGTATGTACATATGTATATATATAATCTTAATATTGCAGCTTATATATTGAAACTGTATATCCTTGACCCAGTTTACTTTTGTGTTTTTTCACTTTTTTTTTTTTTTAACTGTATGTACCTAGTAAGGTACTGGTTATTTCTTTTAAAATATTTTTTTTTCGCCGGTATACATTTGTGTATAATAAAGTACACAAAAAAATAATAATAAATATAGGACATACTATATATAACCACATATAACATATTTAGACTCAAACTTCAATAGACAAATAATCACGTGTTTTATTATTATTTTTTATACATATAATATACTTACTATATATACATCCTCTCTATTCAATTTTAAATTATTATCCTTTTTGAAGATAAATTATAAAATCTTTGAAAAATTAACATAAACTTTGAAACTATGTGTGTACATATAGGTACATACTTGTGTACATATAACATGAATGTATGTAAATCTATATGTATGTATAAGTGCAGACTATACAGGGTGTTTTTTTTCTACGTTCTAATTTTTTAAAAAATTCGTCATAAATTTTGACTTCAGGATTTCATTTTATTTAGAACCGAATTCCAAAATACTTGTTATAGTATATGAGAAGAAAGGTCATTTAGTTTCCTATTATTCTCTAGAACACTAAATTTTCCAAAGTAGGGTGTACAAAAATTTACACATGATTTTGTGTTTGAAGGCCCTGCAAAAAAATCAAAATTTTCAACGCCCTCTAGCGCCGGCAACAAGGTCGGTAGAAGGTTTTGCTAGTATACTTTTTTTCATGAAATAGTCTGAAGAATATCGTGGTATATCCAGTGCCACGTAGAAAAAAAACACCCTGTATATATATAATAACTTTATTCATTATTATAACTTATAAATATTTAATTAATCGTGTATAATACTTATATCTTCTTTATATGCATATAATCACAATATTTCAGATGTGTATATAATGTAATGTACATACATATACTAAATGCATAATACATAATACCAATAATACATATTACATATTATATTATATTCAAATTTATAAAATTTCATTAAATATTAAACTGAAATATACATACAATTTAATTAAGGAAATGAAAGTTATTGATTAGAGTTGTTAATGAACCTGATATATAAATAATTTGCATGTTTTTTACTTTTTATTTAAAATTTAAAATTTTTATATTACATTACACGTTTTGTAAACATTCACTCATACTCACATAATAAAATGTTTGTACACATATCCATATGGAGATATGTGTATATACATACATATACGTTATACGATAATAATATTCTAATGGATGATGTAATTTTCGTACGAAAACAACCTGTTTGTATATTATTTACTCTTTTATATATGTATATAAGAAGTGAACTATAAATAAAATTGTATATATGTACATACCTATACATACATACATTATACATATATGTACATATTTATGTACATATATTGATATGGATATCAGTATCATCTATACACTCGTAGATATGACTTATTGTTAATATGTACATATATGTTATGTATCATATTTTTTTTGAAAATAAGTGAATTGAATATTAATTAAAAAATGGATACATTATATACCTACAGAAATGTATACAGTGTAAATATGTACACATAAATACAAAATATATAAAAACATGGACATGTATAGAAGTACAGTCAGTATATATACCTATATATGTACATTATACAACCTAATAATAATAGAAGATACAAATAGTAAAATTGGATTTTTAAAAGGAAGCAAAAAAAAAAACGCATGAATTGTATAGAAGTAGGTCTTTAAAAATGTTATTTTGCCAAATTTTTTTTAAACATTTTTACATACACATACATACATATTTGTATGTATATTTTTTTACTTACACAAAAACTATCTATAACATGATATAAATTTAATTAATTAATTTTTTTTAGAATTCTACAGCAGTTATATTCATACAAAAATGAATAATATAATACACCAAATAACTGCGATAAAATAAACTGATTAATTGTATAAACATTGATAATATTTTTTAACAAAAGCTTATCTGATATCTATATCATTTTAAAGAAATAAACAAAAAAAAAATTTATAATATCCTTAACTTATCCATTATACATATATGTATGTATATTCCGTGAATCTTTCGAAAAAAAAATTTTTTTAAAATTTTAAAATGAATGAAATTCTATGAAAACTACTACGAGTCCTTTTTCATAACATGCATTATAATATAATATATTATATAGTATGTATTTGTATATATGTATTTGAAAATTTTAAATATACATATACACATACACATTTGTGCATATATGTATGTATGTATATAATAATGTATTGATTATAATGTATATGAATGCATAAAAATATTTAGGTATAAATTTTTTTTTTTAATTTTGAAAATAGTTTTCTATATGTATATCATTTTATATACTGATACTGAAAATATGTATGTAGATGTACATATGTGAATCTCATATAATAAATGCATCTACATATATTCAATTATTGAAAATAGCATAAGTAATAATCTATGAATGCTTATTTGATTTAATTGATTAGTATGCTACATTTGATTTGATACACGAGTATATGCAAATGTTTTTGTAACTATGTATATTATATGATATAAGATGAATTATATACACACATCATTTTATCATCATGATACATACATATAAGAAATAGAGAATTATACCACATTATACTTTACATGCACGTAAAGTGTAATATAAATATTCAATTTGATTATAATGATGTTGTAAGATTCAATGTGAAATATTCAATATACCATATTATGAGTATCTAATTAAAATTAATAAAATAATAATAATTATGTCTACGTATTTTATATTATTGATTTATATGGTAGATTTATTTGAATTAATGAAATACTGAGATTGATTCATATTTGATATATGTACATAAATGTGCATACGTATTACATATAGTTTTATAATAACAGATTGTGGAAAAAGTTGTTGTTGAAATCAAGCTGTTTCTGCACTAAATATATTTAAAAATATATTTGTTTCTTATAAATCAATCAGATTTTCCAATATTAACATAACTAAGTTGAAAATAATTAATGCCTATATATGCTGCATATAGTAGGAATAGGAATAGATTCTATTCTGTTGTATGGAAGGGAAACTTGACTAGTTAATCAAACAGATATAATTAGAATATAAGACTTTATTAATAGGTACATATATTCAAGGTGTATCTATATAAGATTATATTGGCCACAGAAAATATCAAAAAAAATGAGTTTTATAAGTATTAAAGTAGACAGTATACGCATACTGCAATAACAAGATAAGCCATTCACACCACAGGAAAAAAGAAATAAGATTTGGTTCAAAACAGAATCCAGTGAGAAGTCTACAGATAGGCTATGTGCGGCTATGTAGAAGTGAAAGGCCTTTGCTCCCTAGATAAATGAAAAATGATAATTAATTAATTAATTAATTATACATTTATTGTACATATATATACACACATGAATATAATAAGTATATTATATATAGTATATTTTATATAAATGCATATTATATAATATCTAAATTAATATTTTTTATGTATTAAATTTATTTATTATTTGCAAAAATGAAGTACTTATATGTGATATGTTATAATTTATTATAAATATTCTCATATGTATTATGTTTTAGTGTTTTAGTGATTAAAAATGAATTAATACAATTACAATGTGTACATTTATATATATTATAATATTGTGATATGTCGCATAGATAAAAGGATTGCATATAATTTTAATGAATCACACATTATTCAAAATTACTTTTTTTTAAAGTATTTATTATATTATTATTAATATAATGTTATCATATCAATTATAGTCTTTAGTTGTATAAAATTAACTACATGTTATATTTATGTATATGTATGTACACATATATAATTAATAATAATTTAAATATGTATTATATTAGGTATATACAAAAAATTTAATTGCAAAAATCATAAAGAAATTTTCACTCATTTAAA
The DNA here is from genome assembly GCA_951394055.1 of Villa cingulata. Lineage (NCBI taxonomy): Eukaryota > Metazoa > Arthropoda > Insecta > Diptera > Bombyliidae > Villa > Villa cingulata. The sequence goes on along the minus strand of OX596018.1, from coordinate 34,095,588 downwards.
ATCTATTTAAGTTTGATATATTAAAATGTTTCTTTTTCGTTTTATTTATGTTTGGTTTATTTTATCTTAAGCAGCAGCAGCATATGTACTCGTCTCATATACATTATGCATAATATATAATATGTATAATATCCTAATTTAAGTACTCCTTTATAACTTAACCTTCATTAAACAAGAGGAAGCTAAAATTGTGTTTGTATAATTGTATATAAACGCTGTATGTGTATCTTTAACGACTCTGTATAAGGGTATAAGATATATTATTTTCTGTTAGTTTTTTCTTGTATACAATTTTTTTAATTTTCTTGTCTTTAAATTGTATGTATATATGTATGCATGTGCGATATTATTAAGAATAATATATAACATCACATCAAGTTATGTTTTTTTTTTTTTTTTTTTTTTTTTTTATTAATAATAATAATATCAACCGTATATACTTTTTTATATATATGTACATATATATTGTATCATATGTACTGTACTGTATATTGTTATATACCATCATATCATATTCATATATGTATGTAGGTACTAAACTAAACAATTCAAATATTCATTGTGGTCGGTAATTTCAAGTGTCCCTTACTACACTACACATATTTTGTTTAAAAAAAAAATGAGGACAAGGTTTTTTTATTCGATATTTGAGATAAGTCATGTTCATTTTCATTTGCTTTGAAATGTTGCAAGAAAGCGAGAAAGAAGAGAATAAAAAAAATTTAACTAGAAAAATATAAGAATTATTTTCTTTATTCTTCAGTTTTTCATTTTTTTTCCTATTCCTATTATTATTATTATTATTTTTCTCGTTTTTAATGTTTTTTTCTTTTCTTTTTTTATAGTTTTGTTTTTGGGAAGTTTTTTTTTATATTCGCTTTCAATTTTAAGTTTTCTTTTGTAATAATTTATAAGTTATTTGCAATTCGAATTTTACCTCGAGAAATATAATATGTACTGAACATTATCATCATCATTTATACCTACTTTATACTCTGCTACATGCTACACTCTACATATACCTACATCTTTTTTGAAAAAGAAATTCATTATTTTCTTATTTTCACACTTTGCTTTTCTTTTGTTAATTTTGAAATCAATTTCATCACCAGTTGCAAATTATTTCGTTGAATAATAAAAATTGAAAATAATAATATGAGCGTTATTAATTTATTCTTATTTGTTTTAAGATAAATGTAATTATTGTATTTAAATTTAATATTATTACAAATAAAAATGTGATTAATTATTATTAATTAAATTATTAATTTAAAAAAAAAAAATTTTTTTTTCTTTTGTATATAGATTATGGACGGGTTCTTTAAGGTAGGAAAATAATTTTGATTAATATCCGGTGATGTGGGACAACCCCCGCAACGGGAGATGCAACAACCCCAACGTTATATACCATCTGTATCTGATTTATATGGAACGGATGAGATAGAATTCCTACTGGACGAAATACGTGATCTTGAGCCGGCCTGCTGTCAGCTCGATGATGTACAAGATTTTGAGATTGCTGGCAGCAGAGCCGGAGAATTATCAATATCATTAGAGTCACCAATTGGTACATGCACATCATGGGATTCACATGCCCATTATAAACATAGAACTGGTCAAACACCGCTGCCATGGGGCGTTGCTCTACACTGTGATTCAACACATTTAAAAACGCCCACAGGGATTGTACGAATTCTTTTGGTGGTAAATTTTTAATTTTTTAAAATTTTTAAATTTTTGATTTTACTTACTGTGTTCAGTTTCCATTAATAAAATTTAACATATAAACGATTTATAATCAATTTTGAACAATTGTTTATAGTTATCGTCGGCCGCTTGTCTTGCCTGCGAATGTTCAGCTGGTACTGTTCAAGTTGGCCTTTTTTTACTGCCACTCATAGGACGTTTAAGATTAATGGTCTTTTGTGCACTATTTTCTCTTCTAATAACTTGTTTAATGCTGTTTTTGGATATTTCGCACATAGCCCTCATGTTTCCATTCAATTGGACTAAAGTGGTGAGTCATGTTCACACATTTAATATATTTTAACTAAAATACCTTTTTTTTTCTACAAAATTATAAATTTTTAGAATACCTGGATGTATCTAGCAATCGGTCTAATATTTATCTTAGGTTCATCATTAATGTTACATATGGTTCTATTTGCTGAAGCATTTGCATGGGTACCAAAACATACAAAAGACACATTGTTTATATCTGCGGTACGTATCTGTACTTACATATTATTACGTATTACAAGTTGTAATTTACAATACAAAACTTAAAATAAATGTTAATTTGTAAAAATATTTTATATACGTAGATTTTAGGCTATATATGTGCAGTTGAAGCTCTAATACTCTCAGGTTTGGCAATGTATCCTTCTAAATATCGTCAGGTTCCTGATGATGCTAGTGACATTTATATACAGGAACGAGAAATGAGTCCAATTGAAAGTACTGAAGTACGTAATCATAATACTAGTAATAATAACAATAATAATAATAACAATAATAATAATGCACAACAACACGGCGAATCGAATCATAATCAATCATCGAATCAGTTACCATTGTCGTGTAATCAAAAGCCTTATATACCTGGTAAATTTTATTTTTAATTACATATTAGTATTTTTAATTTATTTAAATTTATTTAATACATATTTGAAAAAGAAATTGAATAAAAATAAATGACTTTTATTTAGCCAAACGACCCGATCAAGCTAATAATAAACGACCAACATTGGGACATACACAAAAGAAATCGAATCGTTATCGTGAGGGCTATCATTATCAACCGATAGCATCAACTTCCCGCCAAAGTCCAACATTCATATTAGATGATGATGTTGGGGCTGGAATATCATCCCGATCCAATGATAATTCTAGTGCGTGATATCCCCGTAAATATAAATAAAATTTAGCATAACACATTTAAATATTTAAAAAAAAAAGTAAAACCAAATAATAATAAAAAAAATGATAATAAGAATAAAAATAAAGTATGTATAAAAATTATATATGTATGTATAGTCGAGAAATGATAAAAATAAAATTTATAGAACAAATATATATATGTATATAGATGTATATATATATACATATATATATGTATATTTGTTTATCAATTATATTATTGTATACATTATATGTATGATCATTATTATTATAATTAATTAGATAAATCAAATCGATTTATTTCGTCCTTTGAGTTGTTCTAAAGAAAAATGAAAAATATTTTTTATTTTTATTTTTTTCTGATGATTAACTATATTGATTATACATAAATTTATGATGAAATCATAATATGTATTAATTATTAAAATGAAATTATTTAAGTATAAATGAAAAAATAAAAAGATCACGTTTTTCTTTCCCTCCATTAACAACTATGATATACGAATAATTATAAAGTAAAATAAAAATTAATTAATTAGGAATTAACATTTAACGATGCATAACATAGTAAAATACTACTATTAAAACAAGAGTAAGAAAACTGCATAAAATCATTTTTTTCTATGAAAATGTTGTAAATAATTTAGTATTTAAAAAAATAATGATGATTGTATTTAAAGAAAAAGAAAAAAAGAAACAACAATTACTATAAAGAAGAAAATAATAATAATAATATGTTAAAAGAAAAAAAAATTAATAAAAACAAAATGTGAAAATCAAATTTTTGTTCTTTAATAGTTTATGGGTAATTTTTAAGTAAAAAATAAAAAAAAAAATAAACATTTTGAAAAAAAATTGAATAATTAAAAACGTCTTTGAGTAGTTTGTAATGTAAAAACAAAAAAAACAAAAAAAAAAAAAACAATAACAGAAAACAATATTTAGTGTAACTAAATAAAATTAGAAATTTAAGACAATTTAAAAGGAATAATAGAAAAACAAACAAACAAGAAACATAAACTTTAACATTGTAATGTTTGATAAATACTAAAAAGAAAAAATACAACAAAAAAAATAAATAAAAAGAAAACATCATAAATACAGTCAAATTCCTCTAAGTCGAAATTCCTGTAATTCGAATTTTCCTCTATCTCGAATTTTACAGACATTTTTTTGCGTTCCCTTGAAATTTTCATAGTTAAATCATCCTCTAAGTCGAAATTCCTCTAAGTCAAATATTCCTCTAACTCAACATTTTTGTCAAGTTTTTGTCGATCTTTAAATTCCCTTAACTCGAATTTAAACATGAAACAGTGCTTTAAATTTCTATACATACATACATATTTGGATACATTTATTTCTAGTTAGCTTAACACTTGTTCTATGATGCAAAATATGATTATTCATGTCCACTTTTGTTTGGCTTGTATATATACAATATGCAAAAATTACAATGAAAAATCAATATCTGTTTGTTTACGAATTCTGTAATGCAAAACATGATCATTCTGATTTAGAAAATGCCATTCAAATATTACAGAATGCTATTGAAATGACTCCTGGTGTTCCTGATGAGGTGCATGTTAGCTTGTATAAATTAGAAACCTTTTTTAAGCAAAAAAATGTAAATTTTCAATCAAAAATAACTGATTTTTTCTCAAAATAAATTAAATAAATATGTACATATCTAAACATGTATGCCCACTGTTTTTTTTTCATATACATTACATATTTTTCAAAAAAAAAAAACTTATTTTTTATTTATGCCATTTTTGTAAAAATTTATCTAATAAATTGTATGAGTTTTATTTGTTGATTTAATCCACCTAAAATCATTTTTTTTTTTCAATTCCTCTAACTCAAAATTCTTCTAAAATCCCTTTAACTCGAAGTAATTTTGATGGCAGTTGACGATTCGAGTTAGAGGAATTTGACTGTACTTATAAATAAATAATTGCCATTAAAAGGCTGTTCATATAAACTAATTAAAAATAAGATGAAATTTTGTAAGTTCCCAATTTTTTGTGGAACTATTGGTTGCAAAGTAATTTGTAAAATTAAAATAAATAAATATAACAATATGATAAATGACTAAAATAAAATGAAAAAAAAATAATAATTAATAATAGAATCAAAAAGTAATAATAATGATTGTAATAAAAAAAATAGCAGTGCATCCTTGATTTTAAAAATAAATACGTACATACAATACATAAAATACATATAAAATCATGATACAAAAAAAAAAAAATAAATAAATAAATACTAACGTAACAATAAAGTAAGAAAAATAAAATGGTAATAAATTTATGTAATACACAAAATAAAAACTGAAAATTGTAAAATGTGGAAAAAAAAAATTGGAAAAATATTCATAATGTAGATAACAAGAAGTCAAAAATAAGAAGACAAAAAAATAAAATAAATAACAATGCGAAAATTATATTAAAAAACAATAATTTGATGAAAAAGATGCAAACAAATAAAAAGAAAATCTATATATATAAATAAATAAATACGTCTTGTTATAAAATATTTTGTGTATAATATTTTTTTATTAAATTTGTTTTTTAATTCAATTTTCTTCTATAAAATTTAACAATATTCCATATGAATTTTGTTTTAATTCTTTTTATTATTGTTATTATTTTAATTTGAGAATTTAACTACCTTAAATTGAAAATAGAATTTCATCGAATAATGAATGGATTTATTCAGTTCGGTTGGTGATTTTTTGCAAAGAATTATTTTATAAACAAATTACTTTTTTCATTCACAAAAAGAAATAAAAAAAAATACAACTTTATTATTATTGTTATTTTTTTTTTTTTAAAGAAATTATATTTTATTTAGTAGATTAATTTGAAAAAATAATTTTTCCATGCGTACAAAAATTTTTAATTGATAATAAACAACAATTTGATATTGTATAAATGCCGTTAATGTAATATATCGTATGATTAGGTATTTGAAAATTTTTTTTTATTAATTTAATCCAAGATCATTTCGAATTGTAAATGAACAAACTTCCATCATTTGATTTTCAACTTTCTTAAAATTTTCTATAGCAATATTTTTAGTTTCCGGCCATCCATATAAATCTCTATAAATTGGTCGTACAAATTTCATTCGAAAATTGCTATTAGCAAATTCAATAATTTCATTAATACGTTCAGTTAGACGTGCTTTAATACATAAACGCATAAATCGAAAACGTATTTCAGAATTTTTCGTTTTATGTAATTCATAAGTGTTCTCGAGTAAATCAATTTTATCTTTTCCCATTTCAATTATATTTTCTGGTATAAGTTTTCCAAGAAAATCAATTAACTGCAATGATGTCAATTTAACATTGATCTCTGATGAAGATCTTATATCCTTAACATTTTTTTCCGACCATAATTTCACTAAATTATTTGATACAATTACAAGTGAATCATTATATCTGAAATTAATATATACATGTATAATATTTATTAATGAAAATATGTATTTTCTTTCTATCTCATTTATATGTAAAATCTTACTTTGGTATAATTGGTGGCATTCCTTGACCATATAACCATTTATCCCAATCAATCGAATTTAATACATCAACTGGCTGAGTCTGATTGAAATACTCATAAAATGTTTGCTTGAAATCATCAGTAATTATTGATTTGTATTTGTATTTATTTAAATAACTTCTTAAGAATGGTTCAAATACAGATGGACCACCAACAAGATCTTCTAAATAACGTAAAAATGTTGAACCTTTCACGTATGGTACCGAAGAAAAAGCAAGATCTGGATTACAATTTGAAAGATCAACGATTAATTTCGTTAGTTCTGGTGTGTCTGCCAATTGTGTTTTAATCTATCAATATACAACATTAAATTAACTTTAAATAAAATCTAATAGCTTTAATTGAACTTACACAATCAGCTAATTCTGTCAAATTTCTGATTGCGCTGAAATCTCTTTCCAAGTCATCCTTTAATCTTCCAATAATTTTCTCTTCCACAAAAACAGTAAATCCCTCATTTAACCAGAAATGTTCAAAATTTTTATTTGTAACCAAGTTTCCAGTCCAGCTATGAGCAATTTCATGAGCTACAACACATGCCAATGATTTATCACCAGCCTAAAAAAATTTTTTTTCATGGTACACTTAAACAGTTTCTTTAATGGCATAGAAGTCATTTAATTTAAAAACAAGTCATACCAAAAGTGTTGGTGTAATAAATGTTAAACATGGATTTTCCATTCCACCAAAAGGAAAACTTGGAGGCATTACTAGTAAATCATATTGTTTCCAAACATATGGTCCACAAATATTACAGGCTGCAGAGAGCATTTCATTTGTTTCCGAAAATTCTTCAGCACATTCTTCAATAATATCTTCTTCAGCCCATATATTCGAACTAAAAATTTTATAAAAATTTTTAAATTTAATTTAACAAAATATTACAAAATATCGTACTAGGGTCCTATAGGACGAAAAACAAGTTTCCCAACAGCGATAGCTAGTAGATAACTTGGAATTGGAATTGTTTGTTCGAATTTCGTAATCTCATCATTTTCTGTACTTCGTATTGCACTCATCAATGCTACTAAATCAGAAGGATGTTTAACAGTTGCGTTGTAAGAGAATTTAACTGTCGGAGTATCTTGACATGGAAACAATGATCTAGCATGAATTGCTTGACACTGACTATATAAATATGGATATTTTTTTCCTAATGTTTGTTCTGGAGTTAACCATTGAAGAGCACTTGCTTTTGATGATGTTTCATATTTTATTTGAATTTTTAACCTGAAATTATTTATAATTTTGAATACATACTTATGTAGATTCATGTATAGTTCATAAATAATATAAATAGTAATTAAACTCACATTCCGCACGATCCTGATGGTGGTTCAATTGTTAATTTTGAACCAATATCTTTAACATAATCAGATATTACAAAATTAATAGGAATTACAGTGTCATCACACAATAAGGCGTTTATTTCAGAAATTTTTATATCACGAATATCAAGTAACTGTTTAAAATATAAAAAAAAAGTATAAAATTACACAATTATTCAACAAAATTTAAAATATAAGCTTTATGACTTACTATAGATGGAAGATTATCCTCTAGAATTTTAAACTTGTATGTGACATTTCCTCTTAATACATGTTTTTCAAAATCTACATCCCAATTAATATCGACATGTTCTGTGAGAATTTTCTCTGAAATTATTTATATAAATAATGTACATATTTAAAGATTTGTAGTGTTTTAATTTCATTGCAAAATGTACAAACGAATAAATACCTGGTTCAGAAAAAGAATTTGGATCAATCTTTCCTAGTCTCATGATGAATTATATAGAAATAAATGATGTCATCAAAGTACGTACGCTGAACACATATGTTTTATAAGACTGTGAAACCTATTGACTAAAAATATTTTTCATTTACCAATTTTTATATTATTTTTCGAATTAACAACGAAATAATGTAGGATTTTATCTTTAATACAAAATTCTGATAATTTATGACTAAATGATAATAAATGAAATTATTTATTCAATGAAGAAAACCACTTGAAGGCACTGTATGTGTATGTATTGTATTGTATAGTCATTTGATTTCATTATTAATCTATGTAATATGTATTATCTATAATCTATAATTGGGCCCTATTATGAGTGTCGATAATATCGTCTCGTCATCGACTATCGCCTCGACTCGACAAATTTTGTATTATGAGTGTCGATTTGAGGTGAGAATATCGACATTTTGAGTCGATCAGCTAAAACTAAAACTAATCGACAGGCATATAGTAGTCTATGCCTCTATGGTGATTTGACATTTTATGTATGCTTTGTATGTAATACTTATAAGGTGTTTTAATTATTCTGCTCAATTTATTTAAGTTTAATTTAATTTTTTTTTTTTTTTAATATACATATATACATACAATGTATATAGTATATATTAAGTGCACGCGGATCGGATACTGATTACTGAGTCCATTATGGCACCGCCGATCAGTAATTTTTATGTCAGATATATCATCCAGTTTATCATCAGTAATCAGTTACTGGTGTACATTGCTGATGGGAAAAATTAATGATCGACTTGGGCAAGAGTAGTGCGCTGGCTGGGGTTCGAACCGATGATCTCAAGATCACAAGACCGACACTCAACCATCGAGCTATTCAAAGCCCCGTTTAATTTAATTAATTTAATTAATTCAATTAATTAAAGAAAAATCACCAAAAATGGTGTTTGAGCTGTTTGAAAAAAACAAAAACTTCTCTTATCCAAAAAAGTCATTATTAAATTAATATGTTTTATATTTTCTCACTTAGCTACAATTTATTTAAATTAATCAAATATTTATTAAAAATTACAAAAATTAATTAAATGATTATTCAAAATTGAAAAAAAATTGAATTATAAATTTTTATATCGAAATATTTGACAACTTTTATAGAAATTATGTGGTAAAACTGAATGAAAATAAAATTTGATATGGCAATATCTTACTGTCGAGGCGACCGATTTACATAATACAAAATTTACATCGTCTCGTCTCGTCTTTTGTCGATAGTCGATATATTAGTTTGTTTGTATACCGTGAATAGGGTCCTTCAATTATGTTTTATGTTTGCACTTTGCACAGACCACAGGCACAGATACATATACTGCTTTTGTATATAAATTTTATATCTATAATATTATATTATATTCTATATTTTGTTTTTATCAAACCTCAGTTTTTAATTTTAATTTGTGGCTGCCTGGTTGTGGTTGGTCTTTCCTTGCAGTGCAGCCATTGTATTATATTATATTGCAGAAATATATACATATTATTCAATGGTGCAGCAGTCAGTAATTTTTTGTTTTTATTTTTACTGAGCTCAGTTAAAATTTTCTTTGATTACAAGTACAACACGACCAATTACAAAAAAAGCAAGTAGTTTACTTTCCAATGACATTGCCAACTTTATTTATTGAAAATAAATAGTAAATATTCTTCTAATTAGGAACCAGTACCTTGCGCTTACCATCAATAGGTGTAAATGTAAATGTTGCAATTGCAACTATATTATTAATTATAAATAGTCTTTTTAATATTTTGTATTTTGATAATTATGTAGATAAAAATTTTTAAATAATTAAATTATAAAAAATGAATAAAAGGCCAAAGTATTGATATTTAGGAATATTTTTTTAATCTATCAATTACATAACAATGTATTTTTGTCATTTATCTTAGCACATAATCCTTTGGATAATTCATAATTGCTGGGAAATTTTCTAAAGTACCCTTGTCGATATGATCTAAACGTTCTGGTACAACACGCAATTGCCGTATTTGATTTGTAACATTTGCTAACATATCTTCTGGTACTTTATCATCTTTAAATAAATGTAATCGTTGCATTGTGTATCGTCTTTGCAAATTTCCTCTCATTGAATTGTATATTGCTTTCCACATAATCATTGTCGGATCTTTTTCATGTAATTCCCAAGCGAGTGTCCAACTAGCACCACCCGGATAGCCAGTATGATGAAAATATACACGTTTTATCCATTCATCACCAGGTAATGCTATTTCACTCGTATTTATACAAATGACATGATCACCACAATTATCTGAAAATCACATTGATCTTGATCAATAAAATCTTAAGTTAACTATAAAATTTTATTTACTCATTGGATGATAAATTGGCTTATGAAGACCCATTAAATACTTTTTTATAACTTTAGCTGAATGAAAAGGATTCTGCCATGTACAATCATAGATATGCCATTGTCGAGCAAATGTAGCCCATTGCTGTAATTCAAAAATAATAAATTGTAATTTTAAATTTTATATTAAGAAGTATTTAAATTTTATATACTTGAACCCTTTGAACAGCAGACATATTAATATTTTTTTCTTAAATTAATAAATAAAATAAAATTTCTCCCTTTAGTTTAGGTTATGTTATAATTATAGATGAATGATGAAAATACAATAATATAATATATCAATAGCTGGGAGTTGCACTGTCGCTGTCAGTTTTGTTTATTCTTAAATTGTCAAACCTGAAACCGTGTCAAACCCACAATATGTGATATGCCAATATTCGATAAGCAAGAAACAGTTGAAACTTGAAACTAAACCAAAAATAAAAACTGGAAACTGAACTGAAAATGGATAACTTTTATGGGACATTGAAAAATGAAACATCAAGCATCAACAGCACCAACAGCACACAGCATCAACAAAACAATATTTTGGTTTTGGATTTTATTTTTTATTGGATTATTTTATTTCTCTTTACGTTTAGGTTTACTCTATATAAAAAAACAAAAAGAATTAATTGAGCTATTGAGCATATTTTTTCTTTTTTGTTTATATTTTGGTTCGTTCTAATTCCAATCCAATCCCATTATTTGTAAGTAAGACCTGGTCTGGTACTCAGTTCCCGTGAAATTTTTCGTTTGCAATTGCATATATATTTCTACAAGCTAAAAATTGTGGAAGGAAATGTGTGTAGAGTACGTAGAGTTTTGTAATTTTTTGAAAAAAATCGCGGAGGCTATGAAATTAAATTAATTAAAAATAAATAAATAAATATTTATTAGTCAAAATATTTGAGTTGTCAATATTTCGCTTGCCTTTTATATGCTCGACCATATAAAATGATTTTGAAAAATGAGTTCCACAACTCTCCACTATTAAGTTCCACCGTAATAATTTAGTTTGGAAGTGAGTACATACCAGAAAACGAAATTTGAAACTAAAAATTTAGCTAACAATTTAGCGACATTTTTTTTACATAGGTTTTATATGGAGAAAAATTTAGCTTTCGATGTGAGTACCGGCCCTAAAGTAAGAAAAGAATTGAGTGAATTTAAGTTGAATTTGAATTGATGAAATAAGAAAATCAAGAAAACTTAAAAATGGGGAAAAACGTTAATATTTCAATTTTTGGCTGGTACTCACATCGAAAGCTAAATTTTTCTCCATATAAAACCTATGTAAAAAAAATGTCGCTAAATTGTTAGCTAAATTTTTAGTTTCAAATTTCGTTTTCTGGTATGTACTCACTTCCAAACTAAATTATTACGGTGGAACTTAATAGTGGAGAGTTGTGGAACTCATTTTTCAAAATCATTTTATATGTTCGAGCATATAAAAGGCAAGCGAAATATTGACAACTCAAATATTTTGACTAATAAATATTTATTTATTTATTTTTAATTAATTTAATTTCATAGCCTCCGCGATTTTTTTCAAAAAATTACAAAACTCTACGTACTCTACACACATTTCCTTCCACAATTTTTAGCTTGTAGAAATATATATGCAATTGCAAGCGAAAAATTTCGCGGGAACTGAACTGAGTACCACTACCAGTCTTAAAGTTATATTTTTGCTTGGCGAAGAATTTTTAGTATCGAGTTCGAGTATCGAATAGAAAACGACATTATCGACATTATTCAATACCATCGAAAATTGTTTATCGTCTATCGGATAACGGCACGAGCACGGGGTTATCGGTATCCGTGGTAACTGGTAACTGGTAATTTCAATGAAGTAGGCAAAATCAAATCTTTTAAGTCCAATTCAAATTTTCAAGTTCAAAACATTTGAATTATTTTCATTTGTTTTGTAAATTGTAAAATTTATCATTTCAATTGAGTTTTGAGTTTGAGGCACTTAAAAATCAATTAGTAAGAGTATATTTAACAAAAAAATTTTATCAAATAGATTACAATAATTATCAATGTATGTACATCATATAGTCGTACAGTTCTATAAACTCTGCTGATAACAGTATAAAAATGTGCATACATTATACTTATACATTTATATTGCATTGAGTATATTAAGTACATCTTATCATATCGTTAACAAGAGCTACATTATTTCGTTTTTCTTTGTTTTCTATTGGACTAAATGCCTTAATGCCTTAATGTTATTGTATTAATAATAGTAATTAATATGGTAATATTAATATCATTCGGTAATTCAAATCTTTTCTAACTTTCCATTCCAGTCAGTTCAAAAAATATATTATGTTGTGTAGGTGTACTTGGATCAAAAATACTCAAATCTTATTTATCGGTAAATAAATACTAAATTTATTTATTGGAGAAGTGCATATTATTATGGTAAACTGCTTGTTTTTTGAAAATTGTTTTGTATTTGTGTTGCAATGCAAGCACTGTGCAGTTGCAGTTACATTATGTACTAAAAATAACTGCAGTTATTTTTTTAATAAAATATATATACATATCTATTCATTTGCTTATTCCTTTCTTTATCGAAAGAGTTAATAACTTTCAGTGCCAAAAATTCAATTGTTTTTCAATTTAAAATTAATAAAAAATTTGATTTAAACTAATTCATAGTGAAATTGAAAAACACTAATAAAATCTTGCATTGAAGTGATTGAAGTATTAAAAAGTTGCTTTTGAATATTTTCTGTTTCATTACAATTGAATTTTTTTTAAGTATCGATAAATGTTTATTTTAAAACTGATTATTTTTATTATTCTACAGTTTGTATACTTTTTATATCTATATTTATGCACATATGTATATTATTTATATATTTTCATTTGTTTATTTATTTTTGTTTCTTCTACAGATTTTTCTGCATGTATGTGTAAGCATAATTGAAATTTGAAGCATAAACAAAGAGAAACATACAATTCTCAGTATAACTAATACATCATATTCATATAGAAAAATACTGGATATATTTCTTATCAGTTTTTAATATAATAAAATATTTGATTACATCAACAAAAACAGAAATACATATTTGAAATGGCTAGATATCTTGAAAAATTCAAATGTTATGCTTGTAAAACTCTTCCAGATCAGGATTTGGTCTGTAATTGCTCAAATGACCATTTTTATTGTTTATCGTGCGCAGAGGAAACCAACCGAATATGTCGTGTAAAATAATTATTAGACAATTGTAATTGTATATTAAAATTCGTTTTAAAAAATAAACTATTTTCAGTGTTCTTGTGATTTGGTTGAGAAAGAAAATCCATTAAACGAAGTCAATTTGCATTGTCAATTTAGAAGAAATGGTTGTACATGGAAATTTTCGGGAAACAATCTTGAAAATCATTTAAAAGAATGTCAATTCAGACAATACCAATGCGTTGGCAAAATATTAAAAGTCAAGGGCTGGCAGTATGTAAATTTTAATTTATACATTTTTATTTTTGGGAAAATTACATTATAAACATATGTTATTTTTATATAATTCTTTCTTTCATATACTTTTATTTATTTCTTAAATAAATAATAACTATATTATTTTTTAATTTTATTATAAAGATGTTCTTGGTCTGGTTTACAACATAAATTTCGAGATCATTTTGAACAGGCACATCAGAATATAAGTTCAGTATTTAATTTTAGAGAAATTGGAACATTTCCTTTTCCTCGGATTATTAATAATGCTGAAAAATTCAACCAGATATGTCTAATAGATGCATTTAATAAAACATTCGTTTTATATTACGAAGTTTCTTCAGAATTGAGATCTATCAACATTATTATTTATTTGTTGGGAAGAAAACAATCTGCAAAAAAATACTTTTACGAATTTGAAATTCAAGATCAAAACAGAAATCAAACTAATAAGGTTCGAAAATAGTTTATAGTTAACTGTTTTATTTTTTTTTATTCAAATCCTTTTATAAGGATAATAAAACGAAAAAAATAATAATACATGCATACTTACTATTTTTGAAATAATGGGCCCTATTATGAGTGTCGATCATATCGACTATCGACAAAATTAAGACGAGACGAGACGATGTAAATTTTGTATTATGTAAATCGGTCGCATCGACAGAAAGATATTGACATATCAAATTTTATTTTCATTCCGTTTTACCATGTAATTTCTACAAAAGTTGTCAAATATTTCGATACAAAAATTTATAATTCATTTTTTTTTTCAATTTTGAATAAATATTTGATTAATTTAAATAATTTGTAGCTTAAGTGCGAAAATATAAAATATGTTTATTTAATAATGATTTTTTTGCATAAAAGAAGAGGATTGAGAGATGCGTTCATGTTTTTTTTTTCAAACAGCTCAAATAACATTTTTGGTGATTTTTCTTTAATTAATTAAATTAAACTTAAATAAATTGAGCAGAATAATTAAATACACCTTCTCTTATATACAAAGCATAAATGAAATGTCAAATTACCATAGACTACTATATGCCTGTCGATTAGTTTTAGCTGATCGACTCAAAATGTCGATATTCTCGCCTCAAATCGACACTCATAATACAAAATTTGTCGAGTCGAGGCGATAGTCGATGACGAGACGATATTATCGACACTCATAATAGGGTCCAATATTTTATGAATAAATTAATTAATATAAATAATTATGCAATTTAAAATTTTTAATTTTTTTTATAGATAAAATTTTCACAGAATATTTACACTGACAGCGATGATATACAAGAATTGATAAAAACTGGAAAATGTATAAGTTTATCTCTACGTGTAATTAAAAATTTTGTATATGATAATAAATTTAACTATCGATTCATTATGATTAAAAAGGAAACCATTTCACCAGATAACTGATCACGAGAAGTTGCATGAACAACACTCATACACATATACCTAGATTTAATTAATTTTCAAAAATAAAAACAGTCAATTTAAAAGACAAAATATAAAAGACTATTTTTTGGTCATTTATATGAATATACCGTGACAATAAGATATTTGTTTAAAAAAAGTTATACTATGTTAAAGGAAATAATTATTTTGTGTTTTTTCTGAATATTGTATTTTTATTATTGAATATATGCATGTATTTAAATTTTTTAAATTCATTATTGTCCTTTATCACATAATTAAAAATTTGTATTTTTATTCTGTTAGTGAAAGT
Organism: Villa cingulata; assembly: GCA_951394055.1. Taxonomy (NCBI): domain Eukaryota; kingdom Metazoa; phylum Arthropoda; class Insecta; order Diptera; family Bombyliidae; genus Villa; species Villa cingulata. The sequence continues at coordinate 34,079,760 of OX596018.1, read as the reverse complement.
TTTAATAAAATTAAATTGTTAATGGAAAATGTTAAAAACTTTGTGAAACCGTTACAAATTTTTTAAAATGTACACTTAGAAATTAGAATTTTTTCATCAATTAGAACATTTTATTTTTATGTTACATAAAAACTGAGAGACTATATATATTTTAAAGTTCGGAATAAAAAAAAAAAAATGAAAAGAGATTGAAACTTTATATTTTTGATGTTATTATCTTTATCTATAGTATTATTACTCGAATCTGAGATTTTTCTTCCCCAAAGTATTTATATAAATTACATATAATGTATTCAGTTTTTTTATTCAAAAATTTTTATTTATTTCTATTAAGTTTTTATTTGTTGTCGATTTTTGTTTTTTTTTTCTTATCACTATTTTTTTTCTTTAAATTATATACTATTTATAGATACAATCATCATACACACAATATACAATATTATTACACAATTAATCATAACATCATAAATTCTACAATACATTATTTTTAATTAAATATATACTATATAATATAATAGGTGTATATAATAAAACTAAAAATTTATAATAAAATCCATCATATTGTATTTTATATAATATATATATGTATATATATACATATGCATATATTATTTACATATATATTTTATTCATTTATAAATGTAAAGATTTATAATTTAAAGTATTTTTTCCCTATATGTGTATGTTTTTTTTTTTTAGACTTTCTAAATTTTTGCTTAGTTAGATTCCTTTTGTTTTTACATTTATTTTATTATATGTAATGTATTTTGAATTTATTGCAGCATGTATTTCTTTGCTTTGTAGTTATAGTTACATATATGTTATTTATTATATACACAAATTACAATATAAATTATAAAAGAATATTCATTATTTAAAAACAAATGCAAAAATATAAAAGAAATTATTGTTTACAATTTTTCTGATAACATGTAATTACAAATAAAAATTTGCTATATAATATGAATAATATTTAAGATAGATTTTTACAATCATTTACAAATATCATTAGTGCATGTATTTGGTATTGTAATGTATATACAGGATGGCTTATAGAACTTAAGCTGAATTGAAAAAAATTAAAATAATAAAAACAAATATTCATGAATGAAGAAAATTTGGATTGAAAATTTCTCACGATTTTTCAATGTTCAAAATAATATAAAATAATTTTTTTCTTTTTATTTTGTAGAAATCTTGATAAAAATATAAATTATATTTTCTTGTATAGTTAATATTTATGACTTTAAGTTTATGTGGAAGCTGATAATGTGACGTCACAATTATTTGTAGATATAAGAATTTCTTATACACATTTATCTATTCTCATTGTTTGAAATATAGTTTTACAAATTACTATAAAAACTTCTATCCTGTATACAAATTATTATGAAAATTATTAAAAGCAAAACAATAAACAAATAAAATTAATTTGTATATTATATATTATTTATGTATGATTTGTGTATACTTTTTAATGTTATATAAATTTACTTATTATAACATTTTGTTGCACTATTGAAATCACTTCATTCTTTCAATATTATTTTTTTTTTTACATACTATATTTACAGTATAAAAATTTTAATAATACATAATTCTTTTTAATGTTATATAACACATACATACACAAATTGTAATTTAAACAAAATAAAATTTTTGAAGTGGTTTTTTTTTCATGTTTTCTGAATCTTTTTTTTTTTATGCATACCAAATTATTTTCATTTTAAAGTTGTGTTTATATTAATTATTTATAAATTTTGTATTACATAGTTATTTATTTGTTATAATTGTATACGTTACCAACATTACATAGTTTTTTTTTTTTTGGTTTAGATTTAATAAAGTAAATTATATTTGCTTCATATTGTAGTTAGCTATGTAATTTTCAATATTTACAAAAAAAAAATGATAAAATAAGAAAAAGTTATTTAAAAAAAAGTGTAAAGTAAAATTAATAATACATATAGAAAAATACTTAAAAATTTTGAAATTATATTTTACTAAAAATACATAATTTTTATTTTTTTTAATACATTACATTGATTACATATTGTATGCATCTTCCTAGTAAGTACATTATAAATACATTTTATTTTTTTTAATTTTGAAAACAAATAATTATATAACAAAATTTATAGATGTACCACATATTTTAAAAATGAAAAAAATATACATAAAATTACTACTAATATTCATTATGTTAGTAAAATAATAAACTCGTATTATTGTAAAAGTATTTAAAGTAAAATGTACATATTATAAAAAAAATACTGGTGAATTTTAATAGTTAGTTTTTTTCTTTTGATTTATTTCATTTTATTTTATTTTTGAATTTATTATGATTATTTTGTTTGTTTTCAATTTTAATTTTTTTTTAAAGAGAGAGAGAATAAGTCGGATTGAGAAATAAAATTAAAATATCTATGTATGTTATTTAAATAAAATGTAAATAAAATTTGTAAATTTTCCTATATAATACATTATTAATTCATATTATAAATTATTCGAGAATTCGTAATTAAAATTTTATTTTTCTGATTTTGTTGCTGTTTTTAATTTTATTTGTTTGTATTGTGGTTTTTTTTTTCGATTTTCATTTATCTTTTTTATTGTGTATTTTTTTTTATCTATGGACTTCCTTGCATACTGTCATCACTTTCGAGATACGTTACATATGAATCTGTACTATCCGGATGATGTACACCAGCATCCATTGGTGGACCATTCATTTGTGGTGGAGGTGGGCCTTGTGGTACTGGTGGCATTCCACTTATATCATAACCATGCATCTATATAAATAAATATGTAAATGATAATATTAATGTATAAGTAAATTGTTTATTGAGTTTAATTTGAAAAAATAAAAAAAAAACTGTTTCTATACCTGATTTACGAGCTGCTGAAATGCTGGTGTATGTGTATTCACTGTACCATTATTATCCAAATCAGCATGGAGTGCAAAATCTGATAATGCTTTCCATGGAGGTTGATATGTTGTTACTTCTAAACCATGTAAATTCAATGGTGAATCATGTCGTACTGGAGAACTGGCAACCATCGGTATTCCTTGCATTGCACCATATCCAAGTTTCCGACCTTCCTGTACAAAATTTTTTTTTTTTTTTTGATTAATTAATTTACAATTATTATTATTTAGCCTTTAATGAGATAATTATAAATGATTAAGTACAATGTGCATACCTTTTCTTGTTGCATTTGTAATTTCATTTGTATTGTTTTCTTTTTATCTTTACATCTTTTATTTTGAAACCATACACGTATTACTCGTGGAGATAAACCAGTCATTTCTACTAGTTGTTCTTTCATAAGAGCATCAGGTCTTGGATTTGCATTATAACATGTTCTAAAGTAAAGACAAGAAAAAATAAAATAATAATGATGTATGTATGTGTGTAAAAATAAAATGAAATTTATTTCAAATCTATTCGCGTATCTGTGTAAAATGTAATTTAGAATGCAAATAAAATAAATTGTTTATATGTATTTCTATTAAAAACGCATTAAAAATATTATTTTGTATATGATTTAAAAATAATTAAAAATTACATCATATGGTCTAATTAATATATTAAAATTTATGCTTTTTATGTAAGTTGTTATTTATTTTCAAACGTAATAAATATGTATACATATATACGTATGTAGTATTATTGAGACTGATATGGTTCAATACTGTATGTGGTTCAGGCATATCAACTGTTTTGTTTTGTATTTTTACATTCTAATTACGTCATGCATATGATTTGTCAAAAATAATGTATAATTATTAATTTTTTGAATTAATAAAAATTCTCAGGTGTAATTAAGTATATTTTAATTCTAAAATTTTATTTATTTATTTTTTACAATAAAATAATGTACTTTACCTTAACGTATGAAGTTGTTTTTCATTAAGAACAGTTCGTACTCTTGTTGGTTTACCATCACCAGATGGTCCAGAAGGCCGCTTTTCTCTTATACTTTTATGAGATCCAGATTCACTACCTGAATCTAAAAATAGAAAACCAACAAAATATATCAAATATAATGTTTAATGTTTAATTTTATTCAAAGTGATTGAATAAATGATTTTTTTTTTTTTTTTTTTTTGAGAACATAATATTTTAAATACTCGTCATATACCTATTTATTCAAAAATAAATGAAGTTTGAATTAACAGTATTATTTATGTAATTTTTGGATGTTCAAATATTTAATTACTTTATTTAAAATTTCTAAAGTTTTTATTTGGGATTGAATTGCTTTAGAAATTCTCATGATAAAAAAATAAAGTTGATTTGAATGTACATAGGTACATGGTAGAAAATATATTACGATAAATGTTAAATTTTAACATTCAAAGTTGTTTCTTCACTTTAATAATTTTCACGCAAATTCGCACGTCTTAAAATTATTCGAATTGACATTATTATACAGTCTCAGTGTATAATTAGCCTTAGATATAGCTTAACATAAATTTCTGAATGCAATCGTTATCTTTATCATTAAGTGATGGACTGAAGTGTGCTCTTCTGAAATGTTTGATTAAAATTCTTTGATAGGTATACTTTTTTTTTCTACACTTTCAAAAATATCATTCTATTTTTGTAATTAAAATTATCAACAAAGTGTAACAACGTACATGTAAATGTAATGTATGTAAGGGTATATGTACGTAAAATACTAAAAAAAAACATTGTTGTACATATAAGATATATATAAGTATCACATAATTTAAATGTATAAATAATAAATAAATATATACGTCTTATATTATATGCACAAAATGTGCGTGTATACGAAAAACAAGTATCCACAATCCACATACATATTTATTATCATTTTACCTTCTAATTATAATACGTTTTTGTTTTTCTTTTACAATTGCAGGTATTTAATTTTAATTATATTCAAAATGTATAATTATATACTTATGTGTACATGAGTATGTATGTCGGTATATTTTTTAGTTATTTCAATTATTTCCAATGTTATTTTTACACGAACAAATATTATACTAACGCATAATGAAAAATAAAAAATGAATGAAAACTATACAAAGTTAAAATAAATATGAATACATATGTACATACTTGTACATAATTGAATATACATACATATTTAGTATGTGCACATACATAATGATATGAAATTTTTTAAAAAAAATTTATAATAGGAATGAATAGCGTGAAAATTTACTTATTGATTAATTATATAAAATAAGATTTACACATTATATGTAATATACATACATAACATATACATATATACATATATAATGTAATATATGTATATATAATTATTATGTTTTACATACAAATAATAAAAATGCTAATATTAAATAATTTATTTATTATTTATAAATACTCATATGCACATATATATAAATACTTATATACATACATATATGTAAGAGCATGCCTAGGTATATATCATCGACTACAAATAATAAATAATATTATTATTATATAGTCAATGCTATATGTAATATGGATACTAATTACACGTACATTTATATGGTATCTGTATGTACAAATAATATAGTACAAATTATGTACATTTTTATATATGAAATATTAAAAGAATGAATATCTTTACATATCATACAAGACATTTTATACAATTACACAAATACATTATGTATACATGTATGTATGTATGTATGTACATTTTATATTATATACATAGATACCTACTAAATGCATATAAATATGAACGTATGTGTGTAATGTTGAATAGAATGTAGGGTAACGAAGCCTATTACCGGCCACCTTCCTATTATCGGCCAACAGTTCTAAAAATCGAAAAAAAATTCTAAGGATAACGGTATTATTTGAAATTGGAGTTTTTTTCTAACTAGTTTTAATTAGATGTTAATTAGATGATTTTTCTAACATGTTTATAATTAGATAATAAAAAATTGCAGCTGTGCAATAATTTGAGTTTTTTGGCTCAATCTATACGAACGATTTATAGAAAGTAGTAAAAAATTGTTTTTTTTCTTAAGATACATAAGTTTACCAAAAAGAGTTCAAAAGTGTTTTGTAAAGTGATAAATACAATTTATAATTTTTAATAGGTAAAGAATACTTTAAATTGAGTAATTAATTCTGCAAATATTTAAAATTTTTATTAATTATATTAATTTTTGCGCGTCCGGTAATAGAAAATAAAATAAGCAGTGCTCTCTAATTATTGGCCGCTGGTGGCCGATAATATAAACCATGGTTTTTTCTTATCGGCCACCTAACTACAGTACATGCTCGGTAATTTCAACTAATAAAAACCAGACTTGTTGAAATTTCAGAACAGTTGAAATCACAGGACAAGTGAAAACTTCATATCATTAGCACTATTTTAAACAAAAATACAAATATAATACTCGCATAGCTATGTATTTTGACTTTTTTCTATATGTTTACATAAAAGAAAAAACAAACTGTACATTCAATTTAAAGAAATATAATATTTAGAGAGAAAATCTTAATACATTTAAGTTTTAATGTTGATACTTTTTATCGGGTGTTTTCTTTAAAAAAATCTATAAGGCATGTTTTTCAGGCTTTTATTGAGCTCATTTTATTTGATTGCATCCTCTTTGAGTTTTTGAATAACTGTGATGTCGTAAGAAACATAGTTTTGTGTAGCCCACTTAATGCCCATATCAATTGCTTGAACGGCATCAGAATGTTTTATTTTCTCAAGGTCTTCCACCTCTTCTTCATCTTCATATAAATTACTGTCATTATCATCATTTTCAACGTCAAAAATTAGTTCACTCAATTCATTCTCCAAATTTTTTTCAGACACGTTTAGATAGATTTATTTTTATGTACCAAATCACGAAAGTTGAAACTACAGAGCAGTTCTGATATTTGTGGTTGAAACTATAGAATAGTTAATGTTGAACGCTTAAGTGTTGAAAAGATCGAGAGTTGAAACTATGGGGGTTGAAATTGTCGAGTTTGTCCTGTATTTCTATTTGTTACTGCTTCATTTGTTTTCATTATTTTTTTTTATTCATTTTTTACATTCACATAATTTTGTTTGTTTAATAAATTTTTTTTTTCCAAATTTGTTAAAGTTTATTTAAAGTTTGGTTTATTGATATTCACTAGATTCATATTTTTCTGTTGGCCGATAATGGGAACCAATTTGTCCGATAATAGGAAAAAGGTGGCCGATAATTGGAAAAAAGGATCGATTTTGGTTTAAATGATAAAATAATAATAAAAAAATTGAAATTATGAAATAAACTGTTAATAAGTAAAAACTTAAAACTTAAACTTAATTATCGAAATTATTTAATTTTCTTCAAAATTATTTTTTTCCATGAAAAATAAAATTCAATTTAGTAAATTCGTTAAGTAGCCGGTAATAGGGATTGCTACCCTATATTACGTTTTTTATTTAGATTCGTATCCGTATACGTATATTCCTAGATAGGCCGATGTATGCAAGGTGCTAAAATAATAGGTATCCGGTGTATACATATATGAATGTATTATTTATATAAAATGCAGTGGTAAACCTTACAACAATGTACATATACTCGTATGTACATAAATTTAGAATAAATAATATAAAAACAAACTTACATATTTATGAAATATAAATTATATACATATAACTAACATTATTATAAAATTATTATTATTATTATTTTTAAATAAAATATTCTCAAAATATTTACGAATAATTATAATGTATACATATGCATGCATATACATATATGTAGTATGAGCGAATGAAAATATATGTGAGCAAAAACTATCTACTATATAGGTATGAGTAAATATGATTACATCATTATTAATTTTTGTTTTGTATGACAGAAAAAAAAATATAAAATGATCTGCACCTTATTACTAACATATACATTACATTACATTACATTATTTTTATATATGTATATGTTATGATATGTGTACGATAAGTTTATTGCGCATATAAGTTTTTATTTGTATTGTATAATATACATACATATAAGGCATAGATAATTATATTTAATATTATAGACAAAAGATAAATTATATCATAATTAAATTATAGATAAAAGAACATTGGTAAAAAATAAGATAAAGTCATAATGAAAAATTAATATAAAAAGAATAATTATAATTTCGTTAAAGCATGATAATTATATAGATATACATAAATATGTATAAATAAAATAAACAAATAAATAAATTATTATTTAAAATAATTAATAACTGAATATAAAAATAATAATAAAAATAAATACATATATGTACATACATACCTATATTATATAATAAGAATAAAATTGTGTAATTATATGGTTATGATTATGAATATAATAAGTTATAATAATAATATTAATAATCGCAGTGGTGATCGCAGTGTGAATCAAGTAATCGCGTATATGCTGAATGACTGAATGCTTTTTGTTACAATTACGTCTCATTATGAATCGTTTATTTTTTAAGTTTGATAAGTTTAATTTGGTTTAATTTATCATTTTTTATTCTATTTCTTTTTTTTTTTTAAATTGATGTATAACACATAAAGTACTTTGTATATGATACCTAACAATGCACATGTAAAAATATTTAAAAAAATTTTTCATATTAATATCAATTTGAATCCATTGTTATATGTGATGATTTCAAATCGTAATTAAATTAGACATATAAAATTTAGATATCTATTTACTTTGCTGATCTGGTATGCATTTATTGGCGAAACTATTTTTACTTGACATTTATAAAAATTTAAATATAAATTATGAATTTTTGAGATGAGAATTTGAAGTATAACAGACAAAAAGGCTGCAAATTCTTGAAAAAATTATAAACAAATATAAACACAGATACACATACAACACTTACAGAAAATTTGTTTTACAGTACATTCAATCTGGAGTATGTTGTAAATGGAAGTTATAGAGTAAGTTATGTTCTTTTTTTTTTCTTTCCAGTCTTATGTATATGTATGCTTCATGTTGTGCAAAATATTTTAAATAACTTTTTGAAAAACTACAAATTGTTCGTTTTTAGATTTTTTTTTTTTTTTTTTTTTGAATGGAATGGAAGAAATATAAGTTTGTGCTTATTTGAAAGGTATTGGTAATATATAATATGTATTATGTGGTATTATATAGAATTATAGATACATATGAGTGGACAACATTTGTACAATATATCACCTTTACCCTTTTCTTGTAAACCTATATTAAAACTAATACATATATATATATAATCTTTAAATGCTCATGTGTATCCACACTACACACTATCATATATACGAGAATTATAAGAAATTCATATAATATGTATGTACAGAATTTGTATATTTACATCGAAATGTGTACGTAAATATGTACATATACGATAGGTACTCGTTAAGGTATACGAATGTATAAAAATGTTCATAAATAATCTTTTCATCTTTGGATTGGAAATAAGTCTTATATGTACGTACAAGTACGTAGTACGTACATTACATATTACATATAATGAACTAAAATCATAGAGTGTATTAAAAAATAGTATATAAATACATACTAATATATGTTATAAAGCATGTATACATACTATATAATATAGACAGGTAATATGTATATAAATACTCTGTTCTGTATTATATGTACACTTATATGTGTACAACTAAAAAACAAATTAAATAATAATACAAATAAAACGAGGAAAATGATGAAAATGAAAAATTAGAAGGTGAAAATATAAAAGTTAAAAAAAGAAAAAAAGAATGCACGCATGCATATATTATAATTTATGTACATAATGTACGAATGTATTCATGTAAAAAAGTTTTACGTTGTCAACATGTAGCGGCGGAATTTTACAAAAGGCACATGAGAAATGTAAAATATATACATACAAATATACATTTTTTGTTTTATTTTTTTTTTCTCTATTTGTAATTTTTTTTTTGTACTTGTGTCTATGCATTTTATATGTATTTATACACAAAGTTTTTAAGTTTAAGAAACATTTTGCTTTTGTTTATTTTACTCTTGAGTTATTATTATTATTATACGAATACGTCGTTTTGTCATGAGTATGTGTTTTTACTCACGTTTTATATGCATACATACAATATAAATACTATTCGCATATGTATGTATATTCTATCCGTATGTGCACAAGTATCTATACTCATAGATAGAATGAAAAATATATAAAAAAAAATTTTTTTAAAGTAGGTACATACTTTCAGATATACTCATGTTCATAAATGTGTCCATACTTTTGTGCATGTATATAAATTATGTACATTTATTGACGAAATTATTGGTACCTAAGTACGTATACATAGATAAATACGATGTTGGCTCCAAAAAGGTTTAGGGTCGTGTATGGGGAACGTAGTACCTATACTAAAATCGATAATCTTACACTTCATTGAAGTAAATATCAACCATCAAGATTGTATTATTATTCTGAAAGTCAATTGAAATTAAATTAATTGCATTTTCAAACAAGATTACTACCCTGAAAATTAGCACTTGACACTATGCTGTGCGATAGACTATTATAATGTCTAAAAATAATTGGATATTCCAGTTTACTCGTTTGTCCTAGATCAAATATATTATAAAATTTTGGAGTCTTAATAGGACTCAAAATATTTATTTCTCAACTTCTATAGGAGTCTTAAAAATAAATTCGAAAAAACAGTAAAATAATGCAATCTATGTTCAGATGATTTTAAAACAGTTATCAAGAATAAAGGAAAATTTAACAAAGTATTTAGATTCTAGTAATGTTTTTCAAAAAAAAATGTTGAAATGATTTTCCCTTTAAAAAGATTGATTGAAATATGTTGTTTAAATTATTTTCGTTTCAATTAATAATGTTCAATAATTTTATGGCGAAAGAAAAAAAAACTCAAATTAAAACTTAATACGAATAATAAATAATAAAAAAGGATATTTACCTGACATTGAACCTAATTCACTGGAATGATTATTATTGCTTAAATTTGTATTATTATTATTATTATTATTATTATTATTATTATTTTCTAATGATGATGATAAATTTGTTTGTGATGTTTTTTCGAGTACATCATGATCTTCTTTACAATATAATGAACCTCCATCCCTTAATGCAAATTCATCTCCTAAAACAACAAAGAAAATGAAAATTTTATTCTATATATAGTATATAATATATAAATTGAATAGAATGAAATTAAAGTAACATTTAATTAAATATAAAAAATTGTTAGAATAAATATTTTTGATACAATTTCATTAAAGATAAATATTATGTAGTATGTATAATGTAATTAAATATACAAACCTGGTATTAATTGTCTTGCACATGCTGAACATCTAAAACATTCTATATGATATATTTTTGTTTTTGCTCTCATCACAAAATCATTTTTACTAAATGAGCTTCCGCATTTATCACATTTTGTACCAAATAATCTGAAAAGGTATATATAAATGAAATTAAAAAAAAAACAATTCAATAAATTGAATAAGAAAAATTTATGAATAATTCATATGTTCATATTATTTACATATGTATGTATGTATGAATAATTTTTTTTATATAGATGAAAAATATGATAAAATCTTATTTCCTTTTCTTTTAGAAAACAAATTTCTATTTCATATTTTTTTTTTTTTTTTGTAAAAACTGTAGTACAGTAATAACTTAAAAAAAAATTGATATAATTTTTCCATTGAAGAAATTTAAATTTACGTTCGTTTGCGATTCATGCCATTCATTTCAATTTTTTTACACATTCATGCATACAATAGGAATAGATATATACATGTTTGGTTATGGTTTATTGTACATTTTTTTATGGAAATTTATTATATTCATTTTTATTTTATTTTTTATTTTTCTACAATATGTTTTCCTATTTTTCGGAGATTTAAAAAACAAAGGTATACGTAACATATATACGCACATATGTATGTAATATGTAATATGAAGTGTTAATCAATTGTATATTTTAACTTGATTTTGTTAATTTTTAAATCAAATAAATATTATGTACACATAAAATATCACATAGTTTTATTTACTTATATAATTATGTTATATTTACAAATTATGAAATAATACATAAAATACAATATACATACATACATACGTACGTTTAAGTGACTATACCAAGCACCAGGCGCAAGCAGTACTTACATATTATGCATAAATATGTATGTATGTACGATACAAGTATAATAAAATCGTAGCAAATACATATACTTTTATATTATGTGTGTGAATTGATATTTAGTTAAAGCTTTTGTTAAATTTTATTAGATTGTATTCGTAATACAAATAAGTATACATATTAACAATTATTTATTTGGTTATTCTTTAAAGGTCACGGTTAAAATTTGTTGTTGCTACTGTATATGAAAATTTTATATGATTGAAAGTACAGTATACGTATATGTATAATTTTTAAAAATGTATTACGTATGTATATATGCATATTATATGTATAATATATAATATATAAAAAAATCTTTTTTTATATTGATAATTTTAACATAAAAGAAGTGTAATAATACACACAATAATTGAATAAATAAATGTTTATTTGTACAATATATTATACATTGAAAAAAAAAATATTTGTACTGGACATAAATATACTTACACATGTATTGTATATGTATGTGTATATAGTGTATGCAAGTATCTTTTGTATGCACAAGTTTTGTTGTTTTCATTATTTTCAAATATTAAGATCAAAAAGGTGCGAATTATTGTCATTTAGTAAATACAATAATTCTCACTTTTATATTATTTATTAATAATTTTCAATTTTTGTTTTGTTACCATAAAGACCAAATATGTATGTAAAAATAAAATTGAGAAAAAAAGAAAAAAAATGGTAATAACGTAATGTAAATAAAAAAATGTTTTTACAGTAAACAGACTACAGGTAAAGACTATAGGTATATAGAACTATATAAGTTCTATAGTCTTTGCTACAGAGGTTATATACAGTACATATGTGGTTGTGTATTCGCTTGTATATGTATCTTATGCGTATACATAATATTAAACGACATATGTACATGTTCTTATTTACATCGTGTCTTTAGTTGTCACAATAAATATTTAATTTTCTTATTGTTTGAAATTAATGTTTTCTTTTATCCAATGTATGCATATGTATGTATAAATGAAGGTATCTTATAGAGTAGTTATGTATATGTGGTTCTTTTAAATTTTGTTTTTTGTGATTTTTGCTATTGTGAAATTGATTAATTATTGGATACTACTTTTGCAATTAATAATTATATGCATATGTATATGTAAATATTTCGAGTTTACTTCGTCATATTTTACTCAACCATTACCATATCATGTGTACCTACAAAGATGTATAAAAAGGATCAAATATAAAACAATAATCTAATATACTGTTTTTATGATAATTATATAAATAGTAAAATTACAACAGAAAAATATTTTCAAGAATATTGCAAAAAAATTTATTACATAACATATTCCTATACAATTTCAATTACATTATATAGGTAGATATAAGTACTATTAAAGTAGTTGATCCATTGAAAGATTTGCAAAGTATATAAACAAATATAATTTTTCAAGTTTTTTAAATATAATATTGAAATATTATGTTTGAAGTTTTTCTTCATTTAGTTATTATTTGGAATATTTTAATTAGAATATTTAAAAACAAAAAAAAAACTCTACACATATAAATTTTGATAAATAGGTAAATCCGTATAAATTTTTTCTTTATATTATCATATTAAAATATTATATTGGATTGTTTTCATATTTCATTATTTACATATTTATGTATGTGTTTTGCACATCTTTTACATTTTAATCGATTCATTTGTATGTATAGGCGTTGAAATGAAAATTTATGTCTCATACCATAGAATAATATATAGTTACGCATTGTGTATTCTATAGCTTTTATTATGCTATGATAATAATTACTAAATAATTACATTCACACACACACACACACACACACACACACGCAAGTAATTATATACATACATTGTGTGATATGAAATTGGAGCCATGAAAAATATAGTCTTAAAATGTAAAGAAATTTATTTTTGTTTGAATGAACAATACAAAATAATTAGTGTATATAAAAAAATTACGTATGCATGCATTTACAAGTGTAAGTAGCGCAAGGAAAAATTTTAAAAATAACTTTATAAATTAATATATAATGAACGTAAAAGGTTTGTTTGTTGAATTTATTTTTTAAAATGCAATTGCGAACACTCAATAGTTATATAATGAAACAACTTGTCCTGATTGTTTTTTTTTTTTTTTAAAAAAAAAATCATAATTTTGATAATTAATGTGAATTATAAGTGCACATGTTATGTGTTTTCATTTTTTCTTCTATATTCAAAATGAAAAAAAAAACGTATATTTAATGTATAGAATTGACTATAAATTTGTGAAACCATAAATAAATATTATATATATGTGCCCACATGCATATGTATAATATAATATTAAATGAAATAATTAAGAAATTTTTTTTTTTTTTAAATTTGGCAATACAAATATACATTATATATTTTGAATGTTATATTACAGTAGAGAGAAACTATAAAAATATATAGACATTGTAGTTTGTAGTTGAAGTAAAATTAATGCAGATGTGTTAATTTTTAAAATTGAATTTTATTCGGTTTTTGTCTGTTTATACGCACATACATACACATATACACTGTTTAAAACTATTTATTTATTTTTGAATAAAATTAAATTTTTTTATTCATTTGTTTTGTATCATTACATGTGAAAATGTTACAAGTAAATTAAAAGTAATAATTGAAAATAAATATACCTAAATACGTATGTACATATCTGTATACATTAATATAAGTTCCTACATACATATACGAGTATTATATTTAACCTCTTTAAAATACATAATGATAAGTATACAATAAATATGTATGTAATATTAATTTTAATTTTTTTATAAACCAGTAAAAATAATTATATTTACCTATATATATTTACAATTTATTCAATATTTTAATTTCAATATTTGATTTACCTAACATAATCCCGCTTACAATAAGTTTTTCCGTCACGTACAAAGCAGGTACAACTTTCATCTAAAAATTGTCGACATTCTTGACACTTTAAACATGCCGCATGCCATTCAAGATCCGGTGCTACACGCAATATATATTGATCATGAATTTGTCCACCACAACCAACGCATAAAGATAATCTCTGTTTTTCTAGAAAAAATAAAATAAAATAAAAATTGAATTGAAAAAAAAAAAACTTAAATAAAATAATATATATAGTATATAAATAACAACAATAATAATAAACATTTTTTAGAATTTGATATTTTTTAATCAAAATTATATTTATACATACATATACATATGTAGTATGTAGTATGTTAAAATTTGTAGAGACGAAATTATTTACATGCATTGATCCGATATTATTGATATATATTACTTTTCACAATTCATATCAGCACGTAATATATCACCATATAGTGTTTGTCTAATATTACTACTATATTCTATCTCTATATACAACATTATAAGTAAGATTTTTTTTTACTTAAATTTAAAGTCGCTTTAACCTATATAGCTATATAAGTGCTACATGGAGTATTATCCTTATGTTTGTATATATATAGCATTATTTATGGTCGATCACGTAACTAAATTTTCAATAAATCAAATGTTTAAAATTATAAATATTTCATAAAATTGAATTCAACAAGTTTAAAAATAATTCGAAAAACCA
Organism: Villa cingulata; assembly: GCA_951394055.1. Lineage (NCBI taxonomy): Eukaryota > Metazoa > Arthropoda > Insecta > Diptera > Bombyliidae > Villa > Villa cingulata. The sequence continues at coordinate 34,064,008 of OX596018.1, read as the reverse complement.
AAAAGTTACATTACATAGTATACATTTTACATTAAATATCAGAAAAAAATTTGATATAGAAAAAAAAATACTATGCAGATTTAAGCTTTAAATTTATCACGTAAAATTTAACTATACACATATAAATACAAAAATAATGTTTATATACAAGTATATTTGTATGTGATTATATGTGTATATAAAAACACATTAATGTATGAATATTTGAAAATTATTCAACTAGGAGACATATATAAGTCTAATAAATTATAATTTTGGATATATTATGAGTATTATGTATACAAAAAAAAAAAAAAAAAAAAAAAAACACATATATTTATATATACATTTATGTATTTGTATTACCAGTATTACATACGAGTATTACATATGTATATATATAGAACTTTATGTAAGCAAAAAAGATGATTTGGTCAAAAAATTATATTCGAGTACAAGGTTAAGTATCATAAAAATGATATGTTGTTGCATTATTTATGAAGGCGGAGCTGCAAGTTCATTCATTTATTCATATACATATTATATGTATATATTTCAAATATAAAAGGGACAATACATGCATACATACTACGTATTGGATTTTTTTCTATATACTTCTTACAAAAACATTTTTGACTTTCTTTTGTATTACAACATTAAATAGCAAAAGTTACTGTAAATAATATATTTTATGTGAGCATAGATTTTACATACATATTTTCATATACAAATACATACAAATACATTTAATATATACTTTTACATATGAATATTTATACCCATATACTCGTATTAATATATGCATACATTTTATTTATAAGGATTTCGTATATAAATTATATAAAACAACTAATATGGTATTTTTTAGTGCGCAAACTCATTATAAAATTTTTTCTTTTACTATTTTGAAAATTGTGAAAATATTAATCCATACATATTATATCTAGTCATATATGTATATGTATACACATATGCATGTACATATATGTATATATAAATATATTTTAACTTTTTCTCTATTGGTTTTTTCATTTTGTAATTCTTCGATGAAAATAAAGTAAAAAGAAAAGAAAATTCAGATTTTTTATTCTTTAGGGGACGATTTTCTTCAGGTTCAATAAAATAATGGATTCATCATTTTGTTTTGTATACAGAAAAATAAATCATGTTTGTACTTATATTTATGTTAGATATATAAACATATTACATATATTTATATGTTTAAATATGTATAATGTATGTATGTAAATGTAGTTATATAAATAAATATAAATTCATATTATAAAACTTTTAATAATATTCACTAAAGTTGAATTTTTATAGAATTTTTTAATATTGTATATAGAAACTTTAAATTGAAGTATAATTGCCTTTCATATTGTGAATTGATTTATTGATATTCTGTTTTATATTAAGTATGTACCTAGATAAATATATAAAGGTGCATACATACATATATACCTAAAATATATTATGTATTTGTATATAAATATGAAGTCTGACATGCGTTTTACCTATTTTTTACAAATAAAATCTGTATGTATTGTAAATAGAATATAATATATAGCGTCTATAACGTTATATAACGTCTATAGTAATATATGTACGTATTATTTGTATTCATATAGATATACACATACATTTATCAAACATTACAATCTATATGTATAAATATGGGTTTGTAGAAATTGAAAATATTTAAATCATTTTGTGAATAATTATTTCCATAAAATAGGATACACACAAGTATACATATGTATATGCATATATATAAGTACATCATAAATGTGTATATGTATCTGCTTTTGCATATAGATATACATATGTATGCAGGAAAAGGCAAATTTTATTTAATTTTGTCATGAAATATAATTTTTATTGATTTTTTCTGGATTGATTTATACTTTTATCAGAAATTGGAATTAATAATTTGTATAGACTCTAGAGCATTTAAGATAATGTTTTTTTTTTTTTCTTTTAGAAAGGATCACTTGGTTTTTTTTATATTTTTATATATACATATATGTACACATACATACGCATACAATGTCTGTATTATAATTTTTTTACTCACCTAAGTATATATAATGAAAAATTATTTAAAAATCACTTTTTATATATAAAGAAACATATTACGAAAAATGAATGAAATTTGTTCGAAAGGCATAAAAATTATATATTGTTTTTAAAAAAAATTTTCTTCTTACCAAAATTTTCATTTTCGAAAAATAAAAAGAATAGGGTGGTCTGTATAGGTCATGAAAGTAAATAAAATTGAAGTACCATGTACAATTGAAGTACAATGGCAGTATGTGTTCTCACTGTCCGAAGACGGCCACTCCTAGTACGGTCACTTGCAGTATTATCGTCCTCGAACCTTTTTATGGCTCGGTAAACAAACATGAGGCTGATACGTCGAAATACGATCTTTCAGCGTCGAAAAAATGTCAGTATTATTTTTTCCCACTTTATGCAGTGCAATACATGCTACTCTATTTTTGTAATCACCCCAATCCATCCTTACTTGTTGAAATCAAAAACTCTACTCTAGTGATGTTTTTTTTAAACTAGAGGCATGTAACATTTCAACAGTAATTCAAAAATTTCTTACAATTATCAGGACACTTGCTACCTGATGGCGTAATTTTGTAACAGAACTTATGGCAGAACTATATATACAGGGAGTCCGGAGTTCAGGTGCAGACATTTTTCCAGTCGATAGGTCTTGCTGAGAAATGAAAAAAGTCGTATGGCAGGGGGAGTATAATATCAACAGGTGAGGATCGAGGGGGCTCAGAAGTTTTTTTGAGGTCAAGTGACTTGTTTTTTATTTGTGGTCATAACTCACGAAATCCTTGGTCGTTTCCAATTATGTTGCATTCATTGGAAAGATAATCAATCAGTATTTACTTTGATACTTGAATTGTACAGATCGGTCCAGTGATGCCAAAGATATGGTACATCAAATTCAAATTTTCATGGAAAAAAATGCAAAATTTTGAGTTCAAGGTTGAATATCTTTTAATTTTCTTTATTTTTTTTAATTTTCTTTACTTAAAATATTGCCCAATGGATCACCTTTCATTTGCAATTTATCTCATTCAATTATCTGTCGTGGTTTTTGAGTTATGGTAAAAAATTGTAACTGCGGGTCTACCAAGAAAATTGATATTTTAAGTCAACCCATAAGCATATCATAAATCCCAGAAAATTTTTCATTTTTACATTCAATTTCCAGAAATTAACTAAAACCTCAACTGGTATAATTTGCTATATTTCTGGAACGAAAATGATAACAGCGTAAAGCGCAGACAAACATTTTTCAGAAGGAATCGGATTTTTACTGACGGAAAAAAAATTGCACATTAAATTGATTTTTTCCAAAAAATCATGTGAAAAGATGTAGAATTTTGAATTTGACTACCCATAACTTTTTAAGGGGGCGGGCGACAGGAATGATCCATAAGTCAAATGAAACTGTAAGGGGTCTCCTATCCCATACTTTTTGAACTGCGATGTAAAATAACGACAATATAGAGTGTTTAGTAAAAAAATAAATAGAAGAATACCTTTGACGCCCTCTAGCGGCTAAATGGTTCAGATTACCCCCCCACCTGTACAACGATTTTTTGTTTGTCTCGGCGAGACCTATCTACTGTTAAATTTTTTTACCGTTGAACTGAAACACCCAGTATATATTAAAAAAATGGTGTTAAAAGCAGGATCTTTTTCTATAAAGTATTAGCAGTATTAGTACATATATGGGTTTTTCAATGTATGATATGTACATTTTCATTAAGACATATATACTTTTAGAATATGCACTTTCACAATATAATTTATGTTCAGTTTAAATGATATTTGATCTGATTCCCAAAAGGCAGAATAGAGTCATCAAAACAAATTAATTTTAATCAATAGGGAGGTTACTGATGGTGTATGTATGTATATATGGTACATCTGCATATACATATATTATAAATATCAATATCATATATGGTTATATGAACCAAAAATGTCTCGAGAGATATATTTCAATCAATTCTAGAAGTCATTATTTATAACACGTGCTATACACATGCAACGAAACAAAAAAACAGTATTTTTTCTCCTTTTTTTTTTAAAAAAAAAAAGTTCATAATCATATCAGTGTAAAAGAGGAGAATCCGATCTAATAATCATTATATATGATTAACGTATATACATATGAATAACGTATATATTAACGAATAATTTTTTACGGTGAACCAATCCAAAATACGTGATGATCTAATGTGCTACTGGTTTTCCTTCGATGTTTTTTCTTAAAAATTTATAAAAATATTTACCTTGTTGTCCTTCTTGGTATTTCTTCAAAATTTGAATATATATGCAAAAAATGTATGTACATATACGTATATATACTTAGTTCTCGTTCATTTTTATCGAGAATGATTCCTTTGAAAAAAGGTTAAATACCTATAAAAAGTCTAAAAACAGGATCGGATTTATGACTGTTAAGTTGACGATAATAATATGCATAAATTTTAAAAACCACAATCATAATTATTTTTTTTCTTTTGCATTTCGCATTTTATTATTTTATACAATTTGTTTACCCTTTTTTTTTTTATTTAGCTTTCATTAAATATATTTTGTTTTTGTCTTTAAGATTTTGATTGATTTGTGGCTTGATATGAGCTGAGGCTTTTTTATATATATGTATAGTATAGTGTAGTGATGCCGCTGTTAAAAAAATTTATCAAGGTGATTGTGCGATAGTGCCATGTTAAAGTTATATAGAATTCTAATTTTAAGCTTATGAGCTAACTTCGTACGTACATGCATACTCTTATATACATATATGTATATAATTCGTATCGTATATGCACATTAAAATTAGTATAAATGTACAAGTATTGGTACATTGATGGTATTTCCGGTACAGGTCGCTTATAACTAATGATGATGTCTTCTATATGATAGATCTTTATCTATCATCGAAAATAAATACACAAAGAATTTTTATATATTTTACCATTTTACGTTAAAAAAATACTACACATAAAACAGATTGATTTTTTTGGCTTTTGATATTATTGTACTATATGTATACATTATTTTATTATACTACATACTACTATATATGCTTATGTACATACAATACAATGTATGTATATATTAAATCTATAATAAATTGATCACATCAAAATATAATAAAATTAATTTCTTTAATTTTGAATTTTAGCAGGCAATTAATTATATGGCTACTTCTTAACCAAAAACAATTTGACGGAATTTACTACATATGTATACTACATATACTGTATAGGTACCTATACTCATTTCATTATATTATTGTATGTTTTTGATCTTTTGTTGCTATGAAATTACAAAAAATAAATAAAAAAAAAAAAACAAAAAATACTTTTATTATTTTACGAGCATAGTTTATGCCTTTATGGTGCATATGCATGCATATATGCATATACTATCATATACATTAGGAATTTTTTGATGATGCGATGATAAGTTAGTGTAATATGGTGAATATATAGAGAAGCGGTATATCTATGGGTAATGGATTTATAAATAACATACGTATAATCTGATGACATTAAGTAGGATCTACAAACAAATTTTAATTTTACAAGCATCGCGAGTTATTATCAAATTGTTTAAATGATTGAAAAAAAAAATATCAAATATTTTTATGATGTTCAACCAATTAAAAAGGTATATTTTCAATTAATTATATATTTATATAAATTTATACATATATGTAAATACACGTATATTGGATATGTATATGTATGTGAAGTGAAGTGAAGTGAAATGAATATTTCATATAGTTGTATATATATAATATAGAATTTTGTCGTTTAAACTATTAATTCATATATTAAATTATTTTCATAAAAAAAGGAGAAATAAAGGATATGTTTTTAGAAATATTTATATTATAATACAGAATACACTCTTTCAGTTTAACATATCACATATAAGTATTAATACGATAATAAATTTTACATATTTTAATAATAAAATAACAGAAAAAAAAACCAAATGATCAACCATGTAAGGATTGTAGTGCGCATAGTTAATATATAGTATATGTATTTCTAATCTATGTATGTATATTTCATGATGACAGCATATTTAAATGTAAAAGGATATGGCAAAAGAATAACTTTGTATAATATATACGATAACTATATAATTATATACAAATGTGTATAGGAACATTGTTGGTTTATACTATTTGATATACATATGTATAATGTATAACTATAACCATATCTATAACTTTATAAGTTAAATTCGCAACAAAAAAAGTGAATAATTTAAATATTGTATTGGTTATTTTTTTTTTTTTTCATTTATAATGATGCTGATACTATGCAAAATACGACGAATATAAAAATGTACAGAGAATTTTATTTATTGCACCTTAACTATTTATATATGTAAATGTAATGTATTTATCTTCCTTACATATACCTATGATGTATATTTACGAAAATGCATATATTTATATAACATGTATGTACCTAGTTGGTTGTTCGTAAATAATGTATATGCATGTATACGTTAGTTATAAGGAAAATACCGTGCATGCAACATGCATAAACATTGAATTGAATGCAAAAATTAAAATCAATTGCCGTTTATTAATATAAATATGTACGTTTATTTAAATCTATATCTATGTACATGCAGTTAGTTAGATTATGAATGATCAGACAGAACGAGAACAGCTTAAGTTAAGAAAGAAAATAAAATAGCATCTGCATTTTAAATAATATACGGATTACGGATGTGTATTTTTAATTTTTTTTTCAATTTTTTGCAAACATCGTTTATGTTATCATATATTTGATATGTATATCTGTATCTTTATAGATATAAGTTAACAAGTACTCGTACAATGCGCACAGTAGTTATTATTTAAAAACAAGAAAAAAAAAATAAATAAGAAAATTATGCAGAAAATTTTCTGGATATTTTTTTGTAGTTGTTTTAATTTTTGTTTTATTTCGTTTTGTAGTATTTGCAAAAATAAAAAGGAACAAGAAAAATCGCACATGGCTTCACCAAATTTTTATAAGAAAAATGCATATCTTATCATATCCACCATTTGCAAAAATTAACTAAAATGAAAGATCAGATACTATTGAATAGTAGATAGAAAGAGATCAACAATAAAACCTTCCTCCTTTTAAAGATTTCCGACATGATAAGGAATATTGGATGTTGGTGGTTTAAAAAAAAACATAATAAAATAATAAAAAAAAAAGTTGAAATAAGAAAAAAATACCTTATATATGATAATGTAAGCTCTGTGGTTTGTTAAGTTTCAAATCATCATCAAAAATAAACGTGTACATTTCGTTCTCTTTGCTTTGTTATAGCTGCATTTTTATCATTATACATTTTTGTTATTTTTCATTTTTTTTACTTTGCTTTGCTTAAACTTTTGTAAGAGATTTAAATGTAAAATGTAGTGATCATATCGTCGCATATACTCGTATATGTATGCAATGCATATATTATATACTCGTACATACTTGTATCAGTATCGTATCACATCATTTCATCATATGTGTATGTATATGTACATTGTAGATTGTATTGTAGGTACATTTATATGCAGATACCGAACCAAAATAACTAAACTTCTATCATTTTCTCTTTCTTGTTTTCTATTAATTTACAAACCAACCAGACTTTTTTTTGTGATTTTATATACATACGAGACGAGTATGTATGCATTATAAAAGTATGCATTTTTTTCTTGAATATTTTATTCATTTTTTATTTTGTATCAAATTTTCATTTTACTTTTTTTCTCAATGTTTATTGTATTTTTTATTTGTTGTTGTTTTTGTTTTTTGGTTGTGTTTTCATTTTGATTATATTTATAGTCGATTGGAGAACAGTGGCCCTTTTTTCTTTATTCCTTAAAGAAAACTTGTTTTATATTTTATATTATATTGGCGATGTAGTATGTACATATGCACGTAAGTTGAGTTGGAAAAATGCATTTTTTCCTTTGTACATAATGAATGTATCAAATATTGAAATATGTATGTGTATGTGAATATTTGGTTCGTGCTTTTTATTATATGCGCTGTGATGCGCTGCCATATAAAACAATAATTTTTTATTTTAAATTTACCGACGGTTTCTTTTTGTATAGACTTTACATACAAACACGTACAGTATATGTACTTAAATTAAAATATAAACAACAAAGAAAATGAAGAAGAAAATTATGTAGTGTATACATATTATAACATATAGGTACTTGTATAGAATGTATGTATGTATGTAAATAATCTACATCAAAATTTGAAAATATATTTCTTCAATACATTAATACATATTAAGATTATTAGAGGTAGAGATTTTTTTATTTATTTTATATTGACAAATGTTTGAAAATTTAATTTTCATCAACTATAGGTATAGTATCTATATATACATTTATATAGATGATATGTATACATATGTATGTATGCAGGGCCGGATTAACGTTTGTATGGAAGTTGGTAGGCATAATGATGGTGGAGACCTGCTAAAGGGTCTTTTACAAAGTTTTGTTTTAAAAATGTGCAACACTGTTTTCAGTGACGGCCAATGCCCCAATTGAACACTATTTGGCTCTATGTATATTTTTCCATTTTATTATGATTAGTCTTATGCCGAAACAACACTTGTAAATTATGCAAATTTACTTTGAAAATCATATTACAACTACCAAAATGTAAGTATTTGACGAGGTTTACTTTTTGTTGAATAGTTACGTCAATAAAAAAAACTGTCGGATTTGGAGTGGATATAATTTAGAAAATATTACGAGTATTGTGACTTCTGTACACCTACAAAAATCACTGTTTGATGTGCATTATAACTGACGGAGTCATAGGTCATTATTTCTTCAAAAACGATAACGACCAGTGCTCTAGGTCCATGATTATAGATTACTAATTTTTCGTTTTCCAATTAGACAGTTCAATATGCCAAACGCAGTGTGCGACACAACAAATTTTTTAAAAAACATTCAATGAGCAGATAATTTCTTGAAATGGTATTGTGCATTGGCCTCTACGATCACTAGATATTATCTACATCTTTTGATTATTTCTTGTTGGCATATGTACAGTCGCTACTTAATTTTTATAAATCAAAGACTTTGGACCACTTGAAACCTAAAATTATCCATTTTTATCCTCATATATAGTGCCTCAGTTGCTGCAGATTTGACTTCGAAAATATATTTGAAGTCACATTTGTATACCAATGACGAACAATTTATTATCTTCCCAAATTCCAACAAAATCAATTCATGGCCATAACACGATTTTTGTATGTTTTATTAAATTTCAAAGTTCTGTACCTTTAAAAAAACACCCTTTGGAAGACGTTTTTCTTAAGAGCTGGAATTGTCTTGTTAGATTGCAAATTTAGTTTTGTAGGTATAAATTAGAATTGAATCAGTCATTTCAAAAACCACATAAGTCAATCTTTTTCGAAAAACACTTTTTTTTTTAAGTAGGCTCATATTCTGGATAAAAATCACGGAATTCAGTACACTTGTTCTTCTTCAAACAATACTTAAGCCATTGCTGAAACCACATAACTCAGTGACTTAAGTGGTTTTTGCAAGCAATTCCTATTACCAACTACAAATGTTGACGATAATCCAGATGACAATGACGGAGAATATGATTACGTATCATAATAATAGCAAAAAATATGTTATTTTTACATGTAATATGTACTAATTTTGAATAAAAATATAAAAAATATGACCATTTCGTACAAATTACATATTGCTTTAACCTGTTTCTTGATAAAACGACATAAGTCAAGAATAGTTTTTCCAGATTTTCTTTTTTGTGTTATACATAAAAAATAAAATTTATTCGAAATTTTAAATCTTAAAGCCCAAGCAATAAATGCAGCCAAAAAAAGTACTTGAAAATGACACAGTTTTTATTGATTCCTGAAAAATCCTAAGTGTGTGACTTTGGTGGTTTTTGAAATGACTGATTCAATTTTTTTTTTATTTTATTTTTTTTTTAATTGTATTGTATATGGATATTATTATGTATATTAAATACACACGGATATTCAATCAATAATTATTCATTATGGCACCCCCGATTAGTAATGTTGTCAGACATATCATCCAGTTTATCAACAGTAATCAGAATCAGTTACTGGTGTGTACATTGCTGAATTAGAAAATAAGGCCGAATTCATAGAGATCAAACGGTAATCAAATTTTTAAATTCATCTTCATAAAAATAATGCTAAATTTTAAAATCTTATTATCATTAGATGTTTTGGATTAGATCATAATTTTTTTTAATTTTTATGAATTTTTTTGTATTATATTTATAATTTTATATTCTATTTAGATTTCATTTCCTTAACTACTCATCTACTTATTTTAATTTTTGTTTTCTTGTATAGTTGTTTTTTTTCAATTATTTATCTATTTTAATTTTTTGGATTGACTGGTGGAGGCCTATAGGCTGCCGGCTATTCCGCCTCTATGGTAGATCCGGCACTGTATGTATGTATGTAATATGTTTTGTGATAAAATTTCATTTTCGAAAATATAATATATTTATTAACTATGTTCAGTGAAGTATTAAATTTTACGATTGTTAATGTAGTGATCATTTTTACAACCGACTGTACTTTTCAAATTAATTTTGAATATATGCACAAAAAAAAACAATAATGTAATATGAGTGCACATATAAACAAAATTAAATAGTAATTTTATAAATATTTTTAAACCAATAAAATATAGAGTTTATTATGATCAAAAATACATTATTTTTCCAAAATTGATAATCGCATGAATGCACACTTTTATTAAAATTCTTATGTTCTTTTCATTTATTTATTTATTCGTTCATGTATTTATGTAGGTATTTGTATTATAACTATACATTATACATTTTTTTGTTTTTAATTTTTGGATAATAGAATATGCATGCATATGATAATCAAAACTTTATAACACGTGTTTTAATTTTTCAGAAAAAAAAACAAACAAACAAACAAAAGTGACAATCAAAAATATATTTTTCGGAAAAAAATTTAAAATTATAAAATGGTTTTTTTTTAACATATTATCGTTCATAATTTTTATTTTATTAATTTATTTTTTTTTATTTTATTCATATGCACACATTGTACATAATCCTGTGCTTGGTTTTCATATAATTGGTCAAATTTTTTTAAATTGCATTACATACCTATTTTTTGAAATTTTGCATGAAATTACATAATTTAACAAATGTTATATACAACTTGCATACTTTATCTCATTATAATTCGTATAATTAAAAAAAATTAAAATGAATTAAAAATTATATTTTTGAATATATCTTACTTTATTTATATGCATGTAAAAAATACATTATGTATACGTACACATGTAATTGTATATTTTTGTTTAAAGTTTTCCAAAAATGTTATAAACTTACATTTGCTTTTTAGATTTCATAATCTTTCATTACATTTTCATTGGAAATTTTGCATAGGAGAAAGGAATATGATTATGGGTCTTTTAGCAAACGTTTATGATAATTTAAATTTTTCATAAATTTGTATGGCTGAAAGAGAATTTGAAGAGAATTTGATAAGTATGGGTGGAATGGGATAGATAATTAGTAAAAATTCAAATCTAACTAAGAATACCTACATGTTCATTTATTGCAATCATTGAACATTATACATATACTATTACGATTTTAATTGAAAATAAAAATTAATTTGAAAGAAACAGAAAATCATTAATTGCATTTTTTCATAAACATATGATCAAAAGAATTTATAAAGAACAGAGTTTTATATTTTTGAAAATTGATAACTTTGACAAATTTATAAGAAAATAATTACATATAGATATTTGTACAAGTAGAGTACTTTATTATACATATTTGATGCTTTAATAATTTTAATTAGGTATATACATATGTACCTTATATATAATCATTTCAATTTTGAATAATTTTGATTGATTAATTTTGATAAAATGTACTGACATTAATATAAGCTTATACTACTAATACACATTTTTATTCTAAATATAAAAAATAATTTGAAAAAGAAGTGTATGTATATAAAAATGATAATTTTTAAATTAAAAAAAAATACAATAGAATTTCATTCTAGTTATATTTTTAAAGGTTATTATTGGATTGTGTAATATATAATGTAAATAAAAAAAAAATTCTTACGTAATTAATCAAATACTTTTCCCAAATAGAATAGAAAAAATTAAAAATTAAGGGTGAAAAAAAATGAAACATTAGTTGTTATAAATGAAATGAAATCAACTCTAATAAGAAGCGAAACAATCAATGAATTGATAAGTTTGAAACTGATTGATCAGTCGCGCATTGATCAAAACGCCTTTTCGAAAAGATATTTAAATGTCACTGATACAAGATCCAACAATAAAAGATATGAATCTTTATAACGTCCCTTTTCTGTTTGACACATTTTTTGTCAAAAGACGCAATCACTTATTATTTCATTTCGTATGATACTATACACACTATATACATATACACATACGTGTCTATATACGAATACCTATACCTATATATATACATATATTATATATGTATTAACATGTATGTTATTTTTATAGATATTTACATACATAATTACATCTATACGTTTCAAAGTATAAAAATTTTTTGACTTTGTTTTTAAACTTCTTTTGGTTTAAATATTTTTTTTGTTTGCTTTTATTTACTATATAGCTATGTTCATTTTTTTTTCCTCTGTATAGTTTTTTAGTTTTTTAAATCATTTTATTTGACTATCTATTATCATCCTAGTTTGGCTTAGTAAAAATAGGTATATATATGTATACACATTCATATATGTATATAGACATACACGCATAATGTGCATTACATGTATAGGGCATGAAAATAGCGTCGGCGGCTCAAACTCTTCTCTTCGTATATATAATGTCCCAAATTAATGATTTTTTTTCTTTGGTTTTATTTTATAGTTTAGTCAACTATATGTCTGTAGCTGTAGTGGCTCTAGTGATGCAAGTGGTCCTCAGTTATCATAAAGTATGTATGTATGTGTTATACAATAAATATAACGATATCCTCATATACATAAACCAAAAAAAGAATAATCAAGTTATTGTTAATCTTATGGATAGATCATTAAGTAAATTTTGGAGAAGGCGCCGCAACGTGATGTAAAATACTATAGAGTATTCTTTGTTGTGATATAAAATAATCGATCGCTATACGATGAGATCCTTCAAGTTAAGTTTATGTATACAAATATGTATATACGTATTTCATTATCACACTAAATATGCATATGATGTGTGGTTTTTGTTTATTTTTTTTTTTAAAGAAGGTTGGGATGGTCGGTCACACGAAAATCATTAAACAAAAATGAAATCGGTCTCTTTGAAATCATCTACAGTAATTAATTAAAGAATTTTATTTGATTTGTTTATTTTTGGGTATTATATTAAGGATGTTGAATGTTGGTAAAATTTCGTTTATAATGTGTATTTGTTTTATTATTATTATTATTATTATTTTTAATTTTGTTTAAATAGATCATCATTTATATAGAAAGGTGTAACATGTAAATCGTAAAGTATCAAATTTGAATATGGATTTTTTTAATAAAGCGCAACGATTCAATAAAAGAATCACATTACTGTGATGAACTGAATTCAAATTTTGAATGAAAAGAAATTGAAAAGATCATTGGGAAATATGTACACATATGTATAATAGTATAGTACGTACACATCAGGTGAGTGTGTTTGTTTGCAGATTATGTTTGTAGCATAAATCATGAAAATTAAATGAAAATAAAAGGAAAATTTTTATTAGCTTAGTTATGGCTTATGGTAAAATTTGTTGCATAATTGTGTTGTAATAATGTATAATCAATATATGAAACAGTTCGATTTTGTATTTAAAGACCTCATTATGTCAGATTAAACTGTTTCTTTCAAACTGGAATTATAAATATGCATGCATCAGGTAATTTTTCATTGCATATCTATATCCGTTCGTATATACCTGTACATATATATAATATCATTTGCGAAAATAATACTCGTACTTCGTACATAATGTACCATATATATAGGTATATAACACAGACAATGATAATATAACGCAGCTAGATTGTGAATAAATCTGAAAAGTTTTTATATTGAATGTAGGTATTTAGTGTCAGTTTTGCTTCTTAATTATTTGATAAAGTGGTTTGATCATGATCATTTATATTTTTTAAATGTATACATATATGTAGTTTTAAGTTTACTCTAATACTTCGTAGAATATATTATTAGTGCCAATTTCATATTGTCGGTAATATATATAGGCTCTACATTTTATTCAGCATTTTTTTGTTTGTTTTTCAAAATAAATATGTTTAACCACAGACAATATTATATAACTGTGTGTTACAATGTTTAATTGTTTTCGTTTTATTTTGTTTTAAATTTCGATACTCAAAACTTCGATAAATTAATTTCTTAAAATTTTTACATTTTATTACATATGCATAAATATATTATATACCTACATAATTAATATATGAAGAACTGATGGACCTAAGGACAATTAATACATTTGTTTCATTTGCTGCGTACATAAAAAGATAGAAATATTCTAACACCTTTTTCAATATAGTGTGAATATAAAAATACGAATGATTATAAATTCTTATATGTAACATACATAATGTTCATTTAGGCAAGTGTACATAATGTATTTATGTATGTATGTATATACAAATCAAATATGTAGGAATTTTGATAATTTGCCAATAACGAAAATTGTTAAAATATTTCTATCATAAATTCTGACAATAATGTTTAATTAAAATGACAAAATTATTTGTCAGTTAGTAATGTCACAAATTTACTGTAATAACATAAACAAAAAGATTTTTATCAAAAATTGTTGTTTTTTATTTATTTTTAAAAAAAATAATGTAGAATGTGTACATGTGCATGTTTAAGTATATAAAATCATGTACATACATATATATGTGTACGTACGTGTATGTATTTGTATTCGAAAGAAACTGGATAAAAATTATTACAATTGCAACATTATTTGATCAATTTGACATAACGAATGCTATAAAATCGAATCATTTATAATACTTATATTCATTCATATAATGTACAGATACAATATTAATAATGTCCGAAATATATATGTATGTATAGGTATTTGCGATTATATTTACATATTATATGTATATTCAACGTTATATACTCGTACATCTACATACATACATATGTCTAGAAATACATACTTGATTTTGTTATACAGGAATGAAGCTGGGCATGAAATGTTCAAATGAATACATAAATACATATATGCAAATGTACATATATTCATATGCATGTATTAGTTTGTATATGTACGGTATGTTTTGCACATAGATACATACACATATGCAGTGTGTCTACAGCACCTATATTATATACACGTATATATTTGCATACGAATATATGTAAATATTTTTTGTTGAGATACATTTTACAGTTATCTAAGTATGTATAATATATGTATATATATATGTACATGTAAGTGAAGTAAAAGAAATTTTCTTGATCAAAGTTTTATAAATAATAATAATAAAAAAATAATAGGTAATAATCACAAATATGATGCTGTTTTGTAAATAAAAATGGTGTCGTTTCGAGATAACGAATAAAAAAAAGATCTTATAGTTTTTATAATTTAACAAAAAAAAAAAAAAATAAAAAAAAAAATAAAAGAATTATATTTTTCTATATGAAGATCATCTGTTACATAAAATATGCTTGCATATACTGTTTAAGACATCCTACCACTCATTTTTCTATGATGTCATATCATTTTATATAAAATGAACATTGAGCATAATGTAAGATTCAAGAAAGAACTAGTCGAACTTGTCTTTTTGTATGTAGAGATCGACCGTGTTTACTGTTAAAAAGATACTAAGTGCATTACATTACATATCTTAGATGGATCATCATAAAGTTTAGAAAAACATTGCAATTTGCATGTAAGTGAACAGAATCTTATGGTATTCATATCATTATTATTATCATCATCATCATCAGCATCATCATCGTTAACATCATAATGTCTGATGACATTAATTCTGGTATATATTTACATACATAAGTATATACATATATTTGCACGTATAAATATACAAAAATACATTTAAATAAGTACATACATATAAAACTATATAATATATGATATATGTGTATTATAGGTGTGCAATTTAAAACGACGTTTGAATATGTCTATATGATCTATCTATTTATATATATACCTACATGTACATGAAAAAAACATTTTTTTTTTTGCTAAAAAAAATCTTGGCACATTCTATTTAACTTCATTTTGTATGGGAAAAATTATGATATGCAACTATATAGATAGAGTAAATTGTTTCAAAATGTTGCTTTTAAGTAGGTGTTAAACATGTATCTTTTGCTTCTGGCCAAATTAATTATTCTGTTTATAATTGTGCAAAAATATCAGAAAGATCTTCGTGTATATTATATATATGTGTATATGTATGTGTATATGCTGTAAAAATAATAAACGAAATTTTATAATAAGTATAATTTTATTTTGTCTGTTTCTTTATAATTTAGGTATAATGTAGATTCGGTTTAGTTTGAAAATGAAAAAAAAAATTGTTGAAATTGTATTAAAGTATAAATATATACGCATAATAAGGAAACATAAAAATTAATTAATATAATAATAATTGTAAAAATATAAAAATTTTATGAAATTAAATTACAGACCTGTACATAAATACATGATAAGATTGTGATGTAGTTGAAAAAAATATAAATTTTGAATTTAAATGATTATTTATTATTTTGAAAAACACATCGAAATATTATATGCATCATATCATACACAAATGTAGTTCTGCTCAGCTATATAAGTAATATAAGTAATTATGTAAAATGCATGCAGAATATTGCAAATGCATACACACATGTTTATGATTCAATTATTTTACATTTTTCAATTATATTTTCTGCCTGTTATAAGAGATTCAATTTCACAAAAGAGGTTATTTTATAAATTATTATACATACAAGACATCAAATTTTAAAAAAATCATATATCACATTTGTTGTTATACTAATACATTTCTTGATATACGCACATGCATACATATTAAGACAATATCCACAATATATGTTGATACGGAATATGCATAAAATGATAAAATTCAATTATTTTCATTTTGATTAATTTTTCATTGTGTATACCTATACTAATATACATAATACATAAATTGTTTTAGGCCCATATCATTTATTTAAAATATTCAATGGATAAAACATACTTACATATATAAATTTATATTCCTTTATTGAATTGGATTTAATTATACATTATATGGTTTTATTGATGAAAAAAGACCAAATAAAATGTATAATGGGATCATTCTTATTTTATAGGTATACTACAATACAGATGTGCATGTTATACACAATCGAAAATATATTTTTCGAGCAACCGAAAAGATATCAATTATGGATATGTATAAAATTTTTCATATGTGAGTATATATATGCATATAAGTAATGTGCATCACTTTATATATAAATATACTTGACAATTCATCATATTCTATGAACACCCATGAAGAGTTTACAGTATAAATGTCTCAATATATGCATCCGTTTGATGCATTTTAAATTAGGCAAATACGTGTTTGTATCTGATAATCTTATATTACATTATATATTGCGTATATACATACATATATGTATATTAAGGTAAAACCAAACATAGAAAATTTATATCTATAATGACCTTATGATTTCTTTTATTTTTTTTTACATTTATTTCTTTTTTTTTTTTTTTGTTAAATACCAAAAGATCCGCCAAGCAATAAACTGTTTCAGTTAAAGCTTTACTTTTATAGCAACCATTAATATAAATTTGTCCAAAGAAAGGGAAAACGATCGAAAAAATAAATTAATTAACAAAACGATCTCTGAGCTATGTGTTATAATAATACTCTGGTACTCTCGTATATAAAGTATGTGAAGTGAATATATTTTTTATATACATATTATGTATATGTAATTGAAAGGTGACTATGTGGTCATTTTTGTATAAAAACTAACCATATACAAAAATTCATATACATACCAGTATATACATATGTATGTATATACTAATGACATACGGCGGTATTGTATGTGTGATCTGTGCTCGTATACTTGATCTTGGACTTGAATTATGGTAGAGTAGGCGCATTTTTTTTCTGTTTAGTTTAGATTATATTTTATTTTGTTTGCTTCATCTTATTATTCTTATTTTTATTTTCTTATATTTATTCCGGAATAGATGTTGAGTATAATATCAATAAGCCGCACAGCAATAACGTGTCTGATTAACAACACACCTGGAAGGTATACAAAAGTTGCGAACATTATTTTAGGATGAAGCTTTCTCACTTCACTTGCTTTTATATACACTTATATGCCTACATACATACATTTATATCGATGTATTTGCAACATGTATATATACATATTTTCCTCCAAACATATCAACACTATATGTATATATATATCAATATCAATGCTTGCTTAAACCTACGATGATCACAGTCATTGAGAATGTTATTCTTTTATAATCTGCGACTATAACAGACATGCTTCTGCTCTTGGCACTTTGCAACACAACAAAGGCGGATTACAAAGATTTTAAACATTGTACTGGATCAAATTTTTAAGTGTTGTGAAATACATAAAGTAAAATTGTAAAATTTAGAGGCGACAAAAGAAACTCACATGTTTAATTCTGGTTTGGTATTTTTTGTAATACATATATTACACTTTTTCATTTTCCCAAATCTGTAAATTGATAGAAAATTTTTTCTTCATTTAATATATACTATGAGCATATATGTATATGTACATTATGTTTTATTCTTAATCGGTATGAAAAAAAATTAGTTACCTATGCATTTTCATTGTTGCGTGCTATGTATACATAATAAAAACAATAGAAAAATTTGAAATTATAAAATCATTTATGGAATTGGTATCTTTTTGTTTTTTTTTTCTTCATACTTTGGATCATTTCGAAATGAATTGGATCCATCCATGGATGTGAGGTCCTATGAATTCAGGTGTAAAAGGAAAAACTTGAATCTGAAAGATTTCTTAGTTTTATTGGTTTTATCAAGAATATTTAATTTTGTTTGTATAATTAAGGTATACAAAACCTAAGAAATGCGATGTAATCCACAAAAAATGAGACCAGAATGTTATCTACAATGTGTTATAGGCCATAGACACATACATAAAGTACATCACATATGTATGTATTTAGTATATCCTCGTTCCTCCGCTTATTCTCTATATACGCTTCTTGTTTTAAATTTATTCAAATAAAGTATTCAGTAAAATTCAGCATGTTTCTTTTTTTTCTTTTTAAACGACATAAGTATGAATCCTTTATATAGGACTCTAAACAATTTATTCTGTACGCATACCTATATTTGTTTTTCCTTCTCGTGTTCGTTAATATTTAAAAATCATAAATTAATTCAGTAAAGCGGTAAAAAAAGTTATAATGAAGAAAAAATCACTAAGCAAACATTAAAGTAAAATCCTTTTTTTCATTCTCAAATTATATTTTGATCATCGTTTAAGTTTTTCACCGTCCTCCACTTTTATCATAGTGTCATCATCATCTTCGTCATCAGGTAAAAATCGCAATCGACCCAACAAATTAGCATCTCTTATGTGTTATTTTGTTTCTGCCGCAAAGGAGAATATTAAAAATTAATAAGAGAAAAAAAAATGTTTTTTTTTCTTGTACGTATGGAAGTACGAACATATACATACATATATTCGTATTCCTATATATAATATTTACATACATTTCTACAGACGAAATACCGCAGTCACATTTTACTTATTTTGATTTTAAACATATATATACTGTCTGTCTATACATATACATACATAATTACATATTTATTTGTACGATTATATACACGAGTTATATGTATGTGTACTGTACTCTGTACTCGTACGTGCATATTTACATACCTATACATACATGTACATACTTGACGTGCAAATTTCTTAAAATACAAAAATTTCAATATTTGTTGTTCTTTTTTTGTTCGATTTTACTTTTTCTTACATTTCGTTTTATTGTTATTTAAAATATCGAAAAGATCGTATATCTTTGCATAATGCCAAATTCAAAATCGATCGAATTATACGAATACTAATGAACAAAAGTAATAACCAAAAGTAAGCGCGAATCATCATCATCATCATCATCACAGAATTAATACACAGCATAATGATAAAAAAAAAATGAAAAACCAAAAACAAAGAAAAATGACAAACAGAACATATCTTTTGGACACATTGCATACATACAGTATGCAAACAGCAGTGTATAAACTGCATTTTGTTGTGCATAGAAACTGCAACTTTCATCGCGGTCAACCGATCCTATATCACAACAGAATTAAAGAAGATAAAAATACAAGAAATTACAGAGGATGCAAGTTAAGTTTTATTCATTTTACTTTTATTTTAAATGTTTTGATACTTGTTTTTTGTATTTTTTTTTTTTGTTTAGATAGATACATACTCATATACATTCAAGTTTACGTATTCAAATGTACGTATGTATACACGTATTTGTAAAATTTGTGGAGTATCTTTATCAATTCTTGTGCGTATTTTGGTCATATGTATAAGATGTACATGATTTTAATAAAAATAAGAAGAAGAGAAGCAAAATAAAATAAAATTCGCAATTGCACAGATCTTCAATCGAAATTCGTAAAAATGTCTCTTAAATGTATATACATACATACATGCATACATACATACCATACGTATATAATTAATTATTCTATTATTTTTATTTAGTTTGACAATTAATAACATTGTTTTCTTCATTTTTTTTTTATTTTTTGATTGCATATTTAAGACTGCAGTTATTTACTATCATATATTTATACGCATTACATGTATGTCTATTTATACGTCTGTTAGATTAAAAGGTATACAGAGAACAATTAAAGTACCTATGAAATTTTTTTTTAAATTAGAACAAAAAAATTCAAATTTTTCATTATAGAAAATTCAATTGTAAAATTTGCACACATATTATAATAAAATGGAATGTCGAGCAAGTGAAATTCTTGAAATTACATATATGTATGTATATATAGATTTGTATACATGCTATATAGGTATGTACTTACACTACATGTACGTATGTTTACAAAAATATATGTACAATTCAATTTTTATTTAGAAATATGTTTAATATCAAAAGTGATCAAAACTTTCAAATCGTACTACAAATTGTTTTTGGTCTTTTCACAGAGGATATTTTTAAACGATTTACATGTATATGTACATAAATACAGTTGTTAAAAATTTAAGACTCAGAAAAAAATCAACTACTACTTAGTGACAAAAACAGTTCAGATTCATTTATAAATATATACGTGTGCGTGCACATGCATATGTATGTAAATAATCTAAGTAGTTATATATACGAATTGTGTTGTGGTTCATCACAGTGATGAATTTTGACTCGTGAAACATCATACATATCCATCCAATGATTGATATTGTGTTATATACTCGTATGCATACATGTATCTATACGTTCGTTCTATACACTACATACGATATATGTACGTATATATATATAAAGTAATATTGTAAAATATACCTATCTAAATGAATTTATATTATGTAAATTAGAAACGATAAATGCTAATTAATTATGCATTTTTGAATTTCTTTTCATTCTCTTTCAAATATTAATACATATATACCGCAGTTCTAATTAGTCTTAATAAATATCAATTTTGAATTTAAATTTTTTTTTTTTTTTTTGTTTTTCTTATTTTTATTCGTTAACATTTCGGAATTTATAATTTGTTTTATTTTATTTCGTTTTTTATTATTATTTTTTTATAATATTTTATGAATATAGTAGGTATGTTTGATCTTAATTAAAAATTTGTTAAAACAAATTTTAGAATTTTTTTTCACAAAAAATACTTATTTTATATTTTGATATTATGTTAGATATAGGTAATTTACATATATTGTTTATTATTTTTTTTTTTAATTTATATTTTTGTAATTCATGTCCAACATTTTACTAGTTACTTCATAAATTATTTTTGATTTTGATATTATGTATTTAATTTATAACAAAAATAAATAATTATATATACATATATACATATTATCATAGCGACATTATCTTATGTAATGTACATTTTTATATACTACATATGTACACAGACTCGTATCTCGTATATTAGTTTGAATCTGAAGTTTAATTTTAATATATGTATATTTGTTTTGTTTAATTACTTTTTGGAGTACATGTATAGGTAGGTATACAGTATGAGTATCTTTGTAAATTTTTCTATATGTTGAAATGATGTCATTATCGGACAATAATAAAACAAGGAATTAAAATAGAAATGAAAAACGAACAAATAGTAAATATTTATACGATATAACAAACAACCCGTAAATAAATAATACGTATAAGTATAAGTATTATATCGTATGTTATGTATGTATCGTATCTACATACGTACATGAATAAAATTTATAAATATATAAAAAAAATTATTTCAATTTCAATATTGAATTTTTAATGCGAATTATTATTACAAATAATAATATTTTTTGTTATTTTCGTTATATTTGAATAGAAGAAAATATTAATTTTATTTCAAAATGGTACACAAACGTAAGCATTAATAAACGTGTTGAATTGAAATGTTGGAATTTTTGTTGGATAAAATATAAATTTTATATACCTACCTACTTTACTTTAATTTTTTATACTTTACTTTACTTTTATATACACATAATGTCGAATCTTATTCTTATACAAATAATTTACGAGTGCTAAATATGAATATCAATTTCATTTTTACAAGTGACTATATGTTTTGTTCTTCAACTTCATTTTGCAAATAAAAATTCGTTAAAAAAAGATCAAAATTTTATCCTTTCTTACAATTGCAAGGAATGATAATTACACAATGTTGAAAAATAATAAAATAATACATACATACATACATGTTAGTCTTCGAGAAATTTTTAACAAGAAAAATAAAATTGCGTCGGAATATTTCATACCGTCGGTAAATTTTTAAAAAACTAAAATTTTTTGGAAATTTTCAATTTAATTAAAATATTTAGAATTTATAATTAATTAATTAATTAATTAATAATTAATTTGTTATGCTGGGTTTGTAATATGAATGTAATAAATGAGTAATATTATACAGTATTACAAATTTTCAAATTCCTGTTGTTTTTCTAATTATAATTTATTTAAATTTTAGATAGAAAAAAAAATTAATTTTTTTACATTTTATGTATAAGTCATTGTGTGTATAAGTCAAAAAAAACTTCGGTTTAAAGACTATATCGACAAATGTACTATAAAAGAATAGATCTAAACAAAACAATTGCTACTACCTATACAATACGTAAAAGTCGTAGTACTATCAATATACCTATAGTGATACAAATTAAATTAGGGACAAATAAAAAATTCAAAACATTTAGGTAATTTATTTATGAAATTATTCAAAACTTGTATTTGCGAAGAAAAAAAATATTTTATTATGTTTTAAGCTAGACAGTTTTGAATAAAATTAAAAAAAATTATAAAATTACTTGTATAACTTTTATGTTTATACGTTTGTACACATTACCTACTTATAAATTGCAATTACATATATAATATTAGATATTAGTAATTTCTTATGTAAAATATCATAAGAGTGACCTATATGTAGAATTGAAACTTATTACAAATTTTAATATGTACATAGGTATATAATTATTTGCTTACAAATGAGCAAGTGTGTTAGACGATTGAAGTTATAATTTTTCATTATAATTCATTTAATAATTTTAATTTTTTTGAGACATCTAATCCTTATCGCGTGTAAAAGGATATTTTATATACAAATACACAAATGTATGTATTTATTCTGATATATAGTGTATATGTACTTGTCGTTCGTTTGTTTTTGTACAATATTAGAATAAAGGTATAGATTATTTTTATTTTATTTTTGTTTTTATTATGAATAAACCAAAAAATGTTATAATTTATATTATTTACTACTGACCCTCATAAAATGTCCCCGGACATATAGACTTTGTGTGATTATTGAATGATAATACAAAGGTAAGAAATAACTAAAATATTTCGTTAATATCAGTATATGAACATATTATGTATCTATGTATAGGTATATGGTATTGATGGCATATAATATACATTTTTATAAAATTCTAGCATATTATAATGTTTTCGTTCGAATACTATCATGTATACATCTGTACACATGTATGTATATAGGTAACGTTTATGCGGACGTAATGTTAAATGTTAAAATAATGACCTCACATAGTGTTGTATATAGTGTTGGCTTGGAATAGGAAAGACTTGAAAAGCCCATAAACATCATCATAAAAAAACCCAAAAAAGTGAAACTTTTGTCAAGAAGTTGAGAAAAAAAAAATGAAAACTGATTATAAAGGAGTGCTACAATGATCATCATACAATACGTATAAGAGTATCTACCTTATATTGTATACAAGTATGTAAGTATATAACATATAATACGTATGTAATATGGACAATAAGTTAAATGTTGGTATTGAGCCAGAAAACAAGTTAAAAGTTGAAGAATAACTAAAAAAATGTCGCGTCAAGATAAGACCTTATTCTGAAGGCGCCATACAAAAATAACTATATAGAGATATACTGATGTTATATTCATTGTACTTTATATATGTACATATGTATGTTGAATAAGGTAAAGAAATGGATTTTTTTTATACGTATATGTGTGTACTAATTGATAAATGTGGATATCTGCAATATTAAAGGAATGTCATGTTATGTTTGTGTTCACATTTGAATTCTATCAGAATTATTATTATATACATTTTATAATATACATTGAATATACTTATGGATATTTACGTTTGAACCACCTATGAATCCTGTAATAATCCATATTAAAACCTATGTCCACTATCCTTCATGCATATATAAAACGGTGTTGTGTATATAGATATTTTCAACTAAAAATGTTCAAAAATTTTTTGAACGTACTAATACTATATGTATATACGTAAATATTAATATCAAAGAAAAGATAAGGAATCGGTCAAAAAGGGTTATTATAAAATAAAATTACAATCAAAACAAACGAAAGAACTAAAAACAGAAAAAAAAAGCAAAAAAAAAAAAAAATTCAACAGTGGTCGAATTCCATTAAACTTTCTTTTATTATATGAGGAGATTCTTTTTATTTTTCATTATTATATAGTCTTCATCTCCATTAATCTGAATATTATGTGTATTTATATACGTATACTATATGATCACTAGAAGATATATAGTGTAAAATGTTGTCATCATTATTGCTGGTTAAATAACCATTTAACGTTCTATCGTCTTGAAATAATTTTTCATTTGCATCATGCACCTGATGAAAAATGGTAGAGAATAAAGGCGTGAGATCACAGCAGGTTATAAGCAGCACAGCAGGAGTTCTTTTTAATGGTGATAATATTATGATGATGATGATAATGATGATGAAGCTTTAATCATTCAGGCGTGGTCAAAAAATAAATAATTTAGAAACGAGTTAATTTGTCAAAAATAATTTTCAAATTAATTATAAAAAATTATATGATTATGCACATTATCTTTTTTTTAAAAAATACAAAAATTTTAAAGTTATAAAATATGAAATGATTTTATAGTTCATTTGAAAACAAAATTTTTTTAACAATTAACATATAAATAATATTTTATGCAAAATTAATTAGTAAATTAGTTTGTGTATATGAATTGTGTATGAATTGATCCTGATAATGTTTCAAAATATGTTCCTGTAGTAAACTAATTTTTATTTAAATTTATTTTTTTAGATTTTTATAACTTTAAATCTAAAATAAAAATTTATATGTACCTTATGCCTATACGTATACCTACTTAGTTTCAATACTAACACAGTTTTTAAAGAATAAAATCAATATTTTTTTTTTAATTTATAACTAAACTAAATCTCATTTAGCAGCATAACTGCATATAGATTTATTTAATAATTACGACTTAAAAATTTAAGTAATAAAATTTTTTCAAAAAATTAGCTAAATTAATGAACATTCAAAAACAGGCGCATGAATCATTGCTGTTTCATCTTTATTTTTATGTTTTCATCAGAATTATTTCATAGCATAGTTATATACGACGAGTATTATAATAAAAATTTTTAACCATTTCACTTTTAAAATTGCAAAAATGCAACAAAAAATAGACTTTTATCTTTTCAAAATTAAAATGCCACCCATCACAAATCACAAAATTACGAAGAAAACAATTTTTCACCACAATTTTCTAGATTTTTGTATAACATAAAATTTACAATGCGAGTGTTATAATATGCACTTTAAAATAATTTTCATTTTAATTTATTTTTATTTTTGGTATCCGAATTCTAAGAAGATTATACAATTTGACTCAACTTGTGTGGTGGTCAGTGTTCTATTAATGTTTAATTTAAATTTACATACGTTTAATTTAAATTCACACATATAGTACAGTAACAGAAATTCATTTGAATAAATCATGAATTTACCACACATAGTGCGAGGTGTAAATTAGTTTGAAAATTTTAAAAAATTGAGTTTTCACATTTTATTGTCCACTTGTTTATTTATTTATTTATTATTATTTTTTAAATATTATATTAAACATTAAATTGAGATTAAAATTTTGGATATTAGAAAAAATATTCATGATATTTTTTTCAATCTTGTTGCATTTTTTTAATAAAATATACTTTTCTTCTTATTATTAGTTCACTATTAATAATAGTAGTTGGTAAATATACCAAATAACAAATAATAAGGACATGAATGAAGTGAAATTTTGATTCAATAAAAATTTTGTAGAATATTATTTCTTTTGTAATATAATACAAAAAAATAAGATCTAAATAGATTATCTAACTCTTTTTAAAACGAAATAAAAATATAATTATAGTGTTCCTATAGTTTCCTGTCATATAATTTTTTGTTTTATTAATGTACCTACACTTATTAATAATTAAAAATTACAACTTTGTTTATGACGAATAGCTATATGTCAAAAGCAAATATATTTATGTATAGTACTGATAGTACGTAGTACATAAGTAAGGGAAATCATATTAAAATATTAAGAATTTCTATACCTTTTTCGTATAAAGAGAATATAAGGTTATATTGGTTATATGATGCTAAATTACAAAAATTTTTCGATGTCTAGTCATCAGTCGGGTTCCAGGACGCCATACACTCATAATCCAATTAGGTCTCTTTAAATAGTTAAAAGTTATCATTGATCCGAAAATTTTTTTTTTTGAACTAAAGTCATATCAGTTTTTTTTAATGGTAAATTTTTGTCATTACAGAAAAATCTCTAGTACATACATATGTATATACATATACATAAGTATAAGTGCATGGATATATATGATTGTACAGTTTAAAGAAAATAATATTGACCTGACTTTTAAGACATCACATCATGAATGAAATCTCCTGTACATGTACCTAAATGCGAGTGTAAAATATTCATCTGAAGTATAATTATGTAGTTTAGTGTCGTGGTTTAGTTTAGAAAAAATGGAATGTTGGAGGAAAAATAAAAAAAAACTTTTCCAAAAAAAAGGTCAAAAACAAATCATTAAATGTTTTATGACTACTGGATTTTATCATATTTTTCCTGTCTGTCCATCTATACAACAGGTACATAAATTCGTAAATGAAAAATAAAAATGAATGTGTCAGCAATCAGTCAGTCAGTACATACACTTTAATTTAAATCCAATGAGATATTAATTGATTTTAAATTTTGTCGATCTACTAAATACCTAACATACAAGTAATATATAATTTGGGACTAAGTCATACGAAATTTTTAAATACACATTTGTTTGATAATGTATAATAATAAACGTGTTTTGGAAACATTTAAATTTAATTTTGAATTTTTATTGAACATTTTTATTCCTTCTAAAGTTTGAGTAATGCCATTACATTATGCGTATAGGCAGGCAGGTTAGGTATATATAAAATTGCAACATTATAATGAACACGTTAAATGACATTTATATTTATATTGTAGGCACTAATAATGTGCTGAATCTGAATGCTGGTATGGAAATGAAAATAAAGAGTTTGAATGACATATGATGGTGGCAAAGTAAGCAATCCGTAAAAATGTTCCGAAAATGATTTAAAAAAATGAGCAATTTTAATTAATAATATAAAAACGGATGTCATTATTCATAAAATTATACTTCAAACAAAGTCAGTAGCAATTAAAAAATGCTAGCAAGTAGGTATATGCAATGTATACTACATATATTTATATATCTAGACATACATACATTAAGTGTATAGATGGAATTATATTAATATTGCATATATGATTGCTTATATATTTTGTCAGTATAGTAAAGGTAGATCGTAGAACTATGACCTTTTCCGTAATACATTCTTCTTCTTCTTCTTCTTTTTTCATAATTGTAAATTATAAAAGCTTTTGTTCTTTGTTTATTATTTCCTATACATATTGAAATCTGTATGTTTAAATTCGCCTATATACTACATACTAGCACAGGTGATGGTCAAGAATATCAACATCAGAGAATTCAAAATTCACTCAATCTTAACATGAGATTAATGTTAAAATGATGCATTATTGTTTTGTTTTGTGAATTTACAACACAACATCATAAGCATGTTTAAAACACTTCAAAACATTGATTCATTTTTTTTTCTTCCTCAATTTTTTTTTGTATTCTAAATGACGTTGAACTAAGAGTTAATTAAACACTATAAAAAAAAGTTGCAATTCATGTAAAATATGAAATGAATGTTTGTACGGATGATGAAATCTCATCACTAGATAACTCTTATATGTATAGGTACATGCGTCTATGTAAATATAGTATAGTCGTATACAATGCATTATGCATTATTAATATTTTGATTATACACATTTCATTTTAAACGTAAATATGAGTGCAAAGTCCGATCAGTCAAGTGTAAAAGTCTGGATTCTGATTTTTAACAAAACCGACGTGTACGTATTATATGGATATATGGATGTACAACTGTAGTACACATGTAGTGTAATAAGTATAATAGTAATGTGTAGTATAGAGTATGAGTATATGTAAGTGATTCACACGTCATATAAAGTGAAGATTATGCGATGGATGTATACAAATGACATGATACCTTCATCGATGAATGAGCATGTTATCTTTTGTTTTTATCGTCGTTTTTACAATTCTTCCAATTGAAATTATATGGTGTTTTCTGAATTGTATTTCAAGCACTTGAATATTTTCACTCGGAATGACTATACTCGTATATTAATTTTTAATAAGTAGATGTCAGGATGTTCGTTAAAAAATGTTTTTTTTTTGTTCTTTATTTTTAATTAATTTTAAATTATTGCAAAAAAACTCAATTTTTGTTAAACAAAGAATGTTGAGTTTAAGTTAAGTTCCAATTCGCTAAAACTGTTAAGAATAGAAAAATATAAAAAAAAACTTACTCGGATGAACATCATGACCATGACAATCCAAATCTAAATGATGGTTCATAACCAATGAAGGTTGTACTAATCCACCTTGATGATTGTGCAATGGTAATTGGTGTGCCAAATGGCCACCGATCTCTGCCATTACCATATATGCGCTTAATTACCTATTTTATAAACACTGAGTTTTATCTTATTTATATTTAAGATAAATAAAGGCAGTAGCTATGTTTTAGGTTACACAAAAAAGCTACTATATATAACTACTACTGTACTCGAGAAAACACTTTTTAAAGTTTGATTTTAAAATAATAATAGATAGGTATATAGGTATTTATATACATACGTATATACCTATAAATATAATTTAGGATCCAATTTCTATGAGCTATATTTAGGTGTACATAGGTATAAACTTTTTCTGTACAGTGTAATTGAGTTATATCCTAATTTATCGTAATATTTTTTTACACGCCATCAAGAATATCTAAGCAAAAAATATTTGATACACATTTTCAGGATATAATTATGAGCAATTTTATAAAGTTGAATTTGTTGTTTTTCATCATTATAGATTTTATGTGTAGTATATTGGATGTTTTTGTTTACTTTTTTCCATCATTTAAGGCACTTTTAACTTAATTAGAAATATAATTTTTTTTCTTTTTTTAATTTAGTTAACTATAACAATTACATACATATGTTCAATATACTATAGATTGAATTAAAAAACCAAAAAACTAAAATATTAATAATTCCGATAAATAAAAATATTATTTACAAAAAAAATTTTTTTTTAATAAACAAAAACTTTGCACATATCTATTCACTTTTTGTCTAAAATTATTATTTTTGTCAAAACACTTATGATAATAAAAGCAAATAATGGTGTTGAGCTCTTTTCATAAATTCTGAATAAACAATAAATGCGCGTTTTAAACACGTTTATTCACAGCAATGTTTACTACTCAATAATAACCCCGCCAACGTTCAGGGAACAACTAACCGGTGTTGTTGCCGCGTTCGTCTGGGAAATGCTCTGTTGCCTCTTTTCATTCTGCTAACAAATACTATTATCCAGGGAAATATCGTAAACATATACGTATATATATTCTCTATTCGATTTACAAACACACCTTTAATTGAAATACCTGAGCCATTGTGAATAAAATTCGTGTATGAATTGTATTATTCTAATGCCAATATATCAGACCTCCCTCCGCCTATCCACTTGATATTTTTATATTCTTGTTGTTAAACTTGTTTCAATAAAAACGTAAAACATAAAGTAAAAAGAACAGCGGGTAAGGTAAGCTGGTGTGGTTCGTTACAATTCGGAAAAGGAATGGGTGTGTGACTCTGACTGTATCACAGTGAATTTATTTTTTTTTCTTTTTAAAATTTTTTAAAAACAACATGAATTTAAAGTTATCACTTTTTGATAAAGTTACGAAAATTCTGTACACTTTTTTAATATGTAAACTAATGTGAACTCACGAATCTGAAAGTTTACGATGCAAAGCTACACTCCAGTTAGGTACCATATTGCGGTTTATATGTGTAGTATAATATCTACGAGCTACGACAGACAATTTCAGTATGAAGATTTTCAGATAGGAACATAATATTAATAAAATTCAAGTAGAGAAGAGTTCAAGAGATTTTGAAAGTTGAGTTGAAAATCCACAAATATGGCGATAGAACAGGCCAATAACGGAATGAAGTGCGCGTGCGAGTAGCAAGTCACATGGATATAAATTTTTGATTGGCTAACAGAAGATCGATTTGTTTTCATTGCAACAAAAATTCATTGCATGCGTAAATTCGAAATTGATGGAATTGTGCGGAGGATGGGTTTCGAAAATTGGTACATATTTTATTTTTTACCACCCATTATACATCTTTGAAAATCATATGATATGTAATGCATTTTAAATAAAAATAGGGGAAAAATAAAAAGAAACAACGATTGTCAACCGTAAAGAATTTAAGAGATATGTGACTGTGTATTCATATAAATAAATGTATATGAATAATGAATAGCATTTGTACAAGTCGTACGTATAGGCACAGGAACAGGCATGTAAAATATATAGGTATAGTACAATTTCGAATTACAAATAATATTTTTGTTTATGTTTAAAAAATTTATTAACACAATGTAGGGAAGAGTAAGAGCGGTAAATATCGTAAATTTGTTTTTTGTGAATTCATGAGAATATTGGAGCCAAACTATGTAACTACAAGCCTGTTGAGACTTCTGTGCACGTTTCATCTTTGTCACGTTTTTTCACGTTACCAGAACCACCAGAACACATTTACATATAGTATAAAAGTAAAATGTAGGATGTAGATACTTATGTACATGGATAAAATATAAGCAGTTTAAATTCTATATAAGAAAACATTTTAGGTTAAAATTTTTTTTAACAAAAAATATAAAAAACAGGAGAAGAATACATATATACATTACATATATCTCAGTATGTATAGCTATTACTATATATAAAAAGAGGTGAAAAGCCGAAGCTAAAAATATGAATCGATTTTGAATAAAGTTACGGTTGCGTGTAGAGTAGTGAAGGTATCAAGCAAACTCGCAACCGTTTAATTTTGTACAAAATGGTTGTATTGTTGTTCATTTTCATCTGTATTATTATATCCTTTTTGTTATTATTTCTGGATGTTTATTTTCAAGAAATGTTTTTATTTATTTTTGCACATTTTTTTTATTTTTTCTTACATTTATATTTTAATGTGTTTATTTATATAGTTTAAAAACGAGAAAAAAAAAGAAATGCAAGATTTACATTTTGGAGCAATAAATAAAATTTAAATTCGAGTTCAGTAACTTAACGCATTTTTGGGTATCCAAATACTTATAAAGAAAATGCAAATTTTGTTCGATAAATAAAAATGTACGTAATATATATACAACGAAGTTATGTATATATATAAACATAAACATATGAAGGTATTAAATATACGTATTTATATGTATACATTATAATATATTTATTTGATTATATAACTATGCAAGCATAAATGCATTAACAAAAATAAAGTAACATATGAAAAAAGGATTTTAAATTCTTATTGAAATTTATTTTTGTATATAAAATTTTTTTATTGAATTTGATTGAATTTTAAGAAAAATTTTGAGATCAAAAGTATACTAATATTTACGTCCTTTATTAAATATAATTGTTGTGCAGACTCGAAACTAATTTATGAATTGTCTGACTTATCTATACATTTTCAATTATTTATGTAGATATATCCATAAGTTTTTTCAGAAATTTTCTCATAATTACATATTTGAAAAATGAGCAAATACTATGTAGGTATATAATCTACCTATATTATGCACATAAATGAATTAAATATGAAATGTATTAATTTTGCTATCTAATAATCTTTCTAGACATTGCTAATTCAAATATTCAAGATTGTAATTTTTCATTATTTTTTAAATATTTCTGTTGTGCTGTAAAATATTCTATTTAAAAATATATTATTCTAATTTATATTTGCACACAATATTCTAATAATTTACAAGTAACATTATTAATATTATTCTTTATCCTCTATTCTTTATATGTATTAAAAAAAAACATTTATATCATGCATAAATATGTACATTTTATATTTTATATAGGTATAAAGTGTCTGAAATATTTACATAATCTAAATTATTTTTCTTTGATTTTCTTGTTTTGCATATTTTACATACATACAACATTAAAATTTTTATAATAATAGTAATGATAATTATTAGTAGATGTAGATTAAACAGTAGTATATAATTATTGTATTAAATAATTTAATTTTATTTTTGGTTTTGTTTTGCTTTTATTTGTATTCGTATTTGTATATTTGTTTTCATTATTGTTTTTGTTTTTCATTTTATGTAATTATTTCATTCTTTTCATGTATTATAATGATATACATACATATGTAAATGAAGTTATATTATATTTCGTATGAACTTTATCTGATTGCGTGCACATTTATTTCTGAATTTAAATACTTATACTTAGTTATTATTATTGTGAAAATAATGAAAAAAAAAATTATATATATAGGTACATATTTAACATCTTCATTTATATTCTTTTCGACGCTGAATTAATAATGTAGATATATGTATAAAAGTAAATATATAGCTATATAGGTCTACATTATATGTATTATAGGGTAACGAAGCCTATTACCGGCCACCTTCCTATTATCGGCCAACAGTTCTAAAAATCGAAAAAAAATTATAAGGATAACGGTATTATTTGTAACTGTTTTTTTCTAACTATAGGCATTTAACATTTTAATAATTAGATAATAAAAAATTGCCGTGTGCAATAATTCATTTGCGTTTTTTGGCTCAATCTATATGAACGATTAATAGAAAGTAGTAAAACATTGTTTTTTTCTTAAGATACATAAGTTCACCAAAAAGAGTTCAAAAGTGTTTTGTAAAGTGATAAATACAATTTATAATTTTTAATAGGTAAAGAATACTTTAAATTGAGTAAGTAATTCTTCAAATATTTAAAATTTTTATTAATTATATTAATTTTTGCGCGTCCGGTAATAGAAAATAAAATAAGCAGTGCTCTGCTCTCTAATTATCGGCCGCTGGTGGTTTTTTAAACCATGGTTTTTTCTTATCGGTCACCTAACTACAGTACATGCTCGGTAATTTCAACTAATAAAAACCAGCCTTGTTGAAATTTCAGAACAGTTGAAATCACAGGACAAGTGAAAACTTCATATCATTAGCACTATTTTAAACAAAAATACAAAAATAATACTCGCATAGCTATGTATTTTGACTTTTTTCTATATGTTTACATAAAAGAAAAAACAAACTGTACATTCAATTTAAAGAAATATAATATTTGAAAATATAAATATAATATTTAGAGAGTAAATCTTAATACATATAAGTTTTAATGTTGATACTTTTTATCGGGTGTTTTCTTTAAAAAAATCTATAAGGCATGTTTTCCAGGCTTTTATTGAGCTCATTTTATTGATTGCATCCTCTTTGAGTTTTTGAATAACTGTGCTGTGATGTCGTAAGAAACATAGTTTTGTGTAGCCCACTTAATGCCCATATCAATTGCTTGAACGGCATCAGAATGTTTTATTTTCTCAAGGTCTTCCACCTCTTCTTCATCTTCATATAAATTACTGTCATTATCATCATTTTCAACGTCAAAAATTAGTTCACTCAATTCATTCTCCAAATATTTTTCAGAAACGTTTAGATAGATTTATTTTTATGTACCAAATCACGAAAGTTGAAACTACAGAGCAGTTCTGATATTTGTGGTTGAAACTATAGAATAGTTAATGTTGAACGCTTAAGTGTTGAAAAGATCGAGAGTTGAAACTATGGGGGTTGAAATTGTCGAGTTTGTACTGTATTTCTATTTGCTACTGTTTCGTTTGTTTTCATTATTTTTTTTTATTCATTTTTTACTTTCACATAATTTTGTTTGTTTGATAAAGTTTTTTTTTCCAAATTTGTTAAAGTTTATTTAAAGTTTGGTTTATTGATATTCACTAGATTCATATTTTTCTGTTGGCCGATAATGGGAACCAATTTGGCCGATAATAGGAAAAAAGTGGCCGATAATTGGAAAAAAGGATCCATTTTGGTTTAAATGATAAAATAATAATAAAAAAATTGAAATTATGAAATAAACTGTTAATAAGTAAAAACTTAAAACTTAAACTTAATTATCGAAATTATTTAATTTTCTTCAAAATTATTTTTTTCCATGAAAAATAAAATTCAATTTAGCAAATTCGTTAAGTGGCCGGTAATAGGGACTGTTACCCTATGTATATGTGATGTATATAGCAGATTATAATGCAAGAATATTAAAATAATATTTAACATTTTATGCATACGCACTTATTGAAGGTACCTACAGGTGCTTATACAATTCAACTTATACATATAGATATATGTTTATAAGGTGATATAAGCATGGGATATTTACAGTAGAGGTAAAATTTACGGGACAATTTTTAAATACTACATATATAAATCATTTACATGTTCATGCATATATGTATATCTATCTGTGCAAACAATTTTGAATTTTAAAAGGATATAATTGACTGAATATTTTTTTTTTAAAAACATTATTATTAACATATATTTTCTTTTTGTCTCATAATGATTAGTATATTGATTAGTCAATTTCTTCTACAAAAAATTTTTGAATTTCAGAAGAAATCAAAATTCTTACTTGAGTTCAAATACATCATGTTTGCAGTATTTTAAAAGCTTTTTTAAGTAATTAAACACTTCTCCATATCAAAAAGTTCTACAAAACTTCGAATCTCTAATTTAGAATTGTATTATTTTTTCGAGTACATTTCTTTTGTCTTGTACTGTGAATTAAATTTTTTTTTGTTATAAATATAAAAAATATACGATTACACAATAAAATAATTTTAATTACATATAGGTATTTCTTTGTTATTTGTATATATAAGAATAAGTGGTTTAATTTCAATTTAGTCAATATAGATATCACTTTGAGAAGTTATACGTATACAACTAATTTTCCAACAATATCAAGCATGAAATATAAAGTTTAACATATTTCGATTTTTTATTTGTTGAGTCTTTATAGTTAAGTGCAGAGTTTTGTAACAAGTATATATGTACACATTATTTAATGTTCATATACATGCACTCGTATATATGTATGTATGTAATACCAGTAATACATATATAATTAGGTATTAAAATAATTTAAAAAAAAAATATAACAGAACAGAACAATAAAATATTAAATAATTATTTACATAATATACATATTTTGATGTACTCATTACTTCCAGATATGTATGTACATACGTATGGGTGCGTGATATAAAATTAACAAAATTTATTAAAGCGGTAGTTAATTTCTTGTATTGAATACGATATAACAATATAATTAGTTATAATATTTCAATAAATCATCAGATATTATATACACACATAAACAAATTTAAAATAATTTCCTTAAGATTATCTGATTAAATTTCTTATTCTATACCAGAATATAGGTAGTTTGCTATATTATTATAATCATTTAATGTATATGAATTTTCCTATATGTATGTGTTCATATGTATTTTTTTATAATAATAAGACAAGCATAAATGCAATAATCATAATAATAATGGCATAATATCAACACAATTGAATGTAATATAAATGCCACACAAATAAATCATATATAAAAGTGTCTGTAAGGCATTCAACTGGAAGGTATTTTTGGGTTTATGAAAAAAGCTATTATACGAAATAGTAATTTTTGAAAATATGAAAACAATGTACAATATGTACCATAATATACGAAAAGTTAATTTTTTTTTATGGTCAATGATATAAAAAATTGGGTATATTTATTCGATGTGTAAGCCTTGTACGTATGATATAGTCATATACATATATATAATATATATGCACATACTTACATATATTTCTATACACAGAAACTCTTGTTTTTGACTTTTGCATCTACGACTATA
This sequence comes from Villa cingulata, assembly GCA_951394055.1. Lineage (NCBI taxonomy): Eukaryota > Metazoa > Arthropoda > Insecta > Diptera > Bombyliidae > Villa > Villa cingulata. Next base: position 34,026,767 of record OX596018.1, on the reverse strand, counting down.
CGAGTATGTAATATAATACTTACCTAAAAAACATATACAAAAAGTTTTATGGTACTTCTGTTATGATTTGTGCTTAATCGATCAATAAAAAATTGCTCAACGAATTAGAAATTGTGACTACAAGCAAATAGTGAAAAAAAAACAATATATCCAAAAATAAAAGGAAACTATACTGCATACTTTTGTATATATACGAGTGCATATGTGCGATATGTAATCTATATGTAATATGTGTATAAATAAATACACATATAGAAATATTAACAAAAATATAAAATATACATGTGTAAAGTCAAGAATAAAAGAAAAGGGAGTTTAATTGTGTATGTAGTGTTTAACTTGTCATTGCCATATTTTATAAATCACACATGGATTAACACCTTATAATCATCCTTTTAAGTAAATTGAAATTAAAAATTATATGTCTATACAAATATATAATACCCCTTTTGTTACATACATTTTGTTTGTTAATATTTATAATTGTATATGGGGAAATATTGATTTTCAATGTTATGCAATTAGTTAATTGAATCAAGTGATTTACGCATGCTCAATGTAATGGAACTAAATATTATTATTATTATTTTTTTGTTCTTTTATTGTGAAAGATTTTGAGAAAAAAAAAGTATTTACACGCAATTATATAACTATAGATAGATGTACTCTTCTCTATACGTATATGCGAAAGCTGAAGAAAAACATTGATATAATGTGTGCATCTGCATATATCCACTATTATCCTTCTTGAAACTACTTTCTTGTTTTAATTTTAATTTAATATTCAGCCAGATATGTACATACTAATATCTTTTAAAATATAAATACAAATCGAAATAGGAAACAATTCAAATGGCAATTTCATTTATGTTTTAAAATTAAAAAAAAATTCCATAGTATTGATAGTATTCTGATTTTTCAAAATATAAACCAAAAAACGAATTTCTTGTACAATGTATATATGTATAAAATCTGTGTCTATAATTAATTATATATTTGTTCAAGTGTATTTTTTATGGGCATATCCATAGAAATAGAATAATAAATTGAATATTTAAGAAAATTGTAGCAAATTTTAATCTGTTGAATATTCCATGATGATTTATTGAAAAAAAAATGTTCACGTAAATACATGCACAGTACATATTTCTTGTATCATACATTATCTCTATATATAGTTATAATGCAGTGCAGTTAATAGTATTTAAATAACAAAAATATAATTGAAATATTTATACAGGTGTATATAGAGAGTAAGATACATAAATAATCATAATATAAATATGATTCACAAGTTATTGTTTTGTATATATAAACACATATGAACACTATATACATATATGTATGTACAAAACAGAGTTATGTGCACCCGTGAAAATGAAAATATGTGTGTAGACAGTATATATATACAATATATATATGGATTTGTTTTATGAAAAAAGGTAGAAAAAAAAATCCTTGTTTATTATCACCTTTATACATAAATGAAAACAAGTTAAATAGTCTAATATTTTAGCATAGTAAAAGTGTCTTTCTACATGTGTTCTCGCGGTAATGCTAAAAATGAAAATAAAATAAAAAAAACAACAAGTGAAATAAACGAAACAGGACCAGCCAATGGCTGCCATAGTTTAATTTCCTTAATGGATATCGATCCCACGCGATAGTATAAGTATATATGATATGTATATATATTTCATAAAAAAAGGGTAACATAATAACGTTCATGTACCTACATTTATATGTACATATATATTATATACATACTTTTGCATAAATAACATATATGTATGTATACGTCTGTTAATAAAATGTATATTTAGGTGTAAACATACATATGTAATTGTATAAATATACAAATATATTATATATTCTATTTTCTATTTTTTTTTATCTATTTTTTATTTCAACGTTTATTCTCATCATATTTACCTGGCAGCAAGGAATATTTTATTTTTGCCCTTGATGTTATATTGTTGCTCTATGGCTGAACTGTTTCTTTTAGTAATATGGGATATACATACATGTATTTATTTTTTTTTTTACTTTTTTTTTTTTAAATTTTGATCCCAAAAGTTTAACCCTTTTTCTTTGATTATCCCAACATCATCATCATCATTATCATCAACATTTTTATATATTTTTTTATATATTAGATATATATATAGATATATCCATTATATTTATAGTAATAAAGTAAAATGCATATTATGATATATGTTAGATATAAATACAAAAAAAAAAGAAATTAAGGATAAAAGTGAAACACGCAAATGAAAATGAAAGCTTAAAAATACTTAAATGAACTGAACATTTTATGTTGAAAAGGACGGTTTTTTAAACTAAAATATATGTACATATGTAATATGTAAATATTTACCATCTAATATAATAAGAAAACTTCAAGTGTGTATACTATATATATCATTGTAATAGTTTCTCTTGTTTATGTGATAGAGAAAACGATTTGAATTAAATCCGAAATTTATATTTATTGTAAACTGCTATAAAATTTAAATTTTGGATTACAACTATACATATGTATATGTACGTGACAGTTTGATTCATGTGTTACGCAATGCACAAACATTTTTATTTAAATTTTTGTTCGATTGAAGAAAACTTTGTTTGTAATTCAAAATTACGATATTTACATGTAAATTGAAAATTCGCAGTATTGCAATTTTTGTTCATCTATACATATGTATCACATATATGTATTTACAATAAATTTGGACAAGTTTAAAAAAATTTTTACTGTCAAAACATTAATTCAAAAGAGAAGAAACGAAATGAAAAAAAAAGTGGAAGAAAAATAAAAATGTATGCATGTAAATAGGAATTAAAATGTCGTGAATGTCAGACAAAATTAATTCACATTGACGAATTATTTTTTTTCCTTTTTTGTGATATATTTTGTATCTGTATATTTATTATCTAGATATCTATATACTTATGACTTATGTGCATATGTATGTATGTATGTATGTATATAAAAAAATTTTAAATTAGAATACCAATTTTCATTTAATAATCTGATATTTTCTTGTGTTTTTGATGAAAAAAATAATGTAGTATATAATAATTGAAATTAGGCATATTTATACTTCAAATATATGAAAATTTGTTATTATATGATTGATATTTATAAATGTCCTTATGAATGTAAAAGAAATGAAAAAATATTCAAATATTAAAAGATATAGTTAATAAAATTCACAAAAATATTTTTAAAATTTTCCAAAATGTACACATTTTTCAGGAAAATTCAATTTAAAGAGGAATGAAAAAACCATCAAACACAGAACACAGTTTTCTTTATATTGCATATTTACGAGTATGAGTAATGTGATAAATAATTTATGAGTTTTCCTTTGAAAAAAATGTAAATATGTATACATATACATTTTTATAATATGTCAGTGCAATATGTAAATTTGAACATTTAAATTTGTTTTTCGTTTTCATTTAATTATTTTAAATTTTAATGAAAATTCCTTAAAAAAAATAAATTTTATAAATATGAATATTTTCGTGTTTTTAAATCATTTAAAGAAAAGATAGAATAAATGGTATGGTATACTGGAAATTGTTCTTAAAATGTAGATTTTACTTACACTTACATATTATATATTTTTTGAAAAAAGTTATTTGAAGATGTAAAAGATTAAGCTCTCATACAATTTTGTAAAAACTTAGGATGATATATGTATATATAAACATTTTTTTTATATAGAACAGAAACACGCTGAATTCTATGTACTTCAGTATACACACCTTATATTTTCATTAGAAAATTACATAAACAAATTTTTTCTTTTTGATTTTGAAGGCCATAACATTTATATACATAAGAAGTAATAAGTGTATAAGAAGTTTTAGATTTTTATAAATTTATATGAGTTTCATTTTTTCAAAAAAAAAAAAAAAAAAAAAAAAATGTAATTAAAAAAGTATAACGAATTTTCTAGTAAAGATTAAAATGAATTTTATTATAATGAATAAATATTTGAGCACATACATACATATACTTCTGTGTCTTTTGTACATATTTTTATAAAATAAAATAAAAATATAAATTATATAAGAAAAGTGAAAAATACATATGTTACACGAAAGAAAAAAGAAAAATAATACACCGACATAAATAAAAAGTTTTTGAAAAACCAAAAACCGAAAAGACTAAAAAAAAATGTCAACAAATTTTTGATTACGATGGCGCCGACATTATCTAAAATTCAAAGACATTTTGTTCGGAATTTGATTATGTATTATTCGTTTATACATAAGTATATGAATAAAAACGGAAATTCCTTTACTCGTATTCATATGTGGTTTTTTATAAGATTTCTTTTTTTCCTACTTATATATGTACATATGAGTATGTGTATGTGATTTGAATACCTTAAGATAAAATTTTAATTCTTTATACTCATATGAGTGTACTATGTATGTATACATTTACGAGTATATGTGTCTAATACCTATACCTAGCTAGCATCATCAAATTTGTATTTGAAAAGTAAAAAAAAACTATAATAAAACAAAAACCAAATAATTAAATTATTTAAGATATTTGAGCATTAAATTAAAAAACTTTTCTTTCTTCCACGTGTAATACTGTATCTATACGTTGTACAAGTTTTTTTAACTACAGGTACATAGGATAATAAAAAATGTGATGATGTACTAAATTCAAAATTAAAAAAATATTTTCTTTTCATTTATCATTAGATTACTTTGATTTGCATACAAAATTAAAGATTATACAATTACGTTGACTCCACACATGTATGTGGATAAATATACCTTACAGTACACATACACATATACGAATATTTTAAAATCGTTATTTGTCATATGTGCATATGATTCTTCGCACACGAAAACATATGTACATATAAGTACATACACTTACATTTGTACATATGTAGTAGAATTAAAATCAAAAATAATTATTTTCAAATATATAATGTAAGACAATAATCTATACAAATTTTTTTTGGATAAATTTACAGATGCATTTTGATACAAAGTTCGTTGATATATGTGTGTACATATAAAAAGTCAACCAGAAATATGAAGATAAATATAATAAAATAAGCATGACAAAAATATTATAGCAAATTAAAAAAAAATATTTAAAAATAAAAAAAAATTAAAAATAAATTTTTGTTTTTGTGACAATTTGTTGTTATTTATGAATTTTAGATTAGCTTAATTGAGCTCTTAAAGGTGAGCTCGTAAAATATGCTGCTTGCAACAAAGACTATTCAACTGATTTTTATACATTATACTTTTATGTACATATGTTATGTTTCATATTATTATATAGTACGAAATGTACCTATATTGGTATATTCGTGTATCCATCGGATTATATCTTATTTTTCTTTTTTGATATGGAAAAAAAATTAATGATGTAGTTTGCATAGAGGTGACAAGATACTGAATACAGGAGACATCAAAAAATGTACATATACAAAATAATAAATAGAAATGAAAAATAAAAGAAGTAAAAGTAAAACAAAAGAAAAATATAAAAAATATATGTAAAAAATATATTTTTTTTGTACAAATCTACATATTCCTTATATGTACATATATGTTAGCTATAATGAATAAAAAACAAACTTGTTTCTTATCTTTATGGTTGTATGAATATGTATATGCATATATGTTCGTATATACATACATAATATAAGAGGTGCACTCATACGATTAAAAAAAAACCACAAAGACAGTAGAATTAAAAATAAACTAAAAAAAAACAAAATTTTGAAAAATAATAATAAGAAAAACAAACAAACAAACAAAATTTGTCATATAATTAATAACAACATTAACGAATCGTATATATGGTATTTATATAGATTTGTATATTTAGCTCTGTATGTATAAAATTTAAATATTTATGTATTTATATATGTGTACATGTAGAATGAAAAACTGGTAGTCGAACGAATATATTGTGTGTAATTGTTCTATAGCTAATGCCAATATTAATAAATTGTACGAGTATAGTACATTTGAATTTAAATACATACAATACGAATACGAGTATAGAAAAATTCTAAATTTTATGTAGTATGGGGATTAGAATATGAATTATTATTATATATATATATACACACACATACCTGATTATCTATTAATATAGTATATACATATGATGAATGTCATCTATATTATTTATCTAAAATTGTTCAATGATTTCAATTACTTTACAATATGATCGGTATATCATAGTTAGGCGCCTTTTATTGAAATGAAGAAAATAAATATCTACAGGCATACTTATGTTATGTACTCGTGTATATTTGAACATATTAATATTATATTTTTAAAAACATTGTAACCAAGTTGTATAACATTTTGTAAAAAATCTTGTTTGTGGGTTGAGAATTTTAAGTATATACCATCTTCTTCACATGTGTTGTGTACATTATGTATTTTTATGATAATATAGATAGTCCTATGAAAATCAATGTAAAATGTATTAAAACTTATTTGAAAATATTTTGTTTTATTCAGATGTTCTATAATATAAATGTAATCTACGTTTACAGTAATAAGGATATAATACTATACATAACATAACTTCAAATTTCTAATTATGAAAAATATTTGTATTTCAAGTATGTATATATGATGCATATAACATTTCTGGTTTTGAATCATTTACGAAAATTATTAATTGAGTGTGTATACCGGAAAATTGCGATCATAACAAAAAATCATAAGTTATTATATATGTGTAGTTTAGTTATTCATTTTATACTTTGAAATGTAATCCAGAAAAATAAAAACAAATTGACATGAAATTCGATATGTCTTGTTTTCGTATTATGTACGAGTATGTCATCTGTTTACAATTTTTCAAAAAAGAAAATGTTATCCTTTCGGTTGAAGTAGTAAAAATATAAAATTAAAAGCAAAACCAGAAAAGAAAAAAAAAGTAATTTTTTTAAGTGATTTGTGTTTATATTTCATATACATTTTGCACATATCCATATAGGAAAAGAAAATATATAGCCACAATGTCACAAGAAAAAAAAAATACAGTAGTCCAGTTCAAGAGTTTTCATTATATGGCATATGTAAAAAATCCCAAAAGGATATCATTTTTGTCCATAGATTGTCATTTGAACCATTTCAAGTAGGTACTATAAATATGTATATGTATACTTGCATCCTTTATAAGTTAAATATTTTTAATATTTTTTGACTGATCTCAATTTTTATCTAAGTATGCATGTATGATAACAGTTTAAGTTATACATGCTGTAAGTTATAAAAATTTATAATCAATCGATGTATTGAAATAAATAGAGGGTGTTCTATTACAGATGGTATTTGGTTAAATTTAAATTCAATTCGTTTTTAAATGCAGATGTTTTTGTTTCTCTATCACTGCTGTTATTATCATTATGTGCAATGTGCGTGCACAATGAACGGAAAGTGTTCAAATAATTTAATTCATATAACTTCCTAGAAATGTTTACTAGCTTAAGATTTTTGAATATGAACTGAAATGCATCACATTGTAAACAATAAACTTTTTTACAAATTATTCAAGATTTACACGATGAAATAGTGTGTGTACGTGTGACATACATTAAATCAAAAAAAAAAAATTAACGTAGTAAAAAGCATATACGTAAATCGGGTAAAATGCACGCATTTCCACGTTTTATTCGGATAACATGCTTTTTACTATACATTAAGTGAATACCCTCATTAACATTTTTTGTAAAGAATTATTTTCAATTTTTTCCTTTTTCAAAATTTCCAACTAACCTACTTGTTTGATCACTAATGATTTTTAGTGATTTAGGAAGCGAAACGAAGAATGATTATTTTCAAATATTAAACCGAAACGAAAAAAACTGAAACACTTATTTAAATCTTTATAAAACTTATTATTTCTTTTATTGACAAGACAAGACAATTGCTTTACAAAATAAAATCTAAGTTTTATACAAAATAGTTATTAATTTTGTATGTATATTAACTCCACCACTGATGAGCTGACGTGAATTCGAAGATGGTTTGTACCAGTCTGATCATGGTTAGTCCTCGCTTCTCTTCATCATGCCTCGGTTCATCATTATCTCTGAAAGAAGAACAAAAAACAAAAGGAAGGACGAGGATGTTATAGTACCGTATGGCAATCATGCAGCTGCAAATTCCACAGTTTTAAAGAACAGTATTGCAATCGTGCAGATGCAAACGCTACAGTTTAAAGTACAGTAAGGCATCATGCAGATGTGAATTCCATCCAGACTTAGCATGTATATCTTTGTTTCTTATGAAACAAAGATGCATAGGAATCTACAAAGGATTTTACAATTATCCTTTGTGAAATTAATGATACAGGATGGTAAACAAAGTACCGAAGTGAGTACTGATATTCTTTAATGTATAGTTTTAGTTGCATGATTGCACGGTTTTTTTCACAATGTGATAACAAACAATGTTTGTATCAAAGGGTGCAAGTATACATATTTCATGTATATTGATCATGTGTGTAAATATGCAGGAGTTGCATATTACATTGGAATGTAATGTACACGTTTAGCATCCGCACATATGTATCTCTACAGTACATGGCCCATGAATATTTCGACAATCGACAAGGTGTTATATGTATGAAACCGATGCATGTGAGACAAAATGTACGGAGTTTGCATATATAAAAGGATATATCTGCGCAGTGCAAATATCTAGTGAACTTGTGTACATTACATATATCGACAGTATATATATATATGTTTGCATTGCATATATTAAGCTTATATATATATGCGCATAACATATATCGACAGTATTTATATATATGTTTGCATTGCATATATTAAGCCTATATATATATGCGCATAACATATATCGACAGTATTTATATATATATGTTTGCATTGCATATATTAAGCCTATATATATATATGCGCATAACATATATCGACAGTATTTATATATATATGTTTGCATTGCATATATTAAGCTTATATATATATGCGCATAACATATATCGACAGTATTTATATATATATGTTTGCATTGCATATATTAAGCTTATATATATATGCGCATAACATATATCGACAGTATTTATATATATGTTTGCATTGCATATATTAAGCTTATATATATATGCGCATAACATATATCGACAGTATTTATATATATGTTTGCATTGCATATATTAAGCCTATATATATATGCGCATTACATATATCGACAGTATATATATATATGTTTGCATTGCATATATTAAGCTTATATATATATGCGCATAACATATATCGACAGTATTTATATATATGTTTGCATTGCATATATTAAGCTTATTATATATGCGCATTACATATATCGACAATATTTATGTATATGTGAACGAACACTACTAATATGAATTTTTTTCTAAGTTCGATTTATTTTTTACTTTCTTTCTTTACTTTCGGTATAAAAACATTTATTAAGTCGGTAGACGGTAGTTATTCAAACATTTATTTCATTTAAGTCAAATCATTCAAGCAAACATTTACGCCTCGTAAAGAAAATAAATCCTATGAGATTATGGATCACGCAATAAATGGTCAACGTTAAAATGCAAATGTAAATAAAATTTAAGTGAATTGTACATACACATAAGTATATAGTACATGAAAAATATATACGTACACATAATATAGATAGATATTGCATTAAATACTTTAAAATGTGTATGCATACATATTTATGTACCTATATATGTATTTCCTTTTTGTATTTACATGCTCACGTATTTTAATTCTCTTTAGTATACACATATCAGGATAAAAATCCATATACATATATTACGTTTGTGTTATATTATCAAATTTGAAATATGTATGTATTCATATACATATAATATTTTTAAGATCCATAATACAATTACAATTTATATAACAATGAGTTATGTATACATATTAGAGGTTAAAAGATTTACACTAGTTTTACACGCTTCAAATAATTTTAATCCTATTTCATAAACAATGTTCATAATACATAATACATAATGCGTATACAATTACAATATGCTATTACATTACATATATGTATATTCATATTGTGTATTGTGTATCGTATATATATTGTAACAAAATTATTTGTTGAAGGACATTTAAATGAATGCATTGCATTAAAAGCACATTCATATATTTATACATATGTATATGATCGATAACCGATAAGTGTATTATATTTTTGGTATACAATGTAATTTTTGTTATATTTACAGTTTTTTAACTTCTTATGTTTTATTTGAAATTTCATTTACTTTGCATGTTGACATTATTTATGAATATTATGTTTAGTCTTTTCAAGTTTTAGCGCAGATATATCATTAAAAAAAACTATATAGAACCTGGATCTAGACAAAAAAGTATCTAGTAAGTGTATGCATATATGCATACGTATTGTATAAGGATAAGGGATTTATGTATTGTATTTAAATTATAAATAAAAAATTGCATGCGATCAAAAGGATTTTTTTCAAGTATGTACTTGTATATTTTGAATTTGAATAGAAAAAAATTAATGAAATGAAATGACTGTTGTTGTTAAATTAAGAAAAATCGAAAAAAAAATTCTCTGACATTCTTTAGAATTAGTATGATAAGTAAGTATTTTTTTCTAATACAACGATTTTATTGAATCATATAAATTTATTAGAACTATGCAAACAGGACAAAAGTTGAATATGTTTTCTCAACTATAACTTTGCATTTAACTTTTGCTTTTTCAAACAACATGCAATGTATTGTCCAATTTTTTTTTGCTAGTGAAACAATGAAAATCTTCTTAAGCGTTCGATTTTTGAAATACCCCACAAATGAATTGATATTTTATGTCAACTTTTCAGCATATATGAGTAAATAAAATTGAAGGTTAATTTAAAAAACAACATCAGAAATAATGTGTACATACGAACGAGAATATGTAGAATTTTTTCATTATCACTACACCCAAATAAAAGATTAATGGTTTATGAAAAGTTATTAGTTTTCTAAAATCATGTAATAAAATTCAATAATGTGGCCCGGACTATGTTATTTATTACTAATTTTAATACTGTTTGAACTTTATTTTTACTTTTAGGTGAATTATCATAATCTGTTTTTAATCAAAAGTACATACAAAATGTACACTAGTATGCATATACTATACATATGTAACATATGTAATCCTTGGAGTTTATGTGACATTATGTTCGTATATAATTTTGATCGATACGATAGATTTACTTATGCTTATACTTATATGAATTATATTTAGTATTTTATCGATAATAAAGGATAATGAAATTTTTTTTTTATTTGAATAACGTTGAAAAGCGCATTCTACAAATACATACACATTATGTAGTACAATCATTATGTTCAATATGCTTTTAAGGACCATATACATACTTTATTTTTGTAATGTAAATGTTATTAATAACATCATATGCGAGTATATACTTAAAGCAAAGATTCTTATTTTGCGGTAATGATATTACAAGCATAATCGCATATGAATAAATTATCACAATCCATATATTTATGTTTTTATTTACGGTACATGTACATATATCCATATATGTATAAAAAATTCATCCAAGAGGAGAGGGTTCTTATCAAAAGCAAATATTCAATTCCAATATTTTTACGATGCCATATGGTATTCTTAGTACGGTATGAGTTAGCAGTAAAAATCGACTGTATAGTGCTTGTATTTTTGATGTTTTCCTTTTACCCCTGATCTAAAATCATCTAGAATTAGGAAAAAAATGTTTTTATGTTTTTTTTTTATTCTTTCGTATCAAAGGAATTTTAGCTTTTCATTCATTTCGTTACGGGTTGTAGGGCTAATAAGGATTGATTGATTTTACTTGACAATATCTATATAACTAACTTACAAAAATACGTATAACACATGCATACACATAACACAAACCCAACACTCACACACATTGTATACTGCCAATACTGCATACTTGCATGCATATGTATGCAGTTAACATTCAGTGAAAATAGAAAGTTCTTTGTAGTTGCAGTAGTTTCATTATACATAAAACATAATACTATAAAGTAGACTTCGGTCACTATAAAATACCGGTAGCGTAAAGAAATTCGATGATGCACTTTGTTGTCTATGTACACGGCGATATATACACATATAAACAGACATATATGTATACTCAATGACATCAGGGTTTTAAGTTTTGAACGACATGTGTTGTTTATTCAATTCTCCAAGGGAAGTAAATTGAAATGAGAATCATACGAAAAAAAAAAACATAAATATACAACATAACTCTGGAAAGATTCAAATAATCATAAACGGGGTTGTGGGTTGAAGTGCGTTATTAGTTGATTACAGGACACATTATCATGATTATAGGGTGATATCATTGATATTATATATATACATACAGCATATATGTACATACATACCAACCAACATATCTACATTATAAATATAGTATGCAATTTGAAATTTATTCTGTTTTCTTTCTGTTTTTTTTTTCTTGGCTTAATTTTTTTTATTTTAAGTTGATCCTGATCTTAATTTATACGATAACATTGATATGCAATGAATATGTATATACAACAAGATTATATTTTCAATATTATTGGGAATGCATGAGGGTGTGTCAGATATTAATAGTTTGATTAATAGGCAGAGATTCTTTTTTTCTACTGTTAATTTGAAACAGTTTTTATTGTCTCCAGTGAATAAAGAAACCGCGGAAATAAAGGTGAAAAATATACGTATTATATGTATGAATAGTTCATTTTTATTTATATACATTTTTATTCCAAGTACAATTATCCTTTACCAGGAATTTGCTATAATTTTCTTAAGATTTAATTACGTATTAAATTATTTTTAACATGGATATTCTATATTTTATGACTCATTTACTTTGAATAAAACATACACAATATTTCTCATATTTGTATACTGATATTAAGAAATGCGCTTTCTTATGCTTATATCTTTCATCGTATATTTTCCCTCGACCACCCACAAAGATTTTTATTTTTTTGATATTTCGAATTGTTTTTTCAGTCGTTTTGATATATGTAGGTACATGTACATACATGAATTTATTCTGATATAAATATTTATATTACGTTACCGTACACATCATTTAAATACATACAGGTATGTACATATTCTTTTTATACGAACATCATGAACAGTAGCAAATTTTATTTTGATCAACATTTTTGTTTCAGATGTTATTAATCCTTTTATAATTCTTTTATAAATGCAATTCGATCACAAGAGAAATAAATTCTTTCTATGTCGCCACATTATAAATTATCGTATCAAGAGTTTTTGAAAGATTTGAAAGTATATTTACATACACATATGGTATATATAAGCTGCGCTGCGTATACACATCAGAGAGTTGAGTTGGCGTCTAATATCCTATACATACATATAATATAAGAGTATATACATGTACATATATATACATACAGATAAAAATAAATCTTATTAGAGAGGATCAAAAACATGATCCATTCAGTGTACACAATGTATGTATAATATATGAACTTGTACATGAGACATATTTGTAGATGTGTAGATATATTTTTTTAATCATATATAATACTAGAGCAATTTACATACTCGTATATCCATACCTTATGTAGATAGCTCCAACTAAACCAATCAACCAACCGTAGGTAAGAAGATGATGTAAGAAACACACATTTTTGTCACAAGCGTAATCCAATCAAATTACAATCCTTATAAAAGACTAATAATGTTGATGATGACGATGATGATGATGAAAATGAAATTGTATTCGATCAAAACTTTTGAAAACTTTGCAAGAGTTTTAGTATGGATTTAAGTCGTTTTAGACAGAAAAGATAATTTCATTCTTATCCATTTTTTTTTCGCTCTTACATTTTTTTCATCTTGCTCCATTTTTTTCCATTTTTTAAATTTTAAAATATAAAAAAAAAAAGGAAGAGTACCATAATAAGAATATAGTACATTATTGTAGTTAGTTAGTTGGCACCAACTTATTTTAATTTATTATGCTTATTTGTACATATACTTATGTTAGTTATATGTTTTTTTGTTTCATAAAATTTTTTTGACTTTTTTAAATACATACCATATATGTCTCCACATTTTTATGATCGCTTTGAGAGAATTTACCTTTTTTTGTGGTTTATTTTTTGTGATCTGTTTTGGTATTCAGTTTTTAGTACATACATAGTTTTTTTGAAATGATGGTTTTAACCTCGCACATCTTCAAAAAAAGACGTGATCACATACAATCTTTTTATATACAAGGTATGTAATATAAAAGGAATCCTGAGAATTTCATATTATCAAAATGAAATTTTAAAATAAAAATATCATCATCATTATAATTTTTTCTATACTTCTCAAGAAGAAAAAGAAGGAGAATTTTAAAATTTAGATAATTTTTGACATGTTATAATCTTATAATATGCTAGATGCTAGTCACAGTCACAGATAATGTATACACATGTATGAATGTACTGGATATTTTGATTTTTTTTTTGATTTTTTGCACATAAATTCTATTTGAAAAGTATGAAAAATATATTGCATAAAACTAAAAAATATGTCTAAAATAACTTATTATAAATTTAAAAAATAAAGGGAATTATATTTTTTCTTGTGATTATTGCATTTTATATAGTCACGAATAGTATATATATCAAAATAATAATCAAATAAGTCAGCAAATATTTGAAAAAAAAAAAAAATAAAACAGAAAATATATTAAAAAACATTTTGGTTTTTTTTTGCAAATTATAGTTAGTACGGAATAACAAAAAAAGGTCTAGAAATTTCACGACGAATATTAAGATTATATAAACTATATGTATTGAAGGGGGTATAGTATAGTATACAATTTGACTAGTTTAATTTGCATTCGCCACGCCTTGATTTTTATTTATGACTTCGTGAATAAAGCGAAAAATGGACAAACATACACACACATACATGTATTAATAAAGGAGAATAAAATCAAATTTTATTATATGTATATGGTAACAAATTTAATAAAATCAAAATTATACAAGGAGTTTAAAAAAACTACATTAGCACATTAGCTACATTAGCATACTCTATAATGTCCATATGTACATAAGTGTGTATGAATGTTACTTTACTATAGTTTCTAGGTATCATTTTCTAGGTGTGGGTCTGCTGATGGTGATAGTGAAAATGTAATACATTTATTTTATATTACCTACCACTTGATAACATATGCTAAAATTTTCCTTCATTAAAAAAGTGATACTTTAGGAAAAGATAAAAAAAAATAAAAATCAAAATTGAACAGAATTCCAAAAAAAATTCTCCGCATACAGGATAAAAACATTAAGAAAGAGTTACTTGTGTTTGTTGAAATTGGTAACTTTAAAAATTCTTCATCAATAATTTTTTAAAATGTTCAAAGCGGTATATTCAGTTAATTTTTCTTTACAATTTGATGGAAAATTATTAAATTTATGTAACTGCATAATGTCATGTTGTTATATGAAAATTAAAGAAGGAATGTAAATTACGAATAAGTTAACATAAGGTGTATATGAGCAATTAAACTTCTATTAATTATTATTCATTCTACAATTTTTTTTTTTTTTCATAAAAATTTCATTTTGTTGAATATGCTGGTATAAATGAATAAATTTAGAATGAAACTAGCTAACAGTAATTTACACATAGAATGAATAGAGGTGACATGGTGACGCTCAATTAAATTTTCATAATAATGAAAATATAACATCCGCCATTATGCCTAAATATGTAGCTTCTTTATATATAAATTATAGATTAAAAAATGATCTATTTTATTTACGATTATGAGTATATTCCGCACTGCATTCATAGTGTAGAAGTTTTCCTATTTGATTTTAAAAAAAGAATGAAAACTAAAATAGAAAAAGAAAACTAAGTGTTTGTTTTTTTTTCATTTCCATATTCGTTCTAATCAATTTATTTTCTTTACACTTTCATGTCATAACGTATATAATAACAATTTGTAAAAATTTTGACCATTAATTAAATGGAAAGTGTTTGAAAGTTTGACAGATTTTTCATTTTTTATTTTGTTATTTTATATATAATTTTTATCTTCATGCATAACGTATACATACACACAAACGTAAAATATATATATATATATATATATATCATATACACAAAGAGAGAGGGAGACAGAGAGACAGAGTATAAATTTTAGAATTTTTATGCATAAATTTCAAGATCAATTATTTGAATTTTTGTACTGGTCTATATATTATACGAGTATTATGATGATGATGTGAGTTAATGGTTAAATATGTATTAATACATATGAATCTCCATATTTTTATATGAACATTTTGAACATGTTGCAAGACAAAAAAAAAAAATGAATAAAATTATCTATGGTATACAAGCACAACGCACAAGTATCTATTATCATTATTTTACATTATATTGTATAATATCTATGCTTAGGAATACATACGTATATATTATAGGAAAATCTAGTTGTAAAATGCAATGTCATACTTTCATCATTAATTAGCATTAAAAAAGAGGGTGGTTTTTGTTTAGGTTATTTCATACTTGAACCAATAATGTATAAAAATAGACTAATATATACATATATGTAAACAAATGAATCATATATTTATACATATATCTAATATGACACGACTACATAGTTATGGATAAATAAATATTGAATATTATGTAAGAAGTGTTAATGAACCATGAATATTTAATGCATCCATTACTGTAATTATGTTATATTTGTGCACACATTGTGTGCAGAATAGACATTTTATTATTTTGTTCCTTTAAGAGCACACCTACCTATATGTTTGCATGCAGAATATGATTTAGTATGCATCCTTCCTTATATGTATAAAAATAAGGATATGTTTTCAAAATCTATATTTATACCTATAGAATTTTTTGAAATTTTCAGTTTTAGCATTTATCAATTTTAATTGTTGATTACCAAAAAAATTGCAAAACAATTTTAAAAACTAATTTATAGAAAATAGTATATACATTTATACTTCACTTATACATACTATATGTAATATTCATACAGTGTTCAACAAAAAGATGACATCAAATCTGAGAATGAAATTTAAGTTTTTTTTTTTTTAAACTGGTTTTACTTATTATTCAGATAACGTTCAAGAATTTGTTAGAACTTTAACAATTTCTGTTTGTTCTACAAATTCATAACTATACATTCCTGCTTCAAAACTTCTAGCCTAGAGATTGTGTTATATTTTTGCTCGACATTGTACCTACTACCTACCTAGGTATATTTCCAAAAGATACAAAAATAATTCAAATGTTATAAAATATTGTAAAGTAAAGTGTATAAGCAAAAATATAATTTTTTTTAAAAAATGTTATAAAATATACAAGTGCATTTAAGTAATTTTGATACAAATAATAATATATGATACGTAATATGGTAATATCCATATAAATGTATAGATTAATGCATAAATATTTACAATTAAAATTCTTTACGTTTAATTTCAATGTAAATTCAAATCAATATTTATAGAATATTTTATTTTTCTAATTCTATTTTGCATGAAATATTTATAGAATTTTTGTATATAATATATGTACAAACACATATAAATATATGTAATATGTGTAAATAAAGAGATAATTCACAATATTTGAATAATTCAAATTTAAAATTGACATTAATTGATACTACAATTTGGCCACAAAATTTGGGTTTACATTTCAATACATTTCCCTGATACTGTGATATTATATGAATATGTGATATTTTTTATATATACTTCCATGAAATTGTAACTGTATAACATCATAATGTATAATTAATTGTATGTTATTTATACGAAATAAAATATTCTAATGCATATACATAAATTATTATCTAAGAATTTATTTCAAATATACTATAATAAAACAAAGAATAAAGTTAAATTATAAAATCGAAAAAAATAAATTATTTATTATATGCATATATGTACAATGTATAAAAAAACAATATATACAAATGTATGTATATGCCTACAAATTTATATTCATATAATTATATATGATGTACATATTCGTATGGTTTCCATATATACATGCAAATTTTTTGTACAAAACTGAAATCGAGTTATTTCGAATTTTGTTGATAATTTATGGATATTATTATACGCTTTTAGGAAGAGCAACGCATATGTATATATATATATATATATATATATATACATATTATATACAGTTGAAATATGTATAGCAGAAAAACTGTTTTCGTACATAAATACGATTATATATTATTTATATTGTATATAGTTGCACAGTATATAATAATATACAGATAACATGAAAGGATGAAAGCTAACAAAAAAATTTAAGTAAAAAATACGTATAATAAAAACAAAAAAAAGAAATCAGTGAATAAAACAAAATAAAAATTAAAAAAGAAAATAATTTAATGACAAATATCCTTTTTCTATAAATATTATATCCGCGTTTTATTATTTTTTTACACATGCACATTTATGATGAGTATATTTATGTATTAATTCTAAGAGATTTTGAATTTGTTTCGAAAAAAGTTTTTCTATTTTTTTTTCTCTTCATTTTTTGTTATTTCTACTAAAATATATATATGCACATATATATGTACATTTTTTTTTATTTTTTCATGCGAGTCTTTATTATATGTATACAGTATACAGTATAGTATTTGTATTCTCGTTTTTCGTTCTTTAAAATTATTTTATAAAAACTCTTGTTATAATAATTTTTTTCGTTTTATACTGTTCTGAAAAAACAAAAATATGATAAAATGAATAAAACTGAATAAAATTGAAATAAAAGAAAATTTTTTTATGATATTTTAAATATTTTTTGTGCACCGTAATTGTTATGATAGTCTACAATAAATGGAGTATATATACGTATATCGTATATACATATGTACGTATATACTGGAAAAGATATGTATTACAACATATTTAGATTCACCTATTATACTATGTACATACATATGTATAGATGTACTTAAAGGACATCATTTTATTTTTCATTTTTAAAGGACGACAGTTTGCTCGTATATTTATAGTTTTAATGTACAATAACAATTTTCACAATATCCTGAACATTCATCATAACGAAAGTATATTTGTACGTATGAGAGAACAAAAAAAAAGTACATAAAACTTTTTTTTGGGAAGGATAAAATTATTTCGAAAAACAATAACATTGTTTTGAAGTATTGTTTGCTTTTCAATACATATATGCATGCATACATATGTTTGTAGATGTAGTGGGTATACAATGATATTTAGTATACATAATAAGAAAATTTTTATAAAAATAGGACATTTTCTTTTATTCTCTATACGTGAAATTGTGTATATTCGGTTTAAAAAAGGATAAAAAATAAAATAAAATAAAGTGAAACAAAATTTTGAACAAATATAAATTAAATGAATAATAGTTTTTAATAAAATGTTTCACGTAAATAAATATTGTATTTTGAAATGAATAGATATATAAATGTACAATATATAAACTGAAACAAAGCAAAATAAATATTATTTAAAAATTTTTAAAATATATTATATCTATGAGTATTTATATTTAATACATTTTTAATGTACTTGTAATTTTAAATATTTTTATTAAGAGTAGGTTTCGACTTGGGCAGATATCTCATATAATTAATGTGCACGTAATTGTATATGAAAAGTTTCAATGCAAGACTCTCTACATATAGACCATTTGCGGATTTCCCGATTAAGTACATCTAGGCATCGCTCGAAGTTTCAAAAGTTAATAACGGAGGGAACGCGACAGCTGTAATTTTCTGAAATTCAAGAAGAAGACTTAAATTTGACACTTTTGGTAGTTAATCGAAATATATTGTTAACGAACTTTATTGTTTAACACATGTAACTATTTGGTAGTTGTTTAAATTTTTAGCAGTAAAGACTCAGACTGGTACTCAGTTCCTGTGAAATTTTTCGCTTGCAATTGCATATATATTTCTACAAGCTAAAAATTGTGGAAGGAAATGTGTGTAGAGTACAAAGAGTTTTGAAATGATAAGTAATATATAAAATAAACTGTTTTGTACGTAATAAAGCCATTAAACGAAATCAAATTATTAAACAATGGAAGAAGATAGAAAAGGCAGAGTTAATACCAGATTACATGGATGAAGATTTCAAAATACAAAATGTAAATAATATCAAATAAATGGATTTATTTATGAGAAATAATATTATAATATATTTCACATTAACAAATCTTACTTTTTTGATTGATATATTTGTTGATATATTTTGAATTAAAAAAAAAACAAAAACTTTTATTTATTATTATTACTATTATTATTCCTTGTTATTTGATAGTAAAAACAATTGAAATAAACTCTTTAAAACAATTTAAATTCAAAAATTCAAATAAAAAAGAAGAAGATTGTAAATTCAAAAATTTAAACAAAAAAGAAAGAAGAAGATTATTATAAGTAAGATAAATCTGGCTGTAAAATTCTGTAATTTTCTTAAAGAGGAGAAATGTAAGAATTTTACAGAACAAATTGTATTGGAACGCCACAGCTGTAATTTTCTTAACTTTCTGTAAAATTCTTAAAGTTCTGTAAAATTCTGTATCAATTGGAACAAAGCTATGTACATTATTAGCATTCTACTGAGAAAGAAAATCAATTTTTTCTCAACAATGAAAATACGAGTACACATAATAATGTGTGAAATACTTCTCTTACCAGCATTGTGTTGTGTATGATTGCCTCTCTCAGATTAAATTCGAGAAAAATTATAAATACAAATAAACCGATAGTTTGTATTGAGTTATTCTTTTAATTTTTTCATAATAACTCATAATGATAAAATACGATACGAGTAAGGTAAGAAAGCGTAATAGTAAAAAATAAAATATTATTATTATTATTAATTAAAAAACATCGGGTGATAGCAATCAATCATAGATACATGTAGTACCACAAATAGTTACGTATGTAATTAGAGAAAATACATATTTTTCAATTGAACATTGTAATATACGAGTATATAACAGAAATAGGAATAAATTTAAATACAAAACAGAGACATTCATTAGTACAAATAAAATACATACAGATATTACGTTTACCGCATTAGTTATATCGAATATTGTATTTGTTTGGCTTTATAGGAAAGCAATAAATATATACATATGTACATTATATAATATTCTGATATGTACAGTTCGTATTCTGATATTATGTATGTATAGTCATAAAAAATGATTTTGTTGATCATATAGATAAATATTTGACGTTTGATAAAAATTAAAAAACAAAATACTAAAAAATAAAAAAAATCAAACAAAGAAAAGGACAAAAATAATGTTTTTATATAGCCGTGAATATAATGCCGTCAAAGTAAGTACATAGATAATATCAATACTTAACAATAATCGTGATAGTAAACATTATAGATACATACACATTACGTACAAACAAATAAAAAATTAGAAGCGATATGAACAACTGTACAAGAAGCATACTTTTATATATGGATACTTCAATTACATATTTTATTTATTTTTTATAAATTTTTGTTGTTGATGTTTTTTTTTTAGTATTTTGTAATTTTTTTCCGTTAAATATGTTATGTTAATATTAGCATTTTATTAACAGGTACATGCATACAATAATCAAATACCACAGATAATAATTTATTATTAATCTATGATCATATATGCTGCTTATTATGCTTTACCTGTTAAGTTAAATTATTTTTGTGTATGAAGATAAATTCTATGATGATGGTCGTATAATATAAAATTGGCATATGGTTAAAAATTTTCTTTAAATACTCTTGTATTATTGTGGTATACATATGTACATATATGTAGGTAATATTCTGTACACAAAGAATTAAAAAACAAAAATATCTAACATATAAAATGCACTATATCTAAATGTAAATCTTATCGTTATCGCACACTCATATGGTAACATGTAATATGAAATGAATAGTGAATAGCACCAGCACAAGTATTAGTTTTCTATAGATAGTTTGGTTATACCAGTTATACTATGGGTTTGGTAATAGAATAGTTGGTTTTCAATATCACAATGCAAAATATGAGAATAAAAAAACACTTAAAATAATAATAATTATTGACTTTTACATAAATGAAAATATTTTCCAGTTTTTTTTATTATTATCTACATACTTATATTTTTTTATTTTGATTTTTCATTTTATATTGAAAATTTGCTTATACAACTATCAGTACATAAAATATTGAGGGTATTCATCGATTTCTTTATATACTATGTATATCTTTTGTAAGATTCGTAAAAATAATACATTTTATATTTTGTATTCAAATATTAAGTTTTGTAAACGAAATTATATGAAAAAGTGAATAACAATATTAGAAACGAATACGTAAATTGTTGTGGAGTAGGTCTTAGTATTTTCATTGTCGTATTCGGAAGCGTTGTTTTATAAATTATTTAGTTTCTTCGTTAAAAAAAAATTATGACTCTCAGAGAAAAAAATTTGTTTTTCTTTTAATGTGTTATATCAAAATTGTCAGCTGATTTTGTACAAATAATTAATTATTTACAAAAAAAACTATAGATTACGTAGAGAAGATATTCACGATTATTTGATACGAAAAATTGGATATATCACAAATACGAAAAGTGTAAATGTATATAGGAATACCCCCATTTGTATTATAGTTGAAGTACATAATTCAAAAACCGTGAAAAAGTAATTAAGTCTTCATATATCTACAGTAAATATTCATAATAATAGATAGCATTATTCTAAATTATTTACATTACATATTGAACTTCATTAAGATAATTTAATGTTTGCAAATAATTCTGAATATTTTCAGTTAGATTTTTTTTGTGTATGTTTATTTCTGTTTGTTTCATAAAAATATTAACATCTGTATACGCTTTTATTTTAATTCGATAAAGCATTATTTTTATTCATTAATACATATACGTTTGTTTGATATGCAGATATTACATATGTACATGGATATTTTTAGTAATTTTTCATTTTTTATTTTTGTATTTATCTATTATTTATTTTCTATATTTATGTTCGATGTAATCATGAATAAAATACAATTACTAATCAATATGAATAATGTATCTAATAAAATATACAATACTGACTATACAGACTACATAAATATTTATATCCTTATTATATTTTTGTGCCATATGTATTGGATATTTTCATATTGCAATATGTACATGTTTTTGAATATAATGTGCGTATTATATGTACATATATAGACTTTTTGACCTCTATTCTAATGACGTTATGACATGCATTATTTTCCCTTATTTAATTTTCGAGAAAAAACAATGAAAAATAAAAAATACATTATGCATAATAAAAAACTAAGTTGTAAATTACAAAAAAAAAAAAAATAATAATAAAACATAAATGAAACTAAAAAATATTGAACGTGTATTGTATTTTTTTTTTTATATTTTTGCTACACATTCACCTACACAATTTGGTATACCTATACGCTCATATACGGTTATAGATAGGATATGATTAAAATGAAAATTATATTGTATATGAAAATTTTTGAAATAAACGTGTATTGTTATATATGCATACTGCATTAGGAACAGGAAGAAAGGAAGAGACCTCACCCAGATCAAGGTGAATAATTTTTAAAACTGACAGTGATGATGATGATGATGATGATACATTCATAATATTATGTACAATATGTGGTGTCTATATATGTACAATGAATAGGGTGGTATAGGTAAGTTATGTTTTAATTCACTGTAACTTTTAATTTGCTTTTGAACTCACATAAATATGTAAATATGTATGTGTATAATATGCAACACATACAGAAATAAAAATAAGAATAGGTTTGTATATTGTAGGATTTAAAATTGAGGTGATGAGATCACGCAAAGTTTTTATTTTTTGATTTCTTTTTTTTTTTTTTTTTGACATGAAAAAATATTTTATGACTATATAGCATTTTTATATATGTAAATACCTATGTATGTTGGGGTGAACTATCATAGATTATCGTAATATTAATTACACATCAAATATTACACAAAATATATGAATGACTTTTCGAAAAAGAAGACCAGCTATAATTTTATTTATGTACATACCTATCTGGAGTTTAGTTTTTAATTAGAACTACAGAAAAAAAAAAATGAATTTGACAATGTTGATGTAATACTGTAGCACAAATAAAAAAAATATTAAAAAGGACATGATAAATTTGTATATTTTTTTTTTTTTTGAATGTGTTTTTACAACAAGGAGTTATGTTATTGTTATGAGGTTATGACCATAGTTGATAAAATTTTAAATGAGCAATACGTGTGTATTATTTGAGTTTTTTTTTTAATGCATCTATATATAGGTACACTTGGAAAAATTTTAGTTTTAATTTTTTCTTTATCTATTGGTATTTTATCTTTTAGAAATAATGTGTACATTTTATGGAAAAAAATGATTCCCTTTTCTTTATTTCAAAATGATCGATTCATCATCATTTATTCAATGTATCGAACGTCCACCTTTACTTCATAGTGCTATTACTTATGTAGACGGCTTCTGATTCTCAATTAGTCTTTGTATACCTGCTACGATAAGGATATAGAATTTCAAGCAGTTTTAATCAAATTCTAATCTGATTGTTATTTATACACCTGCTTATTTTTCTTTAATCCTATCATACACGAAATATAATGTCATTTTAAAATACAGTTCAGTTATTTCATTTTATTTTGTTTCTTTATGTTACGTTAATCAAATTAGAAATTTTCCTACTACATTTTTTTTATCTTTATTTTTTTTTTATTAGCTGTATTTTGAAATTAATTATTTTTATTTTGATGGTGACAATGAAATAAAATTATAATTTTCCAGCACACTTGATACCAATGGAAATAAGAGAGTGTTGTACTATTCGTTTCATTTTTTATATGCACACACATAACGTGGATAATAATGTAATGTGTGTGCGTATACGATTATAAATGTAGGATTCATGAACTATCGAAGTTTGAAATTTGACAAAAACCAAAAGAAAAAAAAATATTTAAGCAAATACTCGTATAGCAGCAGGAGGAACAAAAAAAAAATGTAATGCAATGAATAAAATTCGTGGTGTGATTGCATTCAAGTTCCCAAAACCTAATAATTTCAGCACGTGTCTTCGCTACAATGACGATGATATATCCCGGAAAATATAAGAGAAAAAATTAAATGAAATAAAAATAAAAAACAATTCACTTCGAAAGTTAATCATTCTACAATGTTTACGATTATTTTGATCGAAGAATTTTCCGATTAGAATATTAGGCATGTATAAGAACGATCACATGTTAACGAACATTATATTTACGAAACGGAAAAAATATCCATATACTGTATATACATAATAAGAATAGTTTGTATGTAATGTGGAACTTTCAAATGATAGATGATGAATACTATTGATTTGTCCACCCTTTCCGTTTTCTTTAAAAAAAAAAACAAAAAATGATTTTCTAAGAAATATATTTCTTTTCCCATGATAAATTTGTTGATATTTCTAAATACATACATATGTGTGTACAGGAATAATGAACTGCTTTGAATGTCCTTCAAATATAAGTAGTAACATAAAATATATACGTACATACATAATATACTCGCATATATATTTTTCTATCAAAATATTGTTGACTTTTCCTGTGGTTCTCAAATTGCAGTACCATTTCACCCTCTTCAAATAAATAAATGTATATATGTACTTATACATATCTAAATGATATAATTGTAATATGTATGTAATAAAAATTACAGTAGTTAAAGAAAAAAGGATATTCATACTCATCATCGTCATCATCATCATCATCATCGTCAACATCATCGGGACATTAAAGGAAGTTAGAAATTTACCCAAATTGCTACAATTGTTGGATCACGTGTCAAATACATATTGGCAGATGTATTGCACGCGACATCCACAAAAATTGAACAAAAAATTTCATAAATAAAAAAAAAGTAGAAGGAAAACTAACAATAGTTTTTAGAAAATTATTTGTGTTGTCTTTTTTTTTGTGTTCTTGTTCTTCTCGTGTGATGGTATTGGTGTTATTTTTTGATGACTTTTATATAATAGTCATTTTTTTTTATGCTTCAAAGCGAAATAAACGCAAAATGAAATCGACAGAAAAAAAAATTGGGAAACCACTAATTCAACACCATATATGTATATATAAGGATAAAAAATTCATTGACTTTTTTATCAATTTTCCGGTTAAAGGCAATGTATGAGGCGTGTTTCTTTTTTATTTCATTTAATTGTTAATATTTATGTATAAATGTATGTGCATATGTATATACAGAAATAATTTTCATCAGTTTTTTATTAATGTTTCCTTCTTCCGAAAGATTACATACCTAAATATTGAAAATTTATTATCATTTCTTTTTTATTTTCCTGGATTTTTGAGTTACATATACGTATTTGGGTATGTTTAATGTTTTTTTGGTAGATGAAATCAAATTCCTGATATAAAACTATACTTATAATTATAGATAATGTGAAAATTTTATAGTTTTTGATGTGTGTTGTTAAGAAAGGATACTCAATAGGACATATACATATTTGTTGTAGTTTATTACAAGTCCTCCTTCTTATTACTTGCACCTAAAAAGGATCCATGATAGAACCATCTTATAAGATTACAAAGAATATTGTTCAGTATAGAAATACTTCTGGATCAAGAAAACAAGCAAAACAAACTAAAAAGTAATTGAATGTGGTCGAGCAACAACTCAGTCAAATGATAAGAACAAAAAATTTCCCACAGGCAGCACATTTTTGAATTGATTTGAGACAATTAAGGCGAAATGTAAAAACAAAACATGGTTCATCGTATGAGCTGTAAAGCTGAGAAATAGATGAGAAGAAGAGTCATAATTTTAAAATTTTTAACTTTAAGATTTTCTTTTCTTTTTAAAATAAAATAATTACCACAAGAAAAAAAAAACATAAATATAAATCAAGGTTTTAAGTGCACTAAATTTAAGTACCGTAAAATTCTAACCATGATGATATAAACTTTCAAATCATTCTATCATATTATTTATTACCTTTCTTTAAATGTTTCTCTTCGAATCAAAATCATAATGACTTTAAATGACTGTAGAGAATATAGAAAATCCGAAATAAAAAGAAGAAGCAAATTAAAGAAAAAGAATAAAAAAATGAAGGAAAACATTTTTAAATCTTGTAAACTTTTAGACATGCATTTTAATTCTACCGGAAAAATCAGTTTTTCCAAATCAAAGGAAAACAAAAATAAAAAAAAAAATTAATAACAACTAAGATACAAAAAATCTAAGAAGAAAAATATTTCCTTCATTTTATTGCTAATACTCACGAAATTCAACAAATCTTCATAGTAAAAAAAAAAAAAATTTTTCTTTATATTTTTACCATACCTACCATTCCTACATATATGTATGCAATGTCTGAATATTTACGAGCATGTATGTACATATGCACAAATAATGTATTTAGTAGTACAGTTGATTCTTTACTTACTCCATTTTTATTTTATTTCAGTTTACTTCTTATATCGTTTCATTTTTATTTTGATATATTTTTCTTTTCTTTTAGCCTTCAGTATTCAATTTTTGTTTAGTTTTTTTACTTTTGTGTTTTTTATTTCTATGATTTTGTGAATCTTCCTTTTTATATCGATATAAAGGAAAACAAAAAAAAACAACAACAACAAACGAAAAAATCTTTAAATAAAAATATACATAGTACATATATCTCTTATATCCTTACAAACTTATCCTCTTTGGTTGGTTGTAATTTCGGTATTTTCTTCATCCCTCCACATGATTATTATTATACATAATTTTTTTTATGATTTTTTTCATTTTCTTTATTTTCTTATATTATATGGATTTGTGTTAAACTTTCTAGCAATTCGTTTTTGCTAAGTAGATTCAATAGCCATGCTTCTATGTACTTCTGTATCTTGAGTGTGTAATAGCATATAATAAGAATATATACGAGTACATATGTACATACATAAGTACATACAGAGTATATGATTCTTAGAATATATTTTTCAAAGTAGATATAGAGGGAAAAATAGGAAAAAAAAATATCATACAATATACAAATATGAAATAAAATAAAATATAATTTGTATGTACATACATACGTATTATATAACACACATTGCATATAAAAGTGAAAAATCTGAGGAAAACCTGAAAATGGGTTTCCTTTTTCTTTTTACCAGTTCTAAGTATTCTATACATACATATTTACAAACCTTTTGTATGTACATATGTACATATATATATATATATATATATATATATATATATATATATATATATGTTTGCATGTATGTATAAACTGTAAATGCATAACTATATATAACAACTCGATGAGGAAAAAGAAAAAAATTTCGTATTTTTGTGTTTTTTGTTCACCCTCAACATTAAGAAAAATATATTATGTACTTTAGAAAGAAATGAAGGAAAATTACATCATAAGAGGTCCTATAAATTTTTTTCTTATTCTTTTTATATAATTTCAACAACTAAATTTCCATTTTATTTTACGTGAACACATACATACATACATGTAATCATATAAATAATGTACAGATCTATCGGTTATATTCTTACATACAATTTTTCTATGTATAGTTTCAGATATAATTTATTTGTATATATAATAAATATACTTTTTTGTTTTTATTATTTCGTGAATACCTACCTATATTTACATATGTATGTACTACATCTACAATAAACATTTTTAAATATATTATACATTCAACGTTTTTTATTCTTTTAAGAATATAAGTGGTTCTTATACTTATAATTTTACCTACATATATATGCATATATTTTCTAATATTTTACCGGTACCTATATGCAATTTTTCTTATATGTGTATATGTATGTATGTGTGCATAATTTTAACAATAGATAGAAATCTGTGAAATTTTTTTTTCATATAAAAGCACATGATGTATAATAAAAAATGTGTTTGTTTTATATATGTATATATGTATGTTAAAATAAAAAATATGTATCTAATATGTAATAATGTGGGGCTTGAATAGCTCGATGGTTGTGTGTCGGTCTTGCGATCTTTGAGATCACGGTTCGAACCCCAGCCAGCGCACTACTCTTGCCCAAGTCGATCAATAATTTTTCCCATCAGCAATGTACACCAGTAACTGATTACTGATGATAAACTGGATAATAATGTATATCTGACATAAAATTACTGATCCGCGGTGCCATGGACTAAGTATCCGCGTGCACTTAATATATACTATATACATTTATGTATATATGTATATTTAAAAAAAAAAAAAAAAAAAAAAAAAAAAAAAAAAAAAAAAAATGTAATAATGTATACACTTATATGCATAAATGTATGACGATATAAAGAAAAATTAAACTGAAAAAAAAAATATATAAAAATAATTCAATTTTTCGAAATAAAAAATTTTCTATATTTTAATATGATTTATATTTTCAAAATTTGTATATAACAACATATTAACTGTATATAAATAATACACGTATATACAGTAATACCTCATTTGTATTCATGTACATATATATGTATAAATATGTATATAGTATAGTATCAGAAATAATTTTTTCAAAAAAGTAAATTCACTTACATAACTCTCATAACTCCCACCACCAATTGCATAAAATGAGGGTGGTAAAAAATACAGGAAATCGAAAATACATTTAGGGTTGGTTACATTTTTACTTTTTTTTATATCCTTATAAATGTGGATATGTACCCAACATGATCGACTACATACAACTATGTACATATGTACTTACATCTGAAATACATATATTATTACTTTGTATATGTATGTTCTATGTTCATAAATGTCGAAAATATATGACGATGACGATTGATACTTTTTTTTAAAGCATTTCCATAAATTCTTCAATGTAAATTTCCTTTTACTTTTCATTTTTATTTTACATTTTACTTTATAGTACGCCATTTGCATAAAAATATAATCTTATGTACTCGTATATGTATAGGTATATATGTTTACGTAAATGTATGTACATATTATGTGTGTGAGGTTTATTATACATTTTATTGTGCACTTATCAGAATCCTGTTATATAAATATGTATGTATGTATGTATGTATACAATATATATGTATAAAAACGCAATCCGTATACATATATGTATGTAAATGTGGATAAAAAGGAATAAAAATTATGAATTATTTTCAAAAATATTACATAAATTTGTGTTATTATGAAAGTTTTCCGCGTATATACGAGAAAATATGCTATCTATATGGATTATTTTATTACACTATTACTCGAATAAATGTTAAATTTTGAAAAAAACTTTTATATAGATTTTGATGATTTCAGTTGAATAATTCTGATATTTTTTCTTCTATAGAACATAGAGATATGTGTGCTATACAGTTAGTTATGTATGATGTAATTCTAAAAGTTTGACGCATACTATAGGTGCTCAGGTTAGACTTCCGATTAATCTGACTGCAGTATATAGTTATAAAAAGTCATCGAATTTTCTTATTTAAAAATTTATATTTTTTTTTCTTTTGAAAATGAAAAACAATAGATCACAACTTGATGTTTTTATTTTCCTAAATTCTTTTTTTTTTTCATACTCATTTTTATTCAATCAGCAGAATTTATGTTTGTTTCCAATTTGAAAATTCATCAACCACTATTTATTGTATAGAAATGCATTTGTTCATAAATTTATAAGATCAGATAATGTATGTATTTGGAAGAATTAACATATACTTACATATGAATATGAATGTAGATGCATTTGCATTTTGTTGTTAAATTTTAAATATTTTCAATATATAATTTTTGTGTTAAAAGCAAACATCTATTTTCCATTTGTACTTGAAAATCTATATTTGGAATTAGTTGATTTTATTTTATTTTTTCTTTTGGTTTCAGTTTTTCTATGTGAATAAAGAAAATTTATTATCTAGTATTATCCTTTTTAGTTTTTCCATTATTACAAATGTGTATATCCATACATATTTTTTCATCTATTCATTGTACATTTTGTGAACACATTAAAAAAAAAAATAAAATAAAATTAACTATAGACAATGCATTCAGAACTTAAACTGTACCATAACTAAATGGTATTATATGTGTATAGTATATTTATATGCACTCATACATACACATGTATTCAATTGAATATTAAAACAACAGATCTAACACTTTTAATGCATTTTCCTAATTTTTTTTTTTTATTTAGAAAAAAATTTATATATTTACCTAATGGAAAAACAAATAATGATCATATTTTCTTTTCTTTTTTTTTTGGTTATTTATGTATTTATTTTTTATTTCTTCATGTACGGCTAACATATACATACACCATTGTATGTATACGGTTGAAAAAGATTTATACATAAATTCACAAATCTTTCAATTATTTTTTTCATTTTTAAATTTTTTTTTTCTGGTGTTTTTTGTTTTTACTCATTTTTCTGCCGTAATTTCGTTATTTTCGTTGCGTTTTTGATGTCGAATTTTTGATGTTTGTACATACATATATATACTCGTTTACTCATGTATACATGTTAATGAAAATATTGATGGGTGGTAGATAAATTGGTCTTGTTTTGATGTTTGTTTTCGTTGATGTATGTCAGTCCATCAAAAAAACAAATGGTGCATAATATTTTTCTTAATAAAACGATTGTCAATCTTCTATTTTTATGTAGATACATTGCATGTGTACGTAAGCATGCGTTAATATATTATAATGTGTGATGTTTGTCTGTATATGGGTATTTTTCTTTGAATATTTGGAATTTTAATTTTGTAAAATGTTTATGTTTATGATTTTTATATAAAAAATGAAATAGAAAACAGATAAAAAATATCTTTACAGTTTTGATTTATATATACGAGTAGAAGGAAAATGTGAAATTTTCATTTTTTCAAAGTTTTCAAAGTATAACATACTCGTATGTACTGTATAGATGCACTGTACACATACTCATATCTCGTACATTAGCATATAAACTAGAAAATTCAAAGAAAGGTAAAGATGAAATAAGTGAATTTTTGTAGAAAATGAAAAAATGTTTTGATAATTCTGGATGATTTTGCATTCTGCTGTATTGCATTGAACTCTGGCTGTTAGTAAAAAATAGTAAATTGAAGAGTTAGAAAGTATGAGATACAGGTTCTGTATTTGCAATTAACGTAAGGATTAATGTAATTGAATTTGATACGTGAAAACGACCATAGATTTCTTTTAATTTTCATCAATGACATTTATGATGATTATACTAGCAAGACCATATGTATAGCAAGAAGTTCTCCTTATGTGTCATTCATATTATTGTATGTACTATTGTTTTGTGAGGAAACTGTACTGTGGTCGAAGTCACAATATATTACGAATTATTCTTTCCGAATGTTATATTTTTAATTTGTTTACAATTAAAAATTCAAAGAATTTATCACCTATTACATTCACAACAGTAGATATAATGCATAGATGTGTAGTATAAGCATATCCAAAATACTATATATATACAAAAGAAAGTATTTTATTGCTTTTCATTTAAAATTTAAAAATAATTACAATTTATACAATGTAACAAAAAATTTACGATTATAACATTTTTATTTTTACTTCTGCCTTTTTATTCTACATCATTATCTTGTTGTTGTATTTAATTTTTTAAACGTCATTAACTTCATCTTTTTCTAGTAAGATTTATACTTGAATCATCATAAATCGTTTTGAATTTGAATTAACTAGTGTGTGTTTTTGTGTGTGTGCTCGTTTCTATTTTATATAATTTTAATATTTTGTTGTTTTTTCTTATTTTTATATGTAGAAAATAAGAAAAAAAAATTTTTTATAAAGTGCGCCAAGCACTTAAAATCTTTCATGACCCTGTGAACCATCTTTGTTTTGTAATGGAATGCCGCGCTTATTGCCTTATATTATACAAATATTTTCCCATCTGTTATTTAGTCAGTCTATGATACATATTAACTCGTATAATATGTAATACCAAAATTAAAAAAAAAAAAAATTATAGTATGTGCACTTAAAATTTTAAACCACAAAATTTCACATAGTTATATGTATAAGTATTTCATAAATGTATATATTATATATGTATGTAGCTACTAACACTAAAACAACGGGAAAAAATAAAAACAATATTATTTCCCATATTTTTTAAAACATTACAACAATACAATACAACAAAGCTATATACATATTCAAAAAAGAAGAAAAACAAATCAAACAAAATAGAAATCATATCATTCAAATCCATGTGTATTTTTGATTCTATCACATATAGGTACATAGGTATATATCTTGTATGTATAGATTTCTCTAAGTAAGTAATCATAAAGTACAGTGTAGCTATATTTCATTTTACTTATTTCCAGCTGCTGTTGCCGATGCTAAAACTAAAAGCGTATAATAATATATTGATATAAGTACATCTATATAAATGCATTCACCTATAAATATACATACACCATCCATACGTAATAAGAGTATTTATACATACATATGTATGTACAATTATAACATAAAATGCAGTACAAGCAATTTTTCAATAAAACAAATTTTTTTCTCTCATACAGTTTAAATTTTTATTATTTTTTTGAACAAACGAAATTTACTAAAATCTATATTTAAAGAGAGAGAAATTCAGACAGACAGAATAGTGTACGAAAATGGTATAAAGAAAAGAGGTCGAGACGAAATAAAATGGAACATTATTGGAAATGGAAAATTTTCTATATAATCATATGTTTATACTTTATAGTCGCATAGTAGTGTTGATGATGATAATGATAGATCCATAAATTGTGAAAAATATGAAAATTGAAAAGGCGTCAGGCCGATCGGAATTTATTTTTCCTTTTTTTTTTGCTGTTATTATTTTTTATTTTTGTATTTCGCATTTGGGCATATAGATTAATACAAAAAATGAACCGATCAGTGAACCAAAATTTAGGAAAATAAAATGATAAAATTTATAAAAGCGTATATGTACATCCGTATATATATGTGGAAATTATATGAAAATATGTATATACATTTTTGTAAAAGATAAAGTACAACCACATAGTATCGGAAAAGGAAATGTAAAATACATTTCAGTTCTTTTATATTGAATTCTTGCAGGTACATACATTTATATGGATATTGTATAATTTGATGTGAATCATTTTGTGGTTAATTTCAATTTGTTTTCGTTTTTGAAAAAAAAAAAAAAATAGATAAATAAATAAATTTGTATACATTTTCATTGATCTTATTATGAACTTCAGATTAATTTTTTGTGTGCATCTGTAATTCACATAAAAATGTAATAATGAAGGTGATAGATATATGAATGTTGAGAAATAATCTTAAAAATTTGTCTCTGAAATGAATCATTCTATCAAGAAAAATTGAAAATTGTTAAAATTAAAAGTTTAATTATGACTAAAAGCTTACTACAATATATATCTGTATATGATGTGTACTTATTTAAATGTGTGTTTGTTTTGTCTTATATAATATAATTTGCGATTTTAATTAAAAATTCTTTATGCATTTTAGAAAACAATTAAATTTTTTATGTATTTTATATTCCTATATCGTCTCTATATTTTACATTCTGGTATATAATTTTTTTTTTTTTTATAAAATAATCATAATATTCATTATACGATAGTATTATGTATGTAATGTATATATGTATTTAGCTACCTGAAAAAAAGAGATTTCATTAAATTTTATTTTTATATTTTTTTATATTATTCCGCTTTTAACGTATATAAATATATAAAATATATAAAAATCAAAAAAATTCATCGCGCCCAAAGTGACATAAAATTGACATAAAAGTGGCGTTTTACACACATCTTTGAAGAAAGTGTATCCACATATCCATCATTTCGGCATCTTATAACTACATATCTAACATATAAAATAGTGTATATGAACACACAAATAAAAGAAGATGAAAGAAAAGAATGCATATAAACGTAAAAATTCTTATCTTTTGGTATCATTATACAAGAGCGCATATTATATGAATGGATGGATAGATAGAAGGATGATCAGATAAGAAATAAAGATAATACCTATACAAATGTAGATATAATATATGTTAGTACATACATAACTCGGATATATTAAGTAAGAATATAAAAAAAAAAAAATGTATTCACACAAGATCTTTTTATATGAGTTTATTTATTTTTTGTTGTGTGTGTTATATTTTTCGGCTTATTTAGAAAAGAATGCTATATTGTAGTACATAGTACAGTTTGTTTGTTAGTCAATTCGAATAAAGATATCAATTTTTTATTTTTATTTTCATTTTTTATTTTTTACTTCAAATAAATCGTATACATACCTTTAAGCCGTACCAAAATAAAGAGCATAATATATGTATGTATATATATGATCGCATTAGCCTATAATGTCATTGTGTAAAAGATGAAAAGAAAAATATTCATTTCTTTATTATGAAAATTCCATCCAAAAATAACAATCGGAGGATTGATTGTTCACTTTTTTTCTTTCTGTTTCATTTGTTTGCATTTATCCTTTTAATAATCGTAAATGTACATATAAAAATTTTAATCCTTAAAAATTTTTTTGTATTAGAAAAATTCTTTTTTTGTGATAATCAATATTATGTACATATAGACTTGTATTTATGTTTATGCCTTTCTAACTGATTCAAGTACATACATATCTATGTATATCTATACATTATTTTTAAAAATTGATTGATATATGTATCTACATATTCATTATTGATATTTAGATGGATTTGATTTAAGAAGGATTTCATTACATATTAATTGTCAATGAATTATTCAAATAAAACAAAAGACTCTGTCACAATCTTTGAATTTACATTGTACGATTATTTATAAGCAATTAGTGTTTAGCTATTATACAATTCCTTAAGAAGAAAACAACGTGATACATCGATCTTCTATATTAATGATGAATTGGATTTGTTACTATTGTTCAACCACCCCAATGAAATGGATAACTAAATACATGGATACGAGTTTATGTCTTCCAACCAAAATGTAATTTCAATAAAACTTCGTTATTTCAATCAAAAAAAATTATTAAAAAATTTATTCCGGTATGCAATCATTTTTATACAAAAAAATTAAAAATTCTTAACATGTAGGTACTACTAAAATTTCATTGTCATATATCTCGCAGGTGTTTTCCTATTAATTTCCAAAGTCGACAGTAAACATAATTATTATATTAACGATACGATCGTATTATAATCAAACTATAAAATATCAATCGTCGTTAATTGTTCGCGTCATAAATGAAAAAGTAATAATCAAAAAAATGCAATCAAAACTAACCATTCAATAACACGGTCTTTATATACAAATGAAAATGGTTTGTTAATGGTATTGTTTTTGTTCCTTTTTTTTTTTCTTAATTTTATTTCCGGATGTAATTGTATGCATAACCACTAAGGTGTGAACACAAATCAAAATAATGTTAGATTTTATTGAAAATATACGTAATACACAAATACACGTGAAATTCCCTGTGTAATAAATAAAATTAGATTGAAAAAGTCAAAAAAAAAAAATATATTATATACGTATATAAGAAATGAACAAAAACTTGATATGGTTTGGGCGTAATTATTGAATTTCGTTTCCGGTTGTAATTACAACAAAACAAATGCATCAATCCTTTTCATACATCCTTGGTTTTTTTTCTATATTCTTCAATATAAATTATTATTATATTTTTGTATCCTTTTATATTCATAAATTTTTTTCAATTTTGATAAAATCTATATGTACATATAGCTACAGCTACAATACGATACAATCTTGTCGTTTTTTTATGTCCTATAATGTTTATGATACACATATTATAAATGTATTGTATATTGTACATATGGATGATATTTATAGACGAAACGAACAATGAGGGTGCAAATTAACTGACCATCGGACGGACAGTGCTGCAGCTTTAGATTATGTTCGTATACATTAAAAAACAGAGCCGACATATACAACTCATATGCGTACGTACGGGTATGTGTATGTGTATCAAATAATTTTTAATGTTAATCAAGAAGTTAAAAGAACATAAATCCTTTTGAATTTTTATCCTTTAAATTAGACACTGAAATTAATCCTTCCAGACAGTTGTTATACAAGTAAGTAATTTTTTTTTCATAAAATGATATTAAAATGTGCATGAAAGATGTGTCATAATTTTAATCCAATATTCAAGATTATTTCACACCTTCAAGGACTGAAATTGAATTAAAAAATATTTTTTTTTTGTTCACAGCAGTATATTTTTTTTAAATTTTATTTATTTTTCAGTTTATAATGCTAAATATTTAATATGCGTATACGCATGTTGTAAGTGTTATATTTTCTGCGTGTGTATTGAGTTTCAATTTAATTGAAAATTATGTTCATAATATAATAGGATATAAGATCAATTTGTAATTATTGTATGATAAGTAATTTGACACCTTGGTTGCCTTGGTCCTTGAACAATATAATAATCCAGATAATTTGAGATTCGTGACTTTATAAAAACAAAATATATCCTGTACTTTTTTGAAACAATTATTATTATCAAACAAATACAAGAGTTTGTTTGTCAGTATAGATGTTACAAATACATAGGCACCATAAAATTCATAGTCATTCAGTAAATTCATATCTGTTGTTTGTATTCGTATATTTACATAAATATAATTTATTATTATAGATTATAAAAATTCTAAAGAAAAAAATCGATTCTAATTTTTGTTTCATTATTTTTCCCGGCATCAGATGATTTGAATTCAATATTTTACGATTATGTATACTATTTTCTGGAGAATATTTTTTCGGAATTTTGAAAATGTAAAAAAATTCGAATGTTCGAATGCAATTTAATAATAAAATCATAATACTATACGGCGAATATAATATTGTTGAAAAAAGAGTCATAAAAAGTCATATCCATTCACTGCTACTTACTTATTATAAGGATCTCTTGATTTTTTATTTTTATTTCTTCGATATTTTTGTTTTCATATACGAATATAGTACTGGTGCTGGAAAACTGAAAATGTTTACTTTGGATTTTCATAAGTTTGATATACACACTCGTAAAAAATTGAAAAAGTAAATGAAATTTCGTATTTTTTTTTATTTACAGCGTGTTTCACTACAGAAAGTTCTCAAAAAATAAAAAACGAATGATTGTTTTGACTAGGTATATACTTTATTTTAATCAGCTATATAAACTCTAATTCGCGTTATATTCAATAGCTCGTCCAGTCTCCACTCGCTTCAATAACATGGCGGCATCTTTCATCACAACTTTCCACTAATTTCTTGGCGTACTCCTCGCTAAAGTTCTTCCAAATTCTTTTTAGTACTCGAATTAAATGATTTGTGTTTTTTATTTTTAACCCCCGCAATTTCTGCTTCATGTAAGCCCACACATTTTCAATAGGGTTACAATCTGGGGATTGTGAAGGCCAATCCATAGTATTGATCCCATTTTGAGATTTCCACTGGGTTCAAAGTTGACTCCGATGTTTGGGGTCATTGTCTTCTTGAAGAATCCAATCTCAATTTCCGTGTCCAAACCAGTTATTTGTTGATCGTAACAACCAAATTTTTATATATTTTGGTCATTCGTTTCGCATCCAGTATCCCCGTGAAGCATATCAAATAACCGAACCTCTTTTGACAAAAGGCCCCATAAACGTGTACCCTTGAAAGGTGTTTTACAGTATGTTCTATGTACCGTTCACCTTTTTTCGTCCAAGCACGTCTCAAAAGATTTGAAACGAGAAAAGAAGCCACATTACTCCAATCTCGGTTAATATTTTTTCGGGCCCATAGTAACAATTTTTCAATATGGGAATTTGTCAATAAAGGTTTTTGTATCGTTGACAAGTTTTTTATTTAAAATTCTTGGAGACGTCGCTGAATAGTTGAAGTGGAGATGTTTATACCCTTTTTCAATAACTTTTCATGTTCTTGTCGAATCGATATTGAAGGATTTTCTAAAAATATCTTCTCTATTGTCTTATCGTTGCGCTTTGTTGTAGATCAAGGCCTGTCCTTTTTATGCACGTCATCTACAAAACCAGTTTCCAGGTAACGTTGAATCCATATTCTAATGAAGAATCTTGATTTTTTCAGATACCTAGCTGCTTCTGATACGGTCATTTTTGGTCCCTTAGCATGGCTAACTAAAAATGCTGCTTCAAACCGCACCTTGTAATATGAACTCATTTCACTTTTAATATTGTAAAAACTAATTAATGCCACTTAGAGCAAAAAAATTATACTGCGAATTAGAGATTCGATTGCTCCTTATATAGGCAAAAAATTTTATCTGTAACTAAAAGGTTGTAGATAAAATCGAAGTTTTTCTGTAGTGAAACACACTGTATATCACTCACTTTCGTATCCATTTATACATACATAAAGGTCTTGTTTCTTTTTTTATGATTTTTTTTTTCTTTTTAGTTTTTCCATTTTTTTTTTTTTTTTTTGATAAACGTAAATGTGATGTGATGTGCTGATGATGAAAAGGCTATAAGGCAATTGATAAAAATGTGAATATGAGAATAGCTTTTCAAACCCACATTAAGCTGTTATGCAAACATATCGAATGGTATGGTACGGCGTAAGGCTATATGGTATAGGTACAATATTTTTTTCTAGCACTACCACTACAGTGAAGTGTTTTTGTGTACGAGTACATTTAAATTTGAACTAGGTTAGGTATATGGAATAAAAATAATAAAATTGGACAAAAAATAATAAAAAACTTATTTGTACATTAAAAAGTGAGAAAAAAATATGAAAGAAAAATATTTAATTTTTGATTAGAATTAAACGTAATATGTAATTTTAGTTTCATTTATTTATATACATACTTACATTATAAGTGAAATTTCAATTTCAATTTTATCATTTCTTTAATTTATAATATTTGTTTTCTTAATTTCTTGAGTTTGAAACATTTTTTGCATTATGTAAGTATTTTTATTTTTGTTCAGTTAGATAATGAAATTTCTGAATTATGTAAGTGAAAATGAAAAAGAAACAAAATTAAGAGGAATTTTTTCTTCTGACATTTTTAAATTCAAAATGACTGTTGCATGAATTAATTATAAAACGATAACTCAGTATTAATAGTATGAACATATACTAGTAGTTATTATCTATATCGTACTATACATACTTTTATGTTAGTAGTGTAGAGTAGTGTATATTTAGATTTTTTAAGCTAAATTGGATTTAAATTGAAAAATAACAAAACACAAATGTTACAATAACACGTCCCGATTTTCGAATAACGTAGAACTGGTAGAACTATGTAGAACACAGTCGTACTGGTATAGTTTAGTTTTAGTAGTAAAAGTAGTATATAGTAAATAGTATAGATAGTCATAGCTATGAACAGAAGTGTTAAGTGTTAGTAGTTGTAATGAAAACTTTATTTATTTCACAAATTACTAAGTCTGCATAGATATGCAGACACACATTCATACATTGCAAATATGGCGCTTATAAATGTATGTGTTTTTTTTTAAGAAAATTTTTCATTTTTCAATTAATCTAGAATTGTGTCCTTCTTAATATTCCATGCATTTTAAAATGATTTTAGATTTAGAAGGTTTTTTTAACTGTTTTATTTCAGGCAAGCACACTGAATATGCATATTTAATATGCGAATATTTTTTTAAAAAAATTGTGATATATTTTATTGATCTTTTTTTGAAAAGCAATAAATTGTCTAAAATTAAACAAAAAAGATTGACAATTATTCATAGAAATTTTACTACAATTCAAACTTTGTTATAGTAAAAAATTTATATACATTTTAAAATTTAATATGTGAAAAATATACGAGAAATGAAGTAAATTTACTGTCACCTGACACTGTAGGATAAAATATGTGAGTAGGTATTACAGTGGTTTTAGATAAAATTAAATAAAATTTTCAAAATTGTATGAACTGTTGATATGGAACTTGTATAAGTATTGCAATGCATGAAAGTTTATTTTGAATAAATTTGTGTTCTCTATTTTGGATTCATTGTTTGAGATAATGTATGTAAATGAATGATTTTTGTTACAATTACAAAAAATTTTTTAATAAATATAAATAACTAAAAATTTTTTCATTTCCTTTTAAGTTTGGAAATTATTTTCTATAGACGATTTCATGCAGAAGTTTTGTTTATTAAATGTAATGTATAAAAATGAAAAAATATTATTATTCAATAATAAATTAAATAAAAACGATAAATTTATCCTTGAAGCTAATAAAATTTATGGATTAAAAGTCTAGATTTAAATTTGCTTGTATTGAGGAGTATGTGACTTGAGTCAAATATTATATTTACATTTGTTTTGAAAATAAGAAAATTTTTTGTTGATTTTGATGTAATCAAAATTGTTTTCTTGGTAATTTTATAAATAATTTATCCATACATATATACATAGAAGCAAAAATATTACAAATTCAGTTTATTTTCGTATAGAATCAAAACAATTTTATTTTGATATGTTTGATCAAAAACACTAGAATATATAAGACGTCCCAAGCTGCTTATAATCGAAAAAATAGCTTTCAGATCATATCCCAACATTGGTGGCTATAGCTTTTTTGCTGATGTTAATGTGATATTAATATC
Organism: Villa cingulata; assembly: GCA_951394055.1. Lineage (NCBI taxonomy): Eukaryota > Metazoa > Arthropoda > Insecta > Diptera > Bombyliidae > Villa > Villa cingulata. Next base: position 33,984,923 of record OX596018.1, on the reverse strand, counting down.
TCAATCCACTGTAATATAGGATAGCATTTATATACTGTTCAACATGAAATTGTTTTTAGCAGCAGAACAAGGCAATACATGGCAATACAACACGATAGAGTGGCGAGCTTTATATTGATACATTGGTGTGTAGTTGTATGTATATTTTCCTTTAGCATTACTAACTTTATGTACCCGAGATGAGTGGCTATAGTAGTTTTTGTTGTTCAATGTTCATATTGTATTTACTATTATATGCCGCGCCACGCTATAGTGATTTGATTATTATACAGATCATGGTTGTGTGGTTGTGTGTATAATGTTTTCTTTTAACCATTTCAGTGGCTATTTTTTTGTTAATAAATTTTTGGAATTTTGCTTATAATAGTTGTTTGGTTGGTATAATTTTTTTTACACATCATTCAAAATTCGTACAATTTTGATTGTACTGTATGTGTATAGCTACATTTAGTTTGGATAGTATGTGTAAATGTACATTTTAATATATATATGTATAGCCAGAGACAACTTAAAACACGTTGTTTTATAAGTTGTCTCTGGTATAGCTATGTATTGTATATTATTACACTGCACTATTTACGTAATTTCTTTTTATTTCTAGGATTCAAGAAGATCAATGAAAATAAAAATTTGTATTATATCATATATTTTACAAGGAAGGTCATGTATGTATAATCACTGTACATGAATGTATATGTACTTAATTTGAATATACGTGTACATATATATTTATGGTGTGTAAATTTATACTATAAAGGAGTATAGTATATGTAAGAATACGTACGTCTTTTGAAATATATGTTATATTTCGTAATATGACAACATCGATATTTTATTTTATACCTATATTGTAAGTGAAATGAAATTTTTGATTTTTTACAATATTTTGCATATGCGTGTGCACATATGTATGTATATATCATTTTGTTATTAAATAGATATATGTATAAGTTCATTGAACTTGAACCTTTGAATTTTTTTAGAATACATTTTATTTCAATGATGCAATTATATATATATAATTTATTACTGTATATATCAAATATATTTTATTGCACATAGTAGTACATATTTGAGTAATTACTTCAAAGTTTACTATTTTTCGTAGTATTATTTACCTTTTACTAAATATGTATGTAAAAAATTTAGTGAAATTCAATTTTATGCACCTTTTACAAAGATATACAAAAAATTCAGATAAATGTTAAATTCAACTTTTGTGTACCCCTTTAAAATTTATATAAGTTTTAGTAAAATTAAGTTTCATGTTTCATTTACCTTTTACAAAATTTTATATTAAAACTTCAGAAAAAAATGATTACTATCTTTTTTCTTACAAATTATTTTGTATGAAAAATGTGTATTTTTTCGCATTTTTTCCTATATTAGTGCATTTATTTTTTTTATTTTGTGAAATTAGCTTGTGATTAGTGATTTATTTGAAAATGCAAGATTTCGTTATTAAAGATTTTAGCATGCGGTCAATCGTAACGCTTTCATTTTTCCATATTCTTCATAATTTTTTTTATTTACTTAAAAATTCGGTATAATATACAAATAAAGTTTCATTAATAAATTTTTAAATATTTTATATGTATGTGCATATGCGCCTTTCAAATGATCGATTTCACTTACAGTATTAATTATATCTATATAATCGCGTCAAGGAAATAAAATTTATTTACAAACAATTTAAAGGTTCAATGAACTTATCCATCCATCCATGTATCTATTTAACATCAATATCATATACATACATAGACATACATGTCATATGTTTGTGCTGTGCATACACACATACAAAATATTGTAAAAAATCAAAAATTTCATTTCACTTACAATATATAAAATAAAATATCGATGTTGTCATATTACGAAATATAACATATATTTCAAAAGACGTACGTATTCTTACATATACTATACTCCTTTATAGTATAAATTTACACACCATAAATATATATGTACACGTATATTCAAATTAAGTACATATACATTCATGTACAGTGATTATACATACATGACCTTCCTTGTAAAATATATGATATAATACAAATTTTTATTTTCATTGATCTTCTTGAATCCTAGAAATAAAAAGAAATTACGTAAATAGTGCAGTGTAATAATATACAATACATAGCTATACCAGAGACAACTTATAAAACAACGTGTTTTAAGTTGTCTCTGGCTATACATATACATATATATTAAAATGTACATTTACACATACTATCCAAACTAAATGTAGCTATACACATACAGTACAATCAAAATTGTACGAATTTTGAATGATGTGTAAAAAAAATTATACCAACCAAACAACTATTATAAGCAAAATTCCAAAAATTTATTAACAAAAAAATAGCCACTGAAATGGTTAAAAGAAAACATTATACACACAACCACACAACCATGATCTGTATAATAATCAAATCACTATAGCGTGGCGCGGCATATAATAGTAAATACAATATGAACATTGAACAACAAAAACTACTATAGCCACTCATCTCGGGTACATAAAGTTAGTAATGCTAAAGGAAAATATACATACAACTACACACCAATGTATCAATATAAAGCTCGCCACTCTATCGTGTTGTATTGCCATGTATTGCCTTGTTCTGCTGCTAAAAACAATTTCATGTTGAACAGTATATAAATGCTATCCTATATTACAGTGGATTGAGATATTAATATCACATTAACATCAGCAAAAAAGCTATAGCCACCAATGTTGGGATATGATCTGAAAGCTATTTTTTCGATTATAAGCAGCTTGGGACGTCTTATATATTCTAGTGTTTTTGGTTTGATAAATTTAATGGAAAACAAATTTACATGAAAAATAAAATACAAAGGTATGTATAAGGGTATAAGTATACAAAAATATTGAGAACATATTGAAATTGATATTCGATATTATACAAGAAAGGATGGAATAGAAGATAGAAGGCACGTGTTGTTTTCATATCCTACTGTAACTCTATTTGTCATAGTTGTATAAATTTAACAGAATACATTTGATCGAAAATCGATTAATATTTATGTATATGAATATCGTACTGTCTTCTAAATACATCAGTTACAATACATATACATACATTGATATGTTGAAGTTCCTCTATATGGGATGGGTTAGTTTGTATTAAGTGTGGTTGTATTATTTGTGAAAACACCTTGAAATTTGACGACGACGATGTTTATTTTGGTGATGATGACGACGATATATAAAGAGATGACATTCTTATCTTTTGTTTTGTTTATTTGTAATATAATATTATATAACAACCCTTCTAAATTTACAATAAAAATATAAAATAATTTTGATTTTTTGTTGTAAGAGTTTTGATGGAAGAGAAGAGAAATAATTTTCCATTAATTATTTTAGTGTGACTTTAGGAGGGTAATGGGAACCATACCTGTAATGTATATATGTATAATGTACTCCGTACCCACACATACATACCCACAGCGGTTATATAAGATGTTTATAAGAAATTAAAATATCGATTTCAATTAATATTTTCGTTACTGAATGTTTTTGTTACAGTGATTTCCGAGGGTGTTAATTAGATTGTAACCTATAGCTACTGTGTTCAAATTTTTGTAAATACTGGTGTATGTACGAGAAGCAAAACGATAAACAAGCAAGAAAAATATTTTAAAAAATAAAAGTTAATTATTTCGTTAGAAAGTTTTTTTTTTTTTTCGAAATAATATTGGATGTTTTAATTTTAAAATTTTCAATTTAGAAATACATACATATCTACTTATATATTTTTATTTACAAAATATGTATAATATACGTAGTATGTATGCATGTAAGATGCGTAAATGTAATTCAGATTTATAGCACGTATAATACATCATAAAGCATTTCGAGATACCGTTTCATTTGCTACTCAAAAAAAATTTTTTTTCTAATCACTTCCCATAACGAATTTCAGTCATGCGAAAATTCATTTATAATTATTAAGAGTTTGTACTATTGTACATTTTACATGCATACATATGTGTACACACAATACACACACGCATTTATTTTTTTAATATAAACAAAAATATGTATATAATGTATTATTGTGCATTTATCGCCTTCATGCATTTTTTTTTATACGCAAGTTTTAATATCACACATGAACGGCATAATCTCTATATCAATTGCTTAGAATTGCAGGTGTACAATAACAATTGTAAATCAAGAAAATTTTATGCGGGTCTTCACATATTTATAGTCTAAGATATGTATGTACATAAAATGATCGTATTTCTCAATAATGATTTCTCTTTGTTTGCTTTTCAACCATCATGTATACAATACAAAGAGATATTTATGTGAAGAAAGTTACTATATATGCATAACATAAGAAAGTAACGTCTTATTTACTATATTTTCTGTTGAAATTTCATTTTAAAAACATTGTTTTCAAGTTTAGTTACATCCGTTGTAAGTGATGTGTATCACGAAGAAACAAAATATAAAAAAAATTAAAATCCATGAAATGAAACATTTTTTTCAAGACAAAAGACTACAGTTTATAATTAATAGGTGTAAATTTTTAGAGGTAAGTATATAGTAAATTATGAATGTACATTGATTGACTGATTCCATTCATAAAATAATATGTACTGGAAATATTAATCTATAATATTGAAATATTAGAATAATGAGTAAACTGTGTAGAAAACAAAATAAGGATTTACGATCCTCGAAAATGTTTTCAAATTTTCAGATTTTACAGGTGCTATTATTTTAGATAAAAATCATATGAAAAAAATGTATATTTCTTTTTTAATTTTATATTTTCGTTAAATTAAATTCTTGCTTATTAATCAAAAATTACACTTGTATAATATATAGGTGTTTTCGCTCACGGAAGGGAATATATTACGCTTAAACATTTATTGTCTAATTAAAAACTAAGAAAAAAAATATGAAAAATAACAGTTTAACCGTATAACTAATAAAGTAATAAATCAATATTTGTACAAAATAAATAATTGAATATTGAATTAATTAAAATAACCAACATATTATACATACACATATATATATGTATTTATAAATAAAAATTAAATATATATGTATCTATATTTTTTTCTGAATAATATGCTTCACCATCTAAAAGTTTTATCCCGTTGCATAGATATTTAATTTTGACTGTTGCCATAAAATAATATCTACCTTAATTTATAAAAAATTGTAAAAAAAATGGGCATAATAAATACTTTCGTACTTCAATATTTACTCGAATGTACAATGTATGTAGAAATGTTCATTTTATATTTTCACATTAATATACAAACAATATACGATGTAGGTACACAATAACTTTGTAATATGTAATATAGAGTACTCCATATATAGATGAAAATAAAAATGAATTGAAATTGAAAAAGGAAATGATATTAATTCATCGAATATTTATCGAATTTTTATGTATGTTATGTTATGTTCATTTCATTTTTATTTCTTTATCTTATTGTATAAGTACACATATACATATTCTATGTATACATGTTTGTATTGCAAATACTACACTACTTACGAAAAGTTATATATGTACATATATAATAATGTATTATCATATTATTATTTTATTTTTTACAACTTTATTTATCTGTAACTTTTTGAATATATGTACATATGATGCAATACAATACATTATATTTATATACCTAAGTACATTATGTACGTACCTACCGTTATATATGTACGTATCGCACGCGTGTTAAAAACTCATCACATACGTATATTGTAGGTACATATATTCAAATTCATAATATAGGTACCTATAAAATTTCAATTTCCCAATGGGATAAACAAATATTTATTTAGAACTGTATCATAAATATTCGTGTAATATTGGCATATTCATTTGTAGGTATATAATATGTAGAATATCTATGTATTCGCATGTTTGCCGTTCTCTCATCGCATAAATATAAAAAAAAACTTTCTTATACATAACTTTTTCATATTTTGAACATTCAAATACACATTTATATGATATTTTTATTTACATATTTTACATGTTATTCATATATAATATTCAAATGTACATACATTTATATAATTTTTCATATACATCATAAATGTAATACATATTCTTAAAATCTATATATTATTATTATTTTATTTTATTGCTTTATTTGATATTCATCATAATGGCACCATACATTCCTGATGGTGAAGGCCTTCGCCTCAAATAAGTAACCTCTCCATTCTTCTCATTTGTTTCATTTCTCTAGCCAATTCCTAATGGGCAACCTTTCTAAATTTTGTTGCACAGCATTCCACCAGCGGTTATGCGATCTTCCATTAGGCCTTACTCCGGTCATGTTTTAGAGTAATAATTTTTTGAATATGTTACCATCAGTGTGGCCAATTTGGCATTTTTCAGGCTAAATTTAGCACTTTTTCAGCCCATCTAGCCTCAATCTTTTTTTAAAAAAGGCCAGCCTTTTTTTTAGCCTTTTTCAGTATCAAAACCAGCGTTGCCGCCCGGTAAAAATTTAAAGCACCAAAATTCTCTTTAAAAAGATCCATATAGGATAAAAAAGAACCAATATTTACTTTTGTGGAAGTTATTTTTCAAAAAGGAATATGTACATTATTTTTTAGGATTTTTATTGAGAATTATAATATAGACAATAACAACAACATTTTTCATATTTCAATTACAAAAGGATTCAAATTTTCCGTATTTATATACACAATTTTTCAGAACATAATGATAAAAGGAATGAGGAGAGAATTCAGAAAATAAAAATCGAAATTCATATTCACAGTCTACCTTTTTTCTTTAAAAAGTAGTGTTGGTATGTTGGTTGGTATATCAGAAACAAACATGAAATAAAAAATCGAATTAACAATTATTGTCAGATTGTCATTGTCAGTAGTTCATGAAGAATGAAAATGAAATTTGAAATTTTTATTTTCATTAATAATTTTCCGAAAAAAAGATCCAAGATAATATTTTAGGATCCAAAGATCCAAATGAAAAGAAAAGAACCAAGTTTGGATCTTAAGATCCAAAGTGGCAACTCTGATCAAAACCTTGTATTTAAAATTTACTCTTTTTGTTCTACAACTGCAATTTAAATTAACTTTTCAAATTGTAATTAAAAGTAATTGCTTTTATTGACATAAATCAAGAAGATCAAGAAGATTTGTTAAGAAAAAACTGCAAAGATTTTATAGTAAATTTAATAAAACAACTTCAACAAAGGATCCCAAAAAACGTAAAAATTTTGAGGAAAATTGAAATATTGTCAGTAAATAATACTTTAAATGCTACAAAAAGCTCATTATTAGAGTTAATTAGGTCGAAGTTCATTTAATTTTTCATCAGAAAACATTGAAGACATCGAATATCAATGGAAAAATTTAAACGTGATACAATGGAAAAACACAGATTCAACTTTAAATTTTTGGGCTGAAGTATGCACATATAAAAATGCATTGGGAGAAAATCCATTTAAAGACTTGATAGATTTTGCTTTTACATATTTACTTCTACCAATATCAAATGCAGAAATAGAGAGACAATTTAGTCAAATGAATTTGTTAATAACTAAAGTAAGAAATAGATTTAAAAATAATATGATAAATGCTGTTTTATTTATAAAATCTTATATTAAAAAAAATGAAAAATGTTGTCATGATTTCATAATAACACAAGAAATGGTAAATTATGTAAATACAATTAATTTTTATCAAAATAATATTGAAGTCGAAGGTACGTCAGAAGAAGACGAAAATCTGGAGAATTTTTGAAAAGACAAAAAGACTTATTTTTTTATACATTTATATTTTATTTTTATTTGCGAGAAAAATGTTTTTGTTAATTTTATTTTTATTTTGTTAATGTTATTTTTATTCTGTTATGTTTATTATGGATTTGTGGAATAAAAGAATTATAAAAAACAAGAAATTTAGTTTAGCACTTTTCTTTAGCTACTTTTTCCTAGCCGTTAGCCTTTTTTAGCACTTTTTAGAGCTTCCTTTAGCATTTTCCCTGAAAACATTCTGGTCACACTGGTTACCATACCATTCTCCATTCTATTCACATGATCAATTCACCGCAATATATTGATGTTGATGTACGATGTTATGCTTACATCCTTAAATATTTCATATTTTTTTTCGTTTTTTTATTTTTATATTCGTTGTCACTCACTCTAGTTGCACCACCCACATTTTCCTTTCTTTCACTTTTTGTTTCGTATCTCTAGATTTAAAAGTTCTGGACAAGATCTTCGATTTTAAGCGGTAGAAGACTGTAATAGGCCTTATTGGCATTAAATATTCTTTGTTTCACTTTTGCTTCCAAAACAAAAAAAAAAAAATTATTGTATTTGTTTGCCTCCTGTGAGGATTGAACTCACGACCCCTGGTTTACAAGACCAGTGCTCTGCCACTGAGCTAAAGAGGCGGATGCTTGACTTTACATATATAATTATATTTTTCGGCATAAATTTATACATTTCTTATATACATATGTACCTATCTTTTATATCCCATGCATAACAATCTTCATATGAAGATATGAATCTATATCCTATATGGTATACTTAAATATATTTGTATGCCAATTTAATCATTATGAAAAACAAATCATAAATTCAATTCGAAATTTAAATTCAATATAAGAAGTATTCTTTTATATAAATTACAAAAAACTATATAAAATACTCGTATTTACATTAATACTGTAATAAATTGTTTTTCATTCTGTAATTACTATATAAAGTATATGTACGAAGTACGAGTATATATACATTATCTTAATAATTTATAATATCGAAATCTTAATAATTTTTGTCGTAATTCTGGAAAATTTACATATGTAAATTTCATTGCAAGTATGTGGTATGATATGTACTTAATAACTATACTTACATGTAAGAAGAAATGAAGTAAATTTTTTTTTCAAACAAAACTTTGAAATTTTCTATTTTTCTTTTTCTTCTTCTTTTTTTTACTTTTTGGGTGTAAAATTCAATTTCTGAATTTTGAAATTTGCTATAATATGTAGAATATTACTTACATTAAGTGTATGTGTAGAATGTGTAAGTATGTATATAATGCAAACTGTATACACTTATACTGTATACAAATGTATACCTCCAAGTATCTCCATGACCTTTATATGTAATGTTTGCATGAATACGAAATAAAATATATATGTATATTAAAAAAATCTGAAATCGAAATTTTATTCATATCATCATACATATTTATGTATTTCGTTTGTATATACATGAAATTTAAATATATTTCATATTCATTTATCCATATATCCGTATAATTATGATTTATTTTATTATATACGTATTTGACATGATATAATACCCACATATCATGTGATTGAATTGCTAATAATTTATTATTTCAATTTCAACAGAAAATCTTGAATATTAGTATTATGAGTACAGTAGACTACATATATGTAATGTAATTGTATATTTCATTTCAATGATTATTTATTATATACTACATTTTATCAGAAGAAATATAAGAAAAAAAAAATAAAGATAAAAAGATAAATGAAATTTTCATTCAAAAATTAATGACGTTATCTATCTATCTAAAACTGTCTAATCCGTATGAAATAATTTTTGATGATATGTCAGATATTAAAAAGCACAAATTTCGCATTCTATTTATATACAAATTTTACCTAATCTATAGCTAAAAGATCTAAGAAAATATTCTGATTTCATTTATGTAATATTAAATATACGCAAATATACAATGTAACATCTATACATACATATATAAAATATTATATAATATATTTGTTAAGTACACATGCATAACATGCTTCTATGTACTACATTTATAGAAAATTTTGAAAGTTTTTTAGTAGAAATTTTATTTATGCAAATTGAAATTATAAATCTAAAATATTGAATCAAGAAAATATATAATAAAATATTACATATATAATGTGTACATAGATTGAAATTTAAATTTGAGAAAACATTATGTATATGTATTCATTAAATGAATTTAAAAATTATAAATTCGAAAATTAGTAAATGGATGTAAAGATGAATGAATGAAAATTGAAATTTGAATATGAATTTTTTTTGTTGCTATATATTTGCATGTGTATTATGTATGTATTTAGATCAATTACATATATGTATGTATAATTTATATATATGTACATACTTACTGTCAGAAAAGTATCGGGAATTTGTAATTTAAGAAGGCTCTGTTAGGAATTTTTAAACCAAATTTTGTTCATAAGTTAGTATCACTGTATATGATTACTATGCCAACAAAGAGCATGATCCAGCCACCGTTTTGCCTATATCAGGTGTTTGAATCAACCCATTTCTGTAGTATATCACGAATTTTATAATTATTATAAATTGTTGAACAAAGAGTTTGTCTTAAATTTTGTGTTCTGAATAAATTTTCGCGTGCCGAATGTATTAAAAAATGTCGTATCAAAGACCGGGGGTTTATCATTGATGCAAAGCATTTAAGTGCGGTTGGAAAGATTGTCAACAATATAAAACCTGATAAAACCTCTATAACCGATCAAAATTATCAATAATTTGAAGAAAACTATGCTCAGTATCAAAATAGAGAGCTCCATGACTTTAACATCTTTTATGTATTTTCTTGTTCGATTTTGATCGATATTTTGGACATGAGACGGATCGTTGCACTGCTAAGTTCCAAAAGTCTTGAACTTTCTCCAATAAGTGTATTGAGTATCGCAAAGAAATTTCTGAAAATATGCTCGTATCTATTATTTTGGACCTTACTTTCACAAACGGCTGACTAGTCATGAATCTACGAGTTGAACATGTAAACTATTAAACTATTAAACTATTAAACTAAAGATTCAGAATGGTGCTTCATTAACAAGTTGAAACCCAGAAAACCAAAATTCGTGGGAGGAACTGTAAACAACTACAAGAACATATTTCATATTTGGTATTAGTAATCGAGTACAGTGCTACTATTAAGTAATGGACCAAATTTGGTTTGAAAATTCTTAACACATCTTTCTTGAATTGTAAATTCCCGATACTTTTCTGACAGATTAGTAATACTTATATAAAAAACTAATATAAATGTAGAGTAAGATTGAATCGAGTGAATTAGACAAGAATAATTGTAAATCGTAAGATTATTGTAAATATTATTAACAAAATTAGATTTTTAAGATTTTACACTTACATAAGTACATCTGTACATACGATAGTATATGTCATAAATTTATATTTGAAATTAATAATTCAAGAATTGTTGAAATTTTGAAAATACATTGTTATCAATTTTCATTTACTTTTCTTCTAAATAATTTTATAACTACTAAACTTCCTAGTAAAATTTAATTCAATTTTTAATTGTAAAACAAATTATCAATGCAAAAAAAGTTTATGTTCTTTATACTTCTTAACTATATTTAGATATAAAGAAAGAATATTAATATTCTTAAAACTATATAGTTAATTTAATTTTAAAACATTAGCATCGAATTTTAAACAAAGTATTCACATAATATTCATTTGAAATACGAATTAATTTCAAAATTATATGTTCGTACAGTATAATCTAATTGAATTTTACCACACTTTACTGGTAGAATTACGAATACATACATTTACATACGCATATCTACGACTACGTGATTGACATAATTCTAAATTATTTTTTCCTTTTTATTGTTTGTTGTAAATTCAGTGCTTTTCATTAATTTTCATCTTTTCCTTTTTTTTATTTGTAAAACGATTGACTTTTACATTATTAGAAAATTGTCACTCTCTCCTCCTTTATTTTATTTCCTTTTTTTTGCATTTATTTTTCTTGTATTCAATCAGACAATTGCTGAATGAAATCAAAATTTTTTCTAGTCCTTTTTGAATAATTGGAAAAAAAAAATATACATACATGTACGTATGTATATTTTTCAGTTGTCTGTATTCATTCATTACAATTTTTATTTCTGGAATGATGATGATGATGATCGTGATGATGATTATGATTATACCATGATAATAATAATAATAATAATAATGAAGATGATAATGATGATTTTGCAAATGCTGATTAAGAATGATTATGGAAGGATTTTAATTTTGATTTACACGAATGCTTTTTCATTTTCAATTGTTATATTTATTTATATAGCATCTATCATGCCTCAATGTACACACTGTATACAATGCAATGTAAATGTATAATACGTAATACTGAATGAATGAATGTTTATATGTAAAAATGTATAAATGCTTTTCTTAATATGCATGTAAATGCTTCAATATTTTCATTTAAGTTGTATAATTTTTGGTGGAATCACCCACATTATTATTTTTATTTTTAATATACGTACATATATATTTTTTCAATTGAACCAAAAATATAATGTTTATTTACCATAGTTTCTATATTATACTCTTACACCGATGATGATGATGCGATGACAATGATTATGTCCCATGAGACATATACATTTATGTATGTATAATACGATACAAAACAATCAACGATTTTTTATATACGTATGTATGTATTTCATACTCTCCACCTCTTTTATTTTAAAAAAAAAAAAAACAAAAAAACCAACAACAACACTGTGATTCTAGATTGAAATAATGGGTTCCTTCATCATCCTACAACATCGTAATTTTTACAATTTTTTTCATTATTATTATAATTCTTTTTTTAATTTTAAGTTTTATTTATTGTTATAAAAATCTTTTTGCAAATTGTTTGATTTATATGTATACGAAATGAATGAGTGAATGAATGAATGAATGAATAAAAATTATATGTACAAGTATGTGTGTTATAGACGGATGTTGTACAATTATATATATGTGTATACATATAATACTACGAGTATATAGCACGAGCACGACAATAATATTATAAAACATTGAATTTACGTGTATACATTTACCATGAATATGTGAATTTCATACCTATTACGTCAAGCTCCATTTAGATTGAGTGATTCTTTGATTCTGTTTTTCATTTTATTTTATTTTATTTTTTTACTTCTTTTTCTTGTCTATCTATAATTCAACCCTCGAGACATATAAATAAATAGTCCATATGGCAAAATTAAAAAAAAAATAAAAATAAAAGAGTGAAAAATTTTCTTCTTTTTTTTTGTTGATATTTTCTCTATTTATGTGACACAATTCTTAAAGATATTTCATATTACACATTGAAATAATGCAGGCACGCATATATGCATATACATACATATATATACGTACATGTGTATGCATATAAGATACGTATAAGTACAATTTTATATGTATGTTTATAAAAATAATGATAAAAAAAAAAAAAAAAAAGAAAAGGGATGTTTTAGGACACAATTTTCTTTTGTTAAAGTGACTTCAAACGTAAAAATATTTTTTTTCCTGCTTTTCAAATATGTTTACTCGTACCTCGTACATAATACTATATACATTATATGCATTATAGAAAATCTCATATAAAAAATTAGAAAAATAAAATAATATAAAATGTATAAGAATAATAATTATGAGTTTTGGAAAATTAAAAAATAATAATAGACGACATCATCCTACTACATGTTTTTTATCAGATTTGGAAAATTTACCGTTACGAGTAGTACATTATTTTCACAAAGATTGATTGTGAAAATTTATAATTCATTTACATGCATATATAAATGTATGTGTGTGTCTGTGTAAATGTAATGTGTATTTGTAATACAGAGTGCTTTATTTTCTAAATAATTCTTATACATACACAAATATACATAGTACATGTACACACAACACACGCACTCTTTACAGGTAAATCTGGTAATTAAGCAATTAATAATCAAAACTTATCAAAAATGTTGAATTTATCTTTAGTTGTAATTTTTAAAGTAAACAACGATATGGCATTCGTATGTATGTATATAAAAATTTTCAGTTTTTACATTTAAATTACATAGGTACATATGGGCCATATAAGTATAGGTGCATATAATTTGTATCACAAAACAACAAAAATATGAAAATACACAGAGTAAAATAAACAAAAAAAAAAAAATAAAGAGAGAAAAGAAAAAATAAAAATGAAAATTACTGATAATTTATTTTCCATTCTTTTTCTTTTTACATTATTGTGTACGACTGCATACGAGTATTATGTATAATGTAGTATTTATTTATTCTTTTTATACTTTTTTCGCTATTGTGTATATATTTATATGCACGTTGATGAATTATTGTTTTTATTCACATACATACACACATATAATGTTCATGTTCATATATATTTATGCACAAACACATGCAAATTGATTTATGTATTACAACTACGTACGAGTACTTACATTTATACATATGCCAAAGTATGTACATATAACGATTTTAAATAAAAATTGCATCGCAAATAAAATACCTATTTATATACTTGTTTTTAATGGAATCATGCACTTTACTTTTTTATATTACATATAGGTATATATGTATGTATATGTATTACACACTTCTATATATACATACGAATATGTATGTTCACAAAAATATCTATAAATATGTATATAGATTTACATGTCGTATATTATATTTTGTTTTTATATGTACATTATAATGTATCCCTATTTATTAATTTATTTTCATATATGTATAGTATTAATGTATGTTATGTTCATGCGTGTGTACTTCTCATATTATTTAGAATTTACAGAGAATTTTTATTTGTATAAAAAATGTAGGCTGCTTTCTTGGTTTTTTGTATACTGGAACTGATGATAATGAAAATAAAGTCGCGAATAAAATACTTACATATGATATGAAAAAAATAAGGTTTCATAAACTTAAAATGTTAAGAGCAATGTGCCACACACAAGAAGTCAAAGAAGTCAGAGTAGACCATCATGACACATGGATGGCACGTCAATTTTCTTTCTTTCTTATTATTATTATTTTTTTTTTTTTTTGGTTTTCTCTTGTTGTTTTTGTTATATGTCATGATATGCATTATATTATGCTTATGTACATATGTATGTATACATGTTTATACAAGAATCGATGCTCATAAAGTTGCTAAGATATTGCCTTAATGTGCTCTACCTCGATAACGAAAAGGATTCGTTTATGCGACTTTGTTGTTGTTTGTTTCTATATGTATTTAGATAGAAGCATGACTACACTACTACAAATATACCATATACTATATATGAGTTGGTTTTCTTTAAGCTAACAATCAACATACTATATGTCATATTATATGTATATATGTATGCATACCTTTATATAGATATATATACATATGTATGGATGTATACAAACGCATATTAAATTTAGGTAATATGTAATATACATATTCATATGCATAATCTTCAAAAGTATGCTTATATGCAATTCCATAAAATCATCGTCGTCATCATCATCATCATCCACATCATCGTCGTCATCGTCAACATTTTACTTCATTTTTTTCTTCCTTTAATTTTATAATTCTCTACTAGCATCATATACTCGTACGTACATATATGTATATATGAAAAATACTTGCCGCCATAGGTTCATTTATTAATAGAGGTGCACTTACGTACATTGATATATGTAATATATATTCGTTTATGTTGAATTGAAGTAAATATCCATCCATCTGTGTATCGTATATGTATGTATAGGTGTGAGTCTATATAAGAAGAAATAAGGTATATTATAAGCGCAAGGTATCATTTGAGAAATTAGCAATTGGCGTACGATGTAAGCGGGAGCCGGAATTATTTGTCAACAAATTGTAAACAGATAATCACTTCGATCATTAAGAATGAAAAATTGATCAGGTCGGTTAACTTTTTGAATTACTATACTAACTGAAATTGATTTCTTTTTTTTTTAAAAATATTTTTTTCAAATTTTCTTTTTTTTTATATTTTTGTTCCCAACTTCAGTGTTGTTGGCATATAGCATAATTTTTTTTTTTATTCTTCTGATTGTTTTTTTTATATGTATTTTCTTTATTACATTTTTATTTCCATTAAAATATAGGAACACATAGTCTTGATACAGGTTGTTGCAAGGATAAATGTATATACATATAAAAACATATTTATGTTTATTTAATGTTTAAGAATTTTTTTTATTATAATTTGTAATCTATGGAATGTACATACATACATACAAACATAGAATCACATAGAACTGTATAAAATTTATATTACAATTACGATTTTATATGTTTCATTTTCTACATTTGATTGCGTTTAATTTTCTATTAGATTCGTTGTTATATTCTTCTTAAACAAATAAAAAATTGAATTTTATTTGATATTAGAGATTAAAGGAACATGTTTTCTTAATTTCCGCAAGATTTTTGTTGTCGTTTTTTTTCTTAAAATAAATTGTAAAATTAAATTCAAATTTATATATTGTGGATAATAATGCAATAATGATACAGAGAATCAAATGATATTGGGAATATAAAATTATGTACATATACATACACCTTGATGCATACTTCCCATACATATACAAAATATGATATACATTAAATGTTAAAACTGAATGACTTTTTTACAATATTTTTTATTTGAATTCGATAAGATTTAATTAGTTTAACAATTTATCTAAATTTTTTTTGCTTTGCTATATTTATGTGTATATATATATAAATATTTTAGTTGCGTAAATATGAAACAAATAACTTAAAAGTAAAAAAAAAAACGTACATATACTTTTTATCATAATGTGGCCGTTCGATAACAAAAAAAGAAAATAAAAAAAAGTAATTTTGATTCAAAGATACAAGATATGTACGTATTATGTATTATCAACAAATTTTCTATAATCACAAATTATAATCTAATTTTTAATTTCTTTATACGATTATGTGTATATAAAAATTATTATTTTATTCTTATATAAGCTACCTACCTAGCATCTAAATAAAAAATAAAAATAAGAAAGAAATAAAATATATACACATATGTGCATACATATATAAATGATAATTGCAAAACAAAAAAAAAGGCGCTGAACATAAAAAAGCGAAAAACATTTAAAGACAAAAAAAAAAACTGAATAAATAAAAAATAAAATGTCGAAAGAAAAATATATAAAACTTTAAGATGTACACCACAAAATGTATACGAGTATTTATGTGATTTTAGAATATGATAAACACATCACAGAATCGTTTTTATTTGTATACTTTTCGTATATAAGTATTACTCGGTTGAAAATTATAGATAATTTTATTATTATGCAAGTATATAAATACGATGAATACAAACATGCACAAAAATGAGTATAGTAATAAAAATTAAAAAAAAAAGAAATAGAAAAATTATAAATAAGTGAATGAGTAATAAAAAAGCATAATAAAAAATTGAATATTTTAAATACAAGAAAATTATTTATGAAAACAAATAATAATGTGGATTGTACACATATGCACATACATATAAGTAGTATTCGTAGTATAGACAAAATGTTATAAACATTGCATATATAATGTATCTGCATCTATGTACGTAAGTGTAATCGTCAATTTTTATGAACTTTTATATAAGAAAAAAAAACATTAAAAAATTAAAAATGAAGTTATATTAAACAAAAAACTATACTATAGAAAAAAATACCACATAATTACAAGTTGCAAACAACAATAAATTTGTAATAAAAAATTTTATTTTTTCATAAATAATAAACATATACATATGTACATTTACATACTATACAATTATTAATAGTCTCGTCATACACACTTACGAGTTAGAAACGAATACAAAACTTTGTAATCAGTTGACCGAAAATGAAAATTCAATGTTTTATTCATGTTTTGTACGTGTACGCATAATACGAAGAGTATACATAATATACTTATTTTATATGATTTTTATGATTCTTGTATATGCAGTTAGTTACCATAAATATACATAATTAACAATTAATAGTTTTCAATTTGTTAATTATTAAGAAAAGTGAAGAAAATGACATTAGAGTAATAAAATGTTTGCATTTCATTTATTTCATAAAGACGGATACATACAAACATATTAATCGTATATGAGAATGATACTAACGTAACGTCTAACTTATAAATACTATATCATTTCATTTAGTTTCATTCAGAAGAAGGTTTTTTTTTTTGAATTTAAAAGATAAAATGAACTAAGTAAATTAAAATTATTTCATTTCCAGTTTCAATTACATTTCGTTTTTTTTTTTCTTATGGAATTGTTATTTTGAATATTGCAGAGAATTTTGCAAATTTTCAAGAAATTTTTATTCAAATAATAAAACCTTACAAAATTGTAATGAAGTGTTGATGTTAATTCGATTTTCTTTTAAAAATATTTAAATACATTACTCGTAATATTTGTAATATGTCTCAAAATTTTGACTTTGAAATTATTTCAGAGATAAAATTCAAAAAACAAATTGAATTATTTTAGTGAATGAATTATTATTTCTGTTTATTGAAAAATTTTTGTAGATGAATTTTAATTTTACCACAAAATAAATCAAATTTAATATTGAATTGATGGTTTTGTGATTTTATTTTATCGAATTTTTCAGTAAAGAAATTTTATATATCCGTAATTACATATGTGGCACTCGTGCATTACACACCATGCATGTATCATGTATGAATGTATCCTGTTAGTTAACTTACATTTTAAATCGAATTTATGTGAAATAAGTAATGAAGTATATTCATTTCGTACATAATTGAAATCATGACTTATCAGGCATGTAAAAGATTATTTAAAATTTTGATTTAAAATTTTACATTTTATTTATCTAAAATTTCAACATTATAATTTTTTCAAACATCCATTAAATATTTATTTCTTATTTATTGTAGTTCAAAGACATGAAATTTATTCATATTATGTATGTACGTCTATACGTTCTTAAAATGTTAATATGAAGAAAAATTTGTTTTAAAATTTTTATATTTTAAAATAGTAATCATGAAATTATATAAAAAAATGAATTAAATTAATAAAATACAACTTACCATGTAAATAGACAATGTATAGATAATTATTATCCATAAAATACTTATTACTACGAGATACGAGTATGTGAGAAGATATCAAAATTAGAAGGCATACGTATGTAAATACGTACCTTTTCTTAATACATATTACGAAGGTACTATAAAATTAATTTGAATATTTTTTATATATTTTTTTATTTCAACTTTCTCTTAAAATATGAAAATTAGTTTTCTTTGTTACTTTTCCGTTGGTCTATAGATTAAATGTGATGTGTTACAAAGTTACGGTGCACTTAAAAAAAATACATACATACATAAGTACATACGTATTACTATTACTCAAATTGCCATAATTTCAAATATTTTTGTATTAAAATTATTTTTCATTTTATCATTTCTTCAATTAATTTCGAAATGAAAGACATAATCGTTGTCTATCAAAAAAAAAAAAAACTTATCAAAAAACCATGTTTCATATCTTATACATATACAACAGTTGGTAATTTATACATGAAATTTGATGTTCATGTTCGAATAGACCAACCAACTCATTCTATTTTATATTTTAAAGAAACACATTATATCTATGTATGTACATAATGTAACATATAAAAATACATATATCGTTATGTCGGTATTATGATGAAGACGAATCAAAAAAGCCCAAAAGTTATCTAGATTTTCTTTTGTTTAGCTGTTATTGAAATACATGTATTATGTATTATAAATTAAAGGTAACTAACCAACTAACTAACTAACTAACTGGCATCGGCATGCATTTATTGGTTTTATATTATATTTTACATATATGTACATACATTATATGAATATATTTGTACACACATTACGTACATATCCCATATATACTTTATACAGAATGATAATGTATTTATAAATTTATACTTTTATTTATTTATTTTTTTTTTATGAGAACAGACGAAACACTTAAATGTTAAGGAGACGAGATGACGGTTTCTGATATCTTTAACTAAACACTATATACTCTTAAGATGAAAGGTTGATAGATAGGAGTAGCATAATGTATATAAATATATGTTCGTACCTATGCATTATATTCATTTATATTCAATATTAAGTAGATAGATGATTGTTGTACATCAACTTGATTATGACTTATTCTCGTCAAAGTAACAAATAAAATGAAAAAGAGAAAAAAAAAACGGAGAAAAGAAACTGAAAAAAGAACCACAAAAAAAAAATCAAAATAAAACATGAAAATTTTTATTAGATTTTTGCTGAATCATTTCTGAATCGTATACCGTATACACAATACACCTATCTACTTTGTATGAATAGGAATCCATGAACGTGTGTACAATGTGCTGCAATTATACGAATGTATACACAAAAAAAAAAAAAAATAAATAAAAATGGCTAAAAATCCTTCATTTTTCACTACTACTACTACAACTACTACATACGATTTAAGCTAATTCAGCTTATCAGTTATGTTTATCTCCTTGTCTTATAAATTTCCACTTATAAATTTAAAGAATATAAAAAATAAAAACATTTCAATACAATGAAAAGATGAAAAATTTAATAATAATCGATAATAACAAAAAAATATTTATGAAAAGGATGTAGACATATGTACCACTAAATGACATTGAAGAAATTTATTATAACATTATTAAGATTTTTATTTATTGTTTTTTTTTTTTTTTGCTCTTTTGCTTTTTTTCCTTTACCTGTAAATAAAACTGTGTATATATGGTGTAGAAGAAGATAGTAACTTCAAAAGATTCACACTTTATTGACCGCAAAACTATAAAAACAATATAAAATAATACCGGCTAAATTACAAGATGTATTGTTTGATGACTAAAAATTTAGGAGCTTCTAGCTAGAGGCAAAAATTAACGTACTCTGACACAGATATACAAACACATTTTGTACACAAATACATTTGTATTGTTTTTATTTCAATTTTTTATGTTTTTCAATATGCCGCCGACAATGATGACTATAATTTGTTCAATATCGATGATACTATTTAATGTACCTACCTACTACAGCAAATAATTAGCTCCATAAATACGAGTGAGTATATGTAATTTTGTTCTTAATTTGGAACAAATTGGCACAAGTTTTAAACCAGCCGTATTCATCTGATTGTACAATATGTATATACATAGGTAGGTAATTGACGTGGATATTAATTAGTTTTTCTTTTCAATTTTTATTTAAAAAAAAAAAAAAACTAGAGCCAATCAGAAATGAAAAGAAATAATTATATTGGATTATAGTATAGTGAGTACAATCTGTTAGATCTTTGGTGTTAATGAAAATTGAAAAAAAATTTTCGAATTTTAAAATCATCTTCATCCCATCAGCGAATTTAAACATTTCCGGATCGATGTGGTATTCTGTAATTGTTAGTTAATCCACAGAGTATTGAATGGATTGTATTGAATAGAGTTAATATCATTCGAAAGTGTTGTAATGGTAATTATCATCTGCATTATAAGGTAAATGCATACATTAATTAATCAATGAAACAGTGATCAGTATTTTCTTTGTACATTTTTTCTACCAACGAATTTATGAATATTAAAAGCATCGATTTAGAATTGATTTTATTTTTAAAAAATTTATTTTACTCATAAAAATTAATTGATACGTGTTGTTGTAGTTGTTGTTTGTTAGGGGGAGGTATGAAACCAGAGCACTCAGACATAACGCTGTCCATTGTACTCGAAGCCCCCGTCTAGTCAAACTTCTTCGTTGCTCTTAGATAACGAAGGAGTTCCACTCGACTTTCAGGCCCAATTTGTTCGGGTCTAATGACATCATTGCCGAAAATGCGCATTCTAATAGAGGAGAAGGCCAGGCACTCACACAAGAAGTGCTCTGTGGTATCCTCCTCCTCTCCGCAAGAAGCACACAGCGCATTACTGATGACTCCTATAGTAGCGAGATGCTTTCCACAGGAGTTATGCCCTGTAAGAGTCAGAGTTATGCCCCATAGCTAATTGATACTTACCTCTAATGAAAGTGATGATGATTTTATTCTGATGATTATATATTATTTTGATGATGATTATTCATAATCATAAATAAGCAAAACATACTGTAAATACTCAATATTCAAAAAACTATAAATGTAAGAGTTAAAAAATATGGTCGAGAATAGGATTTAATGTAATTTTTATTGATGTCGTACGATTTATTTTGTATATGAATTACACATTTTACTCCATTGTAATTAGATTATCACTACGATGCAGAAGTATTGGGGAGAATATTGTATTATATCACAATTTTTATCAATTACCAAAAACTTTCTTTCTCTCTCTCTCTCTCTATGTCTCTGCTGCGATGGTATTAAATGTTATAGCTAAATATTTCGATCAAAATTTCGAATAGTTGAACAATCAATTCTTTTTTTTATTATTATCCTGGGATATTTTAGTTGCATAATTACTATAAAATTTCAGTGAATAATCAGCTATATAGAAAAATAATTTCATTAAAATAAAAACAAACTAAAAAATTTTGTATAAAAATTTTTTATTAAAAATATTATCATTTAGAAAAAGAAAAAGAAAAAATCAACAAAAAAAATAATATGCAAATTAAATTAATATCATAATATCGTATTTTTTTTTGCCTTAGCTTGTATATTGTTAAGATTTTTTTTCTCTACTCTTAAATATAAAAATTAATTAATTATTTAATAAATAAATTTCACATTAATCATATATCAATTATTTAATTTTTTTTTATGTTTTCATTAGATATATATAATACTAATTTTAGTAACACATTTTCTTTATTAAATTTTAAATTTTCATTTTATACATAATCGTATAATATGAAAATTTAAAATAATAAGTAATTATCAATTTTTTCAATTTCAAAATTTTAGAATGTTCAGTAATATTGCATGCAATCATGAATTATTGTGAATAATTTAATATAAATATACTATAATAATACGTATCGTATTACAAGTTACAATTATATAAGTATTATTATGTGATGAATTAGAATTACTTTAAAGCACTACTCTACATACAAATTTATACATGATATTACATAATATTTTACTTTAAAGTCTCTTGGAGACGTTATGAATTCAGAAAACATAATGAAAGGAGAAAAAAAAATGTCTGGAAAAACAAAATGAACAAAAATTTAAAGATATACCATCGTTATACACCATAAGCGTTCATTCTGATGAAATGCATATTATGAGTGATGGAGTGTTTAGAAACGGACGCTGTTAATATTACATACGTATTTAAAATTTATGGAAATATCAGTTGTTTTCAACTTTTGTCTATTTCTTTTGATTCGTTTCTATTTCTTATTTGATCCGTTTACGTATGTAAGTATATACATATATACTTTTTTGTTCATTGATTATGGCAAAGAAATTATCACTAGCGTATGCGTATATATGTATATTAAATGTACGAGTATACTATAATATACATCGTTGAATGCACCTTTTACACATTTTATAGCAATTTTATGCACTTAGTTATCTATAGTGTCGTTTGGGTATATGTGAAATATCCTTTTTTCAAACTATCTGCACTTATTATTATGATTTTGGTTTTAGAACTGTTATTAAATGATTCTTTTTGCCTTTTTCTGATTTCAGATATTCATCAATGCACTATATTCATATTATACAATAAGAAAGGAAGAAAAATTAAAAACATTTAAGTAAAAGGATATAATTTCTGTTATTAAATAAACATAAATTTCAATTTTTTTCTTATTTTTTTTATGAAACTTACCTCCATATTAAAATCACGTGCTATTATTTTTCTAGAAATTTCATTCTGATGTGTAATTGTGACTAGTGTCGGATATACAACAAGATTAAATTGTTCTGGTAATTTTATAAGACTTTTCAATATAATTGAACATTGTTCTGATGTTAATAAGTTCTGTACGTATAAAATAATAGAATATAAAATAAATAGAACAGAATTATACAATAAAATTTATATGATAAACACTCTTTATACTATTTCTACAGGTATTATTCTTGAACTAAAAAATTTGATCAACCTTACATTCAGTATATGGATAATAATATAAACATATGTATGTTATAAGAGTATAAAATTATATGATTACCTGATTTTTTTCATTATTTGCACAAAAGAATCCGATCGTTGCAATCAAATCAATTATCACAACCTGTTCTTCAGTTTTTTCGTTGCTAACACATTTTGATCCGCAATATTTTATTAAAATTGTAACAACATCTAAGTACTTAAGGAGTAGCGTTTCACCGGATAGAATTTCCTGGAACAAAAAAAAAAAAAAGGCAGGATAAATGTAAACTGAGGATCAAGTAGATTTGTAATACAAAAAAATTATAAATTAAAAAAACAAAACACTCCCAAAACAAACGATTATTGTCATAATATGCAACGAACTGATAAAATTGAATACTCGAAAATAATGTAATGTTTAATTTTCATTTAAAAATTTTCTTAATTTTCTTTATACTCTTATACTGAACGGAAGTGTATATAACTTTAAAAATTGATTGAGTTTTCCTCTTTTGGAAATTATAAAAATTCGACAAAAAATTGTACAATGTAAAAAATTCGTATAGATTTTTGAAGAAGAACTTTTTCAAAATTAAAAATTCATGCTAATGCAAAAGTCATCAAAAAATTAGCATAAATATATCAATGAAAATTATCTTTTAATTATTTATTTTTTTGTGTTTTTAGTGTTTGTGTATATTTGTATTTCATCATATTGTGGTTATTTGTATATAAATCAAATTGTATTATGTACCACAAAATTTATTTGAAAAGATTTGACAGGATAACATTTTTATGTTAAAATATTCTACCACTATATTTATATATGTACATACTTACATAGATGCTTAGATACTATTAAGTAAGCATATACCGTAATAATAAAAATGATAATGAACATAAGAATACAAAAATTAGATTATCCATTATATACCATTAGTATGCCATTATCTGTTTAGATTTGTTTAATAAAATTACGAAATAAATCTCGAAAAATATTTTTGGCTAACATTTTAATTTTACATTTTTGTCTTGTTGTGTTTGTCAGGATAATTAACTCAACGAAATAGTATTATCATCAAAAATTACCCTTTCATTCGAATACATTACAATAATAATTTGGTTCGGTTCGAGTATAATTATATAATATATGATAAGTTGTTTCATGGAGATGATTTCTTTCAAAGCAAATTAAAATGTAATATTATATATGTATGCATAGTCAAAATGAAGAAAAAATCAAGATAAATAGTCATAAAAACAACAAAATATGTACGTAAGAAACGATCGAAATTGGCCAAAGTAAATGTTGACATAATTTGCAAACAAAGTACAAAAAAACAGTAAAAAAAAAATTAAAGTCAAGTCGAAGAAATGAAAGAAAAAAAGGGTAGATAATAAAGAATCGATGATTTAATTGTTTGCTTTTGGGTTCTTCATTCGTTACTTATTTTAATTGGGACCAGATTTTATTTGCACAATGTTCAAACTACACCAAGAATAAAAAAAAAGGAAAGAACATTTTTTGTTTGCAATTAAACGAATCGAAATGAAATTTTCAGTTTTTTGAAAAAAAAAATTTATGATATTGAGTACTGAGAATAGAATATTAATATTGTTCTATATTACAAGAATATGGGATTTTATGTCCTAGAAAAAAAATGTTCTTTAAATATTTTTCGAATTTATATCGTTCGTTAAATAATTCAATGAATGCGTGAATATAAATTTTTTTAATCAAGTTGACTTCTTTTTTAGTTTGTAGACTCAATATTTTCGTATGCATAGCTCAAATTTCAAATATAACCAGAACAAAAATAATTCAAACATGATTATATCCGAAAAATTATATGTGTATTTACTTTGATGTTGAATTGTATTTCTCGTATATATGATACAACGAACGAGAGTACGTGTATCGTGCATGTAATAAAAGTAAACATTTATCTTAACATTTTCAATTGATTTTTTAATGTCTATACAAAACATGTAAGTATACACACATAAATATGCGAGTATATGATTGTTTATTTGCTTTCTTTAGTATATCTATTTTTTATATATTGCCCGTATACATATGTATGTACTATAATACCGCATTATAAGTACATTATACTCGTACACAAATAAGAATGTGAGGGTGACTATAAAATTGAAAATGAAAACAAAAAACAGGCCAGAGCTCAGAGAAATAGATACACACAGATGTACATACATAAATAAATGTAGAATTAGTTCGACTTTTATTTCTTATATTTTTGATTTATCATTTATTATTAGGTTTTAATCAATAGAACAATTGCACACAAATCAAATATTTATTTTGAAAATTAAATTTTTGAAAACATCAGATAATAAAATGCCATCATAAGCATCGAATCAAATTTAATTGGAATGAATGTATGTATATATTTATGTATTTGTGTATTTATACACGCAAAACATACATCACATGTATACATAAATATTATATGCGTAAACATATAAATTCACTTTTTGAGTAAAATTTTTTGCAGGAAAATTTTTGTGATTTCATTATCCTTTTTCATTTTATAATAACACATGCACACATATGTAAATGATGAGTAAAAGCATATGTACGTATATGTACATACACATTTGGGGGGATAAATTTATCATTATAGATATTTACTATGTACGGATATTCATGGAACATAAATTAAAGATAAGCTGTATGCTCAGCACTTCGAAAATTACACAGGCGTAAAGTCAATTTTAATTTTCTTGTGTATAGGTTATATGCGCATGATAGGAAATATTTTGCATTTAGATGAAATGTAAACATATAGTTTATATACAGTGAGTGTATACGATGAAGGATTCAAAAATATTTCAGGTTGGATGATCATTGTCTGTATATACTATACACGCTTATGCATACCATCTACATATATGTATGTGTGCATAATCCTAGCACTTGCACGATATCAAGGACACGAATAAGAATGAAACTTTTCTAAATTTATTACTTTACACATTACAGTAGCACATGTACAGTATATTTTAAATGTATCTAGTTTACATTTTAAAATTAAAATTTTTCCATGAATTTTATGTAAATTATACGACATGTGTATGTCATACAGCTTTTTCATTTTAATGTGTAGGCCTATATACATACAAAATTAATTATATAGGTTTCGTTTTTGATAAGAATATCGTAAGATATCCTTGAAATGTACAAATTTTCTAGAATTAAATATTTTATTTTCTGTCTTTAAGATAAAAGCACTGCGAAATTCTATCTCTTAATTATTCATAATATTCTCTTCGTATATAGACAATGGTAAACTATTAAAATTTTATAAACATTTTTATCATAAAAACTTTTTTACTTTCAATAATTTCAAAATATAAAATATGTAGGTACACAACAAATTAAAAAATTCTTATTCATGAATTAATTAATTGTATTTAATTAAAATTTTAATAACGGAAATGCCTAAAAATATAAAAACAAAACACATTCCTTTTTCTGTTTTTTCGTTCACTCAAACAAAAATTAAAAAAGGTAAAAAAATATGCAAAAGAAAATTAAAATTTAAAGTTTACGGAAATAAATTATTTGAAATTCGTATAATTGTACTCCTAAAAGAAAGATATAGATTGCTTCCTTTTTTTAATACCTTTTGTTGTTATCACTAAAATGTTATTCATGTAAAGAAAATGTTTGAAAGTAAAATTTAAAAATTTTCATTTTCCTGAAGACTACTTATCACTTTATCATAAATATTTAAATAAATTATTTCACTTTTCTTTTACTTTCTATATCAGAATAGAATAAAGCACATCGAATAGAAGGATTGGTGTCTTTTTTTTTATTTTTTGATTTTAACTATACAAATAAATGGAAGAGAATATGTACCTATGTACATAGAATATAAAGTCCCATGCACATACGTTATGCACCTATACTATATGTGCATATAATTATACAGTTTTTACTTGAAATTAATTAAAAGTTTCAATAAAAATTTTGAAAATAAATTTTCTCTTTTATTTTTTTCTTCATGCACTCTCAATTAAAAGCTTATAATTTTTTACATTTAATAAAAATCTCTTTTACGAGAATATTTATGTATAATTTATTTTGTGATAGAGAAATTTAAAGAAGAAAATATCTTACCTGAAATGTATCCAAATCTAGTACAGCCATTGAAACGAGTAAATTGAATGTGGAAGCTGCTAAAGATATTGTACGTGGTGGAATGCATTCACCTATAATTATTATCAAAATAAAATAAAACAAATATATGTACAAATAAATTTGAGATCAATTCAAAATATTTATGTCGGTAAAACAGTAATAAATAAAAATTGAACTCTGAATAAAATGGAGCTAATTTTAAATATTTTTTACGCCTATGTGTTAGTATGTGTAAGTAATTTTTATGTTTCATTCATTCTTATAATGTTGTGCTCTTAAAAGTCAAATAAATATTTCAATGTAATATCAATTAACGCGGTCGATTTTTTATTATAAAAAGCAAAAAAGGGTTCATATACAGACATAACTATTTCAAAATGTATATTCAGAAATTTTTTTTCACACTTTATACTAATTGATCAAATCATAATGAATGTCACGTTCAAATTATACCACAAACAGCAGCATTATATATGGCCAACTAGAAAATGTTTACATTATAGAATATTTTATAGAATAATCAACGTCGCAACGGCTTAACGATAAATTAAATAAAATCTAGCTCATTCTAAATATCAGCCATTCATTCATATATGCTTACCTATTGGTACGATGCTCGACGAAAGCATAGAAATTGTTCCAAACATTTCTGTAGTTTTAGCAGCATTCAAAAGTCTTGTTGTATCTGTTGGACCTTATTATACAGATAAAAATTACAAAATACAAAAAAAAAAAAAATAATAATATTAAAAAATGATTTATTAATAAAATCGAATTTATTTCTGTTAAAAAATTGTATATTTCACCTGGAGGACATAGTTCAATCAACTTTGTTAATAATCCAAGGGTAGCTAAAAGTGATAATACAACACTTTGATGATTTTCAACAGATTCTTTAATTTTTATGCATCTCCTTGACAGTATCTCAATTAGACCCGTTGAAACGGCATAACTGTGAAAAAATACATTTGTGTCAACATTTTGAAAAAGAGACAAAAGTGAATATATGTATACGAGGATGTATAAATAAAAACAGATTCTTATAAAATGGTAAAATGAATGTGTGTGTATACAAAGTCTAAATAATATAAGAGGATATTTTATTTTTTTTGAAAAAGCATCAGACACAGAAAAATCGTCATCATTGTCGTGATGGTCATCATCGACAACATCGTTTTAAATGATGCAAATACATAATGTACATATATGCAATATTTGAGAATGTGTTTAGAAAAATAAGAAAAGAATAAAATGAATCAACCAGTTATATATCCTTATGATGGGATACTGATGATGATAATCAAACCGATTTCCATCTTTTACACTCCTTTATAACACCCTCTGATGTTATGTATATTACAGTATATGCATTCAGATTTTAATTCGATTGACATAAACATTTTTTTTTTCTCCGTTTTCTTTAGTTTTTCCTTTTTTATATTTTGTGTATATTTCGAATGAAATAATTGTAGAAAAGTTCTAAGTACCGTGTGTATTTGACACTTGTTTTAATATTTGCCCTTTAGCAGGAAAAATATATATTTTTCTCTTTTTTTTTATAATAAAAATGTAGGTACATAGGTGTGTGGTAGTACTATAC
The DNA here is from genome assembly GCA_951394055.1 of Villa cingulata. Lineage (NCBI taxonomy): Eukaryota > Metazoa > Arthropoda > Insecta > Diptera > Bombyliidae > Villa > Villa cingulata. The sequence goes on along the minus strand of OX596018.1, from coordinate 33,955,146 downwards.
ATTTGTAATGCTTGTTTGCGATAAAACCAGGATACAAATAGACATTATGGAGTGTACATATATTTCAAGTTTTATTAAAAAAAATTCTCGTATTTTTTTATTTTTAATTTTTTTTTTTGTATATTTAAAAATGATCAGATTCATACATACGTAGTAGGAATTAAGAGAAAAATAGTATACAAAAAAAAAACTAAAAATAAAAAATAAAAACAAATAAAACAGCAATAATAAATGAACTAAACTCAAAAATACAAATACATTATCACATTTATGTATTCAAAAATACATATATAGAAATGTTTGATGGCTTTTTATGCTATAACATGTTTGTTTCCTAACATTATTGGTATATATTGTATTCGTAACTACAAAATATAATATATACCATATACTATGTATGTATGTAGAATATTTTATAAGTACCACGACGACTATGTGTGCTCATCATTTAGAGCCACTTGAGATCCATAAAAATATGTGCAAATCCTTGTTTGCCACATTTTGTTGGTTTTAGAGTTTTCATTTATATATAAATACAAGTACTTATATATCATGTATGCTATTGTATATACATATATATATACATACATTCATTCAAATATAATATATTTACAGTTACAAAATATTGTACATATGTATGAATGTATGTGTGTATATATGTGTACACAAAAATGTATTTTTAAATGGATGTTTACATTAAGCAGACTGTTTCGTCTACTGATTTTGACAGGACTGTATCTATAATGAACATACTGACATATACAAATGTACATATATGCAATGTGAAAAACTATACAAAAAAAAAAGGATCACAAAATATGTATGTGTATATGGACATATACGAGTATATTTACATATATATACGTATTTAAATGTACACAATGACAATATATGAATAATGCTAGTATTTATATGTATATGCATGTACATATGTATGTATATACGAAAAAAGTTTAACAAAAATATATTATTAGTAATACGATACTTATGATGTATGGGAAATATGAGTGTATAATGGCTGAAAATATTAACGGTAATATATATATATATATATATATATTTCCTAATGTATAATATATAGGGCCTAGAATATATTGTTATGATTGTGTTTTATAAATAAATATCAGGATTTATTACAGATATTTGTATTCCTTTTAAGATAAAAATAGAACAAAAAAATAATATGTGTATGCAAACATTTTATATATCCGCACATTAAAATGAAATAAGAACAAAAACGAAAACAAAAAAAAAAAAGTTGAAATTCTAGATTTTATTTTAATCGAAAAACAAAACTCAAGAAAATATTTTTATTTGCATATATATACATATGTACAAGTATTTGCAGGGAAAATGAGCACATTGTGTATGAAACTATACAAATGTTCTCTCTCTATGCAAATAAGTAAATGCATGTCATAAGTACTTTTGCAATAAGTTTTACATTCTATTCCATATCTATACCTACTTGTGAAAATTTTTATTTAATTTAATTTTCCATATGTAAATATAAATAAGTACATAACATATATGTAATTCTCTTAGAATCAAAAATATCCCATAGATATCTTAAACGCGATAAATTCACATGATTAAATTTTAATAACGTTAACACGAAATATTGTTATTCTTTATCACAATCGTATATATAACTATACTATACATATATTTACTACACAATACATGAGAATCGCAAGTACATATGTATACGTGAGTGAATACGTGTAACATCGTCTAATTCAAAAATAACAATCAAATATTGTTCATTTGTATACAAAAAATAGTAGTTAAAATTCACACCGACTACCCATTCACAATCATATCAATCATATAGTTATTGTTTTGAGTGAAATAATTCTAAAAAAAAAAAGTACACTACTCTAAATCGAAATTAAAAATAAAAAATAATTAAAACAGGTTAAGGATTATTTTAATTCTTTTCCTACTTAAAAAAAAAAAAAACAATAACAAAAATCTAAGTAAGTAAGTAAAAGGAAGAAAAACATATAGAAAATCAATTCGAAAATATTGTGGTAGTGCATTAAAAAAAAGCGACTTTATTTTAATAATTCTGTGTTCATATAGGCGCTAGCAGAAAATATGGGGTGACGATGGTGTATAGTGTACGAGCATAAGTATACATCATAAGTAGTTACGTACGGCACTTTTTATAAACTGAAAAATACAAAATGCAAAAAAAAGTAAATAAATAAATAAAAATAAAAATTGAAATGAAAAATAGTAATAACAATATAAGAAGAGAAACACATCAAATTTTATTTAAGGATTTACACTCACGAATTATGCATTTCGTAAATTTAAGTTTTCGATTATTAGATGCTGTTTTATTTTTCTTCTTTGTTAGCACCCCTCTGTTTTTATAGTATAGAAAATAAAGAAAAACAATAATTTTTTTTTCGTTTTTATTTTTGTCAATCCTACTTAGAACTTTATGTATACGTTCGCATAAAATGTGTTTATAGGAAAATTAAAAGAAAAACAATCAGGGGGTGAATATAAATGTATGTAGTGTGTTTTGCAATATACAGAGAGTGAAATATGCATGTATGTACATATGTATGTATGTAGATTGTACTGTACACAGTACGTATACATAATAGACGGACATTTCAAATGTTTGCAAACGTACAGTGGCATTTATCGTATCCGCACATACCATACACATGAATTTTCCAAATAATATGTATACGTACGCATTTTTTTTTTTTTTTTTAGTTTCGAAAGGGATTTATATTTACGGCTTTATGTATACCTATGTATGTTTTTGTTCTTCATCTTCCTCGTTTTTCCTCTCAGGATAATGAAAATTGTCGCCACGCTTATGAACTTATAATTCAATTAACATATTAGTCGATAATATCATGATAAATATTATATGAGCACACATATTCAAGATTAATTCTGGTTTTAAGGAACAAATTGCCGTTATTTCTTTTGTTATGTAAAATTTCTATATAATAAAATTGAAATTAAATGAATTCAAAGTGTAATTCCAATAGTAATTGTTTTTTTCTTTTTCTGTTTTTTTAGTTTTTCGTTTAAAAATATAGTCAATTTTTCGATTAGAATCTGTGTGTGTATAAATGGATACGAAATTTGGACGGTAGAATAAATACAATTTTTAATTAGCCTTCTAATTCCTTCAGATAAAAACTGCTTCATATTATCCAGATAAGCACAGGCCAATGCTAACAGATTCTGCTTTTTTTATTATTCAGAAAAATCTTAAAATTATTAGTAGTATCGTCATTGCACCTTTGAACATATGTATACATATGATATACTTGTGTTAGCATATAACAGGATAAATTTACTATGATTTTAATTTTTTGTACTTTTAATCACGGTGGTAATGAAAGTAAATATTTATTGTAAAATATTTTTTGTTCCTTCGAAAGATGCAAATACAACGGAAATGACGACAAAAAATGAAGTTTAAATACCGACAGAACCAAAACAAAAAAAGGCAATATTTAAACATTGTAAGAAAAAAAAAAAATACCGAATTTAAAAGCAAACATTCAGATCTATATAATACTTGACATTAAGAGACAAAAATATGAGAAAGAAAACAATTTTATTTTTTGTTTTTGTTTTTTTGATTATTCGATTATTTTAAATCTGAAATTAACGTGCACAACCACTTGAAAAATCATAAATTTTTATTATATAATAATATGTATTTTGTATGCATATAATTCCATACGATTCTATATATACATGCATTATGGCGAGTATTACACATGTGAGCAAGTATGAGTAAGTATGTAGTAGGTATTTAACTTTCAGATATTTATACTGACATCTTTTCTCATTGAACATTTTTTTTGATATGTGATTGTCACATATAAGCGTGGTTTTTTTTTTTATTTTCAAAAAAAAAGAAAATTCTTTTTTTTTTCTTTTTGTTGACATAAATGGTAGTGAAACGTTAAGTGCTCATTTTATTTTCTGCGTTTTTTTTTTATTATTTAGTGTTTTTCATATGAATATGTTTTTATTTTTCTTATAGATTTGTCTGGTTTCTTATGCTATGTTGGAACGGAAAACTTCAAAGATATTACAAGTACTATATACCTAATATTTGTATAATTGTGTTTTTCGTTTGTTTGTATGCTGTACTTGGTTTAAAACTATCAGAAAAACATAAGAAAAATATAAATAATATGAAAACAAAAATCAAAATAAAATGAAAAAAATGTTTGTTTATTTATTCAAGAAAACGGTAAGTCCTACACGTATACGTATATGTACATAATATAGGTATATATCAAAACCACAAATAACATAGTATTTTCATTTTTTTTCTTCAAATATTTATTTTACAGTATATGAACCTAATGTGCACACATACATATATATACGTACATGGACATAGCCATAAACACTATGATTAGCAAATAAGAAAAAAAAATTATTTTTGTTTTCCATGTGGCTTAGACCATAAATAAAAATAAAAGAAAGTCACAACAATACAATTTTAAATAAAATGAATAAAAGGATAAAGGACATTGGAATAATAATTAAACGGCGACCTCAAATATTAAAAAAATCTATCACAGCATAGATTAGTAATTTTGCGATCATAATTATTTCGGATGAAAAAATAATCACATCTGTTTTTTGATAATTTCGCAAACCAAACAAGAAACATCCTATATACATTTATAGATGTACATAAATAAATGGACCCAGATACATTTTCCTATATATAAATTACAACATTGTAAAAATAATTTGATGGTTTTCAAATCATATGTAATATATGTATGTACGTCCAAAAAGTGTCCAACCGCGAATTCTAATAAAAATATTTCCATTATACCGCCTCCATCATATCAATATGCGAACATATATTCATCCGTATGTGTATGTAATAAATCGTAAACATATAAATAGAGTCCTTAATCTGCTAATGGAATAATAGTTTTCCTATGCGTACGTAAGTACATACAATTTTATTTTGATTTCTAATGTATTGTACATTTATTTATGTTTTTCTTTTTATTAATTTCATTTTCCTTCGTATATGTTATTGCATTATAAATGATTTGAAAAAATTATATCAACATGTATATTATATTCGTATGGGTAAAATACAACGAAACAAAAAAAAAAAACAACTTGAAAATGAAGTGAATTACTTTATTAAATGAGTGCTTATCAGCAGGATGCTTCCCAGATACCCGCTGGGTAAAATCACCACTTACTTATTTTTATTCCAATTACATATATAGTACATATGTATGGATGTATACCGATTAATGATATTGGATTGTATGTATTTTGCTCTCCTAAATATGTTATGTTATATATTCTTTGTTCATATTACACATACACAAAAAGAGAAAAAAAACATTTTTTTTTGTTAATCTTTTCACGATTGCAAAATCTCTTGGAAATACATAATAAAAAATCGAAAATTAGATAATGTTCTTGTTATTGTTATTCTTGTGTTGCTTTATAAATTATTGTTCTCTGATTATTCGAATCAATCAAAGTAAAATAACTTAATCATTTGGAGCATAATGCATAACAAAATTTAATTTTTATTTACGTAAATATATAACAATATGAATATATATACATTATGAGGTACTTAGCAGTATATGTGTGTGTATGTTAATGTAATGAGCCATATAGTGACGGCATGTGACGGTAGAAATATTTACAAATAGTATATAGTGAGTGAATGAAATTGTTAATGGGTTTTCTTTATATCAGGTCTAATTAAGTTAGAATGTTTGCTGATTTGTTCGTTCTTATTTTATATGTATACGCATACATACTCTTTTTATAATAAATTCTTAATAATGAGAAAGTTTTCTTTTAGCAGATAGAAACATGACATACACTGCAGTGGTATTTTATGTCTATAAGTTGAAGGTGTAAACATTTTGTTTTATAACTATGTACATATATACAGGATTGTATACAAAAGTTACAAATTTTCAAATTGAAAGCAAGCATCTTAAATACGGTTATTTCTGAGATCTTTCTAAAAGTTTCGCATAATAACACGAATAAAATATTGATTTTTCAGTTTGCTTTCATTTATCTGAAAAAGCGAAATGAACGCTTTTTTTTCTTTCATTATCTATATACTATAATGTAAAACGTAAAAAAAAATTATTTGACGATATATACATCCAAAAGGAATTTTTCAAATAATAAAAAAAAAAAAAACAAAAAAATACCACGGTTAGCCATAAGTTCGCCATTATAATTACTATTCGGGACTATACAGTTCACTTAAAAAAAAACGTTTTTAAAGTCTTTCTCTTTTTCAGAATAAAATTTCATAAATCTTCATTTATACGAAAACATTAAAAAAAAAAAACATATATTTTCGCTGTTTGGTTTGTTTCATTTCAAAAAGGAGAAAACAAATAAAACTTGATTCTTAAATTTATATTTTAACTTTTTATCAGAATTGTTTTGAGATTATTGTTATCTTTTACAAAAATTTTGCAAAAATATTTATAAAAATATTAAAAGATATACATTTAAGTATACAAATTGTATATGAAATTGTAAATTAACGCCTTTTTGTTAATCTTTATTTATCATTTATTTATGTATTTTTTTTTTTAATTTTATCATAAATTTAAGAAATTTTATTATATAGAATCTTATCTGTATATAATTTACGATAATTTATATAAAATCTATTATAATTATGAATTCTAAGAAAATGGTAAAAAAAAAGTTGGTACATATTATATACAATTCGTATATTTTGATTACCTATGTTATGTTATGTGGTTATATAAACAAATAATCATTTGACAAAAAATAAGAAGAAGATAAATGAAAGATCAAAATAGTTATCCGCTCAAAAATATGTTATCTTAATATGGAATTTGTTCATTTTCATGGAAACAAATTTATTTTGTATATCTAATGAGACAATAAATTTATTTTAAAATTATACAGTACTCAAAACTATAGCTCATCACAGATAAGGATTTATGTATCTGTGAGCTCATTAAGCTAAATAAGACCGATTTTAAATGTATACCTACACTTAATAAATTCAAAATCGATTTGATGGAGTTTTTTATTCACCAAATTTTTCAAGCTTTTTTATTCCAGAAAAGGAAAAAAAAATTATTTAAAAAGAAAAAATAGAAGGATTCATCATTTTCGATAAATTTACTTTATTTTATTTTTTTGATTTATTGAAGAGAGAGGAAATGTATACCTATGAAGAAGTGTACATGAGTCGTTGAATGATTAAAAAAAATTACAATATCCGTAAAGATACAATGTACAATCAAATCCTTGAAGAACTGCAGATGGAAAATATTTTTATTTTTCAATAAAAACAAAAAATAAAAAAACTCAAAACAAACGAACTTTTGATTTTTTTGTATTGCATTTTTTTCGTTATTGTTTTGTAACGGTCCGTAACATATTCAATATGCGCACACGTTCAATCTTTTGTCAATTTTAATCAACTCAGAACAATAAAAACAAGTGTCGGTTGCTCATTCGAGTGAATTCAATTTACCCACTCTATATAAAGTTCTTCTGTAGGTACACATAATATGCATATGACACTTATAATACATAAGGAAAATCCTCTATTTTTGTATATGTGCATATATGTATATTGAAATATGAAAATATAAATATTAAATTAAAATGTACTTTTTATTTGTTATGTTATATGTTATATGCAGTTTTTTTTTCATATGTACATATATATGCATGTACAAATGTACGTATGCCTAATGAGGTACCTATATGAATATTATTTAGTATGTACTTGTATATGCGATATAATATAATTTTATTTTGAAAATAATAGGGTGAAATTGTCAAAACTAACAATTGAAAATATCACACACATTCAAAAAAAATGTATGAATTTCAATTGATGTGACAGATAACCACATTATGTGCATATTGTATAGGAATAATATATCGTGTATATATAAGTAATGCATAAAGAGATGCTATAGAAGTATTCTGTTACAGATGACTGTAAATGTAGAGTGTATAACAATTGACTATTTTCAATATATAAAATTTGAAACAATAATTAATACACTACCTATACGCGTACTGTACATAAAAAGGACTCACTTCAAAATCATTATACACTTATGATTGCGTTAAAGATACAATGATACAATATTCACAACAATATACTATGCGAAAAGCTGAATGTGTAACTTCAAATTGTATATGAGTTCAAATCAAATGAGGAGTGATAAACTACATTATATTTTTTTCTTTCACTAAAAATCTATAAGTAAAAAATTTGTTATTAATGTCTGCAGATAACTAACACAGTATGTGCTATGTGCATGATCACTTTGATTGTAATGAAATCTTGAAATGATACAATCAATGAAAAACTTAAAACTGTCACGAAAATATATATTCGTATTGTATACATACAAATATGCATATAGTACGAACAAATTATTTCCTTATACGTTTGTCCTTACACAATATCCTTTTTAAATATTACACAATAGCATGTATCATGGTATTATGTAATGTTGTTATTTATATCTGAAAAAACAAAATAAACTGTATATAAATTCATACTATACCTTTTATTGAAAAATGTAATGTAATCACATTCAGGATATACGTATAAGTAAAAATTTCAAAAATGTATTTGAGACTGATTGGTACTTGAAAATTTTATTGTTGTATTTGTACGCATATGAAATATGGAATAATGTATTGAGGGAATTGATATAAAATTCAACTATGATCATGAAACATTAGAACAGAGACAGAGTAATATAGAACAAAATTATTTATACATGCACACATTATGTATATGTATGTGCGTTACAAAAAAGAGATTTCAACACAACCATTCAATAATAACAAGAGCTCTTCAAAACAGTTTATATAACTTTACGAATTCACAAATAATCAAATTAAAAAATCCTCTCTCTTTGTAATACCGATGATTATACCGATTATGATGATTATCTCTGGATGTAATGCCGATGAATTTTGTCATTTTCAATTTGATTTCGTGTTTTTTTTTTTTATTTTTTTATTTTTGATTTATTTTATCTGAAACTGAAAAAAGAAGCAACAAAATGAAATTTCAATTATTTTTATAATATACCTATCTATACACATTGTAAAAATTTCATTCTGATACTTATTCGAATATATCAAGAAAAATGTGAGTTAGAAATTAGGAAAATTTGCACATATTTTAAAAGTTAAATTATAATTTATAACCTCTATTATACAAGTACTCTGAATCTAAAAGAATTTTCAAAGTTTAAAAATAATTTTTCGAAGCCACCATATTGCATTACATGGACATAAAACTAATTTTGACGTTAGATTTATTTATATAAAATATAAATTCATATACATTTTGTATTATAGTTTTTTATTTAAAAATTTTTCACTTCCGTAACTTTCTAATTATTCTGGTCACTGCTGTATTTAGCTAAAAATTATCAATTTTTCTCTCTTCATATCATATAAAAACTTATACATAGGATAGGATGCTAAATGAAAGCAATTTACAAGGTAATTGTTTTTGCATAATTTATCACATGTTTGATATAAGAATAAAATAGTACACACTATGTTATACATACATACATATACATACTCGTATATGTACGTGTGATATATTTATGTTTTTATTTTATTTATTATTTAATTTTTATTTATTTTTTTGAAAGTAGATGTGCAAAAGCAATTTATACTGTCGAATACAGTTAAAAACATCTGCTCCCACAATAAACATATACACAAGGAGAATCACATACTTTAATATATGTATGTATACCTAATATACCAACTGAGTCAAAAATTCCTCTACTATATGTATACACATTTACGAATATACGAAATCGGATTGCATATATACGAAAGGTATATTTATATAGTTTTACAGTCTTTGGTATATGTAATGTATACATTTTCGCAATGAAGCCCCTCAAACTTTAACCTCTATAGTAGTCTATTTACTGTAAGTGTTTGTCACAATATTATTATACGACAATGGAGTATAATATAGAAAAAAAAATAAGTAGCACGGACGATATAAAATAAAATTATAAAATAAGCATGAGAAAATGGCCCCAGGATACTCTTATATTTTTCCTTGTTTTTGTTTTTTCATTCAAAAATACCTCAAACAAAGTGGTTCCATGAAGTGGCTTCTTTTTTTTCTGTTTATGAATGATTTACATAGTTTTATCTACTCTCACTTTGACAAAAAAAAAGTTTTTGTGTTTCTATATAAATCCTTTTTTTCGTTTTTAGATATGAAATTCACATAATAATATTTTACATCGCGCATACAAATGTGTATTAGTAGTCGAGAGAAAATATTATTATAATATTATATACTTTTTATAAAAACTTGAAAGAGCTTTTAAAGGCATTGCAAATACATATCTATATATTTTTGTATAATATTGTTGTTACATTTTCATATATAGTGTATATATATAATGGACTTGGATGTAATATGTATGTTACACATGTCGTGAAGGTATATACAAATATTACATATAATATATATAGACATCATAATCACATCCCGTATATTATCCATAATTGACGTAAAAAAGGCAAACTCAATGGGGCGCCTACAGCTAAAAAGGATAATGTTTCAATTGAGATCTAGTTAGTATACGTAGTACATATTATATTTATATGTACATACGTACATTACATATACATATACTTAAATTTTGTTCTATAACTAAGGGTTGTTTTTATATGGTTATAATATAAATATATGTACGTAGATGCATATATATATATATATGTAGATGTTTGTCAATTATAATGCAGTGTATAGTACATTCTCTAATTCGCCGTTAATATACACATGGTAAAAGGCAATTTTTATAGATCATAGCTAAAAAGGATATTTTATTTTATTTTACTTACCTCACAATCATAATCGTTATGCTTTTACATATTCGCATATCCAAATATATGTATGTATGTACGTACTCATGCCCATCCATATACCATTATATAACATATAGTACACTTTATATAGTCTCATGTCTCATATCATACCATGTATTTTAATAATAATCGTAACAATTTTTAGAGGGTCGAACATACATAACTTAAATAAAGATTTTATAACATAAAATGGTTACAAACATTATATAAATATGCAAAGTATAATATACATACATCACATCATACACATATTATACATAATATTTAATTCAAAAAATATAAAAACTAGTTGAATATAATAATAGTAATAATAATAAAATAATATGTATTTACAGATAGATACCCTGGAGATATTTTTATGCGAATAATATGATTTTAATAGACGCGAAATGCATTAAAAGTGGGCAGTAACAGCAGTAGCAATATGAAGAAACATCAAGGAGATATAGGGATGTACATACATATGTATAAAAGTAAGTATATGATGCGGTGTTATTTTTTGCCTACATTTTTCTCTATAAGTATATAAATACGACAGTATATTTAAATATCTATATAAACACACATCGACAGTAGAAAAATAGATTTTATAATTTTATTCATAAGCACAAACATATTCAAATCATGATAATGATAACAGGTCGAAAATTTTATACTTTATGTTTTAATAATTTAAATATTGAATTTTAATTTTATATCCGAAAAAGGGGTTGTTTGATTCATACTACAAGCATATACATAGTTATGCATATACTTACTTATATAGATACATAACTATATGCATACACACATTTAAAAATATATACGTATATGTAAGTATGAATAAAGTCTAACATTTGTGCATAAAATAACCTGAACTAAACAGAACAGACAAAAAGTTAAAAGCAAAAAATTGGGAAAATAACAACAAATGGTAAATTGAATAAATTATTTCATAAAATCAAAGCTAGAATTTATAGAAAAAGAGAAAGGAAGCCCTTTTTTTTGGAAAATTTTATTTTCATTGTTATATACGTAACTCAATAAAATGCCATATTTTTATATCTTTATTAAGGTACTCGTCAACGATGCAATTTTTCTTGCGCGAAATTTGTCTTGCGTGCAAGAAAACTTGCAGTACTTCGTACACACGACGCAATATTTCATGAAAAATATGCAATTATTTCTATCATGCAAGAAAAAAATATCTTTGCAAGAAATTTTTATTGCACGAGCACTTACACGAAATTCTTATTTTCTTGCATATACATTATATTTCAAATATTTCATATTTTTTTTTCAATATTTTTTTTTTCAATATTTTAAGAGTTGAAAGGCCAAATTCACAAGACAAGTCACAAGTCACAGCACAACACAACATCAACCAACGAATGATAGATAACACAGCAACACATTACATTTTAGTCAGCTGAATTTATTGCATATGCATGCAAGAGAAATATTTATTGAATGAGTTGAATAAATTTTTCTTGCGCGAAATATTGCATATCTTTCTGCGTACACAATGCAATAAAAAAAATTGCATGAAATACGTATTTCTGTGCAATATTTCATCTTTCTAGGCAGCGTACACTTCGAAATAAATATTTCGTGCAATTTTATCTGTCAAAATCGTCTTGCATGCAAGAAAAATTGCATCGTGGACGAGTACCTTTATGTGGATGCTCTTTTATGCGGAAAGAAATTTAAAATTTGTTTAAACTTTAAACAAATTTGTGAAATTGTATGGCCTTTTATACTCTGTTTTGTATTTTTTATTTTTATTGTAGGGGAAGGTCAGGTAAAACCCGCCTCCCTCTAGCATGCACATATGAATAACAAATAATAAATAATAATAATAATATACACTCTGTTTTGTATATTACAAGAGTGTAGATAATTTGTAATATAATAGAGGTATTCACGACTTGTTGTAAGAGTGTAAAAAGTGTAAACATACACCCAAATCTTACACTATTTCGTGAACGCACCCATAGCAAACTTTGTATTGAAAGCAAGCAAATTAATAACATAATTATGTCAGCTAAAATACAAAAATAAATTTAATCAAATTACTTTAGCATTTAATGTCAGAATGGCATATACAATAGTAATATACACAATGGGTGCGGTGCGTTCAGTTCCACGTAGCGATGTAAAATTTTCCATCGCTGCAATAATTTCTTTTACTGAACGACATCGCTGCATAGTTGCTACTTTGCAGCGATGGAAATATTTTGCAGCTGAAAAAAAGTTCGCTTTAAAATTCATCGTAAACAAATTTTGACATGTTTGAAAGATGAATTTAATGGTTGAAAAGTTGATACATATTTATTAGTAAGGTGTATAATTTTTTATTATGAGAGTGATGAAATTACTTTTCATTTTGATGTTTCTCAGGAATTTGGGCAGCAAAAAATAAAAAAAAAAATGTTCATTGCATTAATATCAACTTACTTACTTTCTATCAACTTTCACAGCGGATTACGCTGTACACAGTTCAGTAAATTGTATATAGCGATTATCTAAACATCGCTATATTTTCATCGCTGACTTGCATCGCTGCAATGAACTGAACGCAGCCAATATACAATGGGTTTCAGCATTGTAAATTTTTACAAGCAGTGTAAGTAAAAATTACATAGAACATGTTTACAATAGGTGTAGGATTGTACGAGTTTACACCGTTTACAATGATACAAGATCAAGCCGTGAATACCCTTAATGTATTATATATGTATATGTACCTAGATTTTATTATTTTTTATAACTTTACATAGCACATGTGTAATATACATGTCTGTATAACATATACTCTTGGATGTATTCCAAACGTCTAAGTAATAAAACAATTATTATTTATTTTATTTATTATTATTATTCGTTTTTTTTACTGTTTTCTTATAGTCAAATTTTTGACCATTACATATTATTGTGATTGACATAATCTATTAATTTTTATTAAATATACCTAATATCGCATTTCAGAAATTTTTTTCATATTTCGATTTGTAATTTTTTCTTTCATATATATACAATAATGTAAGACATCAATTTGAATATTGTTGAAACATATGTTAAATTTCAACAAAATCAAAAAATTAAAAAATAAAGAAACATATAAAAAAAACTTGAAATGAGTAACATTTTCTATGAATATTTTCTTTTCGCTTGAATTTTTTATTCCTATGTCAGAGTTTTCCAATCATTTTACCTTCTTGGGTGGTATATATACATTATGCATATATGTACACACAAATACATATATATATAATGTAAGATCTATTTTTGAATTTAATATGATTCCATTTTATTTTCATCGCGTATATTTTATCCTTTTCAAAAAAAGTTTTTTTTTTGTTTTGTTTTTATGTAGGTACTACGACACTAAGTATATAACATTATTATTTGTAATATAGATTGAATGTGGTAGGTGGAAAAATATGTCACCTTGTTTAATATCCAGTCAATCATGATATAATGCATATTTTCGAAAAATAGGAAAAAATAATTAAAACTACATATACCTATGTAAAGGAAAGAAAATATAAATTCTAAAAATATAATATAGTAAAACATACAAATATATTAGTATTTTCTAAAAACGAACACAAAAAAAAAAGTTTTGAAATATTTTTGCATAATACATATGGTTTAGTAGTTTATATTAGATGAATTACGCGAAACTTTAAATAACATACATTATATGTATATGTATTGCATATTTACATGCATATGTATATACTCGTATATAATATGTTAAATCAAACCACAAAGTGAAATTTTCAAAAATAGAAAAAACAAAAAATAATGAATAAAAAATTGAAACATTTTTAAAAAGAAAATATTGTGAATGCAATTGAACATGAATTTATGCATATAATATACAATATAATATATACATTTTAGATATATAGATGATACCTGAATATGTAAATATTTGCTATTGATTTATAAAAATTTTATTCAAAATTCAAAAATTTCTAAAAACAAAGAAACTTAAAATAAAATACATAAATATACGTTATTTGTTAATAAATGATATATAAAATTTCATGTATAATATGAAATAAATGCATGTACATAATAATGAACACGCGTCTTTAACTAAATATGTATACACATTTAATACCATAAAATTCATATGTTCGTATAATACGTTGTTGGTTGTCTATATTTTGTGGTCTTTGGATAAGTGACCGTAATAAATTTTCTTTTATATCTTTTTATATCTTTTTATATGTACATACATTTAAATTACATTATTACATATATATATATATATATATACAATATATGCATATATTGATAAATTATATGATTATGTACATAAGTTTTAAATTGCTGGTAAAACGAGTCATGTCCATTAATCGGTTAAAGATAAATTTAACATTTGAATTTGAATATTATGTATACGTTTTATACATATGTGATGTATGCTGTACGTATATATGTATCCATATCTATCCATCCATACATTCAATTAAAGTTTAATATTATACCGAGTACCTACTACATAAATGTTTATTTATTTATACATATATCTATCTATATAGAGAATATTACAAATTATATTATCTCAAAAGTATTTTGCTTATATTTCAAGATTGGAAATTTTCAATTTGATATATTTCATTTAACACCTTTGAATAGATTGTATATAACACTTTTATATTTATATGTATGTATATAATAAAAATACAAAGTGACAAAAAAACATATTATGTACTTATATATACACCTAATATGCACCTAATATGCATCATATGTAATGTACAGAATATGTACATGTGTTTATGAATGTAATATTAAATAGTATAGGTATCTATTATAGTGTACTCGTATATCTATATGGTTAATTCTAATAAAAGGTCAGGACCTATATGTCATTTTTTAGATTTCACTTTTTTCGGAATCTATATAAGAAAAAAAAAACAGATATTTCAAAATATTTATTTTAATTATAAAGTATCTAATATTCATCATTTTATTTTTTTTGCGTTCTTTTTTTGCAATTTTTCTTAAAAAATTTTTGAAAAGTTGAAAATTCGTAATAAAAATCCATATATTGATTTTGAAGGATGTATGTCGTCAACATTTTACAGTATGTCGCCAATTGTTTTGTAAATTCAGTTTAAAATCTATAAGATTACAATTTTTCTAAACTAGTGAATGCAATGTCAATTTATTACTTATGGAACTAATTAATAAAAATCATTGGAATTTACGACTTGAAACTTCGAAGAAATTTAGAATTTTTATCAAGATGTCAAATTGGTCTGATTTCTTCGAGTATGTTGCCAACGAACTTTATTCTTTTTACATTTTTTTTGATTAAAATACTTTTGATCCAAGACTTTTCATAATTATTTACAAGGACTTCTATACTTTGAAATCGTCAAAACGTTTGAATAATTAAAGGGATGCTATTGAGTTATAACTCGTTCTTTATCTTCGAACTGTCTATCGCCAATTTTAGAATTAGCCATATATAATACGTTTTGCATATAAGTATATACATTTTGTGGTGATTATATTTGGGATTTGATAAATTTAATTGGCACTTTTGTATACAAGTATGCATATGATGTCTTTCTAATCATTTAAAATATTTTAATGATTTCGTGTTTTATTTTTCATATACTATATTACATACAATATGATACCTTCATATATATTTATATATGTATATGTAAATGTTTGTGTACATAATAATCATTTGATAATGCACATAGTATAGGTACCAACATTTTGTGTGCATAATATTTTAGGAAATTAAAATTTTGCAGTTTAATACCTTTAATAATATATCTTTAGTTTTTTTATTTTATTGCATACATACATACATGTGCCTTCACACACAATATAGAATTTATTTCATGTAATTAAACGAAATATATTCAATAATATATTTATATATATATAGTATGTAAAAAGGAAATATTTCATTTTGTATTACTTTCAGAAGATTTAATTTTATAATCAAAAATCGGATTGTATTTCATAATCACTTGACATTATCACAAAATGCTTTAAAAGTAAGATTAATAAAATTTGTTATATATATTCGTTTCAAATTAGAATAAAGTACATTATATAGAAATTCTGTCATACATACATACATACATATGTATATACACTGTATATCTGTACTATAAAAATTAAAAGTCATAGGATTACAGATTTTTATTTTTCTTCCTATTTTATATTAACATATATGTACCTATATGTATAGAGAAAATAACAGATGTCTCATAAAAACACGAGATCAAATTTCTAAAATCACTGAATTTTCTTATGCATTTATCCCCTTTATTAAATGATCATCATCATATACATATGTATATTAATGTATGTATGTACAATTATGAATACTGAATCAATTTTGTATTTAAAATTGAATGTACTTGAATAGGTACTCAATTTTGTCTTTTTACAATAACACATCAACTTTTATATTAATATATGTATACCTATGTAGTTTGATCACAATCATGTTTTATAATCGGTCTATATATAAAGGTCTAAAATATAAATAATTCTAAAGAAGAATTTGAAAACCATGTTTCCGTCATATACTTTATAGATTCTGAAAGTACTGAACTGATAAAGTATGTATGGAAAACTATATAGAATAACCTGCAATTTGGTTGGATTTAAAGTAAATAGAGCGTAAGACAGAGTCATCCTGCTAATGAAAAACTCTAAATTATATTACATGCATTACTTATACAAATGTATATGTATATGTATATATAAGGATTATTCATGGTACATTGGATCTCCTGTAAAGAATATTGTCTATAAATTGTATATACCTAGATATAAAAAAAAATATAAGTTCAAATGAAATAGTAAAATAAAAAAAACAAGTAGAATTTATGGGGTGTTTCTAGCCCTCTAAACCAAAATAAATCCCTCATCATTGCATTTTGATTGACTCATCCTTTTGTTTTCAGCACCCTGACTGATTTCTGGTAGGTATATAATATTCATATAGCTACATATATACGTATATATACTCATATGTAAGTACATATACTAGCCTCTTAACAATCATACGCATTTGAAAATTTCACTTTATTCGTAACAGATTTTTGACATGGTTTACATATGTCGCGAATAAGTCTGTATATATGTATAGATACTGTATTAGAATGTGTATTATTGTATCTGTTTTGTATAGATATATATTTATTCAATTCATATTCTTTAATTTGCATAGTTAGATAAATACGTACATGTATAAAAGAATTTTCTATAAAGAAAAACTTTATATTAAAAACAAAGTGATTTTTAAATAATGTATAGAAAAGTTTAAAGCAATGCATAATAACGTATGAATGCGAGCAATGAATTAAATTGCTAATATAAAATATTTAATTTTTTTTTAATTTATGACAAAAAAATTGGACAGTATAAACTGACACCCTTCCGCCCCCACCAAGACAGGTCAGGGCCTTTTTATTTCAAAAAAATTTCTCTTAAAAATTTTGAAGAAAATATTTGAAAAAATCTTTAAAAGGATGTTCAAAATTATTTTTTGGCGTTTTGTTTTTTGTATTACATATTTATGATATTTGCCTGAAAAAATTATTTTAAAAAACAGTTTAAAAAAAAAATAAAATAGAAACATAAATAAAATTGCACTCAAAGTTTATATGCATTTTTTTCTTTTTTCTCATTTTAAAATTGATAAATTCTTCATATACTTCAGTAAACAATTTTCAATATAAAAGAGAGAAAATTGAATAAAATAATTCTATAATGTTATAATAAATGAAAAGAAATAAAAATGTATTCTTCTTTTGTTTCGTTATAATGTACATATATACATATACCTACAAAAAGGAAAATTTTTTACAATACAATTGAGAACATTGAATCAAAAAATTTTCAACACCACCATCGTTCACAGTTCACATAGGAAAAATTAATTATACCTATACGACAGAAGCAGCAACAATAAAAAATCATAAAAAATAAAATTATATGTACTGACAAAAAGAAAAAAAAATAACAATAACAATATACATATGTATGTAGATATATGTTTATATGTGTATACGCACAAAATGAAATTTACTTTAATATCCTTTTTATTTATAATTTAAATACTTCAGAGAAAAATTTAAATTATTTCAACAAAAAATGCTCCACTATATATGTAAAAAGCTTCTTCTACGAGTATCTTTGTATACGCATATGTATACTCATACTCATGTTTGTATTTTGTAGCTACTCATATTTTTATGTATGTATTGTGAATATAATATGCTTTTATTTAAGATATGTATTTTATATAGAATAGAAAGTAATAAAAGGAAAGGAATAGCAACAAGAGAAAAAAGTGAAATTAAATTTGTCCAAAAAATGTTTTTTAACCATTAAAAAATACAAAAGGAAAAATATCAAGGAATAAGGCAATAACAAAAAAAATCTGTGTACTGTCTATAATGTCATTTAAAATACATAGTTACATTTATAATATTATCTAGTTAGTGTAGTTAGCTACATCTACATTGTACACAACTTATGTAATATTAAAGGTGAACATTATGTACACGATGCATGGAAAATATTTGCCAAAAAAAGTAATGTAAATGTCGTGTTTCAGATCAAAAAGCCACATCAGGTAACACCATATCATCAAGAATAAAAATTAATTTTTTTTTGAAAAAAAAAACTGATTGTCTCTTTCTCTTGAAATTGGAATAAGGTTTTTTTTTTAAATATTTTATAGATCCAACTTTGTGTCGTGCGTTATGTGTTACACAGTACATACATATGTATAAATCCACATCGTAACTATACGTACCTATATTTTAAAAATAATACATATCGAACGCAATACAATCCAACAAAACTAAAAATAAAGATTTTTATGCTCCGCCTACAATTATTGATGGAACTTTCATTCTTTTTTCTTGTTTTTTTTTTAAAGTGATGTGCAACTTTTCGAAATCATTTTTCTTTTCCCCATTTTCGAAAAATTTTTATCTTGATATGTACTCACTCATATTTAATGTGTTTACGTATTCAGAACGCATGTATATTTTTATCCATGCATACATCTCTACAAATATATATTCAATACAGTATACAGTGCACACTATACAGACAGCAGAAATATGAAATTTCATTAGGGTAGAATAAAAGGGAAAATTAAAACAGGTTCCCCATTTAATCGTACTCTGGCTCACCACGATTCACAATGACATGATTATCTGAAGAATTGCAACGTGTAACGTGTAATATTTTACACAAAAACAACAAGGTAAGAAAAAGTATACGAGAAAAATATAGCATGTATAATGTACCTACATATAACAGTAACAATGAAGGGATAAAAAAAAGAAAAATATGTATGTATGCAGGTATACATTAAAAAAGCAAAAAATATATTTTCAACAGAAAGAAAACAAGAAAAAAGAAAATTGAAGAAATGCATTTATGCTTCACTTACCTTATAAGATCTGGTAGGCGTTCCGCAACTTTTGGGTGTGACTGTTTTAATGAATTTGCGGGTGAAAGAGCTACACGACACGCCAACATTAGTTCCGTTGAGAGTTCTACAGGCTGTTGTGGTGATTTCTCTTCTGGTTGCTATAATAAAAAAATATTATACATTATATACATGTATGGAAAATATTGATTGAAAAAAAGTAATAAAATAAAGGCGATGAAATCCAAAAAAAAGATTTGCTACATATATAAAATGACTGACTGAGAGAGAGGTTACAAAAAAACTAAAAACAAAAATCAAATAAATATGTATATGCTTGTATAGGTGTAGTGTGTAGATACAAGACTTTTGACATTCAAATTGTATATTTATACAAAAAAAAAAGAAAAATTTTATTCATGTTTTCTTTTATTTTTCGTAAAATATTACCTAGTTGTCTTGTCATTAAGGACGGTAATTTTAATGCTCATCAAGGTTATAATGTTCTTTTTGATTTTTATCTATCGATGATGGATATATTATTATTATTATTATTGTTATTGCGGTGATCATATTTTAATGACAAAATGTTTTCTGATTAATAGTTGATTATTTGATATCTATAACAGTTCAAAAAATATTGGAAAAAAATTGAAAAGTACTTAATATGTATCTACATACACCCACATATATATATATGCATAGTCAAAATAACGACATTTTACATAGAGACACATGCATTATTCGAAATTTGAAAAACAGTTTTTCAAATTATTTCTCATAAATTATATATTTTCACGGAAATTTGTAAATCTTCTAGTTTCGTTGAAACTTTTAAATAATAAGCATCTTCCAGCAACTTTATAAAGCATCTTAGAAACTTATGAATTTTTTGTACCTATATATAGTAGTATATATATATATACAACTGAATAATCATAAATAAATATACCACGTGTATTCATAGACAGAAAATATTCTTTGTAAAATAAGAAAAACAAGAAGATATCCACTACTCTCTATAGTCTCTACTTACATATAATGTACATTTAAATGTTTATAGTTTGTTTGATGAATTAAATTAAACCATTCATAAAATACGTGTAAACGTACCTATATGTTCACTTTTTATTAATTAATGTTTACTTAAATTATTTATAAATAATAAATTTCATATTTATACATATTATGTACATACAATGTATGATATATATGTAGTTATATACCTAGAATGTTTTGAAACTAGAAAATTAGTTTATCGTGATAACGATTAATAAACGTTGCAACCACATTTAAAAAAAAATGTGTACCTACATTTATACGTTCATATACGATAAACGTATAATCTGGATATTAATAATGGTCGTATGTGAAAATTAATAAATATTTAAAATAGAATATTATTATTTATGAATCGATTACTAATAATAAATTTCCATTAATGAACATTATGTATCTGCCATTTAATACGTAGCTTTCCAATTCATATACACATGTATTATGTACATATAAGTATAGGCTAAACTTCCGAATTGGGGCCGCCAGCTTTTGAAACGAGACCTTCCGATAATGATACTTTGGAATGTCCTCTTTGACGTGGTATATGTCTCTGTTGGTGCAAATTCATCTTAAGGACGCAACCTACCCTTAAAAATTTTTGGTCCAAAATGACGTGTTTTACGAAATCCGTTATTTCTCCAGATCAAGATCTTGAATCGGATTAGTTAATAGACCATTTTAAAGATAACTTCCGGCTTTATTTTTCACACTTTATTTCACCTTGATTGGATTAGCGGTTCCCGAGATATAAGGACTTAAAGTCAAAATTTCGTGTTTTTTAAAAATCACTTTCCCAACTTCTTTTGATGACGGTATAACTTCAAAACTTGAAAGATGACATATATGTTTTATTATATCATTTGAAAGGTTTTTTTGTTTTCTTTCCAATGATATCACATTTATGTATAGAAACTGCATAAATAAAAAAAATAAATGCACAAATATACAAAAAAATGCGAAAAAAATTTTTTTTTTAATAAAACATATATGTCATCTTTCAAGTTTTGAAGTTATACCGTCATCAAAAGAAGTTGGGAAAGTGATTTTTAAAAAACACGAAATTTTGACTTTAAGTCCTTATATCTCGGGAACCGCTAATCCAATCAAGGTGAAATAAAGTGTGAAAAATAAAGCCGGAAGTTATCTTTAAAATGGTCTATTAACTAATCCGATTCAAGATCTTGATCTGGAGAAATAACGGATTTCGTAAAACACGTCATTTTGGACCAAAAATTTTTAAGGGTAGGTTGCGTCCTTAAGATGAATTTGCGCCAACAGAGACATATACCACGTCAAAGAGGACATTCCAAAGTATCATTATCGGAAGGTCTCGTTTCAAAAGCTGGCGGCCTCAATTCGGAAGTTTCCCCTAAGTATATACACTGCAATACTATTTTCCTCTTTCTGAATTCATTATTTGTTCTATTTTTAAAACATTTCCCATTAAAACATTTTAACGTACTAATGTATACAAAAACATGCGATATTTATATATATTTTTATAAAATATTGACCTTGGTTAATTATCATTTTGTCCTAAATTCAAAATTTCTTATAATGCTGTATGTCTTATGTGTATATACAATAATGTCGAGTGTGTGTACCTAATTGATTTTCAATTTATAAACATTTTACCGTCAAATTAAAAATTATTTTCAAATCCACATCTATATATGTACATACTCGTATGTAACTATGTTTATGTATATGAACATATTTAAATACATTTTCTTATATGCCTACAATGATTCCATTTAAATTTATAAAAAAAAAATCTGTCAACTTTATAATTTTTGTTTTGATTTATTAACTAAACATTTACGACTAATTAAAAGAGCTGACAATAATTCAAATATCGGATATATTATACATTATATACATATAACATACGTAATATGTGCATACTTTTTATATGCTCATATGTCCTTATATACATAAACATTCAGTTAATCATACATCAATTCATTTTCATTATCGAAATAAATTTTATTGCATTTAAAAACGTATGTATGTATACAGAAAAAAAAAAATAAAAATAAAAAATTAATAAATAAATAAAAAATAAAGTTAAACTCGAAATCATTTTCGTTTTTCTGTTTTGTTTATAAAAATATGACAACCAAAAATTGACACCTAATTTACTATAGCACTATTCTATTATAGGGATATAAATCCTCTTTAAAAAAATGTTTTTTTTTTGTTCTTGCATTTAATAAGTCGATGAAAGTACATCTGTCAGTTACAACCATAGAAATTTGATGATGTTTTGAAAGGCATAATGTAAACAATTTTACGATCAGTAAATGTAGTATGCATTATATATGCATGTCTTTATGAGTGTACACGGATAGTATGTACACAGTAAAATGTGTGCTTGTAAATACTATACATGATATATGTACATATAAATAAGTCATGAATAATATGATTTACGTAGATATTTTATGAATAAATATACATACATATTGCATTTTTTTTTTTAAGAAAATAAAAAATAAATAATGGAATTTATATTACTACTCACTTGAAGACTCTGAAGAAGTGAATCGAACAGAATGACGATGGAATTACCAAGAACAGCATGTCGAGCTATTTGTGGACAAAGCGAACATGAATTACGATATAATTGAACAGCTAATACAATCGCTCTACACAATATGAAATAAAAATAATAATAAAATTCTATTTTTAATCACTTATTCGTTTTAATTTTAAAATTTAATTTATCATTTTTTTTTTTCAAGTTTAAAATATGTAATTATAGCTTTACCTTTTTGACACATCACTATTTGACTCCATTCCTTTGCTTATTACATTTGCAATTGTTCCTAATCCATCCATCAACCAGAAACATTGAAAATCAAATATCTGACATTTAGAAATTAATCGTAATAGTTGTCCTAAGGGTCGTTCAAGTCCTTGTGGTCCTCCACCCTTAATAACTGAATTTAAAAATTTCGGCACTTGACTATCACGTTTCATATGCAATTGAACTGGTTGTAATTCCTTTAAATATTCCTCAGTTCTGAAAATTGATTCATGATGAATATAAATGAAATTTGTTAGAAAACGAACTAAAAATCATTCTTAAATTCATACTTACTTTTGAGCCATTCTCTGTTTCAATTTTTTCATTTTCTTTTTGAAACCTTTGGAATGATCTTTACTAACATCAGAAACTGTTGACGACATGTCACCGTCTTCCGGCTCTTCACTGTCTTCTCGTTGTCCATTTTCATCCAGATTTCTACTAGGAATTGTCAATTCTAATGCACGTTGTCGAATATGCTCTATGTTTTCTTCGTGTCGTCTGGCAGATTCTTTCTGTTTTTGTAAAATTTTTCTTTGTAGCTCTTCAGTTGTTTGTTGTTGCTGTACTTGTAAGGCTAGTAATCGTTCTTCTCGGTCTCTTGCCTTTTCCCTTGCAATCGCCTGTCTTTGCTTCTCTTTCTGTTCATGCATTTTTCCTATTCGTTGTTCTTTTTCTAATCTGCTCTCTTTCATTTTTTCTAGACGTTGTTGACGAGCTTGTTCGAGCTCCTGACGTCTTCTTTCAGCTGCCGCTTCTTTGGCTGCTTTTTCCTCTACCTTTTTTTGTCGCTCTTGTTCAAGGTCTTGCAATCGAACTTCTTGCTCTTTACAGGATTCAATAAAATCTAAACGTTTGTTTTGTGCTTCCAAATTTTTTATGAATGCAATTTCTTTCAATTTTTCTTCCTCATCATGTGCCTTTCTTACTTTGTCTCTTAAGTACTGGCTACGATTTTCTGCGGCTCTTTGTAATCTTTCTTCCATTTTAAGGCGTTTCTCTTCAATTAGCTGCTGTTTTGCCGCTTTCACATCCTCAACTCTTGCTAACAGTTGCTGTATTTTCATAGCCTTTTCTTTCTGTAATAATTCGCGTTTTTGCTGAGCTCTTGCTTGTTTTGCCTGGTACTTTTTCAGAGTTTCTTGCAAGGAACGTCTTCTGGATGGACTAGATAATTTTTGATGTAATTCTTGTGCTCTTCCTGGATGTCGACTCACATAAGCTTGGAGCGTTGCCAAAGCTTCTTCTCGTTCTCCTCTAGACATTTCTGATAATAATGAATGATATCTCATTTCTAGTGACATATTTTCATCATCATAATTTTGATGACAATCATCTACATTTCCATTTTTTAGCTCTTCATTATTTTCTTCTTGATCAATTAAAACTTCACAATCTGTTTCATCAGTTTCTGTATCGACATCAATTTCAGTGCTTTGTAACTCTCTTATTTGTCTCTCCAGGTTTTCTTGTTCTTCTAAAAGTTTTCGTTGATCATCATCACTTTCTGCTTCATCTTTTTCTTCGCATTCATCACAGCTAGAAAGTCCAATGTCTCTGATACCATTCGGAATGCTTGCTAAACTTTCATAAAGATCGCCTATAGTCTTAGAAAATTCTCTATTCGTTTGAATTTTTATGTCTATTTTATTTAAATCTGAATCATCTGTTTGCTTTTCCGGATTTTTTGATTCTTTTATTGACGCATTATTGTCATCGATCTTTTTATTATCATTATTTAATTTTGCCAATTTTTCATTTCTCATATATTCTTTATGAAGAGTAGTCATTTTTAAACCGGTTAAATCTGATTTTTGTCTTTTTATGAAATTCTGACGAGCATTTGAGCTTGAATTCAATGGCTCCTGTATTTTTACACTTTTTTGTGCTGATACTGGCTTAGATAGGGTAGATTTTGGAGGAAACGAATTGACTTTGGCTTTTGTGTTTTTTATTTCCAATTTAGGTGGCTTTACTCGTTCCGGTTTTATGGGATCGGATTTTTGCTTTACTGGCTTATCATGTATAACCTTTTTGACATTTTTATTAGTTAACATTTTTCCTTCGTCGTCTTTTTCGTTTAGTAAGGCTAAAGTTGGGAGACTTGCATAACCTGTGGGTTGATTAAATCTGTTACTCCAATGTAAACTGGATTTTCTGCGTGTTTTAACAGTTAACCATCCATCATTATTGTTATTCTCGCCATAGAGCTGTTTGGGTTTAGATCTCCTGTCCTTTGTCCTTGAAGTTTCCGTCAAGCTAGGTTTAGATGAATATATTTTTTCGTTGCTTGCTTTTAAAGTTGAACTAGAACTTCCAATATCTTCTTTTGATGATTTGCTAGATATTAATAGGGACCTTGATTGTCTGCTGGTATGTTTTACGTTCATCTCAATTGATGTTTTTGATCTAGAACATAATCTGTTGGTAACGTTATTTGGCACCCACTTATCTGATTTTATAAGACTTGATGATGTTCGCTTTAATGTAGAATTTTTATTCGCTGGGATAGAGTTGCGACTTGTATTGATTGTCGCTGTCGGTTTAGCCAGTACTCGTCTTATGGGTAAAGATGGATTTGATATTGTAGATGAAGTTAAAACTGGTTTTTGGGAAATCGATGGCACTGTGGAAGTATTTCGAATTGATTTTGTATTAGCCTTCGATACTGTTGTACGAGTGTTCGAAGAAGATGTTGAAACTCTATTTAATACGCTCGAATATTTAATAGGACTACTTTGCGGCTTCTTAATGGAGTCCATTGTTTTGTTTGATAAAT
The DNA here is from genome assembly GCA_951394055.1 of Villa cingulata. Taxonomy (NCBI): domain Eukaryota; kingdom Metazoa; phylum Arthropoda; class Insecta; order Diptera; family Bombyliidae; genus Villa; species Villa cingulata. Next base: position 33,928,128 of record OX596018.1, on the reverse strand, counting down.
TTTCATTTCTCTGAATAACAGATTCTACCTTCTTTATGATTGTTTCTGGAGTTGCATTCGTTTGTGATATATCTTTAGCAAGAATCATATTTTCCATACATTCTAGTTTCTTTACAGTTAATTCTACTGCAGTAGGTTCTTTTATAACCTCAGAGCACTCATTTTCTGGTGCATTTTGTTTTTCTTCTAATTGTCGCATTTTTTCCCTGATTTCAGCTAATGTAAGATTTTCATCATCCAAATCAGTTTGGGCATATTTATCACTTTTATCCACATTTGATAAAATCACACTAGTTTGAATAATTTCGTTTTCATTTAAATTTTCTTCAATACTGTTTTTATTTTCAGAGATTTCCGCTTCTACCATTTGACTCCAACTAAATTCTTTAATTTCATGCTCATTGTCTGCCCCCTTTTCCAAATTCTCATTGTTTTCTTTATTATTTTCATTTATTTCTGAAACTTCAACTTTTTTATTTATTGCTGGCGGAGATTCAATTTGTTTTCGTAAAAATAAATCCTTGATATTAACTTTTCCTAATGGCTTCTGATTATCTGAAATTTTTAATCCTTTTTTGATAGAAATTTTATTTTCTTCCGTAGTAGATGATGAACTAATTTCACCAGAATAACTTGGACTAGATTTTCCAGACACAGTTGGACTTGATAAACTTCTAGTACGTACTCTTGGCACTGGATTACTTTTTCTAACTTCCCATGCTAATGAATGCGGTCTTTGTGGCAACGGTGTTGATTCATAATCCCAAGAAACACGAAACCATTCAGCTAACGCTTTAAAATCACGTATATAATTTTCAAGCACCAATATTGCTTCTTGACATGAAGACATATTCTCATAGCACTCAACAGTTTGATAAATTTCATTAACTGCACGTTGTAAATTACCAAAAAGTAATGCCCAATAACGTGCTTGTAATTCAGACTTTTTATCACGACCAGTAGATGCACTACGTACTCTGGGTCCTGTATTTGTTTTTTGTGTTTGCGATTGTTTTTTAGTAGATGAGATTAAATTTTGACAAATTTTTGGAACTGAAGGTGGTTTTTTTGATGATGTGGGTTCTGTAAAGTGAAAATTTATAAGTTATTTATTATTAATATCGAGAAAAGGAATTAATTGATAAAAAGTGAGACCTTTTAACTTATGATAGGTGAGTACATATTGACGTTTTTCTTACAATTTTGTTGTGATTTATAATTCATAAATTACAAATTATCACTAACAATTGCTTTTTCGAAATCAATCAATATCAATTAAAAAATGACTCATCGTTAAATAGGAACTTTAAACATAACAAATATCTTACTGGATACAGTTATTAATTTATGGTTTTTTTTCAACAAATTTGTCATAAACTTACTGTGTTCTGAATTTTCTTCAACTGAAATTTGATAAGCGACCAAATTTTTTGCATCCCGACCTTCTTGTTCGAGAACTTTTTTCATTTCCATCTTATTTTATACCTAAAAAATTTAAGAAAAAACTTGCTTATTTATCAGTCGAATTGTAAGAAATTTTAAAATTACGACTAATTATAATCTAGCTTTCTATATGTAGTTAAACTTCAAAATTCTATTATACGATTATTTTAATATCTGCAAACTAATTAAATATTTTTAATGCACTTACATTTAATATTCTTCACGTTATTAATTTACTTTTTTTCAATTAAGAAATTGATTAATTTTTTATTACGACTTGTAATTGTAATTGCAATTGTGACAAAATAATTCAAAGAAAAATAAATACAGACTACAAAGGAACAGTTTAAAATTGAAACAAACTTTAAACAGCTGATACAGACACAGAGTTATGTTATGTTGTGCAGATTGCTGAACGGCTGAGCAGAACCAGTAGAACGGATGGCGGATGTAAATGTAAAGGTAGAGCATGATACAAAGCTATAAAGGTAACTTATGTATGAAACTGTTACGTCATCACGTGTTACAACTTAATACAATACCAAAACATGTAATGACGTAATCAACATGAAATTAATACACGCGATGACGTAATTTTACCGAAAATAGCGATTCAAGAGGAATATGTCGGTATACCTTTATTGCCATCGCACAATTCTGGCGACAACTACAGAGTACACATTAATTAAATGGGACTTTTTACGCTAAACTTTAAGGCCCAACTATAATCGACATACCTGACATAACAAACATAAGAAAATATAACGAATGTTAAAACGTAACATTTGGTTAACTATAATAACATAGATAACATACTAAACATAAGCAATACGAATTTCACAAAATGAGCTTATGGCTTATGTTACTTATGTCGTGTACGCTCTCGATCGTACTGCTTATGTCGAGCTTATGTTAAACGAATTTTTAACGAATGTCGGCAATGTCAATTATAGTTTAGCTCATTGATTTGGATGTGTTCGGCTACGACATATGTCATAGCTTATGTCAGCAATTACCATGTTTATACCCTCACTTAAATCGACATAAAAGATAAATCGATTTACAACTGGTTTTATTCTGAACCCATTCCAATGTGTTTATACTCTTTGTAATTAACCGGTTCAAAATAAATCGATTTAAAAATGACATTTCATTTTCATTTGCAAACAGTTATACTCTTTTAAAAATCAAACTTTTTTAAAAATATTTTTTCTTCTTCTACGTAAATATTTATACTTTCTTCTTCTACGTCAGCTGATTTTGATTTATGTGTAAACCGATATTAGCTGACAGCCGTTTATACCCCTTGAAGAATCGACTGAACCGATTAGTTATATCGATTTATTTTAAATCGATTTAAACGTTAATTCGATATAAACAAGCGTTTATACCATGGGTCTATTTTGTGTCGACACATTTTATGTCGATTTAAGTGAGGGTATAAACATTGTAAATATGTCGATTATATTTCTACCTTTACGCTGTTGCTGTCGCCCAAATAGATTCTATTCTATTTTTCAGCGACAACAAGCTATTCCGAATTCCGACCTGAATTTTACAGTAGGTAATCTATTCGCAAGAAGAAGAAATGTAAAATTCATATATATTTTACGCTGCAGTTGCACCCGAATTGTGCGAACTTTTGTTTATAGTCTTTGTATCATGGAGGTAGAGTAGATTCTCAAATTTTCGTTTCATTACCATCGTGTCATATGAAAAGTAAATAAAATACCTTTGTTGTTACATCCCCACAGGTTGCAAAGCAAGCATTGCAAGTTGCAAGCAATAGCAAAATTGTCAACATTCCATTTGTCAATATGTCATTCGAGAATTGTGAATTAATTGAAAAAGGAATTAGGAAAACGTAAACGAATTAATGAAATGAAAAACAATCAAAATAGAAAATGAAAATGATGGTTTTGGTTGTACTGCTAGTGCTGCCGTTCAAATTGTTTTATAATTTTGCTAGATTATAAATTTTCAAATTTCTCTCAATTATTGTGTTGTATTCCAATATTAATTAAATTGAAAATTATTATCAGATGTTAAGAATTATGTTATTCAATGAATTAAGTTAAAAAAAACTAATATTTAATACTTTTCTTTTACTTCGTATTGCAATTCAAATTCGTTTTTAAAAATGAAATTGAATTGAAATGAAACTAATTTGACATTTGTGTTTTTTTCATTTTGTGATATGAATTTTATTCTATTTGTGTCTCTGTTTAACATGTTCTATCTATAATATAATAAATTTTTATTTATATGGAAATGGAATTGAAATTGAATTCCAGTGAAATCCAGATGCAGATAGAGGATAGGAGATAGGATAGCTAGATATATAGTTATCATAATTGGTCATAAATAACATAACATAACATAACATAAAATAAACCAATGGAATTGTGTATATTGGTATATTTACGTATATATGAAACGTAATGTAATGAAAATGAAATATAGGTAAATTCGTAGGTATATACATATTTTGATATTGATATTCTTATATATTTTCCGAAAGAGAATTCTAAACATTCCGTCACATTCATAATCACATCACATCATCACAGATCACACGCAGTAACAGTAATATCAAGCTGTCTGACTGTAGGAAAGAAAAAATAATTATTTTTTTAGTGATGTCATTGCAATTTGGCCTTTGGTTTGGTATCTGGAAATAAATAATAAGCAGAGTTTTTATAGTTTAATAATTTAGTTAAATTTTAATTTTTAGTGTATATTTAAAAAAAATGAATTAAATATAAATTAAACAAAAACAAAGATATATACGTAAAATTTTCCAAATGAATTTATTAATTTCATAATTTCGTCCAAATATTTTTTTTTAGAAAAAAGAAAGAAAAAAAAATTATTCTTGTGCATTGAATTTTTTAAATGTATTTTCATAGCAAGTGTATAATAATTAAAAATCATAAAAATGAAAATGGAAATATGAAAAAAATTTGCTGCTGATGAATGAAGATAGGAAAAATCACATATAGATTACAGGAATTATGTTAAATAGAAAGAAATTTGGATTTAAATTAATATCAGGAGGATAAAATTTGGATGTGATTTTTGGAAATTAATTATATCTATAATAAGGAAGATAAAAAATTTATTTTTTGTCATTTGTAATTGAATTACATATATTTACAATATATATATATATATATATATATATCATACATATATCTACACTATTTGTGTGCTATAAATAATCATAATAACATCCTGCATAATGGCAAAAAATGATGGTAATAACACAGATAATAATAACAGCTACATAGAAGAATTAAAACAGGAAATTGAACGTCTGTCTAGAGAATTGGATCAAGCAAGTAGCGAAAAAATTCAATCAGCTCAATATGGTCTTGTGCTACTGGAAGAAAAAAGTACATTACAACAGAAATGTGAAGAATTGGAAACATTATATGACAATGCCAAACATGAACTTGAAATAACTCAGGAGGTAAGTTTTTTATTTAATTCTGATAATTTTCTATGTTGTTTGTTTTGTAATATTTGGCACAAAAAATGAGTTAATTAGCCTAACCCATAATCTTAATTAGAAAACATTACTTTCTGTTCTGATAGTTAACTAGGTGGTAAGTACAAGTACCTATGTATATTCCTTTATATTATTGTCTAGACTTTAAACAAAATGAGTTTAGGCTAATTGACTTGAAAGCTAATAAGCCTGGGGATTTGTTATATATCTTCATTTTTATTTGTATATATTCATTTCCAATGATAAAAACCTTACCCTTCATATTTTCTTTTTACCTTAGGGTCTATGAAAGAAATCAAAAAAGCATAAAAAATTCTACGCTTCAATGAAGTCTAAAATTTTTTAAATTAATTGATGATGACATTAATTTAATTAAGTATAGGAGGTAGCTTGAAATTGATAATAATTTGATTATATGAGAAAATTGCTTATTATTTTGATTTTTAAATTGGAGTATGTTAGTTAAATTTTAAAAATGTATACCTAATTCCAAAAGGATAAACTTATATGTCTATGTTATACAGGCAATTATGCTTATAAGAGGATGATCTGAAAACATATTATTTATTTATTTATTTATTTTCATTCAATCAATCAGTTAACAAACATACATTATTCCAATTTCAATCATATCAAACATCATTCATTATACTTATATCACAAAATTGACTACTCAAAGCAGCAGAAGTCTAGTCTAGAATAGTCAATGAAAATTAATCAATCATATACATTACTTAGGCTCTAATTTTTGCAATAAATTTATTACATATTTGTAATTTATAAAAACTATAACATAAAAACTAAGTACTCAATTTGCCCAGTATTTACTATAAATTTAGATTAAATCCAAATGATTACAATTAATATTCTTAACCAGTAAATTTTTTGGCAAAATAATTCTATCGAACAAATCTGAAATGAAAAACAAAAATGATAAATTAATGTTAATTTCTAATTAGAATTCACGACTGAGTAATAATAAATAATGTTGAAATCTTGAAATGTTGACGTAATATATACTATTTGTTAATAATAATTTAGTTAAAGTGTACTAATCACACACCTAGAATGATTAATCAACGGCTAGGTAGGTATTAGTAGAATTTTTTTTTATGATAAAATATATCATACATTAAAAGTAGTCTAATAACCATGCATAATTTAATTTTAAATTGGGAATTTAAATATGAGTATGAAAGCAAAAGTTCTCTTGAATAGAAAATTTAAATACTTAATTAGAAATTCACATTTAAAAAAAATTAAAATTGTCATTAAATGAAAAGAAAATTAAAAATTTTTTTTGTTGTTCATAAATCATATTTTTAATTTTTTTTACTTTTATTTTTTGGAGAATAATGAAGTCTAACCAGTTTATGAATTATGATTACATTGTAATATTGTATGAAATTTATTTGAACAATTGTTAAAGTGAATGAAATATTTGTTGTATTTTTTTTGTTTTTTTGTTTTGTTTCGTTGTTTTAAATTCTTTATTTTGGTTAATAAGCAGTTACAGGTACATATACATACATACATAAATACATACATACATACATACATACATACATACATACATACATACATACATACATACATACATACATACATACATATATAGGTATCTAATTTAAAAACAAAAAACAAAATGAAAATGATTTGTACTGGAATTTATTTAAAAATTTATTACATAATATGTGATAAAATATTTAGTGTAATTATATTTTAAATCTTTAATTGCTTTAATATAATGACTTCTTGTATGAATGTAATGTAACTTTTACAAATTATGTGTTTCATAGTTGATAGATTTTTTTAGTTTATGCCTAATATCATTATTTTTTTTATTTTTATTGTTTTTCTTTTATTTTTAATAAGTTATAAAGAATTTTTTCTTTTTACGTGACAGTAATTATCAATAGTTATTTAATATTTACAGAGAATGTATAGATAAAATATTTACGAAATATAAATTGCAAAAATTATGAAACGTGCTTTTTGTTTATACGTATTTGCATATGTACATTAAATATTATTTAATATGAAAGTATCAATGACATTAAAATATAATTTAATACGTAATTTTTGTTAAATTAATTAACTTGTCTATGAGACAAAATAAGAAGCTCACATTAATATCGATGAGAATTTGCAGTAGTATTTATTTAGGGTGAGTTTCAAAACGCCTCAAAAATGTGTTGTGATACGGCATCAAAACAGTCGCAATGCAAAGTGCTAAAACAGCATTAATGCTTCGCATCAATATTGCAGTTCTACAACTTTGACGTTTTGAAACGAATTTGTTGCTTTGTTTTTGACAACAATTTAATTAATTTATTCTCTACACTAAATCAAAAAAGGTGAAACAATTTTTTAATTAAATTAAACAATATCAGGATGATATATTTTATAGCCATTTTCGAATGAGCAAAAATACCTTCAGTGTAAGTGCTCGTATAATATATACTCTCCATTTTTTTGGAATTTGTCATTAATATTAAAAGACTACACATTAAAAATTCAATTTTTTATCATAAAAGTACAAAATTTTTGTTTAAAACAGACTGACCTTTGGTTCCATATAACAAAATTCATATAAAAATAAATCATTGAAATGATATTGAGAAAAAAAAATCTATTCAAATCTATTCTGCATCATAAAAATTCAGGATGCGTAGATTGCTTGACAGATGCGTATAACAGATGCATTCACAATAGCTCTAACTATAATGATCTTAAGATGTCATAAGATAATATAAGATTTCGTACGACTGTATGAAGTGTCATATTGACAACTATAATGGTCTTAACTTATCTTTCGTTAACTTTCAAAGTCTTTTCGTTAATCTTTATGTGTACACTTTCTAGCGTACAAATTTTTAGCTAACTTAGTGGAAAGTGAACTTTTCTCATCTAATCTTCTTCTTTTTTAAGATCATTATAGTTGACATTAAGATTGATTAAGATTTGACAGCAACTTAAGCAATCTTTAGGTGATTTAACGAAATTTCGAAAGATTGGTAAAGACCATTATAGTTAGAGCTGAGTTTTGAAAACGTAGACATTGTTACCGATTTAAGTGTTAAGGTAGAACTATAATCGACATAGCTGACATAGACTATGACATATGTCGTGCTACGAACACAGCCAAATCAATGAGCTAAACTATAATTGACATTGCCGACATTCGTTAAAAATTCGTTTAATATAAGCTCGACATAAGCAGTACGATCGAGAGCGTACACGACATAAGTAACATAAGCCATAAGCTCATTTTGTGAAATTCGTATTGCTTATGTTTAGTATGTTATCTATGTTATTAATTATAGTTAACCAAATGTTACGTTTTAACATTCGTTATTTTTTCTTATGTTTGTTATGTCAGGTATGCCGATTATAGTTCTACCTTTATAGTTTTGAAACTGTTGATTATGCATCGACGGTATTTGAATGTTTTGAAACTCACCCTTATTTACACACATATATTTGCAGTAGTATTTCATTAGGTTCCTATTACAGATTACACTGTATTCCAATTTTAAAAGTATCCTGTTTTATGATATATAGTAAATGGTATAGTGACCTATTATTAATTTCATTTGCTTTTTATTTTATTTTTTTTTTTTTTTTTTTTTTTTTTAAAGAGAAAATCAAATAACATTTTTGCATTCCTCTGATAAGTACATATGTATATATACCTATTTGAAATTAAAATTTTCTTGTTATCCTTTATAAATTAGAAATTCAACATGCATATATACCTACTATTTTTAAATAAATTTAAAATAAATTATCAATTAAAATTAAAATTTAATTTACATTCTATTTATATGCAGGTATACACCTACATATTTATTATTGTTATAAATTATGTATTAAACTAATCTAAAACATTATTTGTCATTTTATTTTGAAATTTGTATCCATTTCTTTAAAGTAAAACAACGTTCAGAGATAGATAGATAGATACATAGAAGATGATTTTGTTTGTACAGTATCAAATTTAATCATAAAAAATTAAAAAAAATCCACTCATTACATTATGATGATGCATAAGCATTTATATAGTTATATACACATTATACCATAACCATCATCATCATCATCATCATATCATAGAAAGATAGAAAATAGAATAGAAATGAAAAAAAAAAATTGAAAAAAAAAAAATATAAAATAAAAAAAAAAATGAAAGATAATCAAACAAAAACCTAAATAGATATCGACCGGTATAAAGTAAATATATGCATATATGATGTATGTATGTACATTATGTAAATATTTGCATTTTATGTATATGTACATTATCAAAAGTAACTACATATTTAATTTGATAATACAGGCATCATAATTAAATGGAAGCTGATACTGATATACATGTTGTTTGTGTATACTGTGCTGACTGCGATAGCTGATACTACTACTGGTACTGGTACTAGAGTGTAGGTGTAGGTACTTAAATTATTTCTCATTGAATTGAGTAGAAAAATTATATTTAATCAGTCAACAATTCGGTCATTGTCAAGAGTTATATTGGTTATATACATACATTTATACATTCACAAAATATGTACGTATGTAGATATACTTATTGTAGTGTATATGTTAATATGGTACATATATGATAAATGTATGATGTATGTACACTTATATTTGATTAATAATGTTGTATGTTGTATGCATTTCACAAGGTACAAATGTTTGTTTAGGAATTTAATAAGATAACAAAAAAGAAAAAAAAAATCATAAAATAAATGAAAAAACAAAAGGAAAAAAGTGTAACAATAAAATTATATTCAAGATGAAATATCTATGTACTTAATATATATTGTAGGTATCTACGTACATACGTACATACATACTGCACACGTAACATACGTAGTAAAGTTAGGAGGAGTAGTATATGGAGATTTTTAATGGATTCATAATGAAAATTGAACTGAAAAGAACACTGTGTATTTTTTAATTTATTATGATTTTTTAATGAAAGAAAAATAAAAATAGGGAATTTCAACATATGTAAAATATTTTATTTTTGCTTTTTTTCTGCTTTAAATGAACATACATATTGCAATATTATATTTATGCGTATTTTTTTTTCATTTTTTATTTTTTTTAGATATGTACGAGTTGCATTGTAATATGCATTTTAATTTTTCATACCTACATTTATGTATTATTTAAAATTTCCATATATGTATAGATAGATGGGAGATGTTTATTGAAGATACTTTATACGATACGATGTGATTTTTCATATGATATTCGAGCATAAAAGCGATCTTTGGAATTTCGAATGAAAATTTAAAAATAGCTTTGCATCATATTCGGAATATCAAAGTCAATTTTCATACACGATTATGAAAAAATTCATTTATGAATCACCCTTTTTTTTTGAATTGAATATTATCCCTAAGAGATTATCTTTATAAAAAATATAGAAAAAAAAATTAAATTTAATTGAAAAAATATCATCATTTCGAAAACATCATTCATGTAACAGATAATTCTATTCAATTAAACAAATTAATGCTATAAAAATCCGGTGATTATACATACGAGTATATACAAAGGTTATACATATTGTGCAGCAGTGTATGTACTATGCACAATAATCATTATACAGATTACTTTACGCTTTTGAAATGTGTACACATGCACATAATAAATAAATTATTATTACTAATAACCATTACACGTAATAAACAACAAATAAAGACACATGTACATACATTATGTACCTCTACTATGAAATTAAAATAAATTTCATATAAAATGCAATATCCTTTTCACTTTTGAAACAAGTTCAGAGTATAAAATAATAATCATCGACAAGAAAAAAAAAACAGGAAAGTTATTTATACTTTCTCTGATTTTTTTCTTATTTTTATTTCTTTTTTATTTTGGTGCATGTTTTTCATATAAAACAACTCGAAAACTTTGATTATTATATGATGGTGGACTTACACTTAAAGTTCTTGAAGGATAAATAATTTTCATTTGATCGTCATGATGATGATTAAAAAAAAAAATTTATATCCAAACGAAAAAGAGAAGGAAATGCAATAAAAAAAATAAAAATAAAAAAAATGAATAATTTTAAAACAGAAAAGTTTTTATTCAACTTATTTTTTTTCCCTTTAACGTGTTTTTTCTAATTTTTTTTTTCATATTTTTTACCAATGCTCAGCGAAGCGCTTTAAGCATCATTAAGCAAAATGATTTTTCCGTTCTCTTTTATTCATTTCTGTATTTCTTGCTTGTTTTCTTTTTTTTTCATTCATTTCATTTCGTTTTTTAAATTCTGATATTATTAGGTATCCACTTTATTTATGAACTTTTATTTTATTTTTTTAATTCTGTTTTATGGTTTTTGAATTTTCATTAGTTTTAGTATGTTTTATATAGTATGTACTCGTATGTCGTATCATGTATTTAAATGTATAGCACATCAGCACATCACATGTAACGATGATAGTCAGTGTAGTTTATATGGTGGTAGATACTGTGATGGTGGGTGTAGTAGAGATTTATGACGGATTTTAATATTGTATTTTATATTTACGAACTTATTAAAAAACAAGAGAAAAAGGGATGATGATGATGATGACGATGATATGAAGAAGAATAAAAATAAAATGAAAACTAGAAAATTTTTATGACTATCACATCAACCACAACTTGTACTGTTTATAATAAACTTTAAATACATGAATATATTCATTATAAATAGCAACAACTATCCACTTCCACCTTCGCCACCACCATCATCTTCACCATCACCATTAATGATCCACTTGACCCGTAAAGTATTTAAATAAGAAAATTCTGTTAAACAAAAGGACTCATTTAAAATATAGAAACAGAACGGAAATTTCATCATTTCAAATGTACCTAGTACATTTGTATAGATACTTGAGAAATGTTAATAAGCTAACAAATAAAAAATTTATATCTAAGTATATAATAGAGATTTCGGATACATATTCTTTCTTTCGTATTGTAGTATAAACATTCTGTATTTATATAAACGATGATTGGTTTCATATTTATTTTTTTTCTTTTTGCTTGCAATTTAAAACATGATTTTAAATTATTGATTTTATTAAATTCAATTCAAATTTAATTAATCAATTTTGAATTTTTTTTTTTTTGTAAAAATTTTAGGCGTTAGCCAAATTTCAAACTTCACAAAAAGTTACAACAAAAACAGGTATCGAACAAGAAGATGCCTTACTTAATGAATCTGCTGCAATGGAAACATCACTTAATCTTCAAATTTTTGAATTGGAAAATGAAGTTAAGCAATTACGTCATGAATTGGAAAGAGTGACAATTGAACGTGATCGAATGCTACAGGAAAATTCAGAAATTGGACGTGATAAATCTGATACAGAAGCTGAAAAATTAAAATTGAAAGCTGAATTAAAAGAATTAAAATCAAGAGAAACAAAAATGCTAACAGAATATTCAGAATTAGAAGAGGAAAATATATCATTACAGAAGCAAGTTTCTAGTTTAAGAAGTTCACAGGTATGTACGGAATCATTTTTATATTTTTTTGCATTAGTAAATTGAATATTCTATAATATGTATATACATAAATGTATTTGAAATTTATTTTAAAGGTTGAATTTGAAGGTGCCAAACATGAAATTAGAAGACTTACTGAAGAAATTGTGTTGTTAAATTCTCAGTTTGAGGAATTAGAAAATCTTAAAAATATTGCTGCAAAGCAAATGGAAGAAGCATTAGAATCTTTACAGGTAAAATGAAGAAATAAAAAAGTTTTTTTTTTGGTTTTTTGAAGAATTATTTTCCAATTTATTCATATTAACTTGTTTGTTTTTCTGTTTGTTTGTTTGGATAATATTTGAATATAAAAGGCTGAACGTGAAGCAAAATATGCTTTAAAAAAGGAATTGGATTCACATATCAATCGAGAATCAATGTACAATATTAGCAATTTGGCCTATAGTATTCGTGGAATGGAGGAAAATACAGTTAATAGTGATGATGGGGAAGAAGAGAACTTAGCATTAAAACGTTTAGAAGCTGATCTAACAACTGAACTTAAGAGTCCAGATGGTACTAAAGTTGATCTATTTTCTGAGATTCATTTGAATGAATTGAAAAAATTGGAAAAACAATTAGAAATGCTAGAAAATGAAAAATCACATTTAACTGTTAATTTACGTGATGCTCAAGCAAATTTGGATAAAAGTCAAAATGAATTACAAAATTTCATGGCACGCGTTATATTATTAGCTGCGCATGTTGATTCTTTGGTTCAACTTAAAAAGCAAATAGACAGTCAGGACTCATATAAACAGCACGAGAATCAAAATATTGCAGCTGAAAAATTACGAAATATTTTATTAGAATACAGTAATTGGTTTACATTAAGTTCAAAAGAGATTGAAGGTTTAAAATTGGATTTAATCGATTTACAGAAGGGTCTAAATTATTCAGATGCAATGACTACTTTACGTAATGAAATAACGAATCTGAAAAATAAATTACTTTCTAGTGAACAAAAATCATTAGATTTGCAAAGTGATGTTCAAACATTAACGCAGATTTCACAGAATGCTGGACAAAGTTTGGGTGCTGCACGTAGTACTCTTGTTGCTCTTAGTGATGATCTTGCTCAACTTTATCACTTAGTTTGTACAGTTAATGGAGAAACACCGACACGTGTACTTTTAGATCATAAGAGCGAGGATATGAGGTGAAATTCTATCAGATATCATTTTTTATTTTTTATTTTAATTCTCAATAATTTACTTTTTATTTATTTTAGTTTTGAAAATGATTCTCTCTCAGCAATTCAATCACAATTCAAATCCGATATATTCACAATTAAATCTCGTATCGTCGAAGATTTACAAGCTTTAGCTGATTCTGTTGAAATTAAAAAATACGTTGATACAGTTAGCGACCAAATAAAATATCTAAAGACTGCTGTCGAACATACGATTGATCGTAATAAGAATAAAGTTCGTGGTGAAATTAGTGCAGGTAAGAATGTCGTCGTATATGTTGTTATATTAAACCAACATTTTAATTATTCTGTTATTTCTTTATTTTTGTTTTGTTCAATTAGACAAATATAACCGAGAAGAAGTTGAAGAACTTCAAGAGCAAATTATTAAACTGAAGAGTTTGTTATCAACGAAACGTGAACAGATTGCAACATTACGTACTGTTCTAAAATCAAATAAACAGACAGCCGAAGTTGCATTAACAAATCTAAAATCGAAATACGAAAATGAGAAATTAGTTGTGAATGATACAATGTCAAAATTAAGAAATGAATTGAAAATACTCAAGGAAGATGCAGCAACATTTTCAAGTAAGATAATGATGATGCAAAATTATGAAAAAGTTGAAATACATTTTTTTTTTTTTTTTTATTAAATTAAAAGGTTTACGAGCTATGTTTGCGGCTAGATGTGAAGAATATGTAACTCAAGTTGATGATCTTAATCGTCAACTGGAAGCAGCTGAAGAGGAAAAGAAGACCCTTAATCAATTGTTAAGGCTTGCTGTTCAACAGAAATTAACTTTAACACAAAAATTAGAAGATATCGAAATGGATCGGTAAAAATTAAATTTTATTTTTTCAAAATAATGAAAATGATAATTTATTTAAATTTTTATTTTATTTTGTTTTTATTTCTTCTGTTTCTTTTATCTTAGTGAATTAAGGCACGTCAGAAAACCATTTCCACCACATCGAGGAGCTCACAGTAAATCTGGATTTTCAAGATCAACACCACGAAGTTATCCGCCAAGTAATTCAAATACAAACTTTTTCTAACATAAAATTAGCGTGCAGCAAAAAATTTTGGCTCTTGTTTATACATTACTTAATCTATAAACATCACAAACTCAAACACATACTCACACATTATTATTATTATTATTATTATTAGTATTTATTATTATTTACACGTGAGTCGATAAATACTCATTTGTATAAATCTAAAATCAAATTTTTGATTTATTTTATATATTTTTTCTCAATTTATAACGCAATAGTAAGAGTATCAAAACGAGTAGTACAGTTTAAAATAAAAAAACTGCTGCTACTCAAATACAAAAAATTATAATTAATTTTAATTAATTCAGCGTATATGTATGAATAATATCAGTTTTCTGATTATTTTATTAAAAACTAACAACAATAACAAAAACAGAAATGCTGTACGCGAAATAATTACATATATCAAAGAAACAAAAAACAAAAATGTATATTTTTAATTTATCTGTATGTGAGTACATAATATGTAAAAAAAATATATATACATACATATGTACGTACATACCTATAATATTCAATGAAAATGTTTAATATTTTCCATGAAAAGTGATTGAAAGAATAAAATAAAAGCATGAAAATAATATAAAATGAATAAATGAATATAATAAAATATAAATGATTGAAAAATTCTTGTACGTTTTTTCTACTGTACACAAAGTGTATACAAAATTGATTATAATAAATAAATAAATTAAAATTAAAAAAGTAGATATAAAATAAATAATAAATAAAAATAATTAAAGAAATTCAATAATAATAAGTGTGAAAATGATTGAATTTACGAAAAATAAAATAAAATAAAATTTTTTAAAAAAATGCCAATGTTATGAACGTCCGGAAATATCCTCATTATTAATTATTATTATTATTATTATGTACATGTATTATTATTATTATAACCTATATAATATTATTAATATTGTGTATTACTATTATATTGATATTCAGTTACGTAAATTATTTTATACTGTTTTTTATTGAAATGATAAAATATGAATTATATATATATATATTATAAAAAAAAAATATTCTATATACATAAATAATAAAATGAATGTATGATAAAAAAAAAATATTAATAACTGGAAAAGAGGGAAGGTAAAAGGTAAATATAATAAATTTGAATAAATTAACAATGGTATCAACAAAAGAAACAAATCATTAAAAAAAATTAAATTAAATAATTAAATATGTATATGAAAATTTCTAAATCTAATAATGAAATAAATATTTTACTAGAAATATCAAAGACATTAAATAAAATGGGAAAAATACAGAATAACAAAATACAAATCATATAAATAGTAAGCAAAAAAATAAAAACTTAAAATAAAATTAAAATAAAATTGAAATAAATTAATTATAATATACATTACATATTAACTTATTAGAAGTCGAGTCTCTAAGACGAAATTTTAAACAAAAAAAAAGGTGAAAAAAAAATTGAAAAAAATATTTGAAAAATGATATTTATTAATATTGATACGTAGCAGGAAACTTTTTTTTTTTTTTTGGATTTTAAAGAGAAGTAAAAATGAGATTGGTTTCGGTTTTAATTGAAATTATTTATTTTTGTTATGATTTTTTATAAAAAAACAACTACAACATGGTTTTTAAATAACAACACAGACAAGAAATTATTTTTGAAATATGAATTTCTTAAAATGGGTTGTGAATTTGGATATGTATTTTTGTTATTATTTTTATATTTTTATTTGAACTTTTTCTTTGAAGAAATTTCTTTTTTGAATTGCATTTTTTTTTTTTAAATAAATTGTACATAAAAATGCATACATACTCATACATATTTTATTGTACACGAACATAAAAATAAATAAGATTAAATTTTTTTTAGAAATATGTATTGAAAAAAAAAAAATAAAAATAAATGAAAATTTCAACTTTTAATCATTAATAAATGAATAAATAAATAAATTAATTATTTTATAATTAAAAAGAAAAAAAAAAGAAATATTCAAAGCGTCCAAAATGAAATTAAACAAAATTAAAACATAAAATAAAATTATTTGAGAATATCTTGAAATAAATAATAATAATAATCTAGTTAAGAAAATATCAATTAAAAATAGTAGTGAATATTAATGATATATTAATAAAATTATTATTATTACTATACACAAAAAAAAAAAAAAACATTTGATTGAAAATATGTTTGGAAAAATAAATATTTTAAATTAAAAAAAAATGTTATATATTTATAGCATTGTGATTTTATTCTTTCTTAGTTTTTTAGAACTATAGAAATTGAAATAATATTAATTAGAATTTGAAAATAAAAATATAGAATAAATACATAAATGAATAAATAATGATACGTGGTATGTTTTGTATACCATTTTTATTCATTTTTATTACATTTTTTTTTTTGAATTTGTGGTTTTGATAAAACAAAATAAAATTATAAATATTCTTGTCTGTTTGTTTCTTGTTTTCATCATAGCCACCGAAATTATAAAAATGATAAAATGAATAAATTATTTTGATGATAAAAAATATTTGAACATTCTGTTTGAAAAAAAAATATCATTCAATAATATCATTCCAGAAAAGAAACATAATGTAGCTATTGTTATTTCAAAAACCTTCAATTGAAAATAAACATTTGAAATTTAAGTAGGTACAATTTTTTTTGAAAATGACGGTAGAAGAATTTTTCATATATTTTAGAATTTTATTAAAAAATATCAAAACTTTTTTTTTCTTGATTTTTATATTAAATGTGCAATCGGTTTTTAAGGCCAATTTAAATGAAATGAAATAGTAGATTAAATCAGTGATATATTTATGATGATCGAATTAAATTATTATTTTTTTAATTTAATTTATATTTTTTCTTATTATTGTTATTGTATTTTTTTTTTCGTTATTCATAATTTTAATTTAATGAATTTTATTCAATTAAAAAATAAAAATAAAATAAATTTATGTAGACAATTGATTATTGATAATATTATTCATTAAATATTATTTTTATTAGCTTATATTCATTTTTCATTTTTATTTTTATTTTTTCGTTTGTAAATTCAGTTATTTAATATACATTGAATGCAAATTTATATTTGGACCAAAATAAAATTTATAAAATTTTTCACTCAGGTTATTTCAAACGTACATGTATTTATATTATTTATTTTTTTATTTTTTTTTAAATTATATTTCAACTAAATTGGATACATTTTATCATTAGAATAATTTATTCAAAAAAAAAAAAAAAAATAAAAAATATTTAAATAATATAAATAAATAAATAAATATTATTAAAACAATATATATTTATATATATATAAATATATATATATATATTTATTTATTTATTTATTAAATAAACGATAAAAAACAATAAAAAATAATATTTATATACATACATAAATAATTATTGAAAATTATTCCGTCATTTATTATTATAAAATAATAATATAAAATACAAAGAATTTTTATTAATTGCAAAAAAAAAGAAAAATAAAAAAATGTAAACGAAACAAAAAAAAAACAAAACAAATTGGATAAATATTACCAATAATAATAATACATTTAAAAAAAATAATATATATAAAATGAAATGAAATGAAAAAAAAAAGAAATATAATGCCGAGCCAATTTAAAAATAAAAATAAAATATTGAATTTTTATGTGTATTAATTTAAATAAAATTATATTAAAAATGAATTATTAATTGGAAAATGAAAAATATACAACAAAAACGAAAAACTAATATGAGTTTTAAATAAAATGATATAAATAATCAAATAAATAATAATTTATTGATGATAATGATTACATATTATTAATTATTATGTATATGCAATCAATAAAATTATGTATAATTATTATATTACCAAAATAAAATATATGTACCAGTACCATGTGTACTTTTGCATACATTTCATATAAATATACACATTATATGTATGTATTTATTGAATATGATTAATTAATTAATTAATTGATTAATCGAAATAAAACGGTTATGATTATTATCATATTATTATTCGTAACTAATATTTTAGAATAATAAAGCTAACGCATTAACAACTCTCAAATAACATTAAAAAAAAAGGCAAGCAAATAATATTTTGATTATGTAAATTTTTTGAGATCACCTTCCACCCCCTGATAGCTTAAAATGCCTTTACAATATTATCATAATGATAAAGTGTAGAAGAAATGAAGCGCAGCATTATAATGAATAAAATGAACAGAACAATTTCGATCTTTTCCAATGGATAAAATGCTTATATACTTTATACAACTTTTTGTGAGAGTTTACCACACTTTATTTTTTCTCACCACTTTAAATTTTTTATTGACAATTTGAAAATGTAATTCATAATTTATGAATTTATTATTTGATTTCCTATAAGAAAAAAATGGAAAAATGTCAAATGTGAACAATACTTATTAGCAGTACACTATACAAAGCAAATACAATATAGTAGAAAGCTAATCAGAAAACACAATCTTCATATATACAAATATTCATATACAAGCAACATTTTACTCTTGGACGGTCGGGTCGAGTCGAGTAAATATTAGATAATTGCGCGATAGCTGGTATGAGTGGTGAACATGTTGATAAGACGCACATTTTATCTTCTATCCTCAAATTGTGGATGAATAAGTACATAATATCATTTTATGAATAAATGTATGCATCTTGTTGACTTGATAATAAAGTGGAAATAAGAGACATTAATAACAATAATTATGATTCATAATGCCACCATGATAGAGAGAGAAATCTTTTAAAAAAAAATAAAATTAAGAAAGCACAATACCATTTTATTTATTTTTTCATTGTTTAATTATTTGAACTACTAAAATGGCAACCGACGAAGTTACTAAACCAATAATTTCGACAGAATTCATCACAATATTTTTAAAATCATATACAAACATTCCTTTCAACATTTTATTAATGACTGAATAGTGTAAACACATGAAATAAAATTACATTTATCCTTTTTTACGCTTTAATTGTAATAATGATAAGGCAATTTTAAAATGAGTTACACTTTATGTACGTATGTCCATTCCTCCACAATACAACATTTCAAATTCTAAAATCAACTAATAAAATTGTGTGAATTGCGTTAGTTTTATTATTCTAAGTTAATACATACATATTATTATTCTGATTGATATAAAAATTAATATTATTATTATTATCAAAACTATTAAAAATTAAATGAAAATAAAAATATATGAAATTATTTGAAAAATATAAAAATAAAAATTTATCATAAAACATAAACAATGAAGATAAGATAATACAAATTTATACATACAACATTATACATTATTAATACATACATATAATATGTAATTCTTGATTCGATTTTATTGTAATTTTCACCGTCCCTTTTATGAAAAAAAAAAAAAAAAAATAATAAAATAAAATAAAAATAATATTAAAATACGAAATAAAAGAATAAAAAAAATAAATTAATATATAAATAATAATAAAAAAAAATAAAGAAAAAAAATGAAATAAAAATATATTTCTATATTTTGATGTTTAAATTTATATTATATACGTACGTTTGTTTTATTTTCATTTTTAAATATATTTTTTTTTTGTTTTTATCATTAGTAGTACGTAGTACATTATTATTTGAAATACAAATTTTTGAAATAAAATAAGAATTAAATGAAAATAAATTATTAAAGTGTAAACACATAAAAACATATTTATTTAACTTACATCAAAATATACATAAGTAAGTATATACATATGTAGTAATGCCGTATACTATTTATACCTATTCTATAATAATAAATACATACATAATGTACTAGTTAAAATTTTGATTATGTATAAAATATATTCATGATGATTTATTATTTATTGTAGTGAATTTTTTTAGTTAAATTAAAAAAAAAATAATAATTCAAATACAATTATATAGATATACATAAATATATATTATATACATTATATAGTGTATATAATTAAAAAAAAAAAATAATTTAATAAATTAACAATTTTATGTGAAATTAATATTTATTATTATGATTATGATTATTATTATTATAAAAATTTATAAAATTATATTAGAATAAACAATAAATTAAAAAAAATATATTACTAATTTAGAAAAAAAAAAACGAAAAAAAAATTAATGAAATAAAAATAAAATAAAAAAGAAAAAAAAATTGAATAATAATTATTTAACAAACATTTTTTTTAGTGTTTTTAGACAAACAAATAATTTTCTTTTACTTTTCATTTATTTTTTTAGAATTTTGATATAAAAAAATGAATTCAATTAAATTTTGTAGTTTTTTTTTGTAGATTGTTTTTTAATTTTAATAAACCTTCATTTTTGTATATTTCTAGTGTCTAGTTGAATTTTTTTTAAAAAAAAATCAACTTAATTCATAAATATTATCCTTCGAAGAAATTAGAAATAATTAATCAGCCCTATTACAACTCTCGATCGAGTCGAGACGTTGGACTTGGAACGATAGTACTTCTCGATCGAGATGAAATGTGGTATTACAAGTCTTGTTCAAACGTTCCTATGGAATAAATTGAAAGCGAAACAAATGTCATATCACATGGTTTTTTTTTGTTAGTATTTAGTATATTGGCATTTTCATAAATTTTATTATATTTTAAACATTAATTTAATTTATATAATTAATTTAATTTAACAAAAATAAATTTTAAGAAAACAAAATTAAATAAAAATCACATGTTACTTTTAATTTTAAAATAAAATTTTCAATTTTTATACTGTTCACAACCTCAATCACTATCGAGCTAAATCGAGAAAAATTTACGACTCGATCGAGAGTTGTGATACCACTTATCGACATTATTTCCACTGAAATGAAGAGAAATGAAACACAATCGAGACTTGTAATACAAAATTTCTCGATATCGAGAAATTCTCGACTAGATCGAGAGTTGTGATAGGGCTGAATATTTGTAATACATACATGGTAATACATACAGTCCTTCTCATGATTTATAGAGTCATTAAATAAAATTTGTTTACATTTTTAATTATTAATTAGATAAATTATTAGACAAAATTTAGTTTATTTAGTTAGAAATTTATATTTTTGCTTGTTTTTTTATTTTTAAATAGAAAAAATTACATTATATGGTCTGTACAATATTATATAAAATAAATAATAAATTTTTTGATAATATGTACTTACACATATAATGTATTACGAAGAGCATGTATGGGTGAGTTCATGTTTTGAAATTCTAAGTTATATCTGGTTAGATCTAAGAAATCAAAGCAGCAGTGTGTTTATATTTTATATTGCGCAAATTTACGTTTGCAGTTATGTAAAAGTTTGATCATAGAATTTGCAGCCATATTTTTATTTCTGCTTTCAAGTCGAATTTCAATGAATTAAATAGAAGAAGATGAAAAAAATATAATAAGAATAAACAAGTTATCAAAATTTTCATTGATCCTGTTTTGGTATAACGTGTAACGATTTCTTTTGATTGTAATATGAATTTTGTGGAGTTTCTTCGACAATTTTGATTGTTAAACCAAAATTACATATGTATATTGGGCTCTATTCTGTAACTATTCTGTTAACTAACAGAATTTTCTGTTAATTTTTAACAGATTGATTTTTTAACAGACTTTTTAAAATTCGTATTCTGGTCGTAACAGAATTCCGAAACCTTTAAGAAGCTGTCAAATTGAATCCGAAATCTGTTAATTTTTGATTTGACAGCTATTTGTTTACATTTTGAATTTTTATTTATATATAAAGTATGTATATGTATATAAATGTATATGCATGTATATAAATAAAGTTATATAAAAGTGAGGATTTTTTGCAAATTTATTTTTTAAATTTTAATTAAATATATATATCATAAAAATAAATTTTGAAAAAATATAAATTGTCGTACATAGTATGTATCCATAATTTTAATTACTTTTTTTTTTCTTTTATTTATTTATTTAATTTCAAAACAAATTTGCAACATCAACTAATTAATTAATTAATTAAATTATTTATTTATAATTAATTAATTTTTAAGCTATTTTATTTTACTTTTCACTTATGATTCTATATAGTTTGATTTACTTTACTTTTTTTGTAAACAAACACTACACATAACCGCAAATATACTTTTAAAAGATTTTTAAATAAATTCTTTAACTTAAAAGACTCTAAAATGTTCGCTGTTAGTTAACAGAATTTTAAAAGATTTTTAACAGATTTTTCTGTTAACTTTTCGACCAGAATACGAATTTTTTCAGTTAACAGGTTTTTGTTAAGTTGTCAAAATTTTATATGCGGTAACAGATCTGTTAGTTAACAGAAAAATTACAGAATAGAGCCCATTATCAGGTCATTCAAAAAGTTCGCAGCCTAACGCATACGTGACATTTCTAGAAACAAAAATGTATTCGTATTGGCAACACCAGTCCTTCATATGAACGTGCCATAAATTCCAGATCGATCTGTCAAATAGTTTAGTTTAAACGGTTGATTAAATTACACGTGCTTGGCTTGTTTTCATAAAATGGATAATTTAAAAAATCGTGCGTTGATTGAATATTTGTTTAAAAAAGGATTAAGTGCGGGAAAGAAATTTTTGATGATATGGTAAACGTATTAGGAGACAGTGCTCCTTCATATGCAACTGTAAAAAAAATGGGTTGCTCTATTTAAACACGGCCGTACAGACATCAATGATAATTCACGTTCAGGACATCCAAAAGCAGCAACCACTCCAGAAATTATCGACAAGGTTCATGATTTGGTTTTGGAAGACCGCCAAATAACTGTGGTTGATTTAGCTGGGGCCACAGGCATCTCAACTGAATCAGTGCATGTTATCTTAACCAGTGAATTAGGTATGATAAAGTTATTGACAAGATGGATGCCGCATTCGTTGAATTCTGACCGAAAACGCATTCGAGTGAAACTTTCTCAACAACATTTGGGTCATTTTCAAAAGGATAGAATTGATTTTGTGCGTCGATTTGTAACCATGGACGAGACCTGGATTTATTACTATGATCCTGAATCGCGACAACAAACAGCAGAGTGGACCGAGCCCGTCTGTTCGGCCCCAAAGTAGTACAAGACAGAATCAAATGAAGAAGAAACAGGAAAAGACATAGAACTTCATGGCTTTAGAATCTAAAAGACTGGTTTCACTGCAACATAGCTGAGCTATTTAATACTGTGAAATAAAGAGAGGGTTGCTGAGTTTATCTCTAATCTACAAAGAAGAGTGGCACTTTAAGAAGAAGAAGAAGAAGAAAACAAACTGTTGTTATGGAAGTCAGCATTGTCATGCGTCATACACACACCATCACGATCACAATTGATGGAAGAAGTAGTCGAACTTCCAGAATGTATTTTGTAAGTGATAATGACGGTGAATTTATGCACGACCAAGTGAAATTGCTTTTAAGTATTAATGTCGAGAAATTGATTTACTAAAAAAATATTTATATTTCATCGATATTTTATTTTCTGGTACAATGTTTTTTTTTTCAATTTGAAATTCTATCCATTTACATGGATCTATTTGATTTGATGAATTTACGATTTCAAAAATTTGTCGATACTTATAATCTTTGAACTGTATGCACTACAAAATAAGAAATAAAAGTAAAGTTCATTGCTTCAATTTTTTTCTCCTGCTTTTGTCTTTAATCAAATTCAGAAGGAAAAATTCATTTTATTTTATCAATCAACTTTTAATGTAGATATGTATATCTACTGTACGAACATATTATAGTACATAGTACATGGATTCTTGATTGATTCTACTTGAGTTCGAGCATACGTATTTTGTGTTGGTCTTTTTACATGTACATACAATATCCTTTAGACATACATAAATGTATATACATTATATAAAAATATATATATATGTTCGTAATATGATATGTGTTTAAGTATTTTTTAATTTTATTTGTTCTTTTTTTTTTATTTTTATTATTATTTTTCAATTCTTTATAGAAAGCAATTAAAATTTCTGAAAATCGCTTTTCCGTTTGACTTCATTCGATATTCTATATATAGTATGTATATATAAAAAAAAAAAATCGGAAGTATGTATTGTGAAAAGCAGAGAAATTTTCTCTCAATTTCCAGTTGGTTTGTTTTAAAACAAATTTAATAAATATGTAAGAAGACTATAAAACTATAACGACGAAAAAAAGTAAAAAAAATAAAATTTATAAAATAAAATTGTGAATGTGATTTTCAATCAAATTACAAAAAAAAAAAAAAAAGAAAAAAAAGTCAAAAATTAAAGAAAATAGACGAAATCCAAAGGATAAAAAAGGATTATAATGAACGTAAATTGATTTTTTTTTCTCATATTCAACGAATAACGAAAAATAAAACATAGAAAAGTGCATGCATGTATATAAGAATTAAATGATTTTATCTGAAGATCCTTTTCCTAAATATTGTATATGTATGTATGGTATATGATATATACTGCATATACATACTTTGGCGTATATATTTTATAATATACTTATGAATGAAATTATATTATAAAAAATATATTTGTGTATATAATATCTACTTCATTTATGTATGTGCATAACCGTATAGGCATGTATAGGGGTATTGCATAGCTGTGCAATATGCTTCTACATACAGTAATAATTTTGTTTTATGCATATCATGAACATTTGACGACGTAATTTAATTTTGTTTTACATATTTTTCGTTGTTGTTTTCTTTTTTCTTTCCTTATTATTTCTTTATTCGAACTTCATATACATAAATAAAAAATAAAATATATTTTCTGCAATTAAACTGTCTGGTAACGATAAATCAATTTGTATAAAATGAAAAGCAATCATTCATGATTTTTTAGAAGATGAATGTATTTTTTTTCGTTGTGTTTTCTATCGCTATTATCGACACCAGTAAATTGTAAGATATGAATGTGTAAGTGTATAATATGGAATCATCGATCGTCGTAAATGATGTGTGAAAATTGCTGAAAATTTACTGAACAATTTTGTTTTTCTTAAATATTTTTATATACAATTTTTCTTTCTTCTTTTTCCTCTCAAATATATGTATATATACATATGTACATATTTTTTAATTTTTTTTTTATTGATGATTATTAAATTAATATTGCTTGATTAAGTACTTCAATTCGATTTTTCAAGAATAATTTTCAAATAGATATGATTTTTGTTTTTGTATTTTTAAGTGATGGGTACTTTACCGAATGTAGAATATAAAAATGCATCAAAAATATTTTTACTTGTTTTTATTTATTTACATATTTATTTTTCTTGAATATACATACATACTCGAACATTTTCTGCTCTGCTCTCTAGATACTTATATGACATGATAATATTATGTACAACTACTGTGTTGCAAGTTGCAATATACAGTATGTTCACGATTGTTGGTGTTTTTATGTGTTGTACAATTTTTACATTTCTGCGTTTTTACTAACCATCTTATATTGAGTGAAAGTTTTTTATTGATTTTTACGAATAACTGATTTTTTAAAATTCAAATTTAATTTATAATATTCTGATTTTTGTATATTTATTGTTAGTGCATCAATAGTGCATGTTGTATGTAGGCACCTTTAATATAAAATTTAGTTTTATCACAGGTTTTATAAAGCTTTTACTGATACATACTATGATTTGTAAGTGTTTTCTATTGATTTTACCAAACATCATAAATTTCGAATAAGCGTGGTTTTACTGTATTGTATTAAAAACTGATAACTCAACAGATTGAATACTGAATTGAACAAACCGTCGATTGTAAAACTTTTTTGTTTTTGATTACAATTCTATTTTTCAAGAAATTTTTTTAGATGGTATTGTATAGCGAATAGTGCTTTTTTTTGAAAGTTTTTTTTTTTTTTTTTAAATATAAAAATTACATTTGTGTAATGCTTTAATTAGAAATAATCATAAATGCTACCACGTTAGTTTTACAACATTTTCGAATTATATATATTAAGTTTTTGTTTTTAAAACCTTAATAATTTATTGTATGAATCACGGCACAAAGTTTAACAAGCTCTGATGCTTAAAAACTAGTTCATTCATAAATGTATACAAAACAAGTGTATAAAATATGTATTTATACGTATATACAAGAGTACAAGAAGAGTGCGTATGTATAATACAATACTCATATGAATCACGATAAATATAAACAAATAATCGAGGTGAATCCCATTTCATTTCAATATTAATCGACACAGACATATTTTATCTCAGTAAAATTGTAATAATATTTACGTCATTAATATATGTAATATAATTATTATAATATTTTTTGTTACATTTCCAAAACCAGCTAACAAATTATTGAATTTTTTTTGCACAACAGTTAAATAAATATACAATATCATAGAATAATAAAGGTAATGTGAAGCTTTATTATTCTATGACAATATTTATTTTACATAATTTAAGAGAAAATAAGTTGTAATTAAGTTTATTTATATAAAATATTTTATTATTGATTAACTTACTTTATTGTTCAGTTTCAAATTAGATATTTTGTGCAAATATCATACATAAATAATTAAATTCATATTTTATTATTTTTAATTTTTGGTTATATGTAATATCAAATTTTATAATCAGTTTGAATTAATTCTAATTCATTTGTTTTATATAGAAAATTTTTGTGTTAAATATATTTAGTATTGGAAAAATGCAAAAATATTTTTTGATGCTGATACTGTCAATACGTATGTTTTTGAATTATTTTTTTTAGATTTGTTTCGAATAGTGTGTACGAAAATTATTATAAATTTAAATACATATAATTATTGGTACTTATTTACAATTAGTTTGTAATTAAATTTATAGAAAATACGATTCTATGTGAGAAAATTAAAAAAAAAAAATGTGAAAAAATTAAAAAAAACTATATATACCTACCTATATACTATATGTACTCATATCTTGTAGATGCTATTTGAAACTATACAATTTATATATTTTATTCTTCCTAGATTTTACATAATGTACATTTACATATATAAACTTATTATATTTTATTCATTTTTAAGTGGCATCAAATTGTGTATTGGCATTAAATTTTATAACTAGAGAAGAATGGAAGGGAGTACAACCGAAAAGTGTTGTACATTTTAAAGGACCAGCACCGTATGTTATTATTCATCATAGTTATATTCCTGGATATTGTGGTACAACAGATGAATGTAAAAGATCCGTTAGATCTATACAAACATTTCATATGAAAGAAAGAGAATGGGAGGATATTGGATACAATTTTTTAATTGGTGGTGACGGAAATGTCTATATCGGAAGAGGATTTAATGTTGTTGGAGCACATGCACCACGTTATAACGATAAAAGTATAGGAATTTGTTTGATTGGAGATTACCGAAGTAAATATTTATAAGATATTATTGTAATGAGATTGTATTGCCCAAAAATTATTTAATATTCAATAGTGAATATAATTATAATATGGTATTGATATTTCATATAAATTTTATTTTTGTCTCATAGATAAACTTCCTCCAATTGAAATGTTGAATGCAACAAAAGAACTTATAAACTACAGTACGAAAAATGGATATTTGAGTAGTGACTTTAAATTACTTGGTCATCGACAAGTAAGAGACACCACTTGCCCAGGTGATAGTCTTTTCAAAGAAATTCAAACTTGGTCACATTTTTCACCCAATCCTTAGAAAGACATGCTGAAGTATATATTTGCTGAAAAGGAGAATAAAATATCACTGAAAATATATTTGTATATGAAAAAAAAAAGCAACAGAATTCAATAAAATTAAATAAAGCAATTTAATTTAGTATTCTGATTTCTTTAATTGTTTTATCCTTTTTTAGAAATAGTTTATATACATAGAGATATATACATAAATGATTGAAATTTTATCTCTATAAATAGTTTTCCGGATTATATTTTATATACAATTTTAAGTAAAACATATATCCAAACCATTCACATAAATAATTTATCGTTAAATAAAATTTATAGGAGATTTATGGATCAATAACAGAAAAATTACAATTTCACCATCTCTAATAGAATTCGTTAAATTTCTATATACAAAAATTTCTATAACAAAATTCATGCGCAATTTGCAAAATGACAAGATAAAAAATAATGAAATGTGAAAAATCATTTCTCCAATAAAATACACAATTCCATACATAACATACATAAACATAAAAAATTTCAGTGAAAATTTGCATGTTTATGTGATATGTATAAAATAGAAAAATTTGAGAAAAAAAAAAATTTCAAATAGCTTTTTATAAAGCTTTTAGAAAAAACATAATAAGTAAGAATGTAGGTGGTGGGAAAATAAAGTTCAGAAATTTGGTGTTTTTTTTGTAGATTTTTATTTTAATTTTTTTGGAATACTGAAAGGACTAAAAGTACTAAACTAAAGGATTTGTACATACGTTCATATTAAGTCAGTGTAAATTATATCGAAATATTATAATAAGTATGTAAAAATATAAAACTGATTGATATTCTAGACCAGAAATTTATTTAAAGGATAATACAATATTGTATTAATATATTTTTTAATGTAAATTTTTACAAGATTTATTTAATTTTTACAAATTTATTAATGTATATATTTGTACTAACTAATCCCCAAAATAATATTCTATATCATGAACAGATGACATAAAATTTTAAAATGTGTAGGTATATGTATATTGTTTGAATAAGAATTTTCTTGTTTTTTTTTTTCAAAATTTATTTTCTGTTATATTTTGATGTGAATTTATTCATCATCAAATATTTTTCATATAAAAACAAAAAATATGTACATAAATAATTTCATATAGAATTTATTAACAAATAAATATTATAAAGTGATATATACATATGTATGTACAAAATCGAAATGAAGGAAATTTTTGAAAAGGATCAAGACATTATCATACAAAAAATAATAATTTTGAAACGAAAGAATGAAATAATTTTCCTTGATTATTATTATCGAACAATTTACACTATGCATGTATAGCTATACATACATCAGTATAATTGTATAACAAAGAATTTTGTCTTATCAGATTTTAGTATTGACTTCTATCTTCTATACAATTGATTTTCTACTGGCTTCTGTTACGATAATAGTTTATATATACTTTTAATCGATAAAATTTTTAATTTATGTATGCTTATATTAGTTTTGTTCATACAAGAAAGATAATATATTTATTTTAAAATTATAATATACTTTATACACAAATCTACAGTTTCCAATAATACGAGTATATAAAATGTCAAATAGAAAAAATTTTCACCGTATATAATCTTTAAATTTTTGTGCTGATTTGTGTAAAACATTTTCTCGGCTTCTAATTTATCATTTTCAGATTATCTTTTGAACCTCTATCAAAAATAAAACCAAAACCAAAAAAAAAAAGATTTGGTTTTTAAAATAAAAATATAAAAAAAAAACAATAAGAGAAGAGTGATAAAACACATTACGTATGTATGTGTAGATATGATAAACATCAGATACATCATTATATGAATGAATGTGACTTTAAATTTTATTTTTTGCTTTAGTTTAGCCTAGATAAAAAAGAAAAAATACAAATCCATCAGATATTTGTGTATTTATTATTTATTACATAAACAAAACATACATCTATACTTATTATATGATTTAAATATAATGTACATAATATGTGAGTGATATAAGTATATTAAATTCGATTTTATTTCAATGTGTTTTTATAGAAAAAAATACATATATAATATCACCAGCACCCATATTTATCGTGATTATTCAGTTGTACCACGTTGTACTCGTATATATGTATGTGTTCTTATTCATACATATTCTTACATATGTATTTTTTTTATTTTATTTTTTTAAATATTTTCGTATTTTATTTTATTTTATTTTTTTTTTCACATAAATATGTAGTATGTATATAAATGTAAAGGTGAATATTCCACACATCACATAATATGTACATACATAGGTACATTTATATTGAGATTTACAATTTACTTACTTGTGTTTTACACTTTATGTTTTACGTATATGGTTTTACTTGGTTTTACTTTGTTCTTAGATAAAATCTCTTTTATTATTATCATCGTAACGAGTATTATATACTTATTTTTTTTCTTTTAGATTTATTTTTTATCTTTTCACATTTTACACTGATTCCAGTAATGTGATGTTAACATCAGCCAGTTAAAATAATTCTTCATATTATTATTATTATTTTCTTTCTGTGTATTTGAATATTTTTTGTTCTCTGGTGCATATTATCAAAGATACTATAAAATTTCAATTATATATATTATTATAATATTCAATTATATATATTATTATATATTATTATAATATATTATTATAATATTCAATTATATATATTAAAATATAAAATAGAAATTTTATAGTATCTTTGATATTATACACTCTGACTCTGAGTATATACATATAAGTGGGTACGTCAAATGTACATACGTACATTATATACGTATGAATTTTTGTTTTTCACACAGCAAATCATTTATAGAGATTATTAAAATTTCATTTATATGTTCATATTATATATAATATTTTTTTTTCATTTTTGACTATTTGATTTTTATTAGAATTTTTTTTTTTTTTCGTATGTCAGACAGATACAGATAAAAATTTTCACATTTATTATAGAGTTAAATGTCAAACTTCAAATGTTTGTGGTCGTATAAAAAATTTAATAAATAATTTATTATTTATACAATATGCAAGCTTGTAATATAGTAGGTATTTTACACTATTATCATTTTAGAGAGTTTTTGATAATATTGAAGCGCATATATTGCATATCTGTAATCTGTATTTATAATATTCGATGATATTTATGTATGTACGTGCATATGTGCGACTGTTATAAATTTGCTAAATAAAAATTTATTTGAATTATACTACAATATATTTGACTTGATTATACTACAAAAAGTATCGACATCAACAACAATAACAATATAATATAATAAAAGAAAAAATGAAAAATTGTATTTTAAAATTTATATTTTTTATACCTAATAAAAAAGTTTATATAAATACATTTATAAGTATACATACTTTTATGAGTATATGTGTGTATATAAATGACATTTTCTCGTTTTAATGTACAATCATATAAATGGAAAAATTGCATTTTGTCATATTTTTTGTTTTGCTGATATATAAAAACAAATAACAAATAAATAATATTCTTTTTTATTATTATTCTTTTTAGTTTGACAAGTACATAAATACATACATACATATACCTATGAATATATAAATTTTATTCTATACACTGAAAAGAAAAAAAATATAAAAAAAAAATGAAAACTTAAATGAAAAAATAAAATTCTATATTATTACTTACACTTACTTTATTTTCTATTCTATGATATGCACATATACTATTTTTTGTTATATTTATTTATACTTCATATTTTTTTTGTATATTTGTATAAAAAATGTATAGCACATCACATACATATGTGTAGTATACATATACTATACCTTCGGATATATTTGTATACGTACACTATCGTAATTTATTTCATAAAAAATTTTTACAATATATAAATACAAATATATTCAGATATGTGTACGAGTAAGGTTGTGTATGTGTGTATGTGATATTCACAAAAATTATTGTACATACATAAATATATCTTATAAACTGAAAAATATTCATCCAAATGTAAGTACGAGCAGAGGTATAATATTAAATATTATTGTTGAAACTGAAAATGTATGAATATAAAAATAATATGTACTATTTATAAATTGTCATGTATATATATATATGTATTAGATAATGGTAATATAAGTAGAATATGTATAGAGGTATTGGGATGTACATATAATGTATTTTCATATTTTGTACAAAGCAACAAACGATTTTTGTCTACAAAATAATGTACATATACATACCATATGTATAGTATATTTCATTTGTTCATATATGCATATATACATATGTACATATATGTAAATGTTCACATATGTAATAAAAATAAAAATAGGACTTTTTTTTTTCGTGTTTTCATTCAAAAGAAATATTGTAATAGAAAAACGAAAAAAAAAGCAAATATAAAAAATGTGAAAACTAAAAAAAAAAAATAAAAAATATAAAATAGAAGAAGAAAAATAAAACAATACACGAAATAGAAAAAATTAGTTTTATTTGCGTTTTGTAATTTATTTTATTTATCATTTTCTACAGCTTTTTATTTCATTTTGTGTTTTTTTTTTGTATATCTAGTGCAAATAATGTATAACAATGCATGTATGTTCTTTCATATACTAATACATTTTTATATGTATATTTTATTTTTTATATATTTTCTATACTATGCATATTTTTTGTCTGTTTGTTATTCCTTTCTTTTTATTGTTGTTACTATACATATGTATGTATGTATATTTTTTCTCGTATATTTAAATAGATGTATACATAAAAGTATTATGTATTATATATATGTAATAATATGTATACACGTACTACAATTATTACTATTTTTTTTTTTATCTGAGTGCATATTGTGATATATGTAAATATGTATATGTACTTAAAAGTACATAGTTCTCAAAAATATTGCACCTTTTATAACATACACTGTACATTTTATTATGTATACGACGAACATCTGTATAAATTTGTTTATGTACAGATACATTCGATGCTTGATACATACTCTGTACTCTATCTATAGTAATAATAAAAAAATGCACAATTTGTGATGTTTTCATACACAATTTAGAGAATATTTTTGTTGTTTTGCAGGATATAGTAGAACAAGTATATCACACCTTCAAAAAAATACATTAACGAAAAGTATGAAAAATACATACCTACAGCAATCGTGTAATATACAAATACATATCCTTAAATGGAAAATTTTTTTGTGTAAAAAAATCCTTTTTTTCTGCGTGAAATAAACAATTCCGTCATAAAAAATATAGGTTATACACCATTTAAAAAATCAAAATGTCTTGAAGATGGATTCTAAATTTATCATTAAATTATCTCCTTCAAACCCTATAACTTTTGTGTAGAACATATTTTGGAATATTGTGATTTATATGAGATATTTAGCTGATATTGTCTCCAGATAAAAAACTTATCCTGTATAAACATAATATATCCTGCAGTATAAAATAATCATCGGATTCTGTCAAAAATATAAGTGTCATTTATATATTTTTTTCTCGGCATTTTAATTATTTTAAATTGGAACATTGGAACGTCTATTGCTCTTTATAATTGATTTAGAAAGTTTCAGCTCGAAGTTTAAATTGCATACTCATTATTTTTTCATAGAAGTACAGTAATTATGTTTAGACTGCGTGATATTCCTATATAATAAATTTGGGTAGGGGTTTGAATGGCTCGATATTCTCGTTCAAGTTGATC
This sequence comes from Villa cingulata, assembly GCA_951394055.1. Classification (NCBI taxonomy): domain Eukaryota; kingdom Metazoa; phylum Arthropoda; class Insecta; order Diptera; family Bombyliidae; genus Villa; species Villa cingulata. Next base: position 33,893,927 of record OX596018.1, on the reverse strand, counting down.
TAATTCAATCAAAAATGTACTGTACATCAATAATTGATTACTGATGATTAATTGAATAATTAGAAATCGGCAGTGCCAGAAAAGACTAAGTATTCGCTTGCGTGTGCTTGCATTTAAAAAAATTTGTACTAACGAAAAAAAATAAATAGCAAATTGGATGAGTAATAATTGCTAGGCGATCCAAACGTTCAAATTATCGAGTAACTACGATAAGCATGTACACTCTTATTTATGTTTATTTGTATTATACATTACATATTTTAGAAATTTTCCATTTTCCACTGTAAATTTTTTATTGTATTCTATAATGAGAATAGAATTTTTATATTTTATACGTATTGTATATTGTATTATTTTTTTTCATTCCATATTTCTTTTTCTTATGTCATCTTTATTTCGATACGTATACGAGTAACGAGTACAATACACACTTGCATAACAATATTGTACTTATGTATGTATATTTGCACATCGTACATTTTATTTTATGAGTATAGTAATACGTACATAACCAAAAACAACTGTATGAGATATTCACGTTGTGTTTGCATTCTATTTCAAATTTTATGCATATTTTTTTTTTATATGAAGATTGTATATTGTATGTAAAATATACATACGAGTATTATAGTATGTTGTTGCCATTTCATTTTGATAAGATGATAAAATAAATGTGTATATAAACAAAAGAACAACTTTTGTTGTTTTCAATTAAATGAAAAAAATATAAACTAAGTACAATTTTTTCTTTTCCGAAATAAATATTAGAATATTTTTTTTTAAATTTGCGTTTAAAGAAAAAAAAAAAAATAAAATAAACACATAAATGCATATGTGTATGTATGATTATGTATGTTAATAGAGTTTTCAAAAAAACAAAATGATAATGATATTATGTAACACGAGACAAAATTGGAAAATGCATGTATACGTACTTATAAAGATGAACTAAAATCAATCATCCATGAAGAAAATCAAAATGAAAATAAATGAATGATGGTAATCGAGAACAGGGAACCACTGTAGATAATGGATGCATTTCAATTAGGATTTTACAAAATCGTTGTAGCTCGAGTTATTCAAATAAAATATTAATAATATTATTGTAATTTTTATGTGGTTTAAGTCATTCATTACATTCATTCGATTGGAGCAGACAATATAATCCTGTCTATACTCGATGAAGAAAACTTGATAAAAACTGCAGAAACTTTCAACAAGAGCAGTTCGAAGAAGTTGATAGTTTTACATATAAATTTGAGTAGTTGAGCTATTATGGTTCTGTGAATTAGAGGATTATTGTTGAAAAAAAATATCTTTAATATCTTATACACACCGATCAAGTATGGACCGATACCATAAAATTTCAGTCAAATTTTATATCAATTATTTTATTTATTTCAGTTTTGCATATACCCTGTAATCCTATATATACTTACATATGTATGGATGGAATGGAAATAATAAATGAAATATTTAGAATCAAATAAATGCTTGTACATTCAGTTTTTTATATTCTATCTACATATAGTACGTATACACATTTTTGTTTTTATGAATTTCGTATTAAATGAAATGAAATTCATACATTTTATCATATAATCCATACACATACTCTTATAAATATTTACCTTCATATAAACATCTCATATCTAATACATACAACACAAAAATTTTTAATGTCACAGTAGCTAAAAAAAAAAAAAAAAAAAAAACAAGAATAATTGTTTTTTTCAAATGTGATACTGATGGAAAAAGTTTTATTCAAATTTTTATTTGTTTTTGTTTTTATGTTTTTATTTTTTTTTATTTATTCAAGTGCAAAACAAAAATACGAAAACAAAATAAAATAAAGTTTGTGAAATATATTTAAACGAATTTAAGGTAAATTGTTTAAATAATCTGTCAAAAAGAAGAAGAATTCTAAAAACTATTCATACAGATAAAAAATAAAAAAAAAATGAATAAACAAAAACAAATACAAAAATAGAAAATAAAAAAAAAGAAAACAAAATGTATGAAACAGGAAAATTTCAAAAACTAAAAAATAATTTTCATATACAGATACATAAGTACACAAATTATATGTACTTATGTATATGTACATACATAAGGATGCAAATGTTTTGAGTAATTTAATTTAAATACATATAAAGTATGTGTTTATTGTATAATTTTACATTTGTATACGCATATCTAATGGCATAGGTGGTATATTAATACATACAAATTATAGTTATATAATATATTATAGTATTTACGTAATGTAGATGAGAAATTTGTGTAAATTGTTTATCACAAAAAAAAAAAAAAAATAAATTTCTAAACCGAATAAGGAAGAGAAATAAGGAAGTTTTAAATAAAATCCATACATAGTTATACATAATTATGTATACATATATTGTATAGTTATCTTTTTTGTTTTCTGTATCATTTCATATAAACTAATATACAAGCGTATACTTATATTTCTTTATAATTGCACTAATGCATAATAATTTTTTTTTTGTTTTTTGCTTTATGTTAATTCGTTCGACATTTATTTTTATATTTTTTTTCATTTTTAATTCTAAAACATAGGAAAATAAATTTCAAATAAATATATGGGTTATTTATTTTATTTTATAAAATTAAGAATAAAAAATAAAAAATTTTTTCCTGTTTTCATTTTGTAAAAGGAAATACATAGTTTAAAGATTTTCTGTAAAATAAATAATTTTTTGTTGTATATATTTTATTTTTAGTTATTAAAAGATGTGAAATAATGTAGCAATGCTATATACTGTATACACATTTTCTGTTGGTTATAGTTAATTACTAGAACTAATTTCATTGAAAACTTTCTCCTGTTTTTTTTTAAAACATTTTTTTTTTTTATATTTTTTGAAACTTTATCATCTTTGTACAAAAATAACGATATTTACTATATGTATAAGTATGTATATGTAATTGTTATGTACTACATAATCATATAAGGATCTAAATTTATTTTATTAAATACAGTGGTATACAATTATTTTTTTAACAGTTTTTTTTTTGGATTTTACTTTTTAGAAAGAAGGTTGTATTTAAAAAAAAAAAAAAAAATTAAATAAATTGTTACACTTACACTATAACATAATTACATATTTGTAAAAATTTACCGAAATATAGTTCGTGTATGTAATACTATTGTATGCTCTTACAATTTAATTGCTATATGTAGTATGTACATATAATGGCAAAAGTTTTTCCTTTATTATTATATGAAAGAACATAAATTATTTAAAATTTTAACAATCTATAGAACTAGATCAAATTATGATTACAGTAATGTTTGATGATCTTTTCAGAATTTTCTTTAGAATTGTATTGTAATGCTTTAATATACATATATTTTATTCTATCGATTTTTCTATACATAATGTTATGAGTTATATAATGTATACACTTAAACTTACACACTCATATAATTTACTGCTATTGTCATTATTGAATATTTTTCTTTTCTTTCGTCTTTTTTACTTTTGAATACTTGATGTCAATAAATGGAAACTGCTCTGTAAAAGTTTCAAATGCATATGTACATATGTATGCTGTATGCATATATTTATTTAGTTTTTTTTTTTTTTTTCAAAATAATTTCAAAAATAAGTTTTAAAAGTTTGCTCAATTTATTCGAATGCTCTATTCAAAGCATATACTCGTACATCACATATCATATGAGTACTCGTATATAGGAAACCAAATGTTTGACTTGTAATCGATTCAATTTAAATATGAATTGAAAAGTAAAATAAAAATGTTCTCTTTTTTTATACTTTTTACTGTTTTTTTTTTCTGTATAATAAATAAAAATGCACATTTTTGTAAAGTAAATAAGTATACATAATATGTAAATATGAGTGTACGTATATATTTTTAAAAATTAAAATAAATTCGATTTATTCATAAAATAAAATATAAATTTCTTCATATATAACGCAGATGCGGATCAATAAGTCCAGAGATTAACTACCAAAACAACAGTTTTTGTAAACATTTTTCCATATTCATTAACAATAGTTTCGTTCAAGAGTGATACGATAATATAATACAACGATTTTCCATCTTTTTTATGACGGCCGTGAAGAATGATTTATCTTTGGTCTCAAAATAGGTCTTATTTTCGGCGATTACTTCATCATTGGACTGGAATCTCTTTCCTTAAAGGATCATTTTGAAATTTGCGAGTATCCAATAATCGCTGGAGGCAAAATCAGCACAATACGGTGGTATATAAGTAAGTCAAAGCCCAATTTATGCAATTTTGCAATTATTCGTGCAAATGCAACACCTATTTGAAAAAAACAATTTTCATGCTCAAATGTTAGTGAAATAGGTATCGTGCAAATGCAAATATCACCAAATTTTTTAGGATGTCAGCTACCTCTCGAAACTTCAGTTTACGTGATTGTCCGTTACGATTTTCAGTGATTTTTCTGTTATGTTTTCTGCAGCAATAGCCTCATTTGGTTGGCCAGAGATTCCAGCATCTATTGTGACTGTTGGGCCGCATATGAAATTAGCGTAAAACATACAAAATACTTTTTCCTTTTATGAAGCAGTGTTCCGATAATACTTTCACTCCCTGTGAAAAGCAATGTTTTATCAATAACTCATGAAATTGTGAAAGTAGCGTCAATTAATCCACTGTAACTTCATTGCAAATAATTCAAACGTTGTAAAATTTTGAGACGTGACTTGCACAAAACTAATGTTGTTTGTTGTTTTCATAGTTAGTCTCGGAACTTATTGATCCATGTAATAAAATGTACTAATATAATGAGAGTGTACATGAATAAAATAAAAAATATAAGAAAAATTCTAAATTTTCCAAGGTTGAATTGAAAATTTTAAATAAAGTATACGTATTTTTATAAAAGAAAAAATAAAAATAACATATGCATGCACTTCTTCAAATTTATACACATTCAAATACGAATATTACACGAGCATATAAGAATCTATTAAAATGCATAGTATCAGCACACATAGTGCAGTATGTATATATGTATATTTCGAGCTCTTCATAAGATGTATATATTGACATATTGTGTACTTACCGATACACATAGAATATTTGTACGAGATACAAGTACAATTCTTGTTATGAATATTCATGTTTGTGTGTGTACTTGTACTTATAAAATTTTCGGTTCATTTCAGTTATGGAAAAAATATGTAAAAAAAAAGAAAAGAAATAATTTAAGTGATTTGAATTTTTCTTATAGTTGGATCGGTAAATGTGGTGTATGTGTACATTTTTATTTTGTATTTAAATGTTTGTGTGTGTTCATCATAATGTGAGTGTATATCTACTACATGAATATTTATAATACATTAATATAAAATAAAAATTTATTTTAATGTATATTTACAATTTTTATAGAGTTTTTTTTTATAATGAAATTTCTGTAAAATTTTTTTAAGATAGTAATTCTGGAAAATTGCCAAAAAAAAAAAAAATAAACAAACATTTTTTTTTAAAAAAAAAATAATTTATTTGTATATTATTTTTATTCATTTATTTATTTTTTTATTTTTTTTATTTTTTATATGACATGTAATCCTGAATATGTTTCGTTTCTTATTTCTCTCTTTTCATGTTGTTTTTTTTTCTTAATCGTCCTTGTTTTGTTTTCTTTTCATATTGCTTATACTTTTTTTTTCTATAAATGGTATTTGTATACTAGTATTTTATATTGCTACACATACACATACGACTATATACATAACGCGTTATACCTATACAATATACTTAAAATTTTCTATTATTCAAACTTCTTTCATTTACGTAATTCGTTCATCTTATTTTATGCATGCACATATTTATACATATTTATATTTGGGTATAAAGAAAATGAAAAAAAATGTACATTTATTATACTCGTATGTAAGAGAAATATATTACACACAACTACACTTATCTTACATACATACATAGCCAATGAATGTCTGAAGATAAATAAAAATGTTTTTCACTTTTTTGTACTTCTTTTAGTTTTTTTTTTTTCACCCGAAAACTAGATTTGCATTAAAGTACAGATGTTGTGTATATATGCAACACACGAAATTATTTGCTTTTTATATATTTATACTTGTATTATACGAGTACTTATTTTATTATGTATTTGCTTTAGCTTATGCGAATGTGTATGTTCATTTTTATTTTGATATATTATGTATTTTTCTTATTTTTTTATCAATTTTTTTTTATTTTTTTATTATTTATTTTTTTGGATGAAAAATACATGCACAAATACAGCACTTTTATAAGTGTGTATAATACCGTAACGTATACTATATATGTACATACTTACTATAAATATATTTTAGATATGTATGTAATGTACATATGTTTGTTATTTTGAAAATTTCATATATACTCTAATAATGCAGATGAGTATAGTATATAAATAATATAATGCTGAATGCTGATTTTCATCGTTTTTTGTATTTTGTTTTCTCTTTTTTCCTTTCTCTTATTTCTTACGTAATGTATAAATATCTTTATTCATTGACAAATAAATATACATACCATAAATAGAAAATGAAGCTATACAATAACAACAAAATAAATATATAAAAATGAAAGAATGAACATTTTAAAAAGGAAACTCATAAAAGTAGTATTGAGGAAAAGGTATTCGAATTTTGAAGAAAATTTTCTTCAAATTCATTTCTATATATATCCACTTTTTTTTTTTTACCTATACTCGTACTTTATTAGAAAATCAAAAAAAAAAAATAGGTATGTAATACTTTAAAGGAAAATAAAAAATGAATGAATGAATAAATGAATAAAATGCATAAAGAAAATTTTTATCTACAACATTATATAAAACATCAGAGAAAGGATCAACTTTACATAAAAATGTATAATACAACATAAGTAAAAGTAACTATAATACGTGGATATACGAGTACATATAAAATTTAATGAAATACAAAAAAAATTTTAATACTTTTATATAAAAGAAAATAATGATTATAAGAAATTTTTTCTTAGAAAATCTAAATAAAAAGACTTCAACGAAGAAAATTCATTTATGTTTTTAATACATAATACATTATATATATACATACCGAAATATGTACATATTTTCATTGGATTATATGTGAATATTTTTGTTCAATAATAAATGGGTTGGTAATAGTGTGATAGCTTACAAATAAACTCAGATATATTGCAGTATTTACGATTTTTCCCATTTATGTACTTATAATTTTTGTAAAATATTCCTCAAAAAATTCATCTTAAATTCATTCAAGCATAGAATTGATGAGAAAAATAAAAATCTCCAATGTTTTTCTTTAAGCTTTAGATAAATGTTGAGTATTCTTGGAAAATTAATGCTTCGCAATTTGTCTTGTTTTTTTTTATAGATTTAAATTTGAAAATACACCATATGGTGTTGATTACTGAAACATGTTAATGCAATCAATGATTTCATTTCATTATCTTGAAGGGATTATTTTGTATGCAGTTGTACAATAATTTTACGGAGAATATATAAGAATAAGAAACCAAAAAAAAAAAAACGATAGATTTTCTAGATGAGAAAACAAACTAATAAATTTATTAGGAAACATCACAGAAAACGTATAGGAAATCTTGAAAGAAAATTCACTTAACTACAACTACACTACTTTAGATGATTGAGATGTGTATACTTAAATGAAAAATTTTGTTATGAAGTCATTCATTTAACAAAATTGATTTTTCTTAATTGTATTTGCTATACTAGATAAATGTATATTTATCTACCTAAAGTTTATTTATGTGTACAGATTTATACATTATCAATACATGTATGCATTACAAATGTATACTCTAGTATACGTAATATGGCAGCAAAAACAAAAATAAAAAATGAATTTTGTTGTTGACTATGAATTCAATTTTCCATGCATTACATACTCATATGCATACATATGTATATATCCTTGTATCTGAATGATATTTAAGAGTACATAATTTATAGATTCTATAAAGAATCAAAATTTAATTTTTGTGTAGTATATTATAGTAGGTGTGTACGTCTTATAATCGTATTTGTACTATACAAAAGTTATATTTTTGAATAATATCAATTACTTCATAAGCATTCAAATTTGTTATAGAAAATACTATTGAGATTGACGTTAGCATTAAAGTACTATATGGTATAATAAAATAACAACAAATCAAAGGAACAAAATAAATATTAAAAAAATAAAAAAATAAAGAAAAAATAAAATAAAGTAGGTACATATTATTTTATATTTTATAAACGTATATGTAGATTTGCAAATGATATTGTAAGTATATTACACATTAAAGTTTAGTGTTTGTATCTCTATGATATATAATTGTATAATATGTATATATGTTGTGTATATATGCGGTTAAATTTAATACAAAACTTTTAGATTATGTCAGTATATAAAACGATAAATCTTCTTTGAAAACTCTGACGAAAAATTCAAGAAAGGCATTTACATAAAAAGTTTTTTATTCTGTTTTTAGATAAATTTTTGTTTTTGTTTTATTATTGTATACAGAACTTAATGTATTATGTATATACGTATGTATATATTTGCATATTATATGAAAAATATATAGATAAATACATATGTATAAGTAACAGCCATTATATCAAAACTGTAATTTATTTATAGTATATGTGTGCTTGTATATTATAAGGAGTAGTGTTGTAAAATGTTTTGCGTATACTCTACATAAACTAATATTTAAAAATTATACATGTGTTTGTGTGTGTAAAATATATGCATATATATATAAATATTAATATACAAATGTACATTATAATATTGAAATCGTACCTATATGTGAGATTCATTAATTTTATTAATACGGTAATTGAAATGAATGATTATACTTAGTGGTTACAGTAACATATACGTTTACGCACATAGGTATATTTATGTATGTAAATATTATTATTATTATATATTTATAAGTTTATAAAAAGTATTTATATAATTATATATGTACCTATACTCGTTCATATCTATATGTGCATAGTACATACACATTTGCTAATATACTTTACTACTTATTCCTTTTTTGGTAATTACTGAAAATTTAAATTTTTTTATCGACAAAATATTAAATTTTATGATAAACAACATTAAGAGAACTGTGATTTTGAATTGTGTAAAGAGAAACACACAGAGCATTGAAGAGAGAAGATAAATATAAAATTTGGATTTGGATATAAAATTTCGTGTAGCGTAAAATCACATTTTATATGAATGGTGAAAAACTTTTGATATCAGAAACCAAAAAATTTGAATAAAAAAATTTTCAAATTATGTAATGGTAAAATTTTCAAGGATATTAAGTTACAAAAAAATGTATAATACTACCATTGAATATCATGTACATTTTACATATACTTATATGTATATACATATATACAAGTTTGAGAGTTGATAAATTTTTGTTTCAATTTCATTGGAATATTTTTATATATATTTTTTTGTAAATAAATTTATTCAAAGTTTTGAAACATTTATAAATGTAATACGTATACTGGTAAATATGTATGTACGTATATATACATTTTTTGTTTTTTGGATATATATTTCATAATTTATTAAATAAGTACACTCATTTATTATATAAATTATATCTCTGCACAAAAATTCAGATGTTTTTCAAATATTTATTGCCTATATCTGGTGATTGTTATACGAGATGTGTGTACATACATTGGGATAGGTATATGATTTCATATAAAATATCCGACTTTATATAATCGGATTGTCTGTCTTCGTCTATTTACGAGTACATGTATGTACATCTACATATACACAGATGAGCAAAAGCAAAAAAAAGTTTATTTATTAACTGAATACATATAAGTTGTGTACATATGTATGTATATGAACATATAATAATCTACTTGTATGTATATAAATACATATACCTATATAAATTGTTTTCTTGTATGTAATATTTTAATTTAAATTCGAATTTTAGAATATGAATTGAATTATTGCGTATTTTTTTTTTTCATTTTTTCTTCACTTCATTCAAATTAAAAAATGAAATAAACAAAAAAAAATGAATATTTTTTTTGCCTGAAGGAAGAAAAAGAAATTCTCTATGGGATCATCATAATAATAGAAATTTCATCGAATTCGAGCTCTACATGTAAAATTTGCTATGTATATGTACATACATACATATACCTCTTTATAATATTTTGCGTATATATTTACGTTTATACAATTAACAATATTTATTATGATACTGCTTATATGTGCATATGTGCACAAATACATGAATAATGTGTAATGAAAGTATATATATGTACACGTATATATACATAAATTCATTCTACACATAAACATTCACTGTTCATTCATACATATATTTTAATTGCGTATGTCAGTATTGAAATAATATATAAATTCTAACAGGAAAAATTTATTTCAACTGGAAACAAAACAAAAAAAAAAACAATATATTTCTAAAAAAAAGAAGGAAAAAGAAAAGAAGGATGATGATGAACACAATAAAGAAATAATTTAGAGAAAACAAAGTAAAAATGCAAACAATTATTTCACAAAAAAAGAAAATAATAATAATAATAATAATAATAAATATAAGAATTGTAAACAATAAATTAAAAAAATTTGCGACTTTCGTTAAACACATACATACATACATAAACACATTTTATACGATATATGTAATACGTAAGCACGTCATCAGTCATTATGTGTACATGAAATGAAATTTTTTATAAAATTATTTTTACCATAAATATTAGCATTATTCATAATATTATTATGTAATATGTAATATTTATACAACTGACACACATACACACATATTCGTATATATATACATATGTATATGAAATAAAAATTATGGTATGCGTATGTATGTATGTATTATGTGTATATAATATTAATAAAGCTTAACACAGATTTTCTCCTGTATTTTTCTTATTTGAAAAAAATTTCATTTTCATGAAATTTAAAATTTCAATGATATGTATGTATATACTATTTATATTACATGCATTTATTATATGTATATGATTGTATATACTGTATATGAATACGTAAATGTACGCGTATGCATGGGTAAAATGAAATAGAATAAAAAGATTTTTGTTTTTTCATAATTCATTTTTATTGAAGTAACTTTTTTATATAAACAAAGAAAAAAATAATTTTTTTTTTGTGTATACATAAATAAATACATAATAATAAGGGATGGAGGGTAGATTTTTTTCAACTTAATATGAAAAATATTTTTCATGTTGAACTGAAGTATCTCTCCGGTATCTCAATTATTATGAAAAAAATATCCTATAGCCATATAAATTCTACAGTTATGTTATGACTACTGCCTGTATAGTTTTTTTTTTTTAGTTTTGTATTTAGGTATATATATATATATATATATAATTGTAGGTTGTGGCTATCTACATCTATGACTACATACTTATGTGCTTTTAATATATTGTACATTCATTCTAAGTAAATGCAAACGTATTATAGCTGATATTTACCTGTATTATGATGTATACACTGTACAGTTATGTTATAGCATAGACTAAATATATAGATTGGAAATGCTTATGGCAGAAATCGTGTTCATAACTATTAAGTAAACATCAAAATAGCTTTTGAGAGATTTTGAAAAAGCTATAAAATCAGAATAAGGAAAATAAATGAGAGAACTTTTGTAATCTTTTGAAATCTTGTATTTCTTGAAGAAAAAACAAATTTAAATATCAAAAATCTATGTAGCTGTATCCTTATCGGAAATGATAAAAAATATCAAATAACAGGCAAATGTACAAAATCGTATATTTTAAAGGAAATTTAAATTTTCAACAAATTTATGTTATGACTGGCAATGAATATAATAATATATATGATCACAGGCAAATATCCTTAACTGTGATATTATATACAATTAAAACTGGTTTTGAAAGTATCTAACACATATGTGCATGCATATACTATCAAAGAATATATATCTACTAGTTACGTTAGTTATATATTCTTTGATACTATGCAATCTGTATTGTTGGCTACATGAATATAAATATTCTATATTCATGATTCAAGTAAGACCATGTATGACGGTATAACATAAGTATAACATAACCGTATAACACAGTACTACTGCCAGCCATTGCAATGAGTATGTATTGTGTATTGTTTTTTAAATAAATATGGATGTATTTTCATTGCCAGCTATTGAAATCACAGTATATCTATATTCATACAGTAATGACACTGAGCACGCGTTAGCAAAAATTTCTCATGACCTTTGTCACGTTATTCATTCGGCCTTAACAGTTTTGCTAAAAGTCGATAGCAATTAAGAGCCTTTGTATACGAAAAAGAGACAAAAAAAAATGGAACTGCAACACCAACTGTTTTAAAAAATATAACATTATTACAGTGTATACCTACTCATTAAAAAAAGTACAAATTTTGTTATTTAAAATTTTTTATCTAAAATAAACAAAATTAATTGTAAATGCATTACACTTAAAATTTTGTGTTTGATATCAAATGTTTTTACATTTTTGTTAAATTTCTTAATTATAAATTAAATTCTTACTCTAATATATAGCTTAACAAAATAAACTTTTTCTTGTCTTCAAAATTCTCAGAAATTATATGAATCACCTTATATCTTGATATAATGACGCGTCAGGTAGTCAAAAAAAAAGTTCCAGATCGCCTTTAAAAATGCATTGTGAAAAAATGATTGTATTGCTCACATGTATATATTGTTTTGTATCTTTTCTTCATTACGGCGGTTTATAAGGAAATATGGATTTGACATAAGTACATTAATTCTGTACTGTTTTTGTAAATTGAATTTTGATTTTTTTTATTATTTTAAAATAAGTAATTATGTGTGTTAGTAAATTTAAAAAAAAAAAAGAGTGTCACATCTTATTGCTTTGTTGATCAGTGATAAATATTCTATATTGATTCCAGTACTACTGCCAGCTATTGCAATGAACATGTATTGTGTATTGTTTTTTAAATAAATATGCATGTATTTTCATTGCCAGCTATTGAAATCTACAAAATATGTAATATATATGGAAATTCGTGAGCGAAAAATTATCTCTCCTCTCAGTAAAAGCTCCTGCCAGCCATTCTTCAAGTTTCTGCCAGCTATGATCGATTTCAAAAGTGTATTAAAAATTTATACAGTCATTTCCAATCTATAGTTAGTCTATGGTTATAGTTATTAATGTAAAAGTAAAATGTAAAGTAGATTCTAGATTATATATAGTACAGTACATAACACTGTATGTATAATGTGTAGTTGGGTGATACCCATATTTGTTTAACAATTAGCCTAGAATTTTATGGAAGGAAAATAAAAATATATTAAAAATAAAATAAATTTTACAAAAGATGGAGAGAGAGAGAGAGAGTGAAACACAAGAAGAAAAAAATTTATTTGTTTTTTAATTTTTAATTTTTTCTCGTTTGAAAAGTGGATTTTTATGTATGTACATATTTATATAACATACGTATACATCATCATACGTAATATACCTTTATTCTTTACGTTAGCTTTCCTATCTCGTACGTTATTTTATATATATTTATTAATACATTATACATTTCATGTCTCTCATACATACAAATAGTGATATCGTATTATACATTATATCATTAACATGACAAAAATATCTACATATAAAAATGTAAAAAAAAAACAACATGGCGTATACATTCAAATATTTACATACACATAAACATATAGACAGTTTAAATAAAGACAGAAAATGTATGAAAATAATTTGATTTTATGATAATACGGGTACATACTTAAAAAGGATACAGTAGGTACAGAAATACTTACATAAATATGATATACATAATTTTATAAAAATGAAAAAAAAAATCCTTTTTTTATGAATGTAATATGTAATGTATATATACTATTTGTATGCTATGAATATATGTATGCATACACATTATAAATGTAATGAAAAGTTTCAATAATATAATACTAAGGTAAAAGTGAAGTGTAATTTTAATAGGTAATATAACATAAATTGACTTGAATTTTTGTTTGTAAAAAAAAACCTAATAAATAAAAAATAAATAATCCCTTTCATATAAAATTTCATTATAAGATATGTATGTTTGTATATACATGCACACCATATATACACGTACTCATACAGTAATATTATTTACTACTTTACAGATTTTAAAAAACTTTTTCTAGATATCATATTTTTATCTCTTTTATCTCTTTTAGTTAGAGGAAAAAAATAAATTTAAAAAAAAAATACAACAAAATTTATGTGAAACTTAAAAATATGAAGAAAAAAAAAAATCAATTAACTAATGTGATATACCACATTTGTATTTGAATGGAAATGGATGTGCCTATATGAATATATGATGAATAAGAATATGAGTGGTGGGAAAGTAAAGCTTATTTTAAAAAATCTTCATAAGGCTTTAATGGTTACGGATTCATTTATTTTTTAAGAGGTTATAATATTATGCAGTACGATGAGTATATTTAAAAATACTCATTTTTATTTGCATTTCATTTATTCAGAGAACATAATAAATAAACGTAAATGAAATTAATTTATTTGATAATATATACGTAGGTACTCATATGAGTTTACAACGACTATCTGAATATTTTTATTTGCTTCAATTTTTTCCGAATAGAGTGAAATTAGAGTAAAATAGTGAAATTGTAAAAATGTCGTTTTATGAAGGATATTATAAAAGTTTTTCCAACATTTTGTCTTTAAAACCATATAATTTGGTATTCTTTTGGATAGAATATCTGTTATCTTATCTGTTATCTTTAGTGTGTAAAATCCAAGTGGATTGAAACACAGACTATAGAACTATTACAGTTCTAGCCACCAATGTTCGGATATGATCGTCAAGCTCTTTTTTCGATTTTTAAGAGCTTGGTACATCTTATAGTGTTTGATTGGAAGTATCTCTTTGGACGAATACGTAATACATCAAAATATTCCCAGGCCAATCTGAAATATCTGGCATTAACCTATGCGTTCTGAAAGATACAATAAATTTAACTATCGTTGACTGTAGTTAATTAACTTCATTTCATCAATATTCCCCTTTAATTTCTACTTCTAATTTTAATTTTAATTAGAATTTTTTTATGAACTGAAATGAAAATAGAAAACTGATATACTTAAAAAGTAAAAATGTAGTACCTTTTTATATGTATATATGAATGTATGGGTATATGAAAATTGAAACAAGAAGATAATTAATATATAATTATAATATAAAAATGTAATAAAGATAAAAATAAATAAAAATTCATTTCGATATAAAAAGTATGTATACGCATACAAGCTTCAAAAGAAAAATTTATGTTAATAATAAAATATAAAACTTTTATATGTTTTATATGCCTATATTTTATTTACATAGTTCAAAGGTGTTTGTAGGCCCATATCTAAAGGCATTCACTTGACTACTCGCAGAAAATGAATTTGTTTGAAATGGTGATTTGAAAAAGCCAGATTCTGGAACTATATGTTCATTTTTCTAAAGTGGCACTATTCCATATCTGATTACTCCTTTCTATATTTTATTAATGTAAAACTATGCAAGAACTAAACACATACTTGTATACGTGAAAGGTAAATGTTGTCAGTATTTCATATTTAAGTAAATAAATAATGCATGTGTTCAAGTATTATTCATTCATCAGTTTATTAAAAAATAAAAAATAAAATACGAACATTATTAGGTCATTACACATTACACATTCAAGGATACTATAGGTAAAATATGGTAAAATGATATTTGAATTGAATGAATTTGAAAATATTTGATCACTTCTGAAAAGAACTCAATTGATTGAAGTTATATTTTTATATGTGAATTAATAATAATTTTTACCATATTCATGACAAAATAATTATTTTTTTTTGCTTTTAAGTTTTTTAATAAATTATGTGTAGTTAATTTTTCAAAGAAAAAAAAAATATCATAAATAAAACATTTATACATTTATATAAAATGCACTCTATTTAAAAAAAAAAGTTCGCCTTTTGAAAAATATTAATACTTGTACTTAATTCGGGGAAAAAATTGTTTTCAAATTTTAAATCTTTCTCATTCAAAATCCAATTAATGTTTTGTTCAATTAAAAATCTGGAAACAGAACATTTTTTTTTCAAAATTCATGTACCCATACTCATATAGCGAATCATTTTGATGATGAATGCTACAGATATAGGAAAATAGAAAAAAAATGACAGAAACATTTTTGATGTCAATGAAATTCTGTTAATAATAAATTTCAAAAGAGCCTTTAGGTTATCTTCAACAATGCTGTTCAAATATTATTTATACGAAATCCTGTGTAAATTCAATAATAATCAATAGGATGGGACATACATATGCAATCGTACATTGATATCAAAATGAAAAAGGATATTTTAATGTAACAGCAGTCAATGAATGTATGTTTATATAACGTATTGATGAAACAATTTTGAAACTTTTGAAATAATATACTTTTTTATTATTTTTAATAATAGATATTTGATTTGAATCTGTATGCGATAGCGATTCTTATATGTAAATATGAGTATGAATTCTCAAAAAGTTTTTATAAGAATTATAAAATACAAATTTATTATTATCTATAGAAATAAAGTTCTCATCATAAATTTTACATTGAATACAAAATGAACTTTGAAATGTATTTATGTTATGCATATGCGAGTACATTATTCTTTGTATATGGGATGATGGTATGTCTACGCAATACTGTACATTGAATGTTGACGATAATAAAATTGAAATTATGAATAAATAAACAAATACATATCATATTTGTATATGATGAAATTCGATTTATTTTATTTGTATTATGAGTTTGATTTTGTTACGTAATTTCCTTGTTTATATATGATTATCATTGCAATTCATTTTCTATCTCGATATATAAAGTCTAAATGTTTATTCTATTTGTGCACATAAAGCCCATAGAATTCAGTTATCACAATTTCCATTCATATTCATAATTTTATGCATATAATGGGCCCTATTATGAGTATCGATAATATCGTCTCGTTATCGACTGTCGCCTCGACTCGACAAATTTTGTATTATGAGTGTCGATTTGAGGCGAGAATATCGACATTTTGAGTCGATCAGCTAAAACAGTGATTTGACATTTCATGTATGCTTTATATATAAGATAAGGTGTATTTAATTATTCTGCTCAATTTATTTAAGTTTAATTTAATTAATTAAAGAAAAATCACCAAAAATGCTGTTTGACCTGTTTGAAAAAAAAAACATCTCTCAATCCTCTTCTTTTATGCAAAAAAATCATTATTAAATAAAAATATTTTATATTTTCGCACTTAGCTACAGATTATTTAAATTAATCAAATATTTATTAAAAATTACAAAAATTAATTAAATATTTATTCAAAATTTAAAAATAAAATGAATTATAAACTTTTATATCGAAATATTTTACAACTTTTGTATAAATGGCATGGTAAAATTGAATGAAAATAATTTTTGATATGGCAATATCTTACTGTCGATGCGATCGATTTACATAATACAAAATTTACATCGTCTCGTCTTGTCTTAATTTTGTCGATAGTCGATATGATCGACACTCATACTAGGGCCCAATATTGATTTTATTTTGTATATATATGTATTCTGCATAAATACTAATCAAATAGCTGATATGAATCCTTTTTTATTTTTATTTTTTAAAAATTACATTCACTCCTTTTATATTTATACTTTTGAAATTTTCCATTTATCCGTACGATAGTGTACGTACAATTCATAACTGCATTTTGTCTTTACCATTATTAACACTGAGAATTGTATGAATAAATGTATTATTTGCGACGCATTTATACATATTTATGCTTAGAATATGATACGATTATTGGCATTAATATTATTTTTTTAACTTTATTATAATCATGCTATGAGTAAATGATATAAATGTCATCTATAATGCTTTTGATTATTTGTAGAAAATAAAGGACATTTAACACGAGAAGAATGAAGCAGAGTTTTTATATATATACGTAATTCTTTTTCATTTTTTTTTAAAACGAAATTTCTTGATTTTGATATGAAAATAAAATAAAGAATTACTTATCCACAAATGCGACAAATAGAAGTATAGCGAGACATAAGTAAGAAGTTCAGATATGTAATAAGTGGTAGAGAAGAAATGTACGCAATTATTCATAATTTAAAGGGAATGTGAACAAGTTTAAGAAAAGCAAATGAATAAAAGGAAAATATTGAATCAAAGATTCATGCTGATGACATAAATACAGTGTACCACATTAGGCAGTAGTACATAAAAATAACAGAAAACTCTTAACAGAGATTGAAAAAAATCCGATCAGATAGATTTTAGCTTACATTATTTTGATTGTACATGATTTTATAGATTATACAATACCGCTCAATATTTTTATGTAAAAAAGACAAGTACAGTACGATAGTAGGGCGAATTGAAAGAAGAAAACAAACAAAAATGTGAATAAGGTAAAATTGGTAAAATAATTCAGTTTCATATTGGAATATTTCTTTTTTTTTCAAATTTTTTTTATTTCCACTTTTATACTTTCTCAATTTTTCATTTTAAAGACTACTATCTATGTATTCCATTTTTTTTTTTCTTTCAATATTCGTTGTATTTTTTTTTTAATTTTTTGTTTACGTTCTTATTTCATTTTCAATTTCTGTTCATTTATATCTCGTTTTTGTGCAAATGTACATTATGTTACATGTAGTTGTGTGCGACTATCAGTATTTGTGTATGTTGTATATTGGTTTGGTATGCATGTTGTGTGTTTCTTGTTTTTATATTTTCTGCTAAGTCACGTCTTTTCTGATATTAAGTTTTCTTGGCAGATATTCAAGAAAACTTTTAAAGGAAAGAACAAAAAATCAAAAAAAAAATATATATAAAAAAAGAAACAAAAACAAAAATAAAAATGAGGTAAAAGAAAAAAAAAACATCAAGAGCATCCGGGAATGTTTTTTAGTTTCCTTTTTGTGTTGATTTTGTTGTTTTTTCAGTTTTCATTTTTCGTTTATTTTGTTATTTTTTATTTTTATGATGAAGCTAAAAACAAATGAAAAAAAGAACAGTCTGTAAATATACTTTCATGCATGTGTACATAGAGAGGTACCTAAATAAATATAATAATAATATATACATACATTATATAATATTGAATGATTGATACACAGGATCACGGATATACACGTACAATTTTTTTGCACTCGATTTTTTAGCTTATTCTTCTTTGTTTTTGTTTTCAAGAATGTACATGTATATGTATTATATTTCTATTCGTTAAAATGCACGTATATATACATACACACATGCATATATATCGACATATGTATATGTGTAGAGTGTATTATAAAGATTCGAAGAAAAAATAAAGACAGGAAAATTACAAATCATTTTCTTCTACATTATCGAAAAATTAGTTATAATCTGTAATATACAATTCTGTTGTAGGCACTGTAGTTAGGTGTATGTGTAATGAATGCATGTGATGACGCATGTGAAATACGTAAAACGTATGTAACGTATCAATCGTACCTCATTAAATGGCTAGAAAAAATGTTATTTCCAAAAGTGTACTATAATAATATAGAGCATAAAAAGATTCGAAAACATCGAATAAATTGCAAAAATAATCAAACTAGAATGACATAATGTTAAATTAATTTGTTGTACATCATAAATACGAGTAGTGTATACAAGAGCAGACAGGATACGAACAATAAATAAAAAGTCAAAGCAAATTTTTTTTTGTCAAAAGTCCGGAAAATAAATATCAAAAACTAACAAAAACTACAACATTAACTTCGTTATATTATTTTTCATCTAATAATTTTATTAAGGGACTTTACATATTGGCCTTCATCCTGTTTATTTTCCTATACGAGAAGGTAGTACATTATTTATCTACATATATAGTTTTATGTTTTATCATTTGATGTTATAGTACTGGTACCTAAATGCATACACACATATACACATGGATATGTCTCCATTTTATGTTTTTAAAAAATTTTTTTTTAGAATTTTCACATTATTTTTTCTTTTTTTTCAATTTGTTTTTGTTGTATCGTTGTCTTTGTCGTTGCTGTTGTCATCGTCATTGCTTTCATTGCAGATAATTTTGTAACTTTCTGTAAAGTAATTTGAGTATCAATATTATTTGTTTATATTTGTTTTCTTTTTTTCAACTATTTTACGTTTTTTTTTAATGCTCATCCTTTCTATTTACTGTTAAAGTCAATTCTATCATACATCTGTAGCTGTACATGCACAACCAATACATAGTTATAATATACTGATAGCTGATAGTTAATACCTACATAGTATAGTATCTGCTGCTTGTATAGACCGGAAGTATGTATTTAACTGAGAAACTTTGTCGTATTTGTATATTTACCTAATATTATACATACATACACATTCATATAAATAAGAAGAGTATTTTCGTTTATTTTACCTCTAAAAGTAAAAAAAAAGGAATTACAAAAAAAATTGATTTACAGACTTTCAAGAATTATTTTGTTGTCGGTTAACTTATTTTGATCCTTTTTACTTCTTTCACAGTTATGTTATGTGTTACATATATACAAATATAAGAATAAATATAGAAAAGGAATACAGTACACAGAAACAGTGTAGACAGAGAGAGAGAGAGAGACAGACAGACAGACAGAGAGAGAGAGAGAGAAAGAACAAAATAAAATAACGACAACAAAATGAAAATTTTAATAAAACTCAATTTGTATTTTTGTGTCCATTTATTTATTTATTTCATTTTACATTCTCGTTTTTCTATGTTTTTCTATTCATAAAAATGATTTAAAGCTTTTCACCTTTCTTCCTTTTGAAAATGTATAGTAAATAATGTGAATGTGTATATAACTTGTCTCGTTAGTATTTCGTATAAAAGGAAAAATATTACTTACGTACCTACGTTAAAATTTTATGAAAATAAACGCATCATCAAGTTACTAAGAAGTTATATAAATGAAATAAATAATTTTTATTTAATTTAATTTGATTTTTTTTGTCGTTATTGTTATTTTGTTTTGCTTGTATTTTTTTATTTTTCTTTCCTGTTTTGAGAAATAATTTCTTGGTATTTTTGTCTTGTTTTTAATTTGTTTTATGTTATTGTTTTTAAACTGTATAATCAGTATAATTGTATTTATTGTATGAATTATTTAAATAACAGATGTATCTATTTTAAACTTTTATAAATTATATGTTTTATGTTCTATGTAGACGTACATACTCGTATTTTGTATTCGTATCTGCATTTGTATTTTGTTTTTATATTCATGAAAAATTTTTTTGTTTTTTAAATTTTTGTGAAGAAAATTGTTTTGTTATTAATTTATAGAAAACAAATGATTTACTTATTCACACTTTTGAAAGAGTGCTTATTCAATTTAAATGGTTACTATTTCACATTATATCCTTTTGTACATTATGTTCTGATTTGAACATATCAATCAATATTTTTTATAGATTTTTGTTTTGGTTTTCCCATAATTTTATGTTGTAATGTTAAAGTTATTTAATTGAAATAAAACTTAAGTTTGGTTTCATTGAATATTATGAGTACATATATCGGAAAATTACTGTAAGCTAGATTTTTAATTGAAATATAAGCACATAGAAATTTTAAAGAACTGCAGAAAAAACACTGACCGTGCGAACAAATATCCTCGAGCACGTAATAAACAGCAACTGTTGTAACCCGCAGTAGAATAGTTTATTATTGTATTTCTATGTTGGTGATCATTTTCAACTGTTAACTATTTGCATTTAAAACGAACGGAAATCTATTAGGCTACTAGCAATGGGAACGATAAGTTAGGTGTGACGTTCATCTCCTCATACGTTCGTGAAATCATTAATGAAGACCGAAACCTGCAACAGGATAGGCAATGATCCAAATCTAAAAAAATTATCTGACACCCAAAGACATAGGAATTTAATTGAAAACTGAATTAAAATAAAAATTTTTGCGAACTAATTTCGAAACTAATTTTGAAAATTAAATTTGAAATTATACAGAAGAAGTTTTAAATTATCCTGTTGAAATAAGTACTATATACACGTATGTGTTATATGCAAATTGTGTATTTGTATTTTATTTTGTATTCATTCATTGAAATCGTTTAATAGTAAAAAAAGGGACTGTGATATCTTTAATCGACTTATAGAATTTAAAAATTGTTCCTTTGGTTACATTTAATTTTTAAATTTTCTTTTGAAAAACAATACTGAATAATAGAAAATTCTGTACAACATTTTCAGATTTAAGTACCTACATTATGTATTCACATATACTCGTATAATCTAGAATATCTTTCAGAATATACAATTCACTTAAGAATATGCATA
This sequence comes from Villa cingulata, assembly GCA_951394055.1. NCBI lineage: Eukaryota > Metazoa > Arthropoda > Insecta > Diptera > Bombyliidae > Villa > Villa cingulata. The sequence continues at coordinate 33,871,426 of OX596018.1, read as the reverse complement.
CTAAATAAATCTTGCATATTATACATATAGGCATATTCTCAGTTGCATTCAAATATAATTAATATGTTAGTATGTCATGCGATGTAGTACGTGATGTATATGAAATCTATAATGTTTCATCTATATTTTGATGGTTTGTTACACATAGCAGGTATACATTTTATTACAAAATTAAAAAAAGATTTTATGATTTATTTCTTTTAATATATACATCGATAAATATATATTCACATTTTTTTTTCCTATTTTTTAATAATAATCAAACAATTTCTTGAGCATGGATGTTTATAAATATGTATGTGCATAAATATTATTCATAAACCTTAAAAAAATGATAAATCTTTTCAAATATAATTTTCTCACAATTCTTCATATTTGCATATCAAACGAAAAATAAAAATACAATTCCATCATAGAAAATGTGAGAAAAAGAAAAAAAAAACTCAAACATTGAAAACAAAACTTGAACAAAATTCAAATACTGCAAAGGTACATGCCATCAAAAAAAATATAAATTTTTCATATGCATACATACGCATATATATGTATAGATGCTATAATGTTTACAAAATATGTAGAAATGTTATTGGATGCGTGTATTTGTGTAATCATAAATGCAAAAGAAAAAAACATATTATGTATGTAGATTGATTGACAATAACACTACTTTACTACTCGTTTACCTGTATAAATTTGTATGCATGAATTTGTATATTTTCGTAGTTACATTTAAGCAAGAATTATTTTATTTTATTTTTCATTTCATGTCTGTATATCATTTTGAAATTTTCTTCGATTTTTACAATTCAAATAGCTTTTTTATTTGTTTCAATGCTGATAAGAAATATTATGTATATAAAGTATATAATGACTTGTTGATGTTTTTTATTTTATTTTTATATGTATGTATTTGATTTCCAAAAGATACAAAACCAAAAACGGAATTATTCACAAAATCTTGTTAATACATATTTTGATGTACAATGTATGTGTACGTATGTACATGATTTGCATGTAAAATGTATATAAATAACGAAAAATAATAATAAACATAAATATAGATATATTTATATGTTATGTATAAAAAATAAGAAATATATGAAAAAATATTTAGATACTTTTGTGCGAGTGTGTATACAAAATAAATTTCCGAAAAGTTGTTTATATTTGATCATTTCTTGAATGAACTGAATTGGAAATTGAAAACAAAAAATAAAAAAAACAAAATGAAATTTTTGTTATCGTTGTTGTTGTCTTCTTTCCAACTAAAAAATATTATTTCGGATCTTGATTTCATCACGAATTGATAAGAAAATCAAATTCATGATATAAGATTTCACGGTATCTAGCTATTTTAAATGAATAATATAAAATGAAAAACAGAAAAAAAAATTTATTTTTTTATCAAGGATATAGAGAAAAAAACATCTGAAATATAAGAAAATATATTAATTTTGATAAGAATATATATTTTTTTATTGTGGTTTTTAATTGAAATTTTATATGTGTTACACTCCTGTTGCGAAAAATGAAAAAGTGAAAAATGAATTAATTTTAAATAAATACATATTTTTCAAAAAAGAATAAGTTATGTTGTACACACTTCTGATTCTCAGTAATGTTAATTGTACATTTACAATCGAACCCAGATTACATGCCAGATTAGCAGTATGTTATTATACATAGGAACATTGATATTGGTTAGCAAGTTTTTTATATTATTTCCCCTATCGCCAGTGAGGAATTAGAAATACAACTTAATCTCAATATCATTCAGGATTAATCTGGAATGAGCGGAAAAACGATATTGCATAGTGCAATTTTTTAAAGAAGGTGTGAAAAATCTAATATGAAACGTGATCTGAACTGGACTGTAAATGTACCTTAATCTAATAGCAGAAGAAATTATTTTCATTTTCGATTCTAAAGTAATATATAGAAAGAGAAAATAATATTTCATTAAATATTTTTGATTGTTTGTATACAGTGTGTATTTGTGTAAAATTTTAATAAAATCTACAGCTTAATGAAGGACGAAAATTTTATTGATTTTTCGTTAGCTTAATTCTTATATTCACATATTTACAAATGAATATAAATAAAGGATATCAATATTGCACATCAGGTACATATTACAAGTGTATAAACCTAAGAAGACTATATACAGATAATATTTGTGGTATGCACGTAAATAAATAATGTTCAAAATGTCAAAAATATAAATATTTAAAAATAGACTAAACGCTATTTCATACATCATTTTTAGGTTTTTGTAATAAATGCTGTACTATTTAGACATTGAAAATTTTGCAAAATTATAAAAAATGTTTTCGTTTTTTGCTTTATTTCCATTGTTATAGACTTCATGCATTTTAACGAGAAATAAACAATATACTACAACGTATGTGTATGTGTGTGGTAAACTGTAAAGAGAATAATATATAGTATGTATAGTATATGTCTTGTTTATTTAATTCTCGTTCGTAAATATTAAATTTTCATTCTCACTGACTATACAGCGAAATTCATATTTATGTCAAAATTTAACCACTAAATAATAATAAATTACACAAACATTCGTATGTATTGAATACCAGCACTGGAATATTTATTTATAGCCGCGTAATACAATATTATAATACAATACAATACCATAGAAATATGTATAAATTGTATACACATCGCATTCAACATTACAGATTTAGCAAAATGGCGATTTTTTTTTCTATTATTATTCTGACAGTGACAAAAGTACCCATATGTAATATATGTATATGTATATAAAGGTAGAGAATTTTTAAATATAGTTTATCAAAATTAAACTTTTATTTGTTTCGTTTTTTTGAAAATGCCCAGATCAAATTAATCAAAATGACAGTAAAAATTGAAAAATGATTGTGGAAATACATATTGTATTTTTAACGTGATTAAAAATATTATTGATAAAAATATTGAAAATATGTTCCATAGAGGTTTTTGTATTTTTGTACGTGTATGTATATATATACATTTTTATACATTACATCACATGATAATTAATTCGTGATTTTTATACTTGTACATCTGCATATGCATAACATTATATATTTTAAGATTGATTCTGAAAATTTTAAATTTTTTAAAAACGAACTAAATTTTTTTTTTAAACTTCAATTATTATATTTATATACTTGTATACCTTCTTAATTAGCCTTTTCAATTTTAAAAAATTTTTATAAGTACATTCTATCAATTCTATATATTTATATGTGCACAAAACAGTCAAAAGACCCTGTACATTTTTAACAAGAAAAAAAAAATTAATTAATGATAAATGAAAATCTTATCACAATAATTACTATTAAGAAAATAAAATTAAAGAATACAGAAAATTAAAAAAAATCTATTTCATATAAGTACATAAATAATTAATCTTTTAAAAACTAAAAAAAATAAATACATATACATGTGTGTGTATTCATGTAGTTATAAATTCATGAGTAATAAGTGTAAAACTTTTTCCCTTGAATATGTGCCAATTAAACAATATTATATTTTTACTTTTTGTTTTCTTAATTTTTCAACAAGAAATAATAAATTTATGACAGTGAAAAATACGTGCACGAGTGCATAAGGTATGTACGCATTATATGCATTTATAAATTGCGATGTAATGATAAAGCAAAATTATTACATAACAAACTTTTCTATGTAGTTACATACTTACAATTATTACAACTAAATAACAACTTGACAGAATAGAAAGTAAATAAGAAAAGTTAAAAATTTTTTTTTTTTAGAAAAATTTCTACTAATCTTTAATATAATTTTTATAAATTCTTACCATTTTATGTTTCTTCACAATTTTAACTCGTTTGATTTTTCTAGTAGGTATATTATACACTGCTATACACAGAATGCAGGAAATTAACTTCATTAGCACTAACGAAGCATATACACATGCAATTAAGGAAATATTTTCATTTGATGTTGTAAATTGATAAAATTGTTTTTTCCTCTCTTTTTTCTTTTTTGTTTTTGCTAGCTAATTCTTATCGGTTTCATGTTTGTGTGAAATTATTTTTTTTATACACTCATATACAATTAAAGTAAATGCTTTAGATTCTACTACTGGAATTAATTTCAAATTATATCTGAATTAGAGTAAGCTAGTTTAGATTTTTAATTATCTGATTGTTAAGTTTGAAATATTTTTTAGAAGTGTGGAAAGAGTTTATGTATTTTCTACATTAGTTTTGCAATTTTATGTATATGTAGGGTTATCAGATTTTTCAATTTCCTTTAGCTTCGTTAACGTCAGCTTGTGTAGAAAGCGGAGATTTATCAAACGATTATGTTCATATTTCATTTTGTTTTTCAATTTTTAATTTTATACATATTATTGGAAAACTGTTGTGTAGGTTTAAAATTAATGCCCATATTGTCATAGAAATTTGTTTTTAATTTCCTTTTTGGTAAATGTTAAAATAGTGTGATGTTTATACTTTTTTTTTAAGAATAAATATTTTTATATTTTGGACACTAACTGTTAGCAACTAGAGATAGGTATTATGATGTATATTTTTGAAATTCATTTTCTTTGCTTGTCTTGATGTCTTGTCTTGATGTGGAATCCCGGTTTTATTGCATTTTATTGTATCAGAAGAAATAAAATTGTAATTTTATTTATTTTTTTATTCGAACAATAAAAACATTTTAAAACTAAATTAAAGAAGATGATAGATACACACTACACTATAACCCGCCATTTTATTTAACACATTAAAAATTTTTTATTTTATATTTGAGCAATTAAATACGTAAATACGTAATATCTGCATTAGTATATAACTAGACTAGCGTGTATGTAAAATTTAGGTTTTACAGTATACAATTCTATTAAAAAGAGAAAAAAAAATTAAATGAATCCTTTATTTTTTGTTTATTTTTAGATAATACATAAAAATAAATGGAATACATATAATTTTGAACATGAATTTCTTAACGAAAAATAAAATTTTATGTAATCACACAAAACAAAAATAATAATAATAAACGAATGAAAATTTAAGAAAATTTAATCTATGTATAAAAGTGAATTAAAATTTTTCTTTCAATGCGTGATGGTGATATACAACCCATATATATAAGTATATATGTACATAGTTGCACGATTGAACATATTTCAAATTGTATGTATACGCCTTTTATATGTATTCACATATTTCTTTGTTTCTTACCGTTTTAAATTAACATTGATTATACTAAATAAATAAATTAACAGAAAAACAATCGACGATGAGAATATAATACAGTACAAGAATTTCGAATACAAAATTCCAACAGAAATGAAAAAAAAAAGGAAAAGAAAACAGTAATAATATATAATCTAATAAATTTTTAGGAAATGAGCTTTTATCTGAGGATGTAAAGTGTTTTTATGATACTGTATCTGTTATGTATCTGTGGATGTGTATATACATGAACGAAACGAAAAACATAAAAATTTATAAACGTGATATTTTATTCTTATTACACTACTGTTATGTATACTATATATTTATGTAATACATATAAATATGTAAAATACATTTTTAACATGAATCGATATATAACTATGTTTGTATGTGTATGTGTGTGTATCTGTCTGATAATAATGAAAATAAAAAACAAAAAAAATGAAAACTTTGAAGTTTAGCTAAAATCGATAAGAATTTTAAAAGAGTTCTTCTGACGATGATAATATTAACAAACAATAATAACAGTGATATTCAATACTCTATACATTACAGGGAAAAAAGACACGATTTTCATTCAATGTATACTTACATCTTACATTACTTTTCAGAAGTGTTCTTAATCAATTTTAAATTAAAGGATATACATAAGTATTTATAATGTATTGTGTGTTTGTATATAATGTTGTGATAATACTGTTTATATATTCTGGCGACGTTTATTTTCTGCTTTTTTTCTTTTACAAATTATCATTTACTCACTTATACAACGACAACCACTACTCTACTATACTATACTACTATAGTATATACTACTGCAATTTACAAACTGTATTTTAATTAAATTAATTACATATCATGAATAGGAAAATGATTATACATTGTACTATTCTACATCATATAAATTTAAAGGATTTTTCTATCATGTGTATGTATTATGTATGAATTTTGATCATTTTATGTATGGCTCTTGAATTATTTATATATAGAAATTAAGTACATCAATATTTTAATTATGTATACGTATGCATATGGTTATTGTTTTTTTTTTGTATTTTATTTTTGTAGGTTTGTAAAAATTTTCTAAAAGTGATAATTAAAATAAAGAAAAAAATTCTTCAATTAAGTACATAAGTGTACATACTTACTGTGTGCATTTATATGTATAGTTATAATATAATTTTTGAATGTGCAAAATTTAGTAATTTGAATACACTTGTTTATGTAAATTTATTATACAGATTAATTAAATTGTATACAAAACTGTAAAAAAAGTATTGGAGAAAATTTTTCAATTTCAAAAGTTATTTAAAATTTAATTAATAAGATTAAATTATATTTTCGTACGATAGTTTTACATTTATATATGCTTACAATAAGTCGCAGGAGTGGAAAAAATATTTGAAAAAATTAACGCATAACATATATGTACATATAGTCGTATGTATAACATTTTAATCCATTTAAATATGCAGGGAAGTGTATTAAAAACGAATTATTTCCTCCAGTTAGTTAGTTGTTGTGTATGATTTTATGAATTTAGGTCAATTAATATATTTTCAATTTTTCCCGTTAATTAGCCTGTTGCAGTGAACCAGTAAGCAGATTTGTTTAAAAAAAAAAATCAAAATATTCATGCAATAACATTTTGAAATTATCGGGAGTATCGTTTTCATATTAAAAATTAGAGAATTTAAATTTTACTTGTATTTCGCCATATACTAGAAATATTCCAATATTGTACATCTAGTATTAGTAGCATTCAGTAAGTTCAGTACAGAAAAATTAATTACTGAAATATGTAATGGATTTTATTGCTAATTATTGCAGTATGAACTGATGAACTAACTGAATTTCATACGAAGTTATTTAATATTATAGAATATGAATTTGTTTATGCTTTTATTTGTAACACAAACTTCATATGTTGACATGCAATACATGTAGAAAATTACAAAAAAGGACGAAAAAAAATGCGGAAATACGATGAAAATTTAATTAAAATGAATATCAGTTATTTGATGCATTAATCAATAATTTCATTAATTAAATTTTCAGTTATAAACGACGAAATTTTTAATTTGTATATAAGGTTTTTTTCTGGTTTCCTCTTTATTTCTATCTCTCTCTCTCTTTTTCTCTACATATAACACTATTTCATGAATATATTCATATACATATGTACATATAGATATTTCATACAAACATACATGTATGCACATAATGTACCAATGTACGTATATAAATGTACGAAGAGAAATAAAATAAAAATTTTTTGCTAAAATTGTCATCAATCAACTATACACATAAACGAAATATTATATACAGATATGATGTATGTATGTATTTTATAAAGTATCCTATTATGGTATTAATTACTACCAATATTACCTACATACACATCTACATATGTGTAACATACTTGTATATTTAATACATCATATAACCCATATATACAGGGTGTTTCAGTTAACATCCGACAAAAGAAAACCACGAATAGGGCTCATCGAGAGGAACAAAAACTCGTTCTACAGAAGAAGGGGGGGTGGTGTGGTAATCTCAACTGTTTAGCCGCTAGAGGCATCAATGTTTTTCTTCTCTTTTTTCACTAAACACCCTGTATTTTCGTTGTTTTACATCCCAGGTCATAAAGTATACAACCCTGCGATAGGAGACTCCTAGTCATTTCATTTGACATATAAGTCACCTTGTTGCCCGTCCTCTTCAAAAGTTATGGACAGTCAAATTCAAAAACACTTTTTTACCTGATTTTTTGGAAAAAATTAGTGATTTCTCGAAAAAACACCCAATTAATGTGCAATTTTTTTTCCTTCATTAGAAAGTCTGATTCTTTCTGAAAAATTTTTGTTTTCGTCTTACGTTGTTTTTTTTTTCGTTGCAGAGATATAGTATGTTATGTCAGTCGAGGTTTTAGTTAATTTCTGAAAATTGAATGCAAAAATGAAAAATTTTCTGGGATTTTCTGGGGACTCAAAGGATCATGTAAGGTATCACTATAATTGGTTTTAGACTATTTTCTTCTAGCTAGTACACCATAGTTGTTATAGGGTGTTTCGTAAACTAAGTGCGAAAAATCTTCATCGCCCTTTTTTGTTTGTCTCGATGAGACCTATATTCTGTCTGCTGGTTGACCACCCGAATCCGGACACCCTGTAAATACATACATCCTATTTTTAACTTATCAATTTTTGATAAATGTCCTTTACCGTGTATACAGTATACAATATTATGGTGTTACATATATATTATTAATCGTTACCATACATATGTAAATTTACTATAGAAATATGTATGTACTACATACCTGCACCCCTGAACTATATCGAATATTTTTATAGTATATATAAATATGGAAGTAATATATACATATATGTAATATATAATATGGATGAACATTTTCTCATTTAATTTGATAGTTTTATGCTCCATTTCTTTTTGAAATTTTTATAATAATGTTTGTGAAAATTTCAAAAATACTTTTTTTTTTTCTTCTATACCTTATACATAATTTACATACTACATACTGTATGATGTAGTCGCTACAATAACTATGTACATATTTTGTATTAAACGAATATAATTATACATATAAAATGCATTAAATTTAAATCAATATTACATATAATAACATACATAGGCATTCACATGAATGCATACATATGGATATGTAAGTATTGTATATATTTTCATATACGTGAACATTAATAATAATAAAAAAAATTCCAATGAATTTTTATGCAAATTTATTTAACTAAATAAAAACATAAAAATACGGTATAACAGAAATAAACGATAAAATATTATGTGTGTATACAACAATTCTGAGCTGTATGATTATGTATATATTATTATGTATATATATGCATTCCATTCCACTTCACTTTTGTGGGTGTGAGTACATAATGTATGTAATGAAAATTAAGGTTTGTTATGGACTGTAGCTCAATTAAAAATAAATGCAAATGTTTAAAAAAAAAATTTACACATGGTTAGTGGATATAGAACAACTATGAGTATTATTTGTGCTGTTCTGAACCCACATGTTTAACCGACTGTAATGTAATTTTTAATAAATTTGCAAAATATTTTATTTTTTATTCACCGTGTATCATACATTACACAAAGTTAGTCAAATTTCCATTTTAAAATAGTACAAAAATGAAAAGAAAAAATAAATTGTATATGCAATTTTTGTGTACATACTCGCTTACATATTACATACACACATATGTACTGATGGATACTTTTGTATGATGTATGTACTTACATTTGATATATGCATATTTTTATGTTGTTTTATTTTATATTTATTTATGATTAACTGGAAAATATTCATAATGCATACATTCTCATTTATTTAGTTGGTATAATCATATAATATTTTTTTGTTTTTTTTTTTGTTTATTTTGTTTTTTGCTTTGTGTTAAATTAAATATGGAAGGAAATCGATATATCAAAATAAATAGAATTAAATTTAGTGGAAATAAAAATAAAGACAAAAGAATTACATATTTATATTATTTGAAATTTTTTGGTGAGAAAATATGTAAAAATATGGTTATACAAAAACATAACTAAAAAAGAACTAAAAATATTTACATTATGTAGGTGTAATACTTACACAAAAAAATTGAAATTTGAAAGTTTGTTTCATAAAAATATTATATTCAGTCATGTGTTTATGAAAATGAAATTAAATATAAATTTTATGATTTAACCAGAAAATATTTTTTATTAAATAGTTTTCTATTGAAAAGAACTACGAATATTATTTTTTATGTAAAATGTTTTTTTATGTTTTGAAAATTTATTACAATGAAAAATAAAAATAATTTCCAAAAATAATAAAAATCATAGGTAGGATTTTGTTTTTAAAAAATGAAATTTAAAAAAATATTTTTTACATTAATCATTTATTACTTATATATAAATTAAGTAATTGAACTTAAAGTATCTGTATAATCTACCTTAAAATTTTTATTCAAATTGTGTTCATTATATGAAGTTAATAAAATTTTTATAATAATAGTAAGGGTATTCATTTAATATAATAAAAAGCATGTAAACCGAGTAAAATGTGTGATTACATAAATTTTACTCGGCTTACGTGATTTTTAATGCATTAAGTAAATACCATCAATAATAAGAATTTTCTATATAAAAGGAGACCGAAATGTTCAAATTACACAACATTTTTCTACAGTAAGGATGGCCACGGTAACTAAGATAAAATTACAGAATAAGAATCGGTTATTTTTTCATAAATTCTTTATGCCTAAATTATTATTATTGCTGTTATTTTACACGAGTAAGTAGACTAAAATTTTTTACATGAATTCATTTAAAGCCTTATGCAGAACCGTGTATAGTCGATATCATTGAAATTTTCAACTATAATAAGAATATTCATCATACGCCATGCGCATACAATTCACATAATATGCGATTGTACTTAATTATAATATGGATCTCTTGAGGCTAATTATGAAAGTAAAAATTTTTAAAATATAATCAGGCGACAAGAATTTTTTTACCCTTCTTACAGCATAAACACATACGAATACGATGATATATGTAGGTATGAAATGCTTTTTAGTATAATTTCCGGATGATAAATAAAATTTTTATTGTATTTAGCTTTTATAAAAATACATATTTTGAATGTGTATGTATAAAGATCCTCAAAGGATTACTAAATAACTGATGACAATAACAGAAAATAATTCTCTTTTAAGAAAAGGTTTTTAATGAACACATAGAACATAAATGTATTCCTCTACAGTTATTCGGTTGAATTATATGTACATATGTACGTATATATATGAAGTCATAAAATCTAAATGTTTTTGATTTACCTATAATCCTATAATATATTGAAATCCTTTATTATTTCATATACGAGTACATATATTATGTGATAATGTGCGTACAGGTACATTCGTACACAAATATGATATGTATACGTATGCCTATATTATATAAAAATATTTATACATTTTCATGTATTTAAATGTATAAATAAATACTGTTCTATTTATGTATGGGTGGGCATATATATGTATGTGTACATGTGATAAATAAATATCATATGACATTCATTTTTATGAGATAAACGTGATGACCTTTTATCATCATATCACTATTTATATAAGTATGTGTATACTTTCTACATAGGTATATATATATGTACATATGCACACACATATAAGTCTGTGGATGCCTACATAAAATAGTGTGCATTACAAACATTTTAATGTCAAAAATAATTATGATTTATGTTTATGGGCTTATAAATTATCAATAAAGGCCAAGTAAAGATGATTAAATTCTCTTTTGATGTGTTTTATGTAGATTTTAATGAAAGTTCCGGTACATACATTATATGTACATATATAAAAATATATGTACATAAATTTGATCATTATTGAAAATTAATTTATGCATAGATTTATGTACGATGCATGAGTATTTTTATGAATGTATTGTTTGCACTTTTTTTTTAAATTCGAATTTTCAGTAGATTTTATTCACGTTATACACGTACATATATAAATTATAAGTAATTAAGAATGATTTATATGCTTGAATTGTTTTTTTTTTAAAAATTTTAATAAAAAAATTTTATAGTAATAGAGAGATGTAGGAAAGCGGATAGGCTGGCGGGAAAGTGCCAAGTTACCCTCATATGGATCCCAGGTCACAGGAACTGTTTCCAAGAACTGAAGCGGACTGTCTTTGCAATTAACTGACCAACCAACGTTACATGTAGTAGTGTGCAGGAGAAGATATAGAAGAAGAAGTATGTGAAGATAGAAAAATCTCTTTGAGTTCTTAGCACACTTTAATTATCGTTACATGAATTTGCGACTATGTATTTGGAAATCTATGTAAAATAATATAATTTTTTCAATTGTAATATAACGTATCTCTTTCAATATTATGATTTTTATTCATTATTTTAATATTTTTCTTATATACTAAATTTAATCAGAAATATGTAAAATTCATTATGATAATAAATTGACTGAAAAATGTGATACAATCTTAAATATTTATTTTTTCATTAGCATAATTCACTCATACAAATCTTATAGAAAATCTTTTGAATAATTTCACTTTATTTTTTTTTTGTAAAATTTTACTAATTACTTACATATGTATTTGTATGTGTAGTAAAATTTTGTACATAATATAATATGTATAAAATGTGACATAATTTACATACATACTCACATACTTAAATATATAATATTTTCCTCTTAAAAGTACCGACATGAAATGGTAACAAAAATAATTTTATCACCCTTTCTGTGTATTTATTACATTTTCAAAATTATACAAATAACCATGTTAACCAAAATTTGATGTACCAACCAAAATCATTTATCCAAAATATTAAACTCTTACTTAAAGTGAAATTGTTGTATTACACCGAAAATTTTATTATATTCATTTTGTATAATATATGTAATGTACGTATGATATGGTTAAGAATTATTAAGATTTAAGATACACCTGTTTTAACGTTCTAAAGGTATTTTCTTATGACTCGTGTAAATGACTAACATAAATAGAATAAAATATTGTATGTTAGTATACATACCAAAAGATAGAACATTGGTAAATACTTAGTGTATAATACATAAACATAATACATATCTTTTATGATATTTAATACTATATGCATACAAAAATTTACATACATATTTAAGCACTCTCATATTACTTCACTAAAAAAAAAATATCGGTAAAAGAATTTCGTTTTTGTTGATGTTGTTATTATCTGAACATATAATTTTTAATTTATTTTTACTTTATTTGATTTTGGCATTCCTTATTTGCTTGTTTTAGCATACGATAAAAGCAAACGTGAAAATACATAATATAACACTTGTATTGATAATATGTTTTCGTTTTGTTTGTTTTTTTTGTCTAGAAGAATAAAAATGTATTCTTCACAGAGAACATTTATTTATTTTTTTTCATTTATTTCATCTTCTTTTTGAGAAATAAGCATTCAATTGAGATGAGATAGCTAAATCGATAAAATTGAAATTTTAAGCCACCAAAACAATAAGTAAAATATGTATATGTACATACTAACAAAAGAAAATTCTATATAAAAAATACAAATATATTTTATAATATGCATGTATGTACATATAAGTATATGATAAAATAAAAATAATTCAGTACAAATAAATATATGTATATTATAATGTACATCATATATGTATGTATGTCGGTATGTGCTTTTGTATAGTGTGTATATGTATTTGAATTATAAATATTACATACATATACGACATACGTACATGTTTTCGTGTATGGATATATAAAAATTGATTCTAGTATCATGTATTTGGATAAAGTACACATAACAAAAATACACATCAGAATTCTCTGTGTATATCCTGTAATGCATTATAGGATAAAATAGGATTTATTTTACATTAGCTTATGGTATAAGTACTACATGTATAGATAGACTATATATAGAAAGAAATAAAATAAAATGGGAATGACATGAAAAAGTTTTAATAGTTTTACACAAGAAGGAATCTTAAATTAAAGAAATTCAAGTTTATTCTTACAGAATGATACCGAATTCGTATAGGGTATACTAATGTATATAACATGACAGCTCAAATTTAAAGTTCTGGACAAAAATGTTTCACATTTTCACTTACATACAGTAGATATTAGATATGCTTTCAGAAGTTAATACTATATACATATGTATATGTAACTCATACATAGAGAAATATATTAAAAGTAATGAAGCTATGTAGAATATAAATTTAGCTTTTATCAAAAGTGATATTTTCACATTTTCAATTTCAAAATACAATCATATTTTTCTTTTATGTCTTACGTGCCAATATAAAAAAATTGACAAAGAACAAAATGTAAAATAAAAAACTACTTTTTCGTTACATGGTTACATACAAGCATACGTATACAACAGTACCGTAAAGAAGTTAAAAGTTTTTTTTTAATCTATGATTCAATTCTCTGAAATAAATTAAATAAAATATTGTGGTTTTTCGAGATATTCTTAACTTAAAGCTTGAAGCTTTGGAAGATTTTTTTTGTAAAATAATTATATATTATACTCGTATATCATCTAGATTTTCAGTTGAATTGGAAGAAATAATTAGTTTGTGATTGTGATTTCAGCTTAACAATTTCATTTTATACTCTTAAATAAAAGGACGAAATCTATTATTTTCCATAATAAAATTGAAAAAAAAAATATATCCTTAAAAAATACGATTATAACTAAACTACACACGTAACTGAATTAAAATAAATACTTTTGAAGTTAAAGATAAAAAAAAAAAAAAATTGAGAAAAATCTATGAAACATTAAAAATTTTCTTTGAAATTTCAAATAGTATATTGAAATCAATTGCAGTGTTTCCTTACTGCCCAAAAATACGTAGTATCACGTTGTACGTAGAAATTTTTTTTTAATTTAGGCATATAGATACACACTGTATATGTATACTTATTTTCGGTAATTCGTTTCGTTTGAACTGAATAATTAAAATTTTGAGTTTTACATGGAAATGTTAATTACAATTGAATTTATATTTATACCATCTATTTTACTTGTTTAGAATGTAGTACTATGCGTTTGTTTTTATACTCGTAAATAGACAGGAATATACTGTTTTTACTTGTATTTTATATATAGTATCGTGTAAAAAAGTGTATAATCAAAGGTTCATGTAATTAAAAGTCAGTTTGTATAGTTTTCACATACATACATAAGTACATATACACGCATGTATAAGATTACGATTATACCTTTATATACTTACAATATACAGACTAGAATATGTAATCGATTCACATGATAATTTTATTATAGGCTTCTGTTGGTACTGAACCGAACTGATGTATATACTTATAATACATAATGTATATATGAGCCGTTTTCTTTGAAAGTGGTGTTTATATGGAAATATTTAAGGTTTTGCATTTGAATAATTTGAAAAATATGAATATATATTATTACATTAGTTTTGTATTTTTTAAATATTAAATTGATTTAAATTTATGATGTAATCATTTTTTAAATGTGATTAACAAAAATTTATACTTTTAATGACTTCAAAAGATTGAAAAATGACTTACACCACTTTCAAAGACAGCAAAAAGTAAAAATCTTACGTTTACGAAATATTAACCACGGCATCTCAATCGAAACAAACCAATTTCTTTTTATAAAATTTTTATTAAATACTTCAAAAATAAAAAATAAAAAAAATTATAAATAACAAAATAAAAAGGCTTTATTTCAACATTTACCATTCAACCAAAATTATTTACACTCTTACTTTTAATATTTATTAATATTAAACTTTTTTCATTATGATCAAGTTTTTGAAAATAGTTATGATGAATTGGAGGGATATCTATATTGGAGGGATATGGGATGAATTGGAGGGATATGGTAATAAATCAATTATATCTCTAAATTTTTCGAATGTCATGGGTCTGGAATGATGATATAAACTTGTTAGTACTATATTTCCAAATATTGAACTACCAATTGGTGCGGATATAAAGTTAAATGCACTGATTTTTCGCTAATTTTCCCTCTCTTACCAAAATTTTAACAGATTTTTTTGAAAAAAGTTTATAAATAAAATGTTCATAGTAAATTGTATTCATTTTTATCATTAAATAATTTTTTGTTAAAATGGACTTATACCACTTTCAAAGAAAATGGCTCATATGTGTATGGAGTGTAAATCTCGAATGGGCTGAAACTTTATGAAATATTCAAAATGCAATTTACTCAGTTCTTTATTAGAAAGTCTAATTAATTACTCTCGATAATACTTGTTCATCATCATCATCATCGTCCTTATTATTAGATGATACATATGGATATGTAGAGTTAATTTATATGATACATTGTTTTATTATCTGTGGCCTCATACTGCTTATATTGTATTGTATCTTACACCATCTTACTTTTACATAATGCATACAATGTATAATGAATTTATGATACATATACTCGTACCTTTTCTACAAATTAATATGAAATAATGTTTGAATTCGTATGTTATCCTGTACTACATAATTGCTATTGTTTCTCGTTAAAAATTATGATTTCTGAAAAGATATAAAGTATAGAAAACACAGGAGAATATTTTTTTTTTATACATTATGCACAGATTAAAATGTACATATGTATGTATGTATAACGGCAAATACACCACTCATGTTATAATGATAACGTGTATAATATGTATGTATGTATAAGCATGTAGGTTTGTTTAGGGAACTATTTTGTTCGTGTGCATAAATTTTGAAAAAAAAAAAATGCATACATGTATGACGATGATTTGGTGTACAAAACAGATACTACAATACATACATATGTGTATGTGTGTATGTACTATCTACATTATCTTTTTCTGTTGATTTTGAAAGTAAAATGAACCGAAAATTATATTGCATTTTAAATTTATTTTGAATTGTATGACTTTCGTATACGAATTTTGAATATATCAATGCAAATATGATTCAGGAATACGAGATTGTAGGTACATGATGTATACATATGACAAAATAAAATTTCTAAAAAGAAGTATTTTAGAAATATGAATATATGTATATGTTTAAAACTTGGTATGTTTCAATTCAATTGACTTTATTGAAATGTCATTGTTCTCATTCATTAAAACAATTTAAAATTTTATAAACAACAAATAATAAATATACTCATAGATACGTATATACTCATTTATACGTACAACTGATAATAATTTATTGATATTTCATTCATTAGTTTTGAATGAAAACCGAAACGTTGTAGAAATATACATATTTACTTATGATATGACGTATAAATTCAGAGGATTATTTATTCGATGTTTTTTTTTTTTTAATTTTTTTTCATTTTTCATTTTTACTTTATTAAAATAAATTGTGAAAAAGGAGTTATCAAAAATATAATATTTTCTTTTACTAATTTTTCTTATTAATTTTTTTCAGATAAATTCAAATTATTTTAAAAGAAAAATTCTTCAGAATTGAAAAAGAGAAATAGCAAAAAAAAAAATAAGGATTTTCGTTATTAAATTCTCATGTAGATGAATGGTTTTCATTTTGTTCTCTTTACATATTTTTTTGTCTGAATTCAATTGAATTGAATTGAAATAAACAAAATTTATAAGTATAATTTGGTAGTAGTATACAGGAAGTATTATACGCATTATGAAGATCAAATAAAGAAAAAAATAAAGAAAAAAAAAAGAAATGATTTCCTTTCATATAGCCTTATAATTCGGAAAATTCTTTTTCTTTTGAATAATACATAATAACATGAAAATATAAAAACATACTTATATACATATATCCTTTATGTGGTACCAAATAAAATTCTGGGATATTTTTTTAGTATTTATTTGTTTGTTGGAAAAATCAACAACAAAAAAAAAATGAAAAAAGAATGAAGTATCTTCTGTATTTTTCTTTTCCTATGATTTTATTTATATTTTCCGCATGAAGAAAAATCATTACAATTGTATTTGTAAGGATATCATATTTAGATTTATATACGAGTATAATAAACAATTCAAAAATAATATATATATTTTTTAAATTCAAAAGAAAACAAATTTATAAAGGTCACTTTTATGAATACATGCACGTATAATTATGATGTGGCAATACGGTTAATTCGTTTTTAACCAATATGTATATGTCAAATAAAATAAAATTTTATGTATAAATGTAATTATTACATAACATATACATATATGTATGTATACATCTACTAAATTTGGGTCTGTATATCTTTTTATTTCATTTGTTTGATTGAAAATTGTTGTGGTTGAAAATTTCCTTTAAAGTTTAAAAGAAAATTGAATTCATCATATATGTATATGTGTGTGTATTCGTATTTAAGATGAATCCTTTTCCGTTTCTTTTTTGTCTGTGTGCTATAGGTCTACGTCTATTTCTTTGTTATGATAACAGTTATAGATAACAGATATATGAAGATTTTTCATGATGTAGAATAAAATTAAAATACAAAAAAAAAAAAAGAGGGAAATAGAAAATTTAATTTTGTATGTTGCTTTTTTTTTCCATTTTTTTCTCTTTACTTTTATTCCTTATCATATTATTTTATATATTCTGTCTTCTCATTTTTATAAAATAATAAGGAATTCAATTTATTTTATGGAAATGAGCTTCCTACATGTAATTTATGTTGCGAATTTTTTGTCTTGTCTAGATGATAAGTCATTAAAAAAAAAGAATAATTGATGATTATTTCAAATTCTTGAAGAGTATTAGATTAAATTTTAAAAAGAACATTTCCTTTGAATGCATTTAATTTTAAAAAATTCGAAACATGTATCTACCAAATATTTATGTATATAAATATGATACGTAAAAGCACATTTCATGTATATACGAGTATCTGTTATATTATTTCAAATGCAGCACTCAGGAATTGAATAGAAGAAAAAAATTGAAAAATAACAGAAAAATAAGGAAGAAATCAATAATAAGATACATAAGAAACTAATATTAGATAAAATTTTGTTTAAATTTTTAATAACAAAAACTTTCGTTTTAAATCTTTAAAATCTGATAAAAAGTTTTACATTTTTTTAGATGAAATTTGTATAGTGCGTGAGTGAAAATTAAAAATTTGAATATCAGTTAAACATCTGTTTGAAAGTATTCACTGTGTCTTATAACACTGACAGGCTAAGCATTCCAATCTACCCCCCTATTCTAGGTAATAGATTAATAGCTATTAGTCTATTAACTTTTAGTTAATAGAAAATTTCCTATTCTACTTAATAGTTAATAGATTGACAATCAGCTGGTCTATTAATTTTGTGGAGACTTTTATTTAATAGATTTTCGTATTCTAGCGAATAGGTTAATAGATTTTTGTGGTTAGAAAATTCTATTAGCTAATAGCTCCTCTCGATGAGCTATTAGATCTATTAACTATCACGTTTGAATGTTTAATTTGTGAAATGTTATTTTTTTGGTTAATGATAAATAAAAATAATTAAAAATAAATAAATATAAATAGAAATAATTAAAAATACATAAAAATAATTGAAAATAAATAAAAATAAATAAAAATAATAATTTGTGAAATGTTGTTTTTTTAGTTAATGATAAATAAAACTAATTAAAAATAAATAAATATAAATAAAAATAATTAAAAATACGAGTACATAAAAATAATTGAAAATAAATAAAAATAATTAAAAATAATAAAAATAATTAAAAATTATTATTATTATTAAATATACATTTACCGGATTTTAAAAATATTAAATATTTTTTAAATTTTCAAATATTAATAATAAATGACAGCTCAACTGTTTTTTAAAAGTCTACAAATCTATTAACTTTTCAACTTTTTAATGTCTACAAAACCTATAAAGTAGAATACCACTTTCTATTAACTTCTTAGTTAATAGGTTAATAGATCTATTAGACATCTATTACCTAGAATAGAGGGGCTAGATTAAGTCATTAATTTGGATAAAAGTGGATGTCTGTCATCACAATAACTAGATGATCCAGTTGTATAACTAGATTATCCTAATCCAGTTCTGAAAACTGGATAACCCACATAAACTGGATTTGCAGTAGGAAGAAGAAGACATAAAAATTGACAGTTCAGTTTTCTGGTTCTGATTTATTATGTATTTTTTTTAGCGACTTATTAAAATTGTGTGAAATGAGTGATTTTACAAATTAAACGTTTCTAAAAACAAAAAAGCTAAAATAATTAAAATATTTCGATATTTAAATCGCAAGTAACACGAAAATAATAGCCTTAAGTAATTTGTGGTAACTGTGTGGTTACGAATAAATTCAACGAATCAGCTGATCGCATTAGGGATGATCTACTTTGCAATCTGTCACGTTCAGCTTTATAAATCCGAATTAGAGATAACCCGGATAAGTTTATCTAGATTAATTTTAGGCCTGTCTCTAGTATTAGACTACTTACTTGAACTGATGATGGCATTGAAAGCTTGTAGGCTTCAAAGACCGAGTATATGTATGTACAAGTTAAACGAACTAAATTAATAATTTACGATTTAGGTTCCAGAAAAAATAATACTGAAATAATTGTAATTTAAAAGATTAGACTCCTAAGCATAACATATGTATGTATTTTAAATGAAAATTTCTTTACAATGCAAACGTACTGATGGCTAAAAATTTAAGAGTATCTAATCATTGAAATTATACATATGTATTTTTCGAAAATAACACTTTCGAAAATTTTTTTTTTCACACGATTTTTTCTTAAAATTTGCAAATGTACTTATCTGATTAAAATTTCTATATATTGAAAGAAAAATTGAATTTATAGTTTTTTGATTTGAATTGAGTTTAAAAATTTTTACTTCTTATCCCTCAAACTATCTAATATTTATCACATTTATTCTGATAGCAATTATCTATGCTAAATTTCGGATCATCTTTCTTTCTTTATTTATCTCTGGTGTTTTGAACCTTCATCAAAGTCGAAAAATATGTCTTTTTTGACTTCCTAAATATCATCAATTTTCCACTTTATTCACTAATATTTCTATTTTTATAGTAAATTTTATTTTTTTTCCAGAGATTTGAGAAAAATTCAAACAAAAAGATAATAAATTTGAAAAAGGGAATTAAATTATTTTTACTGAAATTATTTTATAAAAATGAAAGAAATCGAATTCCGTATATGCGAAAGACAGACGTCAAATGAATATGTCAGTTTCAAAATGGAACAATAAAATAAATCTTTCCATGAAATTTTCTTATATCAAATGTTTAGTATATTTTTTATCCTGAAAAAGATTTCATTGTATTATGTATTAGGTACATTTAATTATAATTAAAAAAAAAGGGAAATTTGAAGAATGAAAATTGATAAAAAAGGTGCGTTCATGCTTAAGTCTGAATATGATATAAACGTTCGTTGGGCTTATTTTTGAGTTTATGATAAAAAATAATTTTTTTTTCACAATTCATTTTATTTTAATATCGATAATATAATACTGCAGAGTTATAAAATTAAGTTCCGTGAAAGAATATGCTCTTTAGTATATGGAGAACAAAGAAATTTTGTCATTTTGCAATTTTATATGTAGGTATTCGATTCAACACTTTTCATGTCAATACCAATTGAATTTCATTGAGCTTGATTGGAACAATGTTGAATTTGATTTAAAAAATGTTTGCTTTTGTTTGAAACGATGTTGTTTTTGATTGAAAATTGAACCAATGTTGGATTCCACTGGGAAAAAGTATATACTATCACTAACGTAGGATATTACACTCTATATTTAACGCGGTATAAAGGATATTATTTGAAGCTTTTCTAGTCTTAACAGAATAAAGAAAGTGATTATTTACTTTGTCATTTTCTTTTATTTACTTTTACTAAATGCTACGTATTTCTTCTGGAAATTTTTTCTATTAAATTTCATTTAATTCCACTTTTTATTCTATTTCAAATCGAAAGTTAAATAAAATTTAATGTAAAAATTGTGTACAAATTGAGAGTAGAGAATTTTTTCACTTGAAACCACTTTATTTTCTGACTGTAATGGAAATCAAGAAAAAAATCTCTTCTTTTCAAGTGTGACGACATTTTTTTTTTTCTAAAATTGATTTTTTCATTTTTTTTCTATTTTCGCAATCATAGAACTCCAAAAGAATCAAAAAATAACAATAGATTTCCTTTTGTAAAATTCTAAGAATAATAAAGCTTGTTTGTGTAATTAGTGCCATAATTTCACACAAAATCTTCATATACATATGTAAATAACAACGAGGAAAAGATAAAAAAAAATCATTTATATCAACAATTTATTGTGCTTTATGTATAAATCGAAATACGGTTTATATGCGGCGGTACATAGAAACATACGAATGTATATAAAATGTAAGAAATGTTCCTTATACATATGTAATACACAAATACATTATTCTCACAAACTCATAAAAAGCATTTTATTGTTATATAAGTTAGTTTTTTTTTCGAAATTTTTTTCTTGTCTTTTCAGCACATTTTTTTATTGTCTTTTATTTTTATAAAATTGATTTCTTCCTAAATTTTTTCTTTCAAAATATTAAATTTTCTTCAAACAAAAAATAAATAAATAAAAAAAATGAATGAATAAATAAATAAATAAATATGTGCTAGTTTAATAATGAAGGAAAATTCATAACATGTAGACAACAGAATAAAAAAAAAATAAATAGTAAAAAAGACGAAAACGAAAAAGGAACACTTTTTTATATTCTATACTCGACAACTGGAAAATTCCAGGGGCAATAAGTAAATGCAAACTACATACACATACGAGGTATGTATATAAAAATGAAAATATCAACAAGCAAAAAAAAAAAAGAAATATAACAAATAGAAATTTTTGTCAACAGTAAAATAAAAATGGAGGGCAGATGATAACTCTACATGTATGCATCTATGATGTTAAAAAAAAAATAAACAGAATAAAAAAAAAAAATAAAATATGACGGAAATCGAAAAGTTTTTGATGGTATGTATGTGTCTGTATGTGTAAAAGAGATTTATGTATACGTAGATATGTTTATATGTTTTAGGCGATTTATGTACATTTATATATTTATATATACGAGTAAATGCATGCTGAATTTTTTGATATTATATCGTTGTTAGTACACATATGTGATATCCTTGCTCACCTAGTATAAATGGTCCCTATATACAGCCTATGAATAGTTCTTCTCAGTTACCAAAACTAAAAAAAATATTAATTGTTTAATATTATGCGGGTAGCTGAAAATTTAATATACAAACACTGACACAGATGTACAATTACAAACATGCATCCATATACTCTTATATGAGTCTACATAAATGTATAGACATAATTTTAAACGTAGCAGAACGGACTTCAATATGTTTTTGTACAGTATACATACTAACTTATATGTGTATTATATAAATATATTCTTGTTTTTATATATATGCACATATATTCTTTAATATATAGTAAATAAAATATACAAATATACAAATGTATTTAATATATTATTTATATGAAAGTGTATAGCAAAATTGCTAACTTGTACATGTGATATATTCAACGGTAAATAAATTCTCGGATCATTTAACAGGATTAAGAGGGTTTAATTTGATTTCAAAAATGTTTGAAATGTTTATCTTTCTCTTCGTCAAACTGAAGTAGAATTAAATGTTCAATTGTGCGTTAAATACATGAATTGAATTGAAATCGAAATAAGCTACACATACGAGTACATACACAAAATTTTGTAAAAGCGCATATAATACAAATGTACATCACTGTGGAAAACAAAAAAAAAAACTAAAATAATGAAAAGCAAAGAAGAAAAATGTTTAGTTGAAAAACAAAACTAAAAAATCAACAAAACAAATTTTCATTCTCACATTAAAATTCTAAAAGCTTCAACTATGTAACTTCATTGCTTACATAATTAGAATTAACGTTACGAATACCAATGAATATTATTAATTGAAATAATGACCTTTACTACATGTATGTGGTTCTTTGATGCTTTTTATAAAATATTCAAATACAGTATGACATAAATACTCCTATGCCGAAAACTTATACATACAACTGCCTAATTTATTATTCATCCAAAAACATATTTTTCAAATTAAATATTTTTTTCTTGTATTTAACTCATAAATGAATTCCATTCATAATTATTTTAGAAGACATTATGTGTTCTCAAATAAGAGGTGAACTTTATAATTCACTGACATATTACTCACAATTTTCTAGGTTATTCATTAAATCATTGTGATAGTTATAGTAGTTTCATATGAACTTAAAAAATGATAAGTATCCTTTATATAATAATATCCTCAACACCATTTGATTGTAGTATTATTAATTATTAGTGAGAACAGTGAATATATTTTAAATGAATTCATAATTTCAAAAATAAGAGAGAAGTAGGTAATTTTTTTTTTTGTTCAATACGTTCTAGGGTTCTAGTGGTTCTAGTCAAATAAAAATTATTTTTCTTTGATTTAAGATGAATTAATGAACAAGATTTATAGCAAAAACAAATACGAATATGAAAACAATAAAACAAAAAATTATTTTTTAAAAATTAAAATTTCTTAAAGGATATGAATATTTAAGAATCTTACTTTTTCTAAGTACCCTCAAGATACATAATTTTTCATTTAAATTATAAAATAATATGCAAATTTACAGAACATAAATTAACATAAAAACGCATGAATACACACAATGACAATTTATAATATATATATTTTATAAGCAAATATATAAAACACATATGCGTGTATATGTATGCGTATTCAAATGGTTGAACACATTTTTTTTAAAGAATGTTTTCGGGCTTGATGTTTTCTTCAGAAAAAAAAAATCATACATTGTTTTTTAATTTATTTTTCTTTAATTAACTTTTATTAAAATGCTCAAGGGGAATTTCGAATAATATAAGGAGAATATGAAACACCGTATCAGATTTTCATGATTTTAATTATAATATTATTTGAAATATAATTTTTGTAGAATTTTCTTCCTTTTGGAAGAATTATTATTTTGGATTTTCAAAATGTACACAGATCAATTTTCAATGTACAAGGTAGACGGGGTAGAAGTAAACACGAAATATCACTTTAAATAGTTATACCTTTACGATATGTATGTAGGTACAGAACATGAAAGTAAATGATGAAAATTAGCCTTGACGAGATGTTGAGTACAAATGGTAGAAAAGATTCAATTACTTTGAAACGAACGTATGTATTTCAAGATTTTACATTTATTTGTTTTTGCTTTGGTTGAAGAAGAATGTACATATTTGAGTTTTTATGTTTCGGAATATAGAATCCACAAAATATAAACTGCGAAAATGCTCAAACATAGCAAGCTAGCATTCACGTCAAATGGTTACGGTCAATATATGGTGTTGTGTTGCTGTGTAGAAGATTAAACAGAATTTTTATTTTGAATTTATGATACAAAAAATTTTCTTTAAAAGTATAACAAGTAAATATATTTTTTCGAACACAAATGAAAGTGTAGTACACTAATTTTAAAATAAATTCACAGCAATGAATATTAAAGAGAAAATATATTCAAAAATTTAGTTTTTGTTTGAATTTTTAATTTTTCATAATTTTATGTTATGTTTATGTTTATCATTTAATCGTCTCTAATTCTATTATCGTATTGCAGATGACTGCGACAATTTATGTGTTTACGCAAATTACGCATAAATACAGAAATTCTAATTAAATCAATATTTATTATAATTTATTGGTGTTAGTGTTTTTATTACCTTAATTTCACAATTGAATTCAGTATAATTCCATTGAGAGTAGTGTAACACTATAAATACATTACAAGTATACTCGTAATTTGTAAAATGAAAATAATCTAGGTTTTTTTTTATTTTTTCCATACACATATAAACGCTTGTATAATTTTGAAACACATAAAAATTATAAAATCAAACATTATTTATTATATGTACAAATAATATTTAAATTGAATTTAAATTATAAAATGTTTTACTTTTGATATTTTACAAATTAAATTTTATTTCGTTTTTTTCATTTATTTGAAAAATTTATTGATATAAAATTATTTACATAATATGATAATTTTAATTTTCATTGGGATTGTGTGAATATGTACATAGTATTTACATAACAGAGAAAATAAATAACAGTTATACAAATTATATTTATTTATTTACATAAATAAACACATAACTCACGCATGTATTATACCATTATGCGTGTATGGTGTATAGCATCTATAGCATATAAGTATGTATACTCGTACATAAATTATTCAATCATTACAATGTCGATAAAATTTAACATATTTAATAAGAAATCTATTTGTGTAGAAATTGAAGATTACGGTTCATAATTTCTTCAATATCAAAAAATAAACAAAAATGTAAATTTGAATTAAATTTTTGTTGATTGTTTTTCAACAAATTATTAAAATTTTACGAATACTCTGTAAGTTTAATTGTTTCATTGTAATTTGTAATTCACAATAATTGTTCCAAATAAGAAATTTGTGTAAAATACATGTACATTATTTGTTTACATAGTATATTTTTAGAAAAGAAATTAAAATTGTTTTTTTCTTTCTTGAAATTATCATTTTAACACATTTAAAACCATCGCAGTTTATCTCTTACGATTTTTTAGCTCATATCTACTTTTTATCTTCTGTGTATTAAATATTGAGTACATAGAAAATTTTCTAAAATTTCCGTTCAGATTATTGGACTTTTGATGAATTATTCATTTTACTTGGAATTCTTAGACGATTTTTAGAAGTTTTATAATTTATACAAACATTTTTGTATATACATATACATACATAAGTATATCTATATATAGAATAACTTTACGTAATAAAAACGTAAAATATATGTATAATACTGTATTATAATATGTAATATATACTATAATGTACCAAAAAAATGATAGTCGAATTGAAATGAAGGACGTACTAGTATATAAGAAAATTTTTTGTACGTGCTTAAACTTAATTGTTTGGTTTAGAATGAAAATAGTGTTTTAATTTATACTTTTATTATTATTATTTCTTTTTTTCAGAATTTTTGATTAGTTCAAACAATAATTGCGTTCTATTGTAACTGTAGTTTTTTTTGTTTTCTTTTTTTTTCTTACTTTCAAAGTTTTTGCTCTTTTATGCGCTTACATAAAAGTATATTTTCTCATAATTTTTTTTCATTTTTTTTTAAATATTAATCTACTTTTTTGTTATATTGTATTCCATTAACCTTTCAAGCAGAAGTGAACAGAAATAATAAAAATGAAATGAGCAATAACATAAAAGAAATATTATGTACATACATTCATACATACGTACATAAGAGTGTACCTTGTACATACAATTTTCAAAACTTTTTTACTTCTACTTTTTAGATTTTAGTATGTATGATGTACGTGTATTGTACATATCTACATAAAAATTAGACAGAGAGAATAAGAGAAGAGAAAAAAAAATTTTTTTTTGCAGGTAAAAAAATTAAAGAAAAAGTTTTCAAAATGTTTTTAATTGCAGTTTTTGAACAAAAAAAAAAAATTCAAGTTTTTTGTACATACATAAATATAATTTTTTTTTGTACCAGAAATAACGATAACAATGAGAAAAATAATGGAATATCTTAAAGAGTAATGATTGTTCGAGGACATGTTTGGTACCAGTTTGTGTATGTATAGTCATATGAAAAGTGGTTGGTAGTTAAAGAATTTTCATCATGTCATCAAACTTTTGAGAAATTGCGTAAAATTAAAATTAATTCTAATGTATTACATATTCAGAAATAAATGTATTTATGTATATAGAATTCATTCAGTATGTAATATATGTATATATGTAATGTACCAGCGTAATTAATTTTCATTTCAATTTTTGTAAAATTGCTTAGAAGTAATTGTAAGTTTAAGAATTTTTTTCTTGTCAAAAAATACATATTTTCTTAACAATCATTTTTCACAAAGGTATTTCTGTAATCAAAATGATATATATTCAGGTGAAAAAAGAAAATAACACATAATTTTATCATTTTTCAAAGAGAAAAAAAAAATAAAAAAAAAAACTTATTTTCCCTAATCATAATGTTCCCTAAAATTAAATATTTATATACAAATTAGATCCCTATTTAGGTATTTTCTTTGAAAATTAAAAGAAAAAAAAAGAAGATGATATCTACAAAGTTATGCACAGTATATTTTTGTTTTGACTAAGTATTGGAGAGGAAATTATCGAAACTGATATCAAAGTATACTTATATAAATGTACATGTACACTAGATGCTTGTTTATACATACAAAGTACTTACATGCCGGCATAATATTATGCATGTATGAACGACAACAAGAATGTAATCGGATTTGTAATGTTAGAAGTAATTAATTTTAATGAGAGAAGTTTCCTTTTAATACTTATATACAAATACCCGCCTACAGGTTTATTATACACACATGTACGAGTCGAGTATATATTTTCGTGCAGCATTTTAGAATAATAGTACATTTATGATTGTTTTACTTTAAATTTTCAAGTAAAATTTTATATGAAATAAGAAAACTACCTTAACAGAGTATATATACGAGTATATATAATCTACTTTAGTATCATCAACTTTTAAATATTTCATAGCTACATATATAAATACCTCGAACAGTTTTTTTTTCATACATATGTACATACAAATCCTTTTATAATTTCACATGTGTTTTGATAGAAAATGAAAGAAAATTCCATGAAACGAAATATAATGACGGAAAGATTGTCTACTATTTTGATCATATACCTATACTACACCTTTTTAGGAGTGTTTCAAATTTAAATGTTACATGGATATTACACTGTGATACTTTTTGAAATTTTAAATGGTAATTAGGGTTTACAAGGAAGAAAAAGAAAAAAAAAGTGAATAAAACATTCGTTTGTAATTTCAAAATTCGAAAAGTTGAACCGTGTTGATGATGATTGCTTAAAATGTGAAACGATGAAGTAAAGAGTTTGAGTTGATACGAAAAAATTGAAATGGAAAAAAAGTATCTATTTAATGAGTGAATTTAAACAGTCAATTTGACATAAATTTGGGGATCTGATATTTAAACGAATTTTATATTACCTAAATGTTTATTATTAAATTTTTTTAGCTTTTAGATTAAATATTTCAACAAAATTTTGAAGCATTTTTCTTTTCATATATACACTTAAGTATGTAGAAAGAAATAGAATTGTATACAAAATATTGAGTTGAGATAATATCAATTAAAAATTAAGTGACTAAATATCCAAATAATTTTCTATTTAATTTAGTAAATCATTATATCATGGTATCATCCTTTTAAATTGATTTTATGTGAATACATATACATGTACATATATAGTACGTATTTAAAATATCAGATGATTGTATATGCATGTATACCATTTCAAATAAAAAAAGAAAAATCAATGAAGAAATGTCGTCACTTAAACAAACTTTTCACTACTTAATTTTTCGCAACTAATTTTCACTAACAGCTGTACGTGTATGTGTATAAGATATAATATCTAACGGAGAAATTTAGTTTCGATAATAAATTTTCTGAAATGAATTAAAAACGAAAACGAGACAAAAAAAAAACACTAATACAAGGTTTTCTTTTCATTCTATATCGTATCCTTTTCATTGGAAAATAAATTAAAGATCATTACGACACTTTGACATAAGAAATTTTTTCATTTGTTCATTTAGAAATTCGTGTGCGCTTAGTTTAGAATAATGTACAGACACAGGGTATACAGAAATTAAATTAATTTTTTTTTTTAGTTCGCAATGAAAAAAATTGCAATATAAAAAATTGAGAAAAGGAACAAATTTTTTATTTTTAAAGAAAAAAAAAAAATTTCATAAATTATAAAATATTAACTTTTCTTGGCAAGAATCCAAGACATTATGTATGTACGTATGTAGCACAGTAATGTAATGGTGTAGTGTAGTGTAGTGTAGTGTAGTGTAGTGTAGTATAGTGTAGTATTAGTTGTAGTTTCATCAGTAGTAGTTAGTAGTAGTAGTGATGATAGTTGTATAGTAAAAAAACAAAAACAACATTTTTAATCAAATAACATAAAAAAGTATACATATATTCTAGAAATATGAATGTGTTTTAGTCTTATCCTTTTCGTATATATACATTTTTTTGCACTTTCACATAAAATATACTTATATACGTACATCTGTATAAAATTGTACAAATGTTACGTTACCTGCAGTGTACTCGAAAATACAGTCTGAAGAAAAATGAAAAAGAAAAACATAATACATATAATTCACAATTTTTATATACATATAAATACAACGACCATTTTAAATTTCATGTCAAACTGGAAAGAAAAAAAAATGAAAACAACAAGAAGATAAAGAAAAATGAGAAATGAAATACAGAATAAAGAAAATTAATTAAATTTTGTAATTTCATTACACATAATATACATACACACAAACATTTCGTTTTATTATGTTCGTTTTGGAAATTCAAAGATCCTATTTATACATGTATGTATGGGTACAAACGCAGCTATAAATTCCATGATATCACATTTTCATAATCTAAAATTACTGAATGGAATTATTGTGAAAATCTGTCTAATAAATTTAAAAAGAGTTCTTTTCTATCTTCTTTTGTAATGATTATATATAGTATATTTTTTTGTTTTTAATTTTATTTTGAATATAAAAGTTCTTTTGGTTATCATATATTAACGATATATACGAGTTACTCGTATAATAATAGATGACAATCAAATGATGATTTAAAATTTAAATTGAAATAAAGTTTAAGGTAATTAAAGTTTGGCAATTAGATGCATTCAAAATATATAATACATTTTATATACGATATGTTTATGTGGTACAATAAATCACTGAAAAGAATGTGTACGAGTATATTGTGAATTGAAATGATTAAATATGTTGTCTTTATTTTGTGTACAAAAAGTATATTTCTCATATTCTCGTTTGATTAGTTTCGTTTTGATTTAAAAATAGCCTAAGGTTATCAGAAATTTTGTGATTCATGTATTTGTATGTTATGTGTGTACATATTTATGTACATGAATATTCTGATATGTATATGCAATATGTTTGAAAACTTATTAGAAAAGTTATAGATTGCTGTACAAAGTTTTATGCATACACATAATACATATTTCAAAAGGATCTAAGAAGTGTGTCTGTATTTATTTACATATCATATCATATAATATGTGTTATGATTATTTTCTCGTATGTGATATCTGATATACTATTTTTTGACTTTATTTTGTTTGTTTGTAATAAACTTTCTCATATGATGTTTGTAATATACACCAGGAGTATTTAAAAATTTTTTGATAGTCAGTTACATATAGGAAATTTTTGTGGAAATATGTGCGTATGTGCATATTTTTATTTAAAAAAAATAAAAGGAAAAAGAAAAACGTTTTTTAAAGAGAATAAAATTTGATTAAATCGAGGATATTAAAGTTTTTTTTTTGTATACAAAATATACACGCAGACAATTTCTCATAAGAAGCATCCGGCGTATATATATTTACTAATATATACATATGTGTACGCCAGTAAATGTATTATAATGACAATATAATAAACATCAAATATATCACTTAATTTTAGCATAATTTGTTGTAACAGTCGTGCATAATCCCTGGGAAACCAATAAAATAAAATTTATATAAAATTGTTATTATCCTTTTATACATATAACAGTATACATAATGTATTTTTTACATTTATATTTATATACATTATAACAGAATAACAGTACAAAAATAGAGTGTCGTGTATAATGAAAAATCAATAAAAATAAATTTATTTTTAATACCTATATGCTTTCATCTCAGTCACTTTACTTATAACTACCTGTCTTTTTATTTTATTTTATTTTTACATGCATATACACAGATATATACACATATACATACAAAACCGTGGTATATTTTTTATGAAAAATAAATATGTCGACAAGCATTATATTGTGGTTGGATTAGCATACAGATTTATGTACATAAATTTTTATTATCTGTCTTTTTTCATGTTTAAAGAAGACGCGTGCATACATGAATATTTATATAAATATTCGTATATAAACATATCTGTATATAAACCACTTATATACACTGTAATGATGTAAAAATTATGAACAATAAAGAGCAAACAAAAAAAAATATCCTGAAATGAAAATAATGGAATTTTACTTGATTATAACAATCATTTTTGTCATCATGTTTGTTTTGCATAATTTTTTTTTAATTTAAAATTTTTTTTTATTTAAATTTTTTTGCTTTTAACATAGCGTTTTTTGATTTTACATGTTTACATACATACGAATATGTACATAATATTTTGTTCTCTGTAAACGAAAATTTATTTCATTTTATTTTTCTCTGCACTATGTTACATGAACATTTATGGAGTATATTATGAGTGTGTGTATGTATGATGTACTACATGTGTACTAATACATAAAAGTACATATATTATATAATATATATTAATTACAAGAGTATATATATTCTTGCTTCGTTTTGGAAACATTTTATTATTAATATTAAACACAATATATATATGTGCAATAGAATTGTTTATGTATGCGGAAAAATTGTAGTAACACTCATACCCATATATAAACATAATATTGCATGTAGGGTATATGAAACAAAATTATGATTTATTTTTGGTGTCATATGAATTTTTTTTCGTATGAAAAAGGTGAAGAAAAACCTTAAAATATAATTAAAAAGGACACATATAGCATATAATTAGTATATACCTATACTCATTTTTGGTACGATATGGTATGTTCGTATATTCTTGTAAATAAATATGAGATGAAAATGAAAAAAATAAATATCAAAAATTATATTCAAATTTTCAAAAAAAAAAGAAAATAACAAAAATAATTCAGCTTATCTATATATGAGTACATAAAAACATTCAAAAAATTATAAATTCTGTTCAGTTTCGCGTTTTTTATCGGACAGAAAATTTTTTCAGAAAATGTTACAAAATAATTGATCGATAAAAGGAAAG
This sequence comes from Villa cingulata, assembly GCA_951394055.1. Classification (NCBI taxonomy): domain Eukaryota; kingdom Metazoa; phylum Arthropoda; class Insecta; order Diptera; family Bombyliidae; genus Villa; species Villa cingulata. Next base: position 33,838,523 of record OX596018.1, on the reverse strand, counting down.
GTAATGTTTGCATTACATTTCATACGGCTGTGCACGTAAATTATGAAAAACAGCACAAAAAATTTAGGAAAAATATATAATAGATAGAAAATGTGAAGAACATTTTTTTATGACGATTGGGTAAAAATATTACAGTCCTTGCAGGCCTGCAGTACTTATTTGTTGTGATTTGATTTTAGAAAAGATCAGGCTAACATATACTCGTACATCATCTACTCGTATATTTTACATTATCGCTAGTATATACACAGACAATAATTAGTGTCCATAATTCAAAAGTGATGAATATTTAAATTTAACAGGAAATAAGAGCCTGTATATATATGCAAGTGAATAAATTCTGTTTGCAAGTGACTATGTTTGCATTTTTGAAAATTTCAAATATGGAATTTACAATCTGGAAAGTTATACTCAAAATTACTAGCACCGTTGGCGTAGAATACATGATGAATTTATGAGTATGTATATGTATGTATCTTTTATACAGAATTTTTTGGAACAGCCAAAACCGATGAATCGATATTAATTTGCCGAAAAATTATTTATATATCGGTATGATGATTTTCATTTGGTATAATAATGAGACATCATTACAGCTGTTGTAAACACGACCTATTTATCGAAATTTTTGGTAAAAATGCAAAATTTACAAAAATAATTTGCAAATCATATCACAAAATAATATCATGAATTTTATATATTTTTTTTCTTTTTCTATATTTACTTATTCATTTATAATTTTTTTCTTATTCATAACAATGAATTTTTTGTTGTTATAAAATCAATTCAATGTAAAAAATGAATGAAAAAAAAAATATAAATTTATTCATGAGTTTTTTTATTCATAAAATACTCGTATATTGATAATGGAATAATAATGGCATGTTAACATGGTAAGGCGAAATCACTTCAAGTACCTCTGTACAGTATATGCATACGAGTATATGATTATCTATCTGTACCTATAGAATAATGAATTTATTTTAAATATCTTCGAATTGATAAAGGTAATATTTCCATTATATTGGTGTATGGAACAATAACAATAATGCTTAAATATCGATGAAATGATGTCTGAATTATAACACCTCATATTTTAATATTGATTATGAACTATCTTTTCAATGTATGTGTGTACTGCTTATATGTATTATTTTTTTTCATATTGGAGTCGATAAATTCCTTGTATATAATGGAATTTTCAGATTTTATTGAATATTCTTCATAAGAATTTTATCTTTTGCCTTGCTTTTTAAAAATATCAGAACAATAATTGGAATTTACTTAAAAAAGAAAATCATAATTTTAAAATTCTCGATAAAATGAAAATTGCAAATTTATATCTTTTTGCTCTTTTTACTTTTTATGAGAAAGTATTAAATTTCGATTAAAACGTTCGTAAGAAATGATAGAAATACTTTTCAATGATGCACTATTTAATTCAGAAAACATTTTTTCTTTATAAATATACATAATATATACATACAATATACAATGTATATAGTATATATTAAGTGCACGTGGATACTCAGTCCATTATGGCACCGTAACATAGAATATATATTTCATATAACAAAGAAAGGCAGGCTTGAAGAAAACTGCTGATTTTACTCGTTGACCTCGACTTATTTCTATTGTTTAAATGTTTAAATTACAATACATTCAAACTTTTTTCACTAATCCATAAATTTTAAAAAAAAAATAGATAGACATAAGAGTAATGAAGGATGGAGAAAGAAAAAAAATGAAATCATTTTTTTAGTTGTCATCGGCCATGTTTACAGCCATGTTTATTTTTAATTTTGTTTTTATTGTTTCGTTATGCAGTGTTACCAGTGTTGTTTTAAAATTATTAAAGATGACATGTTTTTGAATTTTCAATAAAAAAGTTGTTTCTTTGTGTTATTAATTCTTATTTATTTATTTAATTATTATTTATTTATTTATTTATCTATCTGTACATGAATTTTTATCAAATTAATTATTTGTACTCCTGCATATATAACAATTGTATTCTTGTGTAAAAACTTAGCTAAAAAGTGTAATGTTCACAAAAATACCATTTGATATCAAGTCCTAAATAAAAAAAAAGTAATTGTATTATACATCTTTGCTATGCACAAGTAATTTTTGTAACATTATCAGTATCATAAATTTAAATAACATGTAACATTATCAGTAACGGTAACTGTAAGTACTATACATTCTGTCAAAAAAGTACCCGGAATTTGCCGATTAAAAAGTCTACACTAATGCTAACGAAAAAAATTTTTTTCTGTAAGTTGGCAGTACTATGACTAATCATGACGCCATTTTTGAGCACGATCTGTCAACTAGTATTTTTACAGCAGTTGGTTATATCAGTCGACTTGAAGTGCTTTCGGCGATTTTTAAAATGAATAAAAATATTGAACAAAGAGTTTGTGTTATATTTTATGTTTCTAACGGAATATCCTGTGCAGAATCATTTAAGATGTTGAAAAAGACTTATGGTGAATAAGTGTTATCTAAAACACGAGTTTACGAGTGGTACAAGACATTTAAAGAGGGCCGTGAAGTGTGTGAAGATTTGCCTCGTCCCGGTCGTCCTTCGACGACATAGACAGATGAAAACATTAATCTTGTAAAGGAAAAAATTATGGAAAATCGTCATTTCAGTTTAAGAGAGATGGCTGTGGTCCTCAACATGTCTCACGAGAGTATTCGCTCCATCGTCGTTAATAATTTGGGCTTGAGACGCGTCGCAGCTCGGCTTGTCCCGAAAGAACTCAATTTTTTTGAAAAAAATCCATCGTAAACAAATGCACCGTCTCACAAAGCGACCATTGTGACTGAGTTTTTGGCGAAGAAAGCAACAACTGTCATCGAACAACCTCCATATTCACCCGATATGTCTCCTGCCGATTTTTTCCTGTTCTCCAAGCTGAAATTACCTCTTCGTGGAAGGCGTTTTGACTCGATTGAGTCCAGCAAACAAAATTCGCTGGAGGAGCTCGAGGACATCCCGGAAAATGCCTACAAAAAATGCTTTGAAGATTGGGTTAAACGATGGAACATGTGTATTGCTTCAGATGGGGCGTACTTTGAAGGCGACAAAATAAATTTTGATGATAATTAAATATTTTGTGATTTATTGACAAATTCCGGGTACTTTTTTGACAGAGTAGTATGCTGAATTAATGCTAGTTATATACATATCTCACTTTTGTTGAATTTGTTTTATAAAAATATATAATTTAAATTTATTCATTTATGTTATTTAAATTTATAAAGTTTATTTATATAGGTATATAAATTATTCATTTATATATACTTATATTTTTAATATAAGTATTCTAATTATTTTTCATATTACTTACACATACAAATCTTAAGGAAATCTAAAAAATCTTTTCTTATGATCATTGTTAACATCTACACTCACTTAAATTTTACAACTTCTTGCACAACACTTCATCTTTAAAAAATTTCAATATTATTAAATATTTCAATTTAAAAAAATTTTAAAAATACTTTAATTTTAATAAAAAAATTTTCTATTCAAAAGTTGTATACAATTTTATACATTAGCGTATAATATAATTTTTTGTACTACGGTAACACCATACAACAATAAATATCAAACGATTAACATTTTTTTGTACATGTTCGTTTCGCTGGATTTATATTTTTGTACATTTTTGTGAGTGAAATTATTTAATGTTTTTATCATATTTAATTTTTTAATCATATAATTAAATAATTATAATATAATTTTTCAACTTTTTTTATAATTATTTCCTTTTTTTTAGTGTATTAATTAAAACATTTTAATGATTGAATAGTACAAATAGTGTTGTTTTGTTGTTTTAGTATACATTTTTGTGGGTGAAATAATATGATGTTTTTATTATATTTAATTTTTAAAAAAACATATAATTAAATAATAATAATGTTTTTCAATGTTTTTTTTGCTCATGCATTAATTTTCGAGACATGACAATATTTCTAAATATTTTTTAACAATTTTTAAAAAATATAATTTTCATGCAACCATTACAATACATTCTCATTTCAATGAAGTGTTAGTGTGTTAGTGAAAATTGGTAAAATTGAATAAAAATGCATTGTACAGATAGGTGATACAAATACATATTCAAAAGTTGACTTCAGCCATATAAAATTTGTATTTGTTTTTTTTTTTAAATGATATAGTGCGATACTGCTCTATCATGTTTTAATTTTCTATGAGAAATTCTTTTGCCTGTTTCCTCTTTAGAGAAAAATTTTTTTTTTATTTTATTTGTTTTATTTTTCTATCTGCAGCTCTTTTCTTTTGATCTCCATTGCGAGCTCGTTTACTATGTGTACCATTATACAATGACCGTAATGCCGATCAGTAAGGGCAAGAGTAGCGCGCTGGCTGAGATTCGAACCTCAAGATCACAAGCCCGACACGCGACACCCAACCATCGATCTATTCAAGCCCCTAGATTCAAAATTGTATTTTACATATACAGTGTGTTTCACTACAGAAAGCCTGCAAAAAATAAAAAACGAATGATTGTTTTGACTAGGTATAAACTTTATTTTAATCAGCTATATAAACTCTAATCCGCGTTATATTCAATAGCTCGCCCAGTCTTCACTCGCTTCAATAACAATGCGGCATCTTTCATCACAACTTTCCACTAATTTCTTGACGTACTCCTCGCTAAAGTTCTTCCAAATTCTTTTTAGCACTCGAATTAAATAATTTGTGGTTTTTATTTTTAACCCCCTCAATTTCTGCTTCCTGTAAGCCCACACATTTTCAATAGGATTACAATCTGGGGATTGTGAAGGACAATCCATAGTATTGATCCCATTTTGAGATTTCCACTGGGTGCAAAGTTGACTCCGTTGTTTGAGGTCATTGTCTTCTTGAAGAATCCAATCTGGATTTCCGTGTCCAAACCAGTTATTTGTTGATCGTAACAACCCATTTTTATATATTTTGGTCATTCGTTTCGCATCCAGTATCCCCGTGAAGCATATCAAATAACTGAACCCCTTTTGACAAAAGGCCCATAAACGTGTGCCTTTGGAGGGTGTTAGTACGTTCTATGTATCGATCACCTTTTTTCGTTCAAGCACATCTCAAAAGATTTGAAACGAGAAAAGAAGCCCCATCCGTGAAGACTACATTACTCCAATCTCGGTTAATATTCTTTCGGGCCCATAGTAACCTTTTTTCCATATGGGAACTTGTCAATAAAGGTTTTTGCATCGTTGACAAGTTTTTTATTTAAAATTCTTGGAGACGTCGGTGAATAGTTGAAGTGGAGATGTTTATACCCTTTTTCGATAATTTTTCATGTGCTTGTCGAATCGATATCGAAGGATTTTCTAAAAATATCTTCTCTATTGTCTTATCGTTGCGCTTTGTTGTCGATTGAGGTCTGTCCTTTTTATGCACGTCATCTACAAAACCAGTCTCCAAGTAACGTTGATTCCATATTCTAATAAAGAATTTTGATTTTTTCAGATACCTAGCTGCTTCTGCTACGGTCATTTTTGGTCCCTTAGTATGGCTAACTAAAAATGCTGCTTCAAACCGCACCTTGTAATATGAACTCATTTCACTTTTAATATTGTAAAAACTAATTAATGCCACTTACAGCAAAAAAATTATACTGCGAATTAGAGATTTGATTGCTCCTTATATAGACAAAAAAATTTATCTGTAACTAAAAGGTTGTAGATAAAATTGAAGGCTTTCTGTAGTAAAAACACTGTATATATGTATGTGCTCATTATTTTGAAGGTGTAAACTGTAAATGCGAATTTCATACAAAATTCAATTTCATGACAATATTAAAATACTGTGGCGTATACTGCATACTCTACAATAGATTTTTTAAAACTTTGAAAATCTAGTTATTCCTTGGATTATCGTATTTAATATTAAAATGAAAATAAATAAATAACTAAGTACTTTTGAAATTGTTTATACCTGCCCCTGCGTACTAGTGTGTTCTTGTTTACATTTACACTTATGTATGTAATTACGCGTATACTTCTACACATAAGATATAATAACATTTCATTTAATTTCTGTTAATAACTATACAGAATTCTTCGTAATGAAATAAAAAATTATAAGAAAATTTCAGTTTTTTCTGGTTTCATTCATTTTATTTTCTTATTGTTTTTTATTTTTATTTTGTGTATTTTCATCGTCTTCATTTTTCAATACAGTCAACAGTCTTATATTTCATAAACGCTAATAAGCATAATATATAGTTATCATAATAAAAACCCTTAGACCTTTTATCAAATTAAAAATAAATTCATTTCAATTTTATGTTTATTATACGCGAATGCTACTTAACTGTACAGACAGTCATATTGGCAGAAATCTTGAAAATCATAAGAATAAGTAAGAAAATAACAGAACTATACGTAAAAATTATTTGGTTTACTCAGATACACGAACAACTTTAAATACGTACCTACGTTTAAATGTATATTTTTCAAGTATTTTTATATACTTATGAAATATGTAAGTATATTTATATGTATAGAACATGATATACAGATTAATAATTATTATAATTGGATTTCGAGTGAAAAATTCTTTTCCCTATTTTCTTATGATAGTGTTATAAATGTACATAAATATGTATACACTGTGTAAAGGATTCACAATTGGATTATGTAAATTAGAATCCTTTAATTTTTCTTCATTTTATTCTGGCTTCCTTTTTGTTACTGTTAATTTGTTTTTATATTTTTAATTTTCATTTTCTGATGATTTTATTTATTTATTTTTTTTTTTTTGTTTATTTTTCGTATTTTATATATGTACTTTCGATAATTACTATACACAATTTTAAACTGAAAATCTCTATAAAATCATCATCATTTTTTGATCGTAATGAAATTGAAAGGAAAATTAAATCCTTTTTGGTTTTTTGTAAATGAAAAAATTTTTTTTCTCATAAAATAAATTATAAAAATTTCTAAAAACTGTAAATGATAACTAACTTATAAGTGTATAAGTAGGTAATGCTTATATTGAATAAAATCAAAATGAACGATAATTAGTGTAAGTACTTAGATATATGTACATTAGGTACATAATATTGCCCATATTATATTGATTGCATAATTTTCATTCAATAAATAAATATAAAATTTTTACAAACATTAGCATTGAAATTTTCATATCCTCGGTATTTTATGTACATATAAGTACTCAACTGGAACTCAATTTTGATAATATATTTCTTCGTTTACACTTACATACTTAAATATCTTTATACATTTACATACACATTTGTTATATTACATTGCATAGTTTATTAGTGCTGTTCCATTGCAAGTATTATATATAGTTATATGTAGTATATCGTACGTGGTATAAGGATATGTGCAATGCATATATGTAACTGATTATATTATAGAATAGTGAAAAATTGTGTCAATTAATTTCATTATATGCATATGCTTTCATATACACATGTGTGTATTATTTTGAAGTGTTCAGAATAAGTATTATAGATTATATAGTATACTGTATGAATACAAAGAGACTAATAATAGCAAATACAAATGAATGAAAAATAAAATGAAATGAAATTATAAGTTGAAAATTGATGTGTAATTAGGTCAAAAATGTACATGCATGCATCATTTGTAAATTACATACTTCTGAATATATGTACATATGTGCTCATATCCTCATAGCTCATATGTATGTACGACTATGTATTTATATTTTACAAAAATTATGAAAATGAATGTAAATATTACAGGAAATATATTGCAAAAATTTTCAATATTCTATAGTGTTTATACTCGTACATATACGAGTTCTACATACGAGTATATTTAATTAAATCTGTATGCACCGGAAAAAGCCTAACTAAAAATATGGCAGTTGTCAATTTTATTTGATTTACTCGTTTTAAATTAATTTTTCATCTGATACGTACATTACACAAAATGAATAAATAAGTGTATATACATATATATATGTATGTGTGTGTGCGAAATTTAAATATAAACAAAATTAAATTATTTTCAAATTTTCCTGTTTTCCAGCAAATATTTAAATTTCTATATGGTTTCCCATTATTTTTCAATTCTAAAAATTTCATCTCAATTCACCTGTAATGCTGCAGAAATAAATGAAATTTGGTAAAAGGATAAAATCAAATTAGCTTGTATACTATATAATATGCATATCAATGATGAAAATATAATGAAATTGTTGTCCAGTTCGTATCGTACAAATTTGTTTATTTTTTTTTGCGTTTTTTTGTGTCCAGATTAAAACCGGAAAACAAATTTTTTAACAAATCGTTCTCGTATAGGGAATTTTTCATGTTTAAATCCTGCCACTATAGAAATATATATTCTGTGCGAAAACAAATTAATCATGTCAAAATGTGTATACATACACGTAAATGCATAGTTATACTGTGTATTGTACGTGTGTAAAAACAAACATGAAATTAAGAAAGCAAAAAACTTAACAAAAAAAAAAAACTATGATAACAACAATAATAATGTGGGAATGCGGAGGATGAATGAAGCTGAAGGAGATAAATATTTATTTAATAGTATCCCGAAAATCTTTGTTATATCGTATTGAACTTTAAACCTGAACAAAATTGAATGAAGAGATGATGACGATGATGTTGATGTGAACTTAAACCTGTTGTCCTTGTACAGAATGTGCAGAGATTTTTTTTCAATACATCCTGTTTTTGTTTATATGTATTTCTAAACCAAATAAAATAGACAAACGATTGATTTTCCTTTGGAAAAAAAATTTTTAATCCCATGTCAACTGAGCACTTTTTTTATTTGTTTGTTTTTGTTTTCGATATTTTTTGGTGTTGGACATACGAAGATAAATTGATGCTAAGAAAAATGTCTGAAGTGATGAATTATCATGGGGATAGCCACAGAGTTATTCTACACAAGAAACGAAAAACAAAGTTAAAAAGTAAATGAGAACAAATATTTTTGTCCTGGTAGTTGAACTTTCAACAAAAAAAAGGAAAACATAAAAATTTTCCAGATATTATGGATTTATTTTCCGGTATACAATATTAGGTAAGATGCGGTATGGTGTATGATATATGATATGCTTGATATTAATTACAAAATTACATTTATCAATTATTTTATTGTGTATTTATATTAAAATGAATTCTTGAATAATTTAGGTTTTGAACATTCAATTTTTTTTCCTATTTTTTTTTGTTATTTTGTAACATGAAAAGGAAAAGGCTCTTTTTGTAGTAAACCGCAATAAACATTTTAAAAAAAGTACATAATTGATAATAAGAGAGAGAGAGAGGCATAAAGGTTTACATGCTCACTAAAAAAATGGATAAAATTTTCATTTTTTTCTATCATAAAAATAAAACTAAAATGATTTAATACCAAAATGTCCTTTAACAATTTTTCATATTAACATTGGAAATTTGTAACAGACGAACATATATAACAACGGATAAGAAAACTGTTTTTTACCAATAGACTATGTATAGGTACATACATATATCCTTTCTCTTTTGTAGTTCGAAACTAATTAATTTTTTTTTTCTGTTGAAAATTTATTTTTCAAATAAAAAAAATGTAATATACACAATATACACAAACTTAAACGTGCTTACACACTGTTCGTATATGTAATATGTATATATGTACATAATACATATGTACAGTGTGTGTATCAATTTCTCATAAGAACTGAACTATAAATTTTCTTTGTAATTGTTAATTGTGTTTTTTAAATTTAATTTTCTTCATTTCTATCCTTAAAACTGTCATTGTCTATATGTAAGAGTATTAAATTCTTTCACTTTTAGTTTTTTAATCACGAGTAAATTTTAATTGAATTTTCCGACATTCTTTTATTTTTTCTCTTTGTTCAATTTTGTTTATGAAAAGCAACTGATTTATGTCGACGAATAACAAATTGTACAGAAGTGCCATTGTGATTTTCTAAAAAAAAAATTTTTTTATTTTATTCGTTTTTCCCCCTTCACACTAATCACTGGCATTGATTGTTTAAAAAATGAAAAACTGAGAAAATAATATCAATTGATGAAAGTATGTTAAAGAAATAATATTAAGTCCTTTAGTATTTCTGTGATTTCTCTGTGTAAATTTTTCAAAGTCATATGAGAATTGATGAGACGTTGAAAGAAATATATTCTAGACTCTATTCATGTAATGATTAGTGTAGTTGTGTAGTTCATTCTTCGTAAAAGTTTTATTAATTAATTTATGTTACTCAATTTTTCTATTTTCATTGCAATGAAGCTATTATTCTATATTTCTAAATGGCGACAGTATGAAAGATTTTTGTAATTTCTGTTAATGTTTGTGTATCTGTCTAATCGTAAGTACATAAATGAATTAAAAAAATAATCTATAGTTTTTCGTGATTTATCTTGATCAGATTGCTATAATATGAATGTGATGATGAAGGAAAAACAAAATAAAAATAAAAAATCTGAGCAAAAAAATCAGATATGTAGACAATTTTAAAGGTCAAGGAAATCATAATTGTGTAAATCGACCATTTATTATACACTTATGTGGAATAGATCTTGATATAAATGTATTTTGAATGAATGAAAAATAAATCTTTAAAAGGGACTACATACAAGCCATATAAGTACATTATATAAAGACGTAAAATAAAGAAAAATTACATGAAGAAAATAAAAAAAACCTCCATATAAATTGCTTTTGGATGGAAATTGTAAAATGATAAAAAGAAAGAAAACGAATTATGATTCTTACCTGTCGTAAAAATGAATCCATCTACAGACAATGATCCCATCGGGACTATACCGTATATAAAAGAAAAGCTAAGAATAGAGAAAAATAAAACAAAACACATACAAAATAAAAAATAGGAGAAAACGAGCATAACAACATTCAAAAAGAAAAGAAAACAAATTGAAAACCACAAAAACAATGTAAACAAATTTATATTATATTAGAGATAAGAAAAAACCACAAGAACACACGGGATAACAAAAATACATACTCGTACACTTACACTCAACACATATAATACATGGTACGATAGTACACACAACGATAGGATTGTTTTGTATTTTTTTTTCTTCATTTTATTCTAAAGGTACATAAATAAGTAGGTAACGTTAGTACATATAGATAGCAACTGACTGACTGGAATTCATGTGTAACATGAGAGGAAGTGTAAAAAATCATATAACAATAAAACACGTAGAAAACATGTTGAATGGTATCTTTCACCTATGTACGAATGCATATGTGGATATATGTAGGTGTGTAATAATTGTACTCGTATGTCCTTCTATATTCAATTCAAAATGAAAATTTAAAGCAGAAAACGTAAAAAGTGTAATAGAAAAAAAAATTAAAATAAAAATATATATAACGGATAATAAAAAAAAAACAAACAAAATGAATAAAATTAGAAAATAAAAAAAAAACACCGAAACCATTGACTATTGGGAAATTCAAATTGTATGAGAATTGCACCTGATGCAATTTTTTTTATTTGTATAGATTGGTTCAATTTACATTTTTTAGTTTGTATTTTGAATGAATTTTCATATTACGTGTAAGCTATATGTATGCATATATACAATGCAATTGTATTTTTGAAAATAATTGTATGAATATGTTTATATATGTACTTATTATGTACATAACGTAGATTGTATGCAAGTGTATAATGTATAATTCTACATTATACAAATGAATGGGAAAGCTGCCATTTATTTGGTGTGTTGAATTTTGAATTTGAAAATTGAATTGAACCGAATTAAATTGAGAATTGTATGTTTTTAATAAAATGCATTTATTTAAATACAACTAGTCGTACATGTGTACACGATATACTTTTACGTGGTTCACATGTAAATCGGACACACTCACACACACATCAATTTAACTACAAAAAAAAATATATTTATATGCGAACATACAAGAAGCATACAAAATAATTTTGCATATACATATTTGTATGCGAATTCGATATTTTATTTGTATTCGTTTCGTTACGTGTTGTTGTTATTTTTGTGGTTTTAAACAATTTTACACTACTGCCCTATTGCCTAATAGGATTTTGAAAACAAAACAAATGAAAGTGTACTCTTTATTATTATAGTATTTTTTTTTTATTATTATTTTCAATTTTTTTTTTTAATTTTTTTTCCATTATTCGAACATGATACATGCATAGGTATTATTGGTATTATGTACGTATGTGCTGGCATGTATGCAGAGAAGTAGAGGATTATGTGTGTAATCAAACATTTCATTTTGAAATTTTTTAATTACAAAAATTTTTAACATTCATACACGAGAATGCAGGGAAGGTATACCTCTGTATAAAAATATAAGTATCTATGTATGAATACATGTGAATTTACATATGCACTTCCAAATATGTACTTGTATGCATTATAAATGAAAATATATATAAAAGGCGGTACACGTTAATTTTAACCACTATATAATTATTTTGAATTAAAGTATTACTGCGGTATTACATTATTATTCATTTTTACAGAAGATTTAAGTACCACACAAGCATATAAAGTTAATTAGATATACTTATATATACGTACATACATAGTGAAATTCATTAGTTTTCAATTAATTTAAATACGATTAAATTATGTAATGAAAATTGCTTACTTTCAGCATTCAAATTACTTAATTCTTGAAAATGCATAAATATTTGTATTTACTTTGAATTGTCATTACAATAATATTTAATTAATTAAAAATACATACATACAAAATACATCGGCTTAAAGGTACTTCATGAATTATTGTATGCGTTACGCTGAAATTCTAAATGACTATGAAAAATTTGCATCTACATATACGGATAGTTACGAATACTTTGAAGAGTTTGGAATCACTGCAATATGTTTAAGCATATTACGAAACATACATCAGTACTTTACAGATCTGCCAATATAATACTGAATAAATGTGTTTTGAATATTTACGTCAGAAAATGAAAATAAACCGATATTGTTTAATGCAATTTAATGCAAATGCAGTGGAAATTTAATTCCAGTTAGTAGCGAAGCGATAAGTAATGTTTTCTTAATTTTGAAGTACATAAAACTATGTAGTACTGTAGTAGGTAGTAGTATTTAGTTGTAGTTAACATAGAATTTTAATTTGTTTTGGATAACTTAAAGTTATTGAATGTCTTTTGTACTTACATATACTCGTACGTACCTATTTTTAATTCGATAATAATAATATTGACATTATAGTGAATAAATAGTCGTTTATGATATTAAAAATTCTATTTGACCTGTTTTATAATATAATAATAGAGATTATCGTAAGTGAATTAAATTTAATCCATTTATTTTAATTTATATAGTAAATAATTTGATAAATAAGAGAAATGTACAATAATTAAAAGACCAAAATGTGATTTACAACAGAAATATAATGAAACGATGAAATAATGAAAATAATAATACAATATGAAATTAATAATAATGTTATAACCTCAAACATGAAATTTTGCGCTTTATTGAGCAAATTTTTTTTTTATTTTATTTTGTATATAAAAGGATTTAATTAATATTATTGATAATTTATTCAAAATAATTGTTAATCAAAAATAAAAAAAAAATTCTAGTGGTTTTATTGATCATAACCATCATAACCTTAAATAGATCCAAAATATAATTGAACTCCAAAACTAAGTTAATTTTTATCATTTTCTTTATCAATAATTTATTGTTTGAAGAGAACAATATTTTCGAAATTTAATTAAAATACATTTGAATGTTATTGAAATGCAATTTCAGAAAGTCATAGTAAATTCACAAAATTACAATAAATTATTTGTTTTACGCAAGAAATGAAAAAGTTAAATATTCAAAATTGAAAAAAAACCAGTTGGAAAAATTTCCAACCAATGTGGAAATAAAGCCGATTTTGTTAAAAATTTTCAATTGGCTTTATTTCCATTTGAAAACAGAAATAATGTCGATCGGCTTTATTACTACAATTTGAAAAGAAAAGCGAAAATTTGTTAAAAATTATGGCCGTTTTCACTTTTGCATGGTTTTATGTGTTTGGTTGCGAGCAACCAATTAATTTCGACAAAAATCCACTTGCGGATGTGGAAATACTTGCATATTTGAACATAATCCGACATCAAACACAAAGAAAAAACAATTCAATTTAAGTAAACACAAAATGACAGCTGATGACACTGGCAGCACAAAGAGTGTATCTTATTCTTATTCAGAAAAGCAATCAACTTGAAATACTTGCATAGGTTGCGTTAATTTTAAAACAAGTTTTATTAAATGAACACATGACGTTTGCATGGTTGAAAAAGTGAACATATGACTTTTACACGGTTGCTAAACTGAACACACTGTAAATGCAAGTTTTTATGAAACCATGCAAAAGTAAAAACGGCTTATATTATACATATTTGCATTTGTAGTAAGCAAATCTGACAGTGTTTGTATTAAGCATTTCTAGAAGGCAAATTTCATAATGTGTGTATGTAGCATTTTCCGCATAGAAATGTTTTTTTCTCATTCAAAAAATTCAAAAAATTGAAATAATAAATTTCGACATAATTTCTGAATCATTTCTACATTATTACCAATTCAACATTTAAAATAAAATGAAGTGACATAATTTCTCTTGCATATTCGGCTTTATTTCCACTTTGGAAATTTGATAAAGCCGAAATTTTAAAAATTTGTGATTGAGCTTTATTTCCAGTTTGGAAGGGTGACAAAGTCAAAGTGGCTTTATTTCATTCGGCATTTCGAAATCGATGATTCAAATTTAATATTTTAAAAATTCTTATTTATATCTTGAAATCAGAATAATGAATTATGATTGAATTGAATATTTCTTTCAATCTTACACATCATTTATACAGAATGGAGCGATATACATATGTACTTGCATATACTATATGCATTTATGATTTATGTAGCTTTATACACCCACTTACTACATAAATTCGCTCCGACATTTTTGATTTTATTTTCTTGAATTCCTAAAGAGAAGTTTAAATGTTTTTTCTAAGCTTTTTGTTTTAGCGAAATGCTTTGATTTTAGAATTACATTTTTCTCATTTCAAATTACATACAAAACGTAATATAAAAGTCATGTAAAAATGTATTGCATACATTCGAACATTTTTTTTGTTGGTAATTTAAAAACAAAAAATAATATTTAAAAAAAACTGTCCAACTATTTACATACTTATGTACATACATATTTTTTCGCGCTAACTTTGTATATTTTTATAACTATGATTTTTCTACCAGAATGAAAAAAAAATACTTTATCTTGCTTTTATACAATGTTGGTGACTATGTAGGTACTTTCGTGACTTCTTTTGTGATTCAATTTGCATTCTACAAATTATAAAATTATAATAAAATGAAAAAAATGCGCTATGTACTGTGATGAGAAAAAATATTTTCTCTGTTTTATTTTTCTTCTAATTTCATTTTCATCATTGTAATTGCAAAATGAATTTACTTTTGATAGAATGACCTAATGAAAGGCTATTATGCGAAGAAAAAATAATTAAAACTTACAATTGCTGGCAGAGAAAAAAAAAACAGAAAGAAAATAAAAGCAAAAAAAAAATCATTGAAACTGAAACGAAAAATGCAAATGAGTGCAAAAGCATACAAAAAAAAAAAAAAATAAGAAAAATAATAAAAAAACAAAAACCTTTCTTTCTTATGCAAAAATCTTCAAATAAGTTTTATATTACTCATATATAGGAGTATTTGTAACAAATGGATTCCTATTGTAAATAATAACAGAGAAGAAAAAAGATTTTGATAAGGCGCAAAAAAAGAAACAGAAAAAAAACAAAAGTATTTAAAGTTTTCTGTACTATTTCCGTAATAATAAAACTAGGAAACTGTGCGAAATGCATTTTCTTCTTTTGTACAATGCACACATATATACATACATACTTTACGTTATGCATGGTTGTTATACATACAAATGTACATATGTAAATGTATTCGTATATATGGTTTTTCATTTTTTTTCTATATTCTGTACTCATTTTTTTTACCTCCTTGAATCCTTGTTTTCATTTCGTTGGAATGGTTTCGGTTCTTTTTTTGTATTCAGGTAAAAAATATGCATGCAAAACATGCAAAAATGAAATGAAATGAAAAAAAGAAATATCCAACACAAAAAAGTTGTTAGGAAACAAGCAAATCAAGAAAAAAAAAATGAAAGAAAATAAAAATAAAAAAAAATTAGAAGAAAAAAAATAATAATAAATGAGAAAAAAATCTCTTAAAAAACTGTACTATAAGTAAGTAAATGCATTAAAATTAGAAGTAAATGGCTTTTAAATGTATTTTGTCGTATATCCAGTGTAATGGTGAAATGTTACAAAAACTGTTTTTGCCCCGAGCAAGGAAAAATATGTACCAAAAACAAGAGAAACAAAAAAAAAAATAAATAAATAAAGGAAACGAGGTAAGGAGGAAGTCTTTAAGTTATTGTCTTTGCATTTTTCCACTTTTGTTGTTCATCTTCTAAATTATTTGAGATATACATACAACATTATGTGTACGACATACGATGTGTGTGTTAGTATACATGTGTTGGAATTCAGAATTTAGATAGATACCTTGCTATCATTCTACAATTTAGATTAACTAAACTTAACAGAAAATTGGATAGATACATATGAATGTAAATTAGTACTCTGAAAAGAAAATGAGTAAAAAGTAAGAGACAGTGCGGATTTTATCTAATTTTTTAACTTATTTTCAATTAAAATTGCATCATCGTATATTTTCATTCTCGTCTACATACAGTACTACGTGGTACTACATAACATTTTACAGTAAACCAAAAAAAATCTGTGCATATTTTCAAATTATCTTAGAATTTTTAAAAATTACTACACCGTATCACATATATGTAAATCTACAGTTATGTGACTACAGTTATTCAAACACATGTGTGTGCATATGTATAGATAATATATTTTGTTCAGGACTTGTTTGCGTTATGAGACATTATACATTACACAGATAAATATACATATACTCCCATTCCCAGTCCCATAGATAGTATATAATCATTCGTTCACATTTGCTTGTCTAATTTCGTATGCATATTTGATGATGTATGCACACATACGGTATGGAAAATTAAAATTTGCATTTATAATTTTTCTCTTCCTTATACACGTATATATGCAGCTGGAATAGATCTTTCGGTTTTGAGTTTTTCCTGTTTCGAGTTCTGGAATACATTTTTCCTTCCGTTTCGTTTTTTTTTGTTCGTAATTTATGCAAATTTTAGTTTTTCAAGAAATTATTTATTCTGGGATTTATGCTCATATATGTATACATACATTTGTTTATTATAGAAGCGTAAATATATATATATGTATATGGATATGTTGTATTTTTGTAGCAAATACCAAGTTTTTTTTTGGTTTTTTTTTAGTTTTTTTTTTACATTAATTTTAATAAAGAATTAAAATCTGTTCAGAAATTTAATCGTAAAACAAAAAGTTTCTCATTCATTAGAATGTAAATTAAAATGTTGCATTAGTTTTTAAAAATGTTAACTTTGCATCATGTTTCTTTCAATTTTTATTGCTACCGCTCGCTACTGCTATTGTTGTTGTTTATTGTAGTTTTTTTTGTTAATTTTTATTCAAAAACATTCGAAATTTTATGTTGTAGGGTTGTAGTAAAATTAAATGTAAGAAAAAATTTTATTTTGCTTTCTTTTGTCTTCATAATTTGAGGTTATTTTTCTTTTTTTCGAACAATTATGTGTACTTTTAATTTGAACAAAAAATGTTACGGATAATAGGTGGGTGCATTCGTTTGGTAGTATACAGGTACATTTTACATAGGTATACCATAATGGCATTCATCTTTGGTAATTTATTTTTTTTTTTTTTTTTTTTTTTTGAAATCGAAGTACAACACATACAGAACCAAATTATAAATTCTCTTTATTTTCTTTGTTTCGCTTTTTTTTTTTAACAAAACAAAAAAAAATTTTATTTTGGTTGTTATTTCTGCTTAACTATGGAGTTTTTTTTTCTTTTTATTTCAATCAGGTGAAAATTTTCAAGCGATATTTGAATGATTGAGCAAAAATAAAAATGAATTGTACGTAAGTATATAAATGTATATTGCTATATTGAGCACAAATTGTTAACACAAAAATAGGAAGAAACGAATATTTTCATTTTTATTTTTACCTATATACATACAAGCACGTTTACGAGTACAACACTATATTTTCAACCATTATGCAATCATTATTTCATCTTAATATATCGATTATAATGTATACATGCATACGAGTGTATAAACACAGTGTTAGCCAAAATGTAATGGACGGATTATTGAGTGTTATAATTTTCAAATTAAATATATAATACCTTATATACTCGTACAGCTTTTAAAAATGAATCATTTTGTTTTCATTTTACATAGTATTTTTTTGTTGTCGAAATAGCAGAGGAACTCATACTCTTATGGGTACTCTTTTTTTTATGATTTTTTTACTTTAACATTTTTGAATATATTTTAACAACAATATTGTGCGAACGATAATTTAGTCTTTTGTTTACGATCTGCACTGTACTATTTATAAGTGAATGGTTGAAAAGTCTTTGAATTTTTACACTACACTTGCTTGGTTAATGATTCGTTATTCTCTTTGTGAATTGGAGTGCATATATCGATATGAACTTATATTGCTTTTAAATTCGTTTATAAATTGTTATAATCCTCCATTTATAACCATGAATACGACTACGAGTGAAAAGTGAGTATATTATGTGTACTATTTATATGAATATGTTCATGCACTCATGTGTATACCTAAATCCTAGACATATGTATACTTGTACATACATAAGCACATATAGTGTAGATGTAGATATAAAAGAATCAAAAGAAAATTATTGATAATTTTTCTTTCTTCATTCACTATCCAGTCATTTTTAAAAATAATTTGCACACCCATACAATAATACAACACCATGTATACAATTTTATGATGAAGTCGATAAAAAAAATTTTTTTACATACGTAGGTATATGCTCTTACATATACCTACATACCACATATACTACCTATACATTTACACATTTATAGAATAAATCCAGAATAAAAAAAAAGGAAAATATGTACTTATTCTTTTGTACAAAATATGTATGTAGATATTTTATTTTGATGCCTATATAGTGATTGTATTCTAGATCGAGTATCTATGTATATTATTATGTATCTATATTGCTATGGTATTTGGTATAATGTAGGTACTTGAATATACAGTATATGCACTAGGACAGGATTATACACTATACACGAGTATAGATATCATCTTTGTATTATTCGTAACATGTGTATTCATGACCACATTTTCATTTTATTGTCATTTCGAATTGTAATCAAAATGACGCATCTAAGTATGTACCTATCTAGTATATACACCATATAATTGTTTTCGTATGTATGTATTTGTATATACGTATATTATATATAGATACAAAATTATAATTAAATTTAAACATGTAATTTTCAATTAAATTTAATTGTATGACATTACATTAGAAACCAATAATTATTCGAGTGAACTTATGCATACAGATACATGCATATTATTTTGTACATTAAATACTACATTACGTATTATATATACATATATAAACTTACATACATATGAGTATATCATATGCGTAAATTCTTTGTGTTAATTTGAAAATTGAATAAATTTCAAAGATACTATTAGCTTTATGTATCTGGTTAAATATACATTACATACTTGTATTATACCTATGTTAGTACATATATATATATCTACATATTTAATGTAATCGATTTTATTTATGGTGTTTCATCGATTTAAGCAATTTCTCTTTATTTTCTTTGAATATCAAGTAGATATATAGTACATACATACACATAGACATTATACAAATATATACGACCATGTATCTGCTATAGATACACACAATGTATATATTATACATGCACAAAAATATGTATATTATAGATAATGTACGAGTATAATGTAATGTAATAATATAATTTACATAATTACATACACTCTAAATCTAAATTGATTTGATACTAAACACTCATATGTACATATGATATATCAAATATTTTTCTTTTAGTTTACACTTAAAATTTGTAAAATTTAATTTATTTTATTGAATTCTATATATATAGAATTAATTGACAGAGAAATAAAATTAAATCATACTCACATATGCCATTTATGTAATTATTTTTGGAATTTTTTATTCTAAATATTTTCTTTTCAATAATTTTCCATTTATCTCATGCTATTAAACTTGAATAACGAAGAATTGAACAAAACCAACAAAATAAACAAATACGAAATAAATAAAATAAAATTAAAAAAGAATCTAAATATATTTTTCTTTGAATAACATATATTTGTATACACATTATCAAATATATTTTCATTAGAAGAATATATTTTATCTTGAAGATCCTTTTATTATTATATACACATTGTATGTGTTTTCTTTTTTTTTTCAGAATAATATGTATCTACATATGTACGTATATGCGAGTTACATTCTACAGATAATATTTGAGCTGGAATGATAATCAGGAATATCCATATCCACATACACATGCATATAAATTGTTGGTTTGAATTATAGAAAATATTTTTTTCTTTTCTTTTTTTGTGGGATGGAGAAAAAAAAATAAAATAAAAATGAAATATTATTACAAGAAAATATGATTAAGAAAATAAAGATTTTTTTTATTCATGGCACAAAAGGATTATATACTTTCTACATACAATACTTACAAAATATGTAATATGAAAAAAAAAAAAAATCTAAATTAGATAAAATATCCTTTTGTAATATTTTTCTTTTATAAAATAAAGAAAAAAATTAATCTGTTTTCAAAAAAAATATATTTTTTATATTTGTAAAGAAAAACAAATCCTTTTTACGAGTATTTCAATTTTTTTAATTTAAAGAGTTGACCTATAAGAACATAATGAAGTCTTATGGAAACTTTTTGTAAGTTTCATATCACTTCACATGTACTAATTGTCATTTTTAATTGAATTCATGATGATAAAAATATAATAATGATAGTTGTAGAGTTAGGTGGCTTAGTGTCAGAATTCAGTGCAGTGCGCTTGACTATCGATCACAAAATCTTGAGTTTGAATTTTGGTGATAATTAAGATGTAAGAAAAGTAATTTTCCTGAGTTATTTCCAACTTTTACTATCCTCAAAGTTCATTTAGTTGGGAATGATTATTAGCTTACTAAGAAAAAGAGCTTAGAAGTATATTGATTCCAGTCTTATACATTTGAGTCAACATGTAACTATTGAATTCTTCTAAAAGAAAATATCAGATTCATGTAGCCCCCATCATGTAATAAAATTTATTTTCTTTTACCAAAAACTCTGTCTATAAATCAGTTTAGTAAAGATCTGGGCTCTTAGGAGCTGTTGTATTTGTATACCAAAGATGATGATCATAATAATGGTATAGTACAAAACTTTCAGAATTATTAAAGATCTAAAATTCATTGAAATAGTTTTACTATTTGAACAGTTTGAAAATTATGATTCATATAGTTACCAAGTTACCTATGTGAACACCTACATATGTATGTTACCATTAATTAAATTTCCATCAAAATGATATTCTGAACTTTTCTTTGATCTGTAATTACACATTGATAACTATAAGAAATCGAGACTGTAGAATATACACATATTACATACATACGAATATATGTATAATATTTAGATACATTTTTTTTAGATAATTTTCATTTTCTATACATAGATGTAGTCATTATGTACTTGTACATAGTACATATAATTTATGAAGGTGTATTTACATATAATACAGATGCTGATTTCCAAATTTTATACCTAACTCATATCTCATATCATCAGAAAGTCTTAATTTTATTTCATGTTTGAACAAACATTAATTACAATATCATTACTTAATAATGACAACAACAAAAAAATGATAGATGAATAAAATTCTTAGATCCTGTTTGAATGTTTATAATTAAATCGAAAATACATTTTCATAGATACAAACTATTTACTTTATAAAGACTAAGACTATGTACTATTCTTGGTCTTAATACTTATATATTGTATTTTATTATGAAAACCATTTATCAAAATGCAAATAGTATTACACCGTATACCGTATCACATTTTCACATATGAATGGATGTAGGTATTTCCAATTTTTGTATCTCTTACTCTATTCATTGGTCGTTTCTAACTATAATCTATAATATAATTTCATACATACGAGAACATATTCGCATACACATTACATTACATACTGTATGTTTGTACGTATATGTCATGTTTTCCAATCGATAAAATATCCAAAAATCGAAAGGTATACAAGAGAATATACGAGTATGAATGTATGAAAAATGTATTCAGATATACGCATATATACACTCGTTCGTATACCATGCAGAATTTTTAGTATTAAAGGTTTCCAAATAATTAATTAATCAAATAAATTAGTTTGCCATACACACACATTTTATATATAGTTATAGTATCGCATACAGTATTCCGTATTTTATATCTAAATATGAAATCTATATCTACATATAATAATATGTATGTTATATGTTATATATCTGTATATTAGTTTTAAACAAAAATAATAATGTTGATTAATTTTCTTGCAATCACTGACTATAAATGATGAAATTATCCTTATGTTACATTAATATAACATAACTATATACTACATGATATAAGTATATATATACATATATGTACATAGGTAGAATCTTGAATTTGTATAGTATATAGTTAAGTTATATAGAAGACGGTAAGATTTTGATCGAAAATAAAACGTTTGATTTATATTTAAATGAAAATAAATTGATAAGCTCAGTAGGATCGAATTCTGTCAATCAATATTCTTCGATACACCATTTGTATTGTATACTGCATGTATGTATGAATTCTTATACAGATATTTATGAAATTGTATGTACTCAATCGTTATTTCTTCATGTTTTTTTTTTGCTTGCTCTGTATTCGATTTTGTTTATACTTATTGTGTATGAATTTTTTTTTCTTTCTGGAAAATGTGTGAATTATTAGATGCAATTACTTTTCAGATTTTACCTTACGAAGAACACTGACTCCATGTTGTAAATGAATACATTACATGTTATGTAGGGGATGATTACAGAAAAATTTTCGAACAATAACAACTAATTAATGATTACGAGTTATGTATATGAATGTATATCCCCCATCCTCATCTCAAATGAATCATCAAATAAATAAAGATAATATAAACTATGTTTCTATTCTGAATACATTAAATAAAACTAATCAAAACACTAAGAATATATGATATCCTAAATACACTATAGATAAGTAATTAAGAATAATCAATGATAATAACAAAATATGAAAAACAATAATGATAAGAACTAAATATATGAAATATAATGATAAGAATAGAATATAAGAAAAACAACTTGTTTATTGAATACTATATATACTAGACTTATAAAAGAAGACAGTTAGTTAGTAAAAAGTAAAGTGTAGAGTAAATCAGCAAAAACTAAGAATAGTGTCAGTGGAGCAGCGAGTTTCAGTTGATATATTAAGATCTAATTGTAATGATTTTGTAATTTAAAAGTTGTTTCTAAATAAATAAAATTATACTTGAAAAAATAAACTAAAAAGTTTATTTCATTTTATTTTTTTTAATATAATACAATAAGTATTATTTATTTGGCGCAGTCGGTAGGATATCCTTCTATCGAAGAGGTATCCAGTGATCGAATCAATAATAGTATTCTATCTTTTTTTGCATCCAATAACTAAATTAGTGAACCTGTAACGTAGTTAACAAAAGTGTTAATATAGAAACGAAAGTTCCAAAGTTAATGGACAAAAATAAAAGAAATAGTTTAATAGATAAATCTAGAGGACTAGTGATCGAAAACTTTAATATGGAACAAAATCAAAATCAGCAATTGGCAGAACAATTGGTACAAGCCACAAATAAACTGAACCAATTAAATGCAGTGATTCAAGCATATCAACAGAGAGAAACGTCTGCAGAATACAGGGAAAAAGTATTAAGAGAAGTTAGATATATGACCACCTTTACAGGACAAGGAGAGACAACGATCAACTCCTTCATAAGCAGTGTCGAATACTACCTGTCAACAGCCACCGACAACGAACTTAGAAAATGCATGACCAGAACTATATTTTATGAGAAGATTCAAGGTGAAGCCAAGAATATTGTCATCAATCTACCACGTCCAGATGATTGGGAAAGCATCAAAGAAACTCTTAAAATAAGATATCGTCCAGATACGGAGCCAACGGAGATATACAGAAGGATAACCAATTTAAAGGTTAACACAGTAAGTGAATTAGTTTTAGAAATACAAAACATAAAATATAAAACAGACGAATTAATTGTATACTACAAAGGTAGTAATTATATAGATCTTAGTAATGTTAATAGTATTCTTATTAATACAGTTAAAGAAATGACTCAGGGTATATTGCTAGATAAAATTTATGAAGAAAATAATTTAGATCAAATTATTAAAATAATGAGAAATAGAAGGTATGAAGATTCTTGTATAAGACCTGAATTTAAAAAATATAAAAATCAATCAAATAAAGATTTAAAAAAATATACACAAAACTTTAATGATTCAAATAAACAAAAATTTGTACAAAATTTTAATGATTCAAATAAACAAAAATTGGTACAAAATTCTAATGATTCAAACAGACAAAAATTTATACCAAGACAAATTGACAGACATAACTATAATAACAATTTTCGACGAAACCAAAGCTCTGAACAATCTAGACGACAATTCCAAAATACTAGAAATTCGGGCCAATATCGTTACCAACAAAATAACTATAGACCAAATACAGAACCGATGGAAGTTGATAATATTCAGAATATTGAACAATCTAACAATGTAGAGTTTTTTATGAACTAGCCTCGGAGGAATTACCAATGATTGAAATAACAGTAAATGAAAGAAAATTTTTAGCTCTCATAGACACAGGCTCTACTTTAAGTTTAATAGATAATAAAGTTTTAGGTTTTAAGACGATAAAAATTAAACCCATATATTTTTCAACTATAAACAATAAAGATTCTATAGAATATGAAGTACACACCCCTGCTCCGAAAGAATTGAAAGCATTACCTGGAGCCTTGATCCGATGGAAACAAAAAAGTTTACCAAACAGAAAATATCAGTTCATAATCGGAAACGATTTATTAAGAAAACTTAACACTATAATTAATTTAGAAGAAGGTGTAATTATCTTAAACAATGAAAAAATTAAACTTCTAAATAACCCTTATTTATCAAATCAAATTTATAGTTTAGAACCGATTAAAGGTGATATTTTGAATCAATTACAATTAGAACACTTAAATGTAGAAGAATATAATGAAGTTAGGAAATTGGTTAAAAATTTTAATAAACTATTCTTTAGAGAAGGAGATATACTAACATGCACTACAGAAGTAGAGCATGAAATAGTCACTATCACCGATCAGCAAATAAACGCGAAGTTATATAGATATCCACCCCAACACGAGGAAGAAGTTAAGAAACAAATTATTGAAATGGAAGAACAAGGAATAATTAGAAAAAGTAATTCCAAATATTCCAGCCCACTGATAGTTATCCCTAAAAAGAAGGATAATTCAAATAAAAACAAATTTCGTATTGTAATAGACTATAGGAAATTGAATGAAATTACAGTCGATGATAAATTTCCTTTACCTAATATAGATTCTATATTAGATAAATTAGGTAAAGCACAATACTTTACAACGCTAGATTTGGCTAAAGGTTACCACCAAATAACTATTAAAGAAGAAGATAAAAAGAAAACTGCATTTGTTACACCATTTGGTTTATACGAATATAACAGAATGCCTTTCGGTCTGAAGAACGCTCCAGCAACGTTCCAAAGACTAATGAACGATATTTTGAGGGAATATATCAATAAAACATGTGTAGTATATCTTGATGATATATTAATATTCAGTACAAGCCTCAAAGAACATGTTAAAGCAATTTCTGACATCTTCAAAGTATTAGAAACAAAAAAATTGAAAATACAAATCGACAAATGCAATTTTATGAAAAAAGAGACCGAATTCTTAGGTCATATCCTAACCAATAACGGACTAAAACCCAATCCAGAAAAAATCAAAATTATCCAAAAATTAGAAATACCCAAAACACCAAAACAAATAAAAAGTTTTTTAGGTTTAACCGGGTACTATAGGAAATTTGTTAAGGACTACGCGAAGGTAGCCCAACCTATTACTAAATATTTAAAAAAGGAAGCAAAAATAAATACAAACGATCCTAATTATATTGAGGCGTTCGAAAAATTAAAATCTTTAATTACTAGTCATCCGATACTCAGATATCCGGATTTTGAAAAACCATTCACGTTGACTACAGATGCATCAAACTATGCAATTGGTGCAGTTTTGTCACAGAATGGACACCCAATATGTTTTGCTTCAAGAACTTTAAATAATCATGAAAAAAATTATTCTGCTACAGATAAAGAGTTCTTAGCTATTATGTGGTCAGTTAATTATTTCAGGCCATATCTATATGGTAAAAAATTTAAAATTTTTACGGATCACCAACCAATTAAATATTTACACGCAAAGTATAGAGGAAAAGACATGTCTCCTAGACATCAGAGATGGTTGTTAAAACTTGGAGAATATCAATTCGAAATTGAATATTTAAAAGGGAAAGAGAATAAAGTGGCAGATTTTTTAAGTAGAATTGAAGATATTAGTGAAAACAAACAAAGTGAAAAAGAAGAGATTGAAAAGAATTTACCTAACATAGAAACGTTTTCAGTGAATATAGAAGAAAACGAAGAATCAGAAATAGAAGGATTATTTAATATCGAAGAAAATAAGGAAAATACAACTTTAGCAACAATACATTCGGTTGATGAAGAAATTTTAGACCATATACCTATTAAAGAGGAAATTGTTAACAAATATAGAACTCAAATTATTCTTACTAATAATAAAATACAAGATATAGAAATTATTACAAATAGAAGAATTATTTATATCACTATTTATGATTTGAATAATCTAGAAGATATATTTAGAAGATTCATTAAGAAAGGTAAAATAGGAATATATTCGGAACTGTCTGATAATCAGTATAACATAGTTCAACAAAAACTAATACAATTATACTCTAATGATAAACAAATTAAATTTGTGAAATGCTCTTATAGAGCTCAAGAAGTAAAAACGGAGGTAGAAGCAGTAAAACAAATTTCGTTCTATCATGTCAGAGAAAGTTTACATTCGGGAATTCAGGAAACCTATAATCAAATTAAGAATAAAATATATTATCCAAAACTATTAGAATTGATTCAAATCGTCATTAATCAGTGTGAAATATGTCAAAGAGTCAAGTATGATCGAAATCCGATCAAGCCAAAATTCCAACTAAGTGAAACACCTACTAATATTAACCAAATTATTCATATCGATACTTATGTTATCATGAAATGCAGCTTTTTGACTGTTATAGATAAATTCTCAAAATTTGGTGTAGCATATTATTTAAATGATAGAAATCACTGTACTATTATAGAACAATTAGAGGAGCACTTTAGTAAGATAGGTAAACCAATGAAAATTGTAGCCGACAATGAATTCAACTCGATACAAATAAAAGAATTCTTACAAGAAGAAAATATTATCTTACATTTAACAAAACCCAACAGTCATACCGGCAATTCGGATATTGAAAGATTCCATAACACCATTGCTGAGAAATTC
This sequence comes from Villa cingulata, assembly GCA_951394055.1. Classification (NCBI taxonomy): domain Eukaryota; kingdom Metazoa; phylum Arthropoda; class Insecta; order Diptera; family Bombyliidae; genus Villa; species Villa cingulata. The sequence continues at coordinate 33,810,593 of OX596018.1, read as the reverse complement.
AGAATTATCAAATTAACAAATAAGAATTTAGTAGTTAAAAGAATAATTCAGCAAGCTATAAGAAATTATAATAACAGATTTCATTCCACAATTAAAAGCACTCCTAATGAGGTACAAAATCATAAAGTAGATTTTACTAAAATATTAGAAAATCTAAAAACTGTTAAAGAAAATAATTTGAATAGATTTAATAAAACAAAAGAAGAATATGAAGAAAAACGATCTCAAGGTTTCATTAAAAATTACAAAGCAGTAAGACATAAATATGAGCCAAAATACAAAATGTCTAAATTAAGAAATGTTCATTTGACAAACATAAAAAAGCCTTTAAAATTTTCAGATTTGGACAACAATTTTGACATTCCTCCTATTGGTTGTCCCAGTAATTAGTAGAATTAGAACATCTTTAATTTTTGCCATAAAGATTCCAAAAAAGTTTTCTAAGATTCAGTTAAAAACAATTGTACCAATTCCAAATAAAAAAAAAAAGAAATAGATTATCCACATGAAAAAATATTCAATTTTAATAATAAAACATATAAGTATGAAAAATTTAAGACTATTTATGAATTAAGAAAAAGTAAACATTGTATTTTAACAAAAAATTGTAAACTTATTAAAAATAATATAACAGAAATTATTACTTTAGATGATGAAACAATTGTAATTAAAAATGCCATAGAATTAACAATAAATCATAATTGTGATGACAGACAAATAAAATTATCAGGAAATTTATTAATTCATTATAATAATTGTAGTTTACAAATTTTACAACAAGAATTTTCAAATATATTAGAATATGTATATGATAGATACTATTATCCAAATACACAATTAGACACAAATTTTACAAATAAAATTTCATTTGAAGATTTAAAAATCCATTATGAAAATAACATAAAAGAAATACAAGAAATCAAATTCCATAAGAAAATTTTAATAAATTCAAATATAGGAATAATAATTGTAATTATAATCATTGTAACAATATTAATAGTAAACAGAATTCAGGAGAATTCAAAATCTAAGGAGAGGGAAGTTATGTATATGAATGTATATCCCCCATCCTCATCTCAAATGAATCATCAAATAAATAAAGATAATATAAACTATGTTTCTATTCTGAATACATTAAATAAAACTAATCAAAACACTAAGAATATATGATATCCTAAATACACTATAGATAAGTAATTAAGAATAATCAATGATAATAACAAAATATGAAAAACAATAATGATAAGAACTAAATATATGAAATATAATGATAAGAATAGAATATAAGAAAAACAACTTGTTTATTGAATACTATATATACTAGACTTATAAAAGAAGACAGTTAGTTAGTAAAAAGTAAAGTGTAGAGTAAATCAGCAAAAACTAAGAATAGTGTCAGTGGAGCAGCGAGTTTCAGTTGATATATTAAGATCTAATTGTAATGATTTTGTAATTTAAAAGTTGTTTCTAAATAAATAAAATTATACTTGAAAAAATAAACTAAAAAGTTTATTTCATTTTATTTTTTTTAATATAATACAATAAGTATTATTTATTTTACGTTAAGTATGAGTTAGACGTAATATATTCAAGTATGGATACAACATGTAATTGTACATTATGTATATAAGATAAATAAGTATACAAGAAAATTTGTAATAGTTATAAATGTTGTGTGCGGGTGTTGTTTTGCATTATGTATACACACAAAAATATTTAATGCTTCTGATAAAGAATTTGTATGAAGAAAATAATAAATTATCGGTCATTTGTCATATAATTTTCCTAAAATAATTTGTGTAGAAGTTAGTAGGAGAGGATATGGGATTATATATATGTATATATGTACATATATATGTATTTATGTATATAGATAACACAACAAAGTAATAAAACAATAATTACACATAAATTGATTTGTTCAATTAAATTATCATCAATTTTACATTAAAAAATATTAAAGCATCTTAAATTTGAATTTGAGTAAGAATTTAGATAATTTTATGTATCAAGTATATACTAAGAAGAAATAATTCTTTTTAATTTAATAAATCTTAAAAGACACACATATTTAATATGTACTCGTACATATATTATGGAAAACTTTTCTATTTCGAGTTATACATATAATTATAAATATACGTACATCCTTGTATATGAACATAATTTACGTGAAACAAAATAGATTCATATTTATGGGCGAAAGCGTAAAATTTTTGGCATATTATATAACCTTTCTATATCTACATAAAAATACATATATGTAGGTATTTCTTTTCTAGATATTTTTTTCATATAGTTTTTCATTATTATGAGAAGAAGTTTTAATTTTTATTTTTTTTATCGTTTTTATTCTGAAATGGAAAGAAACATAACGAAACTTTTAGTGCATGTAAAGAAAACTATACTTTTGTTATGGATAATGAATTTATATAATAGGAAAAGTTATACGGTATACCCGTTATTGTATTATGATTTGTAGTGTCTATATACGCTGTATACATATTTATATGTAGGTATAAAAAATGAATGAAAATCAGTGAAAAATTTGAAAATGAAATTTTTCGACTAGAAACTGAAAATAATATAATTCAAAGAATATAGAAGGTGAATTTATTTTTTTTTGAGAAAAATATAAATTTATAATGAATAAAAAAAAGTTATATGAGCTAAAAAGCTTTGAAAAGTATTTTTCTTTTTTTTTTTTGAAATTTGTAAAAATGAAATTTGGTTTCATTTTGTTGCTGAGGAAAAAGAATATTTTTACAGTTTGTACATTTATAAATACAACATAAATTTGTAATATTTATTTAAAATGTCTCTGAGTATATTTATAGTCAAAATCTGAATTAACGTTTTTTTTTTTTGCAAGGTTATTATCATACTGAATGTATATAGAGAGATACATAATATTGATTGCTGCGGATATTAACTGAAGGACACTTATCTAATAAAATATAATTTATTGTTCATTTAAAAATAATTCACTCAACACAATTACAAAAAAAAAAGATTCTTTCTTCTAATCTACTTTCGATTCATGTATACATATGTATGTATATGTCATCATAATATATGTATGCACATATGTTTACCAGACAACAACACAAAATAATAAAATTATATTATTATACTCGTTCGTAGACTTATCCTGGAGCATTCCAATGTTATTATTTATCTATTCAAAAGTTATTTCACGTTTTTCATTAAATATAAATTTTTTTATAAGAGTAATGGAATGTATATATGTGTATGTATGTAAATAAGAATGTGTATAAATAGTAGACAAATAGAGAGCAAAAGATCAATTCATGGGACATCTGTATAAAAACATTTCAGTCATAGCCTTTGTAAACTGTCTCTTCACGTATATTTTATGTACATACATACACAAGTACATATTTATGTTTATATGAATGTATAAGGATAAGCCAATAAATTTTCTTATGTTTTGTTTTTTCATTTCTTAAAGGTCATTGAAATTTATAATGATTTAAAAATATTTTTTGTTTTACAATTATTCAAGATTTTATACAATAAGGACGATTTGATGTGATAAGATGAAATTTGAGAAATTTTATACAATACAAAAAAAAAAAGGAATAAGTTAAAAAATACTTATCTCCTTATTGTATAAATTGAATTTAGATGCTGAGATAAGAAGGATGCTATTTATATGTTTGTTTCAAAGTAATTAAAGTTATATTAAAATAAAAACTTCAAATCCTTCTTTTTCATATATATTTTTTTTTAATAGCAGACTGCTTTGGATTATTGACTCAAAAGTTTTAAAACGATTTTATAGGTGTTTTCTAAATTATATTTATTTACGAAAAAAATATATATATATTTTCTTTAAGGACAGAAAATTTGTAAAAAACTTAACATTCTTAACTTTTTATCTATCTACACTTATAAATTCAAATGATCAGTATATTTTTACGTAATCGTATATACTATATTAGAGTTTTCATAAATTCGTTGTCCTTTAATTTATAAAGACAAATCTGATGTACATAATAGACGAATTAGCAAAGGTTACAATAAATGAAATAAAAAATTTAATTGAAAATGCTTTTCTAGTTAGAAAATCTTTTCTGGTCTCTTCGAGCGTAACGTAAAATTCAATTTCTTCATTTTTGATTTTTTTTCTTTAACGACATGATTAGTTTATAAACCGTAAAATCTTAATTATAACGAACTGTATTGTGTACATAAAATTTTAGATTTTTTCATAATACTCCTACATATTTATTCATTATTACTGTTATTACACCGTCTCTATATTTTTTTACTCACATACATATATGATATAAATATATGCATAATACGATTCAAAGTAGATTTGTAGAGTGTCGAACAATTATATAATTTAAATTACATAACCATAACACTCCAACAAATATTACACGAAATAACGGATAACAATCAAACTCTTGACACTTAATGAATAAATTCTCATCAGAAAAGCACTAGATTCCTTTTAAATATCTTACAATGTGACTTTTAATTTGACAGCTAATTTTAGATAAACATTCATTTGGTATATCGTATAGATACTTGGAAATACATTTACATATGAATATACACATACATAAACATATTCTTGAACATATTTTTATTGTTAAAAATAAAAGTGCAATAATATAATAGTAGAATGGAAAATGAGAAACAAAAACAGGAGAACAAAAATAAAAAAAAAATAAATAAATAAAAATTTTCAAAATATCAATAAAAAAAATATACCATGATGTATGCTATATTAGTATTGGATGCGTCTCGACTAAATTTAGAATATAGTCTAGGAGGTGAATTACATATTTTTGTGATACAGAAAAAACTGCGCATAGTCAAATGATGCAAAGCCATTTTGATACAATTACGATGATGTTTTATACATTCATGTGTACATATAAAAAAGTTTTTTATTTTTTATTTTTTATTATTAATTTTATGTAGAAAATGTTATCCTTCTCATATGATGAATTATAAAATTGGAGAAATATTGGGGATATCTTTACTGCTACACAGTGTATTGTAATATGTGCTACTATTTATATTTTATACTGTTTTCACTGTAAATATTATTGCGAAATTTCTGAAAAGCTTAATATATTTTTTATATGATATGAATACGTTCGAAAATCACAAAAGGATTCAGTCATCGAGAAAGTATAGTTCGGTATAGAAGCAAATCTAGTAAAATTTATTGTGTAATATAAAAAAAAACTTTGTGCATACGGTTCTGATAGTGTATTTCATATGCAGAAAAAATAAATTTTTATAAAACTAATAAAAAAGGATTTTTCTTTTTAATCATTTTTATTTATTTCAATAATCAATTATCAAAAGAATAAGTAAATAATTTAGTTTTATCTCTTATTATTTTTGTAATAAATAAGTTTGTGATAGTATTATTCTCATTGAAAAATTCTTTAGAAAGTTCGAAGTTTTGTGAATGTAATACGCAATAATAACAAAAAATGATAAAAAATAATAAAAACCTAGATAGTTGAGAAAAAAAACAGTTTCTAAAAATTTAACATATTGATTTTGATAAAAAAAACTTGTTCGATATTAATATGAAATTTTTGAATAAAATGATATAGTGCAGTGGATTACGTAAAATGTAAAATACACAGATACGTAATGCTCACATTAATTTTATCCTGTGAAAAAGTTTATGTCGTGAAATAAATGTTTGAAAAATAAAAATCTAAAAGAATATGAATGAATTGAAATGAAAATATCAGACATACAAGTGTGCATATTTAAAAAAAAAATTATATTAAAATAGATAATAATAAAACCTTTATGTTGTTGTTATAAACGATAAACTTGCTGTGGATATGAAAAATTTTGCATAAATTCGATATTGAAATTTATTAAAATTATTTTATTAAAATTTTCAAACAAAATACAATTGAAAGATCAGTGAAAAAAGGCGACAAAAAAAAAACAACAAAGTAACAATATATTTTGGATATACAAAATACAACAAAAATTTCAGCTATACATAGTGTTTATGATCTTATAAATTTACAAAAACAGAAAATAATTAAGGTCTAATAAAGTGGTAAGTTAAGTTAAGGATTCATATTACGTATAACTTATTTCAATATGATAAGAGTCTAGTATTCTCTATGGTATCCTTTTTATGATACAATTTGTTCAATAGGATGATGACAATAACATTATTGAACAATAGAAAAAATTTGTTTTTAAAACGTTTTTAAAGAATCACATCATCAATTATGTAGATGTACGTTCTTTTAAAGCAAAAAAAAAAAAAATATATATATAAAAAAACTATACATAAAGTGAATCGTTTGCTTTTGAAATAATCATTCAACAAAAGGTTAATGGGTGTAACGTTATTCTCTGCCATTATTTTCTTTTTACATTTGAAAAGCGATAAAAATCGTTGCTGAATACATGCAATTCATTCAAATTAATTTTTTTTTTTTAATTTTTCTAAGGATATATATAGGATATCCATGTACATATCTATACAATTATTTATATATAATCATGATTATATCACAGTTTTTTTTTCAGTTTTATAATTGCACCATATTTTGCTTTTTTCGTAATTATCCCGTTTAACATTCATCGAACCGTGTCATTTTGAACTTAATTCGTAGCTTAAAGTACGTACTAACATAACCTATATGAAAAATATGAATATATTCAAAGAATTCTGTCTTCGTTCATTGAATTACTTTTCTCTATTATTTTATATTTTTCATTTTCTTTTTTGTCCTTGTGCAGATAAATGTTTAAACGTTTTATTCTCAATGTTATGTTGATGATATCATCATTATGCAATATCTTAAACATATACATATGTGTACATTGACACATGAGTGTATATGATTCATTTTTAGGAAAACTAAATCGATATAAACAATTTCAAATACCACTTATGCATATCAAACAAATAAAACTATTGGAAAGGAAAACAATAACAAATAACTGAAATTTATATGAAATTTTCTCCAAACATTTTGTTTTTCACACTAGATAGCTATTTTATTATTTGTAAGACTGAAAATTTCGAAATAAAATTTGTTGAGGTTAAGAGATTCGAAAGGATCATTATAAAAAATAACGAATAATATAAATTATGTTAATAGCTTGAATTGGTATGAATCAAAGTATGTAGGTAAAAATATAATATTTTTTTTTTATTTTATTTTTCAATAAATTTTAAGAGTTTATATCTCAGGAAAGTATAATAAATTGGTTCTTCCGTCCTTGATGTTATATGACAACCTTGTATGTAAAAGGTCTAGGTCTTTCAAAAGTTAAGTGGATATTTCGGAGATACCAACTTATTTATTATACCTATCAATTACGTTTGTATCAAATAAATAAATAAATAAATACATCCCAATCTGAAATTATAAAGTTCAAGAACATGTTAATAATGAAATCAGATTCTATGATAAATTTTTCTTGAACCTGTATTTGTGAGTAATTTAATGAGGGAAAAATAAATAAAATGGAAAGAGATAAAGTTTCGGTTTTTTATCGTTTCAGTTACGGCTCGTGTACATGAATTATTAATTTTGAATGTATACATATAGAATTCCTGAAGCTGAAGGTTATATCTAAACGATATTGATTCTGTATACATACTAGATTTTTTTTTTCATACTGTATGGAATTGTATAGCAAGGAAAACAAAACTTTATGAATTCGATCTTACTAGACTTAGTTTTAGATTTTTACTTTTATTTTATAACATTCTGTAACCATTTACCTATCTATATATTGTTGAGCATTCCGAATAACCTTGTACGTACGTTCAAATACCATGTATGTACTCGTATTTATTCTGTGTTATGATAAATAATATTTATCTAAATAAATTGAAACAAATCGTAATAATTGAGATAACAAACTTTAATCTAACGTTATTAAAAAACCACAACCATAAACTTATTTTTATCATATCGAATTATATATTTTATATGTACTAAGTATTAAAATTAAGGTAAAAACTTTGACCTTGACATGAAAATATCAAAATTCATCATCTCCTCTTTTTTTTATTTTGTTTTTTAATGAGAGGAATTTATTTGGTTGCGTATATACTATAAGTATAGCAAATTTTCAAGGTTTCTCTAGAGATTAGAAAATAATATCGTTACCAAACAGGCAGACATCGATATTTCATATTTGTTTGTATCTCTATAAGATATTATTAATATTGTACTACTGCAGGATTAAATAGATAATGGTTTTGATTATTTTTTGTTTTTGCCAAGTCTTGGCAACATAAATTAAAACAATTTTTTTCTCATATTTTTTGTACTTAAATGCTTGGTATTTTTAAATTATATTCTTTTATTTTTTATATAAATACGTATACATACATGTTTGTGTATGTACATGCAATGACAGCAAAAACAAAAATATGAAAAATAAAAATCTAAAAAATATGAGATAAAATGTAATATGAGAATAAAATTTAATTTTAATTTTAAAATAATTTCGTATAGTCAAAGAGCTATTCAAAAACAGAAACAAAAATATGTATACATAGAAGTAATAATAATCATAATAAATTGTATAGTGGCTTTTAGAAAATGCTTTAACTAGACGTAAAAACATATACATACACAACAGTACATAAGAAAAAATTTATTTTTTTTTTGTTCTAATACATGAAAAAATAGGAAAGTATATAGAGAAAAACGTATTACGAAAGAATGTTACATAAGAGTCATTAACACAACACAACAAAAGGTGTATTGAATGTAAGCATATATAAGTAAATATGTACTAATGTACGTGAGTATATGTACGATAAATGAGTACATAAAAAATATACGTGGATATGAATATCACATGGATGCTTGTGTACTGAACACATTCCGGACATATTTTTATTATATATACGATGGCTAGCAAAGCAATTATTATCATCTGCTCACGTATTTTTTCAGTATAATATTTTCAAAGAACATTTTTATGACAAAAAGCTAAATATGAAAAATGTAAAAAATACGAGAAAAAATTTTTTTTTATAAAAATAAAATAAGGAAATAAAGTGGAAAATTGAGAAAATAAAATAGAAACTAAACAATTATAAACATATAACACATGCATGTGGGTGTATATATGCATAGTTATAGTCTAGAGTGTAAAAAATAAATTTTAATGTATTAAAACTTCCTTACACATTTAATAATGTACAGGTACTAGGTACATACTTATGTATGTACAGTACCTATATAATGTACATATGCTCGCATACATTACGTATACCTAAATGTATTATATACTCTTACATTTTTATATTCACAATATTCAGAATATTTAGTTCTTGTATTTTTTCTGTTTTTTTTTTTTTTCATATTTAAAAATAAATTAAAATTGCTTGAAGCATTTAACACTCAGACAATGGCACTTTTGTCGAATTATCCAGACAAAATTATACCGAAAGGTGAATTTTTATTATAAAATAAATAATTAAAATGTCATACGATATAAGATGAGAATGATATGTATTTTTAATTATTGTATACTTTCTGTAGGATATGTTTTTTTTATTGATGTTGTTGTATTGTTTGTGTTGTTTATTGTTGTTGCTGTTTTTTTTTGTTTTAATGAAAATTATTGTTAAATAGTTAAAATCAATACGAAATAAGAAAGAAAAAAAATTAAAGATGAAATATAAATTAAGAAATTTTTATTAAAACAGAGGTTAATATTTGAATTGATTTAAATTCGAAAATTTTTTAATTAAAACATCAATCATTCGATTTAAATTTACTATTTATTCTGGTTGTCATTTCGAATTGACATTACAATTTTGAAAATACTCGTGAATCAATCTGTTTGGATTTGAGAGAGATTTACATTTTTGAATAAAATATTTTGATTTATTCAGTATTATTTTTTTCTATTTTTTTGTTTTTTTTTTGTTGTTTGATAAATTGAAACTAAACGTTCTACTGAACCACCGTTACATAATACACATCACATTTGGATATTTGTACTTAAGGGGATAAATCTTATTGATTTAAGAAACAAAAATACAAATTAATGACAACTACTCAATACTTGATTTTCGAATTTTTTATATTTTTTATTTTAATGTTGGATATATTTTCATCTAACATTCAAATGGTATATATAAAAATTTAAATGTCGGCAATTATTTTTCGCTATTGGTATTCGTATTCTTCCAAAAATTTAATTTATTTTCTTTTCTTATTTGATTCAAAATTAAATAAAAAAAATTCATGTATAATTAATTTTATTTTTTTATAGTTGAAAATTCAATGTCGAAATAAAAAATTCCACAAATTTCTTAAACATTAATTCATAAACATCATTTATTAATTGTATTCATACAATGATGAGTATAAACACAAATATCTGTTTTGAAATAACAAATTTATAAGAATCTGTGTACATATATAGAAGTATAATACGTGTACTATAACTGTATCCATAGAATGCATATATTATATACATATATATATGATAATATATTCTTTATGAAAACAATGTATAATATTTCATCAGAAAATATATATATATATATCTGTATATCTATATATATATATATATGTATATTTATATCTATTTATATATATATTTATTATATATAATGTGTATTTGCACTAAAATAAAATTACACATTTCATTCATGTGTGTATTACATATAATAACAGCATAAAGAATATTACGTATAATAAATTCAGTCAAAAATATGTATAAACACATAGTACAAGTATGATGTGTATATATGACATACATTCTAACATAATTATAGTATCAGAACTTAACTGGATTATATATTATATATATTATATAAAGAATTGAATTCATTCAAAACATTCATGCATTTTCATTTTTATAAATTACATATCTACTTAGGTACATCGTAGTTTTACATTTATATACATATATTTACATTTATAATATTTTCGTATGCATATGTAATTTCATATTTCAAAGATATACCCAAGTATAAAGACAAAACTCTAGTGTGTAGAGTATACATATAATGTGTTGAAGGATATATTATAGCATAACTTCATTTTCTTCTTCTATTTATGAATAACTTTATACCAACGCATATAAATGTATTTATGTAGGAAAGTAGAAAAAGAAAACTCCTTGAATCATGTTAAGTGGTTGTAGTTTTGTAAGAAGTTGAATAAAGTCCGTTTTATTTTTCTTTGTTTATTTCATATTTTCAATTTCTTTTATTTTTTTCATACAAGCATAAATATTTTACATATATGGTAATTTTTTATATAAATACATATATGTAAGTGTATACAAACTACATGCATATTTACGTATGCTACGTATACATATAATAGATAAATAAATTAATTCAAACATAAATATTCATTTCATATGCACATATACTCGTATATATAAGAGTGCATATATTTGTATGTGAACACATGAATTATTTTGAGAAAATTATAATGATAAGAAAAGCTTTTATGTAATCAGTAAGTTTTACACTTCTGTAAAAATCCAAATTTTCATGCATACATGGATGCAATGTTATTTTCATTTTGTATATTGCATTATAAATATCTATATGTATGTATATGTGTTTGTGTTGTATAATTTCAAAAATGATGAAAAAAAAATCCTCGAAAAGGAAGTATATGTATACAATTCAACATAAAGTATGTTACTAAATATGTATATGTATATTGTTTCATGCATACATATAATTTTATGAATCCCCAAATATGTACATTATAATATGCATACACGTGATGTGTATGAGAGAGTACATATTCTATATGTGAACTTCTTCTATTATACGGCAATGCCACATTATTCTTTACATTTTACACATTCTTTTATCTTTTTCTGAATGGGATATGTTGGATGCATTTTATGCATTTATGTATACTGTAATGTATTCAGTACATACTGTGTATCATATAATATAATAAATATATGTATGATTATTATTATAAAGGATGGTTTTATAATATTGATAAGATTACTCAATTTTGAAAAGCATTTGATCATATCAATATTAATTAAATTTGTTGAAAATCATTATGAAATTGAAACTAAAGTTAATTACATAATAGTACCATACTCATAAAATACTGGAACATCGAACATGGTATATAATAATGTAGTTATGTAGTGATCTGATAGCAGAGATAATATTATGACATAGAATGTATATTAATTAAGATATTTCAATTTTTAAAGGTCAATTAAAAAGTTAACATGAACAATTTTATATAAACATTACATACATATATATTGAAATTAATTAAAGAATGAAGAAAAGTCAATAAATTTCTTGATTATCCAGAGAATATCAGAGGATAATTATTCAAAAATATCTACATATGCATGTACATGTACATGTACATATGCACGTATAACGTATGTATACATAAAAAATGGAACATCTTATGCAATTTATATATATAATAATCATAATAAAATGCAAGGTATTAAATTATCATTTAATTTTCTTTTCTATGTTTTCTACTTTTTTGTTGTATATATTTTTCTTTTATTTTTTTTTTTATTTTTGTTTTCATTTTTCTTTTACATGAAAGTATATATGTATAATTTACTTTCGTTACATATTAGATAAGATAATAAATTTTCAAATTACATTTTCTTGACACGAATATTATTATCATTTCTTTTAAATTTTCCTGTTATCTTGGAGTATAAATAAAAAAAAAAACACGCAGAAAAACAGATAAAAAACAAGAAAATTAAGAAGAGAAGAAGAAAATATAAATAAAAACTAGGAACATTGGTAGTAGATAGTAGTTAGTTAATATTACTATAAAATTGACTATGACTATGATGACAGCGACAACGAAGACGACGTCGACGACGATGATGCGATGATGACGATGATGATAATGATGATGAGTATTCTTGAGTTGTTTTTGTTTTTGATAATCTAAGGTAATTTAGGTCAGCCTTTTTCATTTTGTTTGTCGATTATGTAAATAACAGTACATAAAATAATATAAAAATAATATACGAATAATATAAAAATGATGAAAAAAATATTTTTTGGAATAAAATATTTTTCTTTCTTTCTACACTGTTTCTCTTTTTATGGTTTAAGTTTTTCATGGGTGTACTTTTTATTTTAATTGAGTATCTCGTAGAAAAGAAATGCTTCCTTTCGTGCCTCTTCCACAATATCACAGAATTATTACAATAATTTTAGTTTTGTTGTTATTGCCTCATGGTTTTTCTTATATAGCACATATCTATAATTATGAGGTGGTTATAGCGTATAGTAGATATTTGAATATAATTTAGTTTGTGGAATGAGAATATTTTGTTTTTGTTTTCATTCATTTCGTCACGATATTGGTGTAAAGGTACTTTTTATAATTTCTTATGTATTGCTACTAAGCTTTCTTCTTCCCCATAGATCCACAGAATTAATCAAGTCTTGGTATGAATTTAGGAAGTTTTATTGTAAGAAATTCTTGGGTAACACATTGACATTATGACGGAAATTTTTAATCTGAAGCAAACAAAAATAAAATGTATGTAAGTGAGAAATTAAAGAGCTATGTCTCTTATGTGTCGTAATATTAAAGAAGAAATTGGAATAGGAGGTGTACTTTTAGTAATTGCGGTCCTCTCATTTATGTTGTTGTTGTTTAATAATGTGCAAATGAAAATTTTAGTTGTAAATATGAAATGTTTTGGAATTTTTCTCACATGAAAACATTCAAAAAAGAAAAGCAAATAAAAAAAAGAAATTTAATAGTGAGGCATTTTAATTATTCACATCAAAGAATTTCTTATTTCATAATTTAATTCCGAATAACGTTTCATTTTGATTGCCTCTTTCATTTACAGACAGAATTGCTCAAGTTTTTCCAAGGGAGTTTTAATTACGGTTTATGTAATCATGAAAATCCAGAAACAAAATAAATTTCAAATTATCACAACACAAACGTAAACGTAATTTTATACTTAATTGCAAAATAGATGAAAATTTTGAATACGGGAAATGTCTGGCAGAATGTTTTTAAATAAGACGTTTGTTATATTTTTGTTATCGCCCCTAATAATTGGCGACACAACGACGTTAAATTATCATACACAATCGAATGTTGATGACGATGCTTTAACAGACTCCACATTGAGTTTTGGTATAAAATCGTTTACGGTTGAAATAACAAAACCGACGACGAAACCATTAAATGTATCACAGCCAGAATCGACTAATGAAGCTAATAATGATAGTGTCGCCAATTTGAATTCGTACGAAACATCTTCCGTTCATCCTAATACGAATTTTTTGTCAACGACCTCATTTCATCAACAGCCGCATGACGATGAACAGCAAGGACATACGATAGAACCAGATTTTTCATTATCGACAGATACAAATCCAGATTTCGTAACAACATTAACGACTCATGCATCACTTCCGATATCAGAGTCAATATCCACGACGCTAATATCGAAAGCAATAAATAACTATGAAAATTTTGAAATTATTCAAAGTGGGACACAAACACAAGTAGGAACTGAATCGGAACAAGAACAGGAGAGCACAGATGAACGACCACCAGAATTTTCATCGATTCCCTCCAGCATTACATCAACGACGAACCCTTCGAATTCATCTGAATTCATGACTACCCACGAGCCCATGATTAACGACATTCATGTTGAAAAAAAGTTAGAAAACGGATTGTATCGGATTAAATTAGCAGAGATTATTACAGACGAATTTAATAATGGGATTGGGATAAATGGAGATGATATTAGCCCACTAAATTCTCGTTCGCATGGCGGCGGTCGTAATATTGAACAGCAGATGAAAATTGGTGGTAATGGTGGTATTGGAAAAATAAATATTATTGACTTATACCCATCGAAACTGGAGGATTTTGGACCGATTATAAAGGATTCAAACGAAAAAATGATTCGTGACAAGCAAGTTTTTCTAAACGACGACAAAAATACATTATCGAATTCATTGAATGATTTTTTTGAAGCGGATAAAAATATACCGACATCGAAAATTGAATTAACCGATGGGAATGAAAATAGTCAAATGGGAAAAGAAAAGTCGGAAGAAATTACTGATTTGACAGGAAAGTTACAAGAGCAGGATGGTGTCATAACAGAAATCGAAAGGAAATTTAGATTAGATGATTTGAAGCCAGCATCACCATTACCAGAGAAACAAACTCATCAAAGGCCTCTGTCAGTAAATCAAAAAATTGAATTTATCGATCGACGGGTGAAAAAAAGTTTCGACTTTCCACAAAATCAGTACGGACGATTTAGTCGTGTAGATTTTGCAAATACAAAATTCAGTTCGGAACCAATGAAAAAGGATGAGAAAGATGCTCATAATCGTCAGAGTGACAAACCAGAATTTTCAACTACAAAATTTTATAACAGCAAGGAACTGTATAACGAGATGCTGCATCGTAAGATAAATTCAGAAATAACATTGAAAAGATTAACAACAGCTCCCCCGTTTTATGCATCACTTCCCTCTGGAGATGTACAGCTGAATTCCGAAGGTAAAAAAATATATTAATATTTCTTACTGAATATTTCATTTATTAACCATGAAAAATAGTCCTGAAAATACATATATTCCTATTTAAAAATATTTTTTATTTTTTTTCCCTAAAAGCATCACAAGATAGCAAAAAGGAATATTCCTCTTATTTGACCACAAAATATGAAACGAACATAACAGAAAATAACACAAATTCAACTAATGCTCCATACAAGAAGGATAAATTAAGGACAACAGCGCATACAACACAAAAAACTGTGGTCGTAAAACCAAAAATTACAACCCTCTTGCCACCCTTAAAGTCAAAAAGAAATAGTACAATTGCAGTATCTCAAGATAAGACAGTTCAAATGACTTCATCTCAACCGACTACAGTCGTTTCAGTCAGGACCCTCGAGACAAATAAAATGTCAACGAACAGCATTAGTAACGAACAGGAAGTAAAGCTAAAAAATCCTGAACTTAACAAAACTTTGAAAATTATAAATGCCGCCGGTACTATGTCAACTGTAATACCAGTATCTACTAGTTCAATGATGGCGACAACAACGACTGCTAGTGATACAGCTACTACAGCTAAGACTACGACAACAACATCCTCGATAACAACAATTATGATGTCTTCTACTGCAGTAATTACAGAAAATGTTAACCCCACTTCATATTCTACAACAAGAACCGATAGCGATACAAGTACAACACCAAAAACAGGAAAACCTTTTTCCAGACCACGTGTTTTAACACGATTGCAGGAAAAGATCAACTCATTGGAATGCGACATACAAAATTTGCCTCAGGATTCACATTTATGGCGTGGAAATGAAACTCATGAACTCCTCTTACCCATAACGGTAAGTACATATACGGTTTCATATAGACATGCATATATAAAATAAATGTAAGGATATTATATATCCTCGTATTTGTACATTTATCGTATATCTATCGTGTGTGTAGATGGTGTCTGTATATAATATCATTCGAAAGAAAAATAAATTTTATTTTATGGATTTTTGTATTTGTTCATATGCACTCATACGTAAATATGTACATACTACATACATACTATACAAAAGCTTATTTTTATGTTTTCTGTTTTACATGCGAATGCGATTCTATACATATTTCTCATACTCACTAACACTCGAATATTAACTCATGTTCATGTACATTATACTCGTATATTGAGGTGTATGAATTTGTAATGCAAGTAATTTGAAATGCATTTTATTTTCTTTTCGTTGTTGCTGTTCTATATATTTTTGATGGAACAAATAAAATGTCTACACGAAAACATGCAAAGATATTTTCCTACAACTACGAGTACATACATAAATATTTATGTGCGGATTTTTATTCAGTTTCAATGTACATACATATGTACAATGTGTGCGTATATTAAAATGTGTCCATTATCCATATACACATCAGCTTTACATTATCCGACATAAATGTTATCCAGAACGAGGATTATATTTCTTTTTTTTGTGTATAATTTTCAATAGGATTTCACAATTTCACAACATTCTCATGTTAAAAAGCTTAAAATAGACGAATAGGAGAACGCACAAACATGTACATACATACAGATGTACATATGTGTATACTCTATCATACACAAACTTTGTTGTTTCAATTTTTGTATTTTTTTAAGATTTTTCTTTTTTTTTACATTTAATTTCTTTTTCAATTCGAAAACTCATTGTTTTGTGGTTACAGACTCCTGCTGATTGCAAAACAAATGAAGATTGTTCACCAATGATTATATCTTGGGAAGGTCAGGCCGAAATACAATCTGGTGATGTACTTCTCGTCGAAATCAATGATGCGTTACTAGCGCCTGCTGATTATAATCAAATGCAGATTAACACGTAAGTATACAGATACTCATATACGAAAGGTTAGATTTTGTTCCATTTAATTATTTTTAAATGACCTAATTTTACGATTTTGACACTTTATGTTAATATCAAATTTTCATTTTCATAAACAGTCATGAATGAATTCTCCATTTTAATAAATGTCATTTTCAAATTTTCTTCATTTTTTTTCTTTTCTGAATTTTTTTTGTTTTTTCTTTTATATTTTCTTATTCGATTCCTTGTGTTTTATGAAATTTACATCACCGCCGCACCCTTATACACAATTCAATACCACATTATTACGGATGATGTGGTAATTCGATTTTAAAGTACACATAAAACAACAACCACAGTGTATCAGGTAACAAGATCAGGACACGAACATTGTGATGTAACTGAGGGTGGTTTATTAGACATTACACCGCTTGTGGTTGACGGTAGAAAAATCGTTACTCTATACGATAAGGATTTAACGGAAGGAATTAATTTGTTAATTGGTAAATTAATATTTTTTTCTATTTACAAAATTTTATTACAATTTGGTTCACATTGAACCTGTATCTATATCTATACTATCAAATGAAATGAATTGTAATTTGAATTCATTTTATTTTTAATTTTTTTTTAGTTGTTTCGGAATTATGGGGCTCACAATGTGTTCGACTAAAAGTCACCGTTAAATCAGATAATTGCGGAGAGAATGCTGAATGTTCAGGTAAAGGGGTTTGCTTCTCGAATGCATCAATGGAAGGATACGAATGCCAATGTTGTCAAGGTTTTGCTGGCCCACATTGTGAAGAAATCGATGCATGTTCACCGAGTCCATGTACAAATAATGGTATATGTGTTGATTTATCACAAGGTCATGAAGGAAATGCATATCAGTGCTTATGTCCATACGGTAACATAAATTTTCATTATTCAAATAAATATTTCTAAATAATGTTGATGTTGATTTTGTTTCTATTTATCATTTTGTTTCTTCAGTAAATCAACAAATGAATTTTTAAATTAATATTTATGTACATATTTCTTTTGTTTTGTCTTTTAAATTTAAAATTCGAATAATTATGTTGACAAATAAAATGTTAAAATATGCAAAATTTTCAAATTTTTTCTAAAATGAAATATTTAAATTTTAATTTGAACTTCTCCACAGGATATACTGGAAAAAATTGTCAGTACGAATCAGATCCATGTAATCCAGCAGAATGTTTGAATGGTGGTTCATGTGTTGGAAATTCTACGCATTTCAGGTAAATTTGATTAATTCATATATGCACATATACGAAATACGAGCATAAATAACGAAAAATTTACATTTGTGGTAAATTCATTTATTTGGTTTCGGTTTTTATATAATTTCTCTTTTGCTCATACAAAATACAAAGATAATAGTAAAAAAATTTTTTTGTAATTACAATTTATTAAAAAATTTCAACTGTAATTCAGTTACTCGTATTACAATTATTGATGATATTTTGTAAATTTGTTTTGTTATACTCTTTTATTTTATTATCTGAGAAAAAATCCTGTGGTTACATAATACTTGATTCATTCATATTTCGAATTCAAAATTTTTTTAATTAAATTTTAAATAGAAAAGAAAAAATTTATTTCACTCTATTATCTCTTCTCTTTTCCAATCCCAGAAATACGATACAAAATTTTTTCCTCAAATATATCATAATTATCGTATACTATTTAAAAATTTGATCAATATAATGTATTAATTCAATGTGTATTTGACATTTTTATTTACATTTTCTTCCCATTTTAACATTTTCTCTTTATTTTGTCTGCTGTATCATCATAATCATCGTCGTTGTCGTCGTTATCATCATCATCATTATTATTGTTGCGGTTATGATGGCTTTCATCATTTATATCGAAAAATTATTTGACCGATTACACAATCAGATGTGATTGTGCCCCAGGATATACAGGACCACTATGTCAACACAATTTAAATGAATGTGAATCATCACCATGTGTACATGGTATATGTGTTGATCAGGAAGATGGATTCAGATGCTTTTGTCAACCAGGTATGTACAGTATTCATTGTATTTTATATCTACCTATCCATGTAAATACGTATAAGAAGATACATTCGAAAAAAAATTGAGGATATCACTTTTTTACTCTACTCACGTTTGTATGTGTGCGTAATATAAGTTTTTTTTATGAATCGTTTTGATTCTGATTTACAAATGTATCGTATACTTTTATACATAGCTTTTAAATTGATTGAATATTGAAATTTTTTTTAATAGCATCTTTATATGCTGTCGCATTTATCTACTTCATAGATAGAATGCTTTAAGGTATTTTCCGTTCTGTTATATTATCTGAAACGAACAAAAAATACTAGTAACAAACTTCCAGCAACAAAAAATAACTGGGTATCTACGTACATAATGTATATTTACAAAATTTTTGTTTCCAAATGAAAGTTTCTACATTTATCATATGTGAAAATATCAATATAGTAACCTTATAAAAACAAAAAAAATAAAAGTGGATGGGTATTTAACTTGCATGAAAAAATTTACCTTAATTGACTCCCAAGTTGTTATTAATTGAAGACAAGCAAAATATAGGGGGAAAAAAAAAGTCGAAACCATGAATATAATAATGGAGGGGATTTGAAAAAAAAAAATGAAAATACAATCAGAAAATCGATTTTTCCCCAATTTTTAATATTTTGAATAAAATTTCAAACAAAATTCGAAAATTTATTCAAATTAGAATTTTCCGACATACTTAATTTTATGTAAATTCATAAAAAGTATGCGTAATTTTGATATGAGTATAAATACGATGGTATGTATATATACGAACATTTTATATCCAAAATTCACGTAATTAAAAAGTTTTCCATTATAAAATTCGATAAAAAGTATTATTTATAATTAATCCGAGAGTTGTGTAATTATTTCCATTTGTGATTAGAATTTTATTGATTCTATATAGTGTGCCAATCTGATCTAATACATGAACTTATGTATGTATGTATAAGTATACACATAGAACACAAAACGTATGTAGTGGTTGTATTAATAAAGCACATAGCTATAAAAATAATTTTTTAAATGTATACTCTTTTAAATTGATAAAATCATTTTATAACATTTAACAGCATGTAATGAGTATGTAATTGGCTTTTATGTTTCATGTACATTACATGTATTCGTATGGTATATGTAATTTAATGCGGTATTATTCTCTGTATAACTGTAACATAACAAACATAAAAAAAAAAACTAAAAAATACTTTGAACTTTTAATTTTAATTTTAATTATTATTATTCTGATGTTTTGGGATAAATTTATCCATTAACCACGATTTTATTATCGTTTTTATTTTTGTATTTTTTGTTGTCGATTTTCTCATATATTGTTTTTATATATTTTATATTTTTACATATAGGATTTGCTGGAGAACTATGCAATTTTGAATATAATGAATGTGAATCAAATCCTTGTGCAAATGGAGGTCAATGTATAGATCAAATCGGTGGATACGAATGTAAATGTACTCGTGGTTATACTGGAAATCAGTGTCATATTAAGGTTAGTTTTAAAATTTTCAATTTTCATTCATATACTACATATTTAATACACCATATTTAACATTTATATCGATGTATGTATCTTTTTTGAATGAAATTATAACAAAAATTTATCCTATAATCCATGTTATCCTAATATTTATACCAAAAATTATAATATTACACATTCTTGTGTATTCTTTTGTTTATTAATTTTTGATCTTAGGTTGATTTCTGTGCAAATGGACCATGTCCGGAAGGACATCGTTGTATCGATCGTGGCGATGATTTTACATGTGAATGTCCAAGTGGTACGAATGGACCGGATTGTATTCAAGTACCAAGAACAGTAAATATTTTTTTTTATTTTTCAAAAATTTATATTAGTATTTTATTTGTTATCCTTTTATTGTTGTTTACATTACATATCGTTTATATTATATAATATGTTTATATGTATTATATGTAAATATAATCAAGTATGTATATGTAAGTAATATGAAATATATACAAACAATATACACATATTTAATTGTACACATAATCAAAATGTATAAATCATACACATTTATATATACATATATACTATAAAGTTCTGTATATAATAGGTATATGTATTTGAAACACATCATAAAATATCAAGGACTCTAAATAAAATTTTATGAATGAAATAAAATTCAACATTATTTTTGTTTGTTTATTTTATTTTTCAATAAATAAATAAAAAACAATGTCAATTTTCATATTGTACATAAATGGATATACTATTTACTATATGTAGGTATACATATATGTATAGCAGTATATGCATATGTCAATGTTTATGCTAAAACAAAATGTTCTCATTCAGTATTCAGTATCATATACATACATACATTTACACTGTACATCATATATTTTAATAAAAAAATTTTTTATATTTGAAAATTTATTTATTTTATTCTGTGTTTTGTTTTATATAAATTTATTTACATATATTTTTTCTTTTTTCTTTGTGTGTCTTTTATTGTGTGCGGTTTATGATATTTACACAGCTGTGCAATGTTAATCCTTGTTCAAATGGTGGAACTTGCTGGACAAGTGAAGATTCGTTCTATTGTGCTTGTCGTCCTGGTTATACTGGAAAAATGTGTGAAGGTAAATAAATAAAATATAAAATGAAATATGAAAAAAAAGTTAAAAATTATACATAAATATATTTATATATGTGGGTGGGTGTGTTTGTGTATGTATATAATATAAAAGTATAATAATAACAAAAATGAATAAATAAATATAATATACATACATAAGTAGTACATAAATATAGAAAGGATACATTTGGGTTTGGCATTTTTTTTTTAATATTTTTGAAATTATATCCGATGTGAAATAATTCACAGAACTCTGAATGGAATGTAAATATTAATTTACGTATTTGTTTAAGTTCAAAATAAAAATAAAACAAAAATAAAAGAGCCAAAACAGAAAAAAAAGGATACGGAAGTTTTGTTTTATTAATTAAGTTGATATTTTAATATTATTTACCATTAAAAATGATCGTAGTTAGTTGTGTTGTAGTTTTGTTGCAATAATAAAAATAAAAATAAAAATTGAAAAACGCAAAATGGCAGAAAATATAAAAAATGAAAATTTGTGACCGTATCATATAATACACATAACACATACCATAACATACTTATTGAGTAAATATTTAGCATCAAAAAATTTAGCAGAGAAATAAAATACGAACAATTAAATTATCCTTTTATAAATAAAAAATTAACTGAGCATTAGCTCCTTTTTTTTTTTTGATAAAATAATAATTAAATTATTTAGTATTTTTTCTGTAGTCGAAAGAAATCAACTTTTATTCGTATTCGTTTATACATTTTTAACAACCATGAATTATGTATCGATGTGTATATACAGCATGTTAAATTTAAATTCAACTTTTTCCAACTTAAATTAATCTTTGTACAAGTTAAATTAATCTTTGTCCAAGTTAAATTAATCTTTGTACAATTTAAATTAAACTTTGTACAAGTTAAATTAATCTTTGTACAAGTTAAATTAAACTTTGTACATTTTAAATTAAACTTTGTCAATTTTTAATTACAGTTGAAAAATATTGAAAATGTGAGTGATACAGTGATTATTATGGATAATGTCAGAATCCATAAAACTTCTGAAAATAGAGAGCTAATTTCTTCGAGAGCTCGGTTGGAGTACTTGCCACCATACTCTGCAATGCTCAATCCCATCGAAAAAGCATAAAATGGACAAAGTTTAATTTAAAATGTACAAAGTTTAATTTAAAATTTACAAAGTTTAATTTAAAATGTACAAAGTTTAATTTAACTTGGACAAAGATTAATTTATCTTGGACAAAGATTAATTTAACTTGTACAAAGTTTAATTCAACTTGTACAAAGATTAATTTAACTTGTACAAAGATTAATTTAACTTGTACAAAGTTTAATTTAAATTGTACAAAGATTAATTTAACTTGGACAAAGATTAATTTAACTTGTACAAAGATTAATTTAAGTTGGAAAAAGTTGAATTTAAATTTAAAATGCTATATATATACTTATGTATTCGTGGAAAAAGATGTGTCACATAAAAAGTGTAATTCAAGCCAGAATTATAAAAAATGTCTTCATTTTCTCTTTTATTTTATGTTGTACTATTGCCTATATATTGCCATATTATTGTTTATTAAATTTTATATTTGTTTTCCTTCTCCTCTTTTTAATTATCTTAAAATAAGCATTGGATAATATGAAATGAATCGTTATGTTCGTTGCTATTCAACAAGAACCTATGTAAATATATAATACACATAAAGCTGAAGGCCAAATGTTGAAGAAAAACTTTTCACACTTTTCACACCTTACAAACTTTTCATCCGTTGCCGCATAGAATTGCTTTTGTATGGTCCAACATACACTTTACAGAAACATCACAAACATTTTTTTTTACTTTCATGCTTTGCCGCCTGAAAAGTTGAAAGTTAACCCATTTCTATTCGTTGTCGACTTCATACGCTTTTCATGCGTTATCATTGGAAATTATAACATATATTTTAATGTTGTTCAACTTTAATGCTTCTCATTCCTCATTAGAGGAAAGGTGTGAAAAAATAACTTCCACTGTATACAAAACCATAAAAAGAATTTTTGAAAGGAATTATTGCATTTATATGCATGTAACTTCAATATTTTCTCATATAGGAAATTGTGTGAACAGGAACGAATATAACGAAACAACAGAACATTTTCAAGAGAAATCAATTTTTATTATTTACTGTATGTAGTCGTAGTATCAATTTCGTTCTCATATTCGTATTCGTATGTAATGGACTGTAAATAGTTAAATATTGAGTGGGAGTTAAAATTGGGTTTTATTTATTTTTTTCATATTTATGTTTCGTATGTACAAATATGTGTACACTGTACAGCCATTCAGCTATCTAAAATACGATTCTGTGTTTGCTTTTTAATCATTTATTTAAAGATGAATTTGTTGTCGAAACCGTTGTCAGTTCAAGTGAATTTATGGTCGATGATACAAATGCAAGAGGCAGTTTCAGCGATAAAGGATTCGGTGTTGCAGTATCAAAAAGTCCAATCGAATTACATAATGCATATATAGCGGCTGGTACATTGGCAGCTGCAATATTTATTGTTGCAGTAGTGGTAAGTATATTTATATATACTCGTATATTGGTTATAAGAAAAATATACATCTTATGCATATCAGTATAATCAAGTAAAATTTATGAACGTAGTAATAAAATTTATCACATTCTTGGCATCAATTTTGTTGTTCGTTTGTTTTTTTGTTTAATATTTTTATTTTTATTTTTGATCATTATACGAAAATTATGGAGGAAAAAAAATATAAACTTTACGAGCATACGCTAAGATAATCAAGTAAATTAAAAAAAAAAAAAACAGAAAAGAATTAAATTTTCTCGATTAACATCTTTCGAATGATATAAAATTTGTGTTTTTATTTTCATTCTTCTATTTTCGCATAAACAAATTGACATAACACAGATAGATATGGGATATACTTAGTACATACGAGATACAAGTACATACATAGGGCAAATACTTAGTCATTAAGAAAATTTTCTTTTAGGCAAACACAACCTATATAAGTATGTAAATACACACGTACCACACATATGTAATAGTACACGCGATACATATATATGTACTTTATTGTGTATATATAATGCACAAACACTTGATTCACTTTTTATATAATATTTTCCACATGTGTTTGCCAGTATATCGCTACTAATGTATTCGTATTTATATCTCTATATGTTTGGAAAAAAGGGATCTTGAAAATAAATTGAATTTCCTCTTTTTTTATCTGTATTTACTTATCTTTCCTGTTCTATTATATGGCCTGGTTTTGTTTTGTATATATTTTTTTCTTCCTATGTACTATACACTCGTATTTTTTTTTTGTATGTGTATTTAGTTCTTGTTTAATTTTTGTTGTTTTTATGTTTTATTTTTATCCTTTTTGTTTTGTCAATTATATTTTCTTGGTCATTTAGGAGAAATCTTTGTGTTTTTATATGTTCTACTTTTTATTCTTTTGTGTTCAAATTTTTGCTGTTTTATGAAAATGTAATTCAATGCAAAACGACAAAACGACAAAACGACAAAAACACAACACAAAAAAAAAAAAAAATACAAATTTTGTTTTTCTTTTGTTTTCTTTTAAATCTTTTATATACATAATAGAGTTTAGTAAAAGCGTTATTATACGAATATAATACAATACAATTCACTTTTGTGATTTCTTATTTAACTATGCTTATCATAATTTACTTTTTCGTAAAGTTTATTACTACTATCAGAAAATAGCACATGTATACATACTCTATACATACGTACACATTTTACATATTACCTACATAGTATATTTGAATACACATAACATTTTATATGGATACATATATATATATATGTGTAATGCGCATATACATATGTATGTATGTACGAGCATTATAATAAAATCGATATATAATTTATTCATGTCCTTCCTTTTGTAATACATTTTGATTTTATTCTGTTTTTTTTTTATATTTTTATTTTTTTTTGATCCTTTTGTATTACATTACATATATGAATTTTATTTATATGTATATAGGTTACGATATGTCATTGCAAGGTGAATCAAACGTATCGTAGATTCTCTACACGACATCATCAATTGATACCGATATTCGGATTTGGTAGACGTATGAAATCACCGAAATCTCATAGGCATTGGTTAAGTGGTAAGGGTGGTGGTAGTAACGGTGGTAATGGCAGTAATGGAAATCTTATAGGTATTAAATCGACTAAAGGACATTTACCAAGTAGTGGAAATGGTCAACAATGTCATAATCATCATTTAGGAAATTCAAATCCACCTGGCACTTATCATCATCATCAGCATTCACATTCAGCAACAGATAGACCATTTCAGAGACATTTAGCTATGAATCTTGAGAATGATATGTATTATACGGTAGATTTTAGTGAATCTCAGCATTCACCTTTAATACAATAGAATGCTGAAAAGGATCGTTTATATATTGGAAAAAAAGGAAGCAAATAAAAGAAGAAAATACAAAAAAAAAAAAAATGAAGAACCTATAAAGAACATCAAGAATTGAATATTATGAAAAAAGTAGAAATATAAAATAAGAAGATTAGAAAAAAATAAAACAAAACAAAATCATGTTGTTTTAATTACAGCATTACAAAAGTAAGGTAGGTATTATTTTTTAGATATGAATTTATGATGTATGCAAGCTTAAAATAAAAACAAAAACTAAAACGAAATTAAAAAAAAATACAACAGAAAAAATTTAACTATTTTAATTGAAGAAAGGTGAAAAATAAATTAAAATAAAATAGGGGCAATGACATAATATTTTTGTAATTTTGTGTTTGATGCAATAATATAAATATGTAAGTAAAATACATATTAAATATTAAATACATACTTATACACATATATGATAAATGCTACTATTCAATAAATTTTAAGTAGTTGTTATATCGATAAAGTGATTTGAATATAAATCAGAAAGCTAATGTTTTACAAAAAATAAAATCTCAAATATGGCTTTATTAAAAGATAAAAATGAATACATTTTAAAAACATACATAAAGGAAAGAGATTATAAATACAAGAAATTCATAGAATAATACATACGGAATAAGAAATGACGCCTTCTATCAAATATACACACAACAAAAACATATATAATATGACATTAAATAAATCAATAAATTTAACTTGAAATTCAAAATAATCACAAAAAATAATCAAGAAAATAAAATAAATTACAACAATGAGATATTTTATACTTATTTTAGGATGAACGCATTGTGAGATATACAAATATAATACGTTTTAATGTAAGTGAAATGACATTTTTAAAAAATGATCCAGAAAATAAGTAAATTAATTAATTAAATCAAAATGCAATTAAAATAATAAAGCAAATATCATACAAGAATAACGATGAATAGAAATAATCAAATCTAGAAGTTGTATAGTAGTCTTTAAAAATATTACTTACATACATCATTATACATTAATAAAATTAATTACTTATCTTTTAAAAAATATGAAATACATAAATAAATAAAATGAATGAAATAAATAAAATTGAAACGTCATCCAACTTATGTCAAGGGACAAAAAATATTATCTCTTTTTGTATGAAGAGTTAAAATCAGAATTCAAACAATTTTAAATTCAATTAGAAAACTATCAAAATACATAAAAAATATAAGCATGTTCAAAATAATTATTTACCAAATTTAAAATTATAAAATTACAATTTCCGATAGTCCTTCAAATCGTTGAAATCAATTATAGTAGAAATTTAATTCGACTGGAATCGCATAAATTATTTATCATATTCTCGATTATAATGAAAATAATTCAGAGTCTAGACCAGACAAAATAATATTATCTATGGTTATATCACTAGCTTGAAACCTATCTACTTGTATACGTCATCCTTTATCGTTAGTAGAATTTATAATATCATTAAATTGAATATAATTTTGATTTACCTTAAAATTGATATTTTCAAGTGTGCTGATCAATGCATAATTCGTTCTTGATTTTTATCGATAGTATTAAGTACTTCAACAATTTCTTTAGCATTCTATTTTCCCATCCTATACGGTAACTGTGTTTATTTTGTGCATTGTTCAGACAAAAATATAATACAAAATATATATAATTTACTTCCTGTTTATGTGTGCCAAAATCGAAAAAATTGTTACCATACCATTCTTATGTATAGTAAAATTAATAAAATTAAAATTAAAAATTTTCAAAATCTATATTATCGTTATTATTGTGAATACAAGTACATTCCATATAATAATATGATTCCCATTCCATATTCGATACTATTTAATTATGTTTTATTAAATATATTTAGAGACAATTCGTACTCGTATAAGAGCATTTAATAGTTAAAATAGAAATTATTTTGAGAAATATTAAATTAAATCTTTGAATACCTTCAAGTTTATATGTCTTCCTACCTGTGAAAAACAAATATTGAACAGAATAACAAATGAGAAAAAAGTTATAAAACTTTAACAAAAATAATTACTTAGATAAATTTACAAATTTGTAAAAAACAAAATGAATTAATCAATCTTTAATTAATTAATAAAAAAAATTGAATTTTCTTCTAAAAGACAAATAAAATGAATTATTTAGGCAACTATGTATGTAATTCTAATCAAAATCTTGCTTCTGCTATACAAATATTACATACAATTTATCAAAGCATTTTATGTTAATATCTATACAAATATATTTGACTACATATTTAAAAAGTTTCTTCTAACCAAAACGATAGGCTCTTCGTTTCAAAATTTAAAATTTACTTCATATATAGCAAGAATTTCGATTCAAACTTCAAAATGTTATACATTACTCATCACATTACAAGCAAAGAAAAAATGTGTATAAAAGAAAAATGTTACGAGTATTATAAGCCAAATAATTATTCAGGATAATAATTATTATTCAGGAAATTTAAACTTTTTTAGAGTGATTTCAAATTTTAACATACGTATTACCTACATTATAAATAAGCAGTTTGAACAGGAAATTTCAATTTTCAAATGAAGTTTTAACAGTTCATTTAGTAAAGATGATTAACAAATTTTATCAGCGATGTGATGTATTTTTAAAAACTAGAATAATTTTTTTGATATTTTTTGAAACTTCAAAAAAAAGTATTCATACTTACATACATAAAAATAAACAAAATGAGTCAAAGAGAATAATAATAAGTACGTGCCAAAAAATATTTACAAAAATATTAAGAGAAAATGAAAAGTTAAATCGATGAACAAAACAAAAATTCGTTTTATATTTGAAAATAATAAATTAATATCTATTATAAACTGTTTTTTCTTGAATGCATCTCAGTTTGTAATAAAAATGAAAAATTTAAATAAAACTAAATTAATTTTAAATAGACACGGTAAAAGAAAAGTTTTATCTAATAAAGTGAGAGAAGATGTATATTTTCTTTTACTTACGAAAGATGATATAAATTAAATGAAGATGAAGAGAAAAATAAAAATTTCTTTTATAGTGAATCAGCAGAAAAACAAAAAATTTGCATGCATTGTAATTTTCAAAACATAAAATAGCAAAAATATACATATGTATATGTATGTATAATTGTGACATTAGTTTGTATGTAAATTAATTACAGAAAATGAAATAAAAAGCAAAAAAATTAATTAAGTGAAAAAAAAAATACCAGTTAGATAAAGATAAAATAAGAGAAAAGAAAATTATATAGAAAGAGTATTAAAAATACGAGCATGTAATTAAAATTAATGTGTGGCAAATTATAAAAATGCGATAAAATCTTTACTTAAATTTATCATGAAGAATAGTAGAAAAAAATATAAAATTAATTAACTGCATGAATAATAATAATAATAATGCTCAATTTAATAATGATTAAAGAAAATTTTTAACTATAATTCTTGTTACTATAGAGAAAATAATGTAACAAAAACAAATAAAACAAAATGTAAAGAAAAAAAAAAATGAAATGAAATGAAATTATAGATATTACACGTTAAATATGAGTTACGTATATAATTAAGTAAATAAATTTGTATAATATTTATTGTCATTATTATGTATAATTATTTTCATTTTAATCATTATATTTAGGCTTGTATTCATCAACATAGATTATCTTTTATCTGAGATAAAGTGTATTCATCAACCTGGATAAAACACTACTCGGATATTTTTAAGACAACCTCCGAGTGGTATTATAAATATCTTTCGAGCATAACCTTGTTATTAACAGCAACAGCACAAATAAAGATAATGTAGGAGCACTGTATTATCATCTCTGCATCATATAATTATCACATCACAGAATCTCTTTTTCATTTTGTAATATAAAAATACAATCAGCTGACATGTTTGACACACATGTTCGACCCGAAAACGAAGTTCGAAAACAAATTTTATCTAGGTAGATGAATAAGCTGAAATTGTATCCGGCTAAAATATATCCGACGGATACATCCATGTTGGTGAATACCACCCTTAATGTTAACTACAACTCGAAAAAGAAAAAAAAATATTCTACAAGAATTCCGTATTGTCTGTATATCATCGATATTTTATAGTTTTTTGTATTATTTTACTGAAATTTGTATGCTTCGAAGTCATTGATACGAAATACGAAGAACCTTTTTATAGGTATGAATTCGTAAATGAAATGAAAGTTCATCGTTTTGTGAAAGGTTTTTCAAGTAAAGTTCTATACACAGCACTCAAATTTTACCCCAAGGGAATTGAATTGAATTTTTCTCTTCATTTCATTCCTTCATGTTAATTACATGCTAATTACTCATCATCTTTACATTTTCTAAACTTTCAAATTTTGTAAGTCATCCATCACAGATATTCTACATACACATTTCTACATTACATGGTTTCTTTACAGGTATATGTTCTATGTTCTATCCAATATGATGAACGATAAATTTTCAGTTTTCAGTAAAGTAATACCATCCTTGTTTTCCTTCAATATAAAATTTAGGTAAATGTACATAATGTATTTTTTTTTTAATTTTATTTATGTTTTGTAATTTATAATGTTTTATTCACTGATTTTTTAAAATCGATGTAGTGCATTATATGTAAAAAAATAAAATGAAATAAAAGAAACCAAAAAAATATAAACCAAAACCAAAAATTGTTTTCATAATGAAAATTTATTTGATATAATAAAATTGTTAAATTATTGCAAAATATTGCGTAATAAAATTATGAAAGTTTTTTAAATAAAAATAAGACAAAAACAAAAAAAATTATATTAAAATTATGGAAATGATAAAAATTAAAAAAAACAAAATTCTACTCTAAACTCTTATTATTCTATAATACCATACATAATTACATTATACACTAATAAACATAATTACACACATACACACGTAAAGATAAGAACAAAGAAAAATATAAACTATACATATATTACATAATGAATATAGTATAATAAATATTATGATATTGTAAATGTAATTATACATTATTAAAATAATGTTTTCGTGCATACAAACTTACGAGGGTGTATACACATACATAAGATATTCTTAGAAGGATATGATTTTTTTCGACTACACCATAATATATAATGACTCTAAAATACTTAATGAAATGCAAAGAGAATAGCTTTTAAGAGATAAAAATTACGACACAAAATAAATGAAAATGAAAGAAACATAGATAATCATGTTATTAATGTGCATAAATAAATTATATATACATATGTATAATTTTTGTTAGAATTTTTGTGATACTATTTATTTAATTATATTTTTAGTTATTTTTTGAAATAAGAGAAAAAGTAAACTTAAAAAATAAAAAATATTTATGTTGTTGTTTTTCAGTATGTTTATAGTTTTTATTTTTATTATTATTTGTTTTGTATACAATATGAAAAATTATATTAATTATTATAATGCATATAATTATAATGAAAAAAATAAAAATAAAATAAAATAAAATTTACATTTACACTTAGGGAAAATAATAATAAATAATATATAGAGTAAATAAAGTATATAGTGAAATAGTGAAAAAAAAAATAATAATAAATCATATTAATACCAATGATAATTTTTGTGAAAAGAAAATAAAAATAAGAAATAAAAAAACGAACGGATTGAACAAACAAAAACAAAAAACAAAAGAAAAAACTGAACAGTAATATAAAAAAAACACAAGTTATAATTACATTATACATGAATATAAATATTTTAATGATAAAATACAAATTTAAATAACACAAAAGAAATAAAAATAATATAAAAAAAACTTTTAAAATAATGTACTTTCTATACAGTAAATAATTTATGTACTATATGTCGTATATGTACTTATACATATGCGAGTATATAACAAATAAATAGTATAATAATTATTGTTATTGGTGGTGAATTGAAAATAAAACAAAACAAATATACACACATATAAGTTGAATATAAATATTATTATTGTATTCATTAAAAATGTATGTATGGGTTCAATTGTACATTTTCATTTACTTAATTAATAATTGATATTTTTTTTTTTATGTACCTATATTATGTAAAAATTAATGTAAATATCCATATAAGTTTTCTTTTTTAATTCATTTCCATTTTTATTTTCGTTTTTATTATTTTGTTTTCTTTATTATTTATTTTTAAATATTTATTACGTTTCAATTTTTAATTACAAAAATAAATTACTGAAAAAAAGATGTCTAGTTATGTATGTAGTATATTTTGTTTTTTTGATTTATTTTCGAATATCAATGTTTGTAAAAAAAAAGCCAAATAGTAATAAATTAATAAAAAATTAATAAATGGAATAAATAAAAAATAAGGATATTTACAAAAAAAAAAAAAAAATTAGAAAAATAAAATAAAAATGAAAACAAAATGGAAAAAGGATATAATGTATGTAATAATAAATATGAAATTTTTACCGATTGAAAAATATTTTACAGGCATATATATAAATATTAAATATAAAACTAAAATAAAAAAAAATAAAAATAAAATAAAATTTAATATTTCAAAATGCAAAATAAAGAAAACGTCAAAAAAAGTTAATAAAAAAAAATTTAAAACTAAACAAAAAAAGTAAAATCTTTTATTGAATATTTTTTTTGTTCTATTTTTTCATATATGCGAATAAAATGTTTTTCTCATTTACGTGAGTATTCCATTTTTCCACATAACTGAATATTTCGTTTTATTACGTTGTACAGCAAAGTATTTCTGTAGCAATGTAGCTACAATGATGGCCAATCAATGCGTATGTATTTTACATACTTAGACACAAAAACATGCAGATTTATGTAGGATTTATAAAAAAAAGAAGTAGAATTTCCAATAAATGAAATGAGAATATTTTTGAAACGTTTGAAAAATAACTTAAATATTAATGATATTGTAAATTGTGTAATACTGTGGTATGTTATTTGTGGATTTGATTGCGTTTAAATTAAAATTCATCTATGAAATGCAAATTTTATTTGATAAATTCGGTGGTATTACATATAATAGTAATTGTATACATGAAAAATGAAAATTTACAATGTGGTAAATGATAGTGATTCAAAATTGGTGAATAAATCAAGAAAAAAAATTTTTTTTTTTTTTGATGATGATTATTTGTGAAAAGTGATATCATTTAATTTACTAATCTACTAAAATGAATACTCGTTGTTAAATAAATGATTAAATACTAGATAATATTTTTGAATTACATATATTTTTTTAAATATCGCAATTATAAATTTGCACGAGATAACGTAATTTATCTCATTGCCGACTGTTTCTTATTTTCATTCAAAAAGTTTTTTTGCTTAATAAAGATCGATTACTATACTGATTCTGATCTGACACTGAACTAGTGAATGGTGTTGACTTGCACCTTGTAGTATATGCAGTTGTAGGAGGTGAGCACAAGAATGTGAAACGAAATGAAATCCGTTTTTTGTAGTGCTTCATATGAAAAAAATTTATTGATAATTGAGATAGAATGTAAGAAATATTTGTCACTGTCGTACACGTATCAATCAAAAATACCGAATAACTGTCTCTCGTAATTTTTTACTTACTTTCATTTCTTTCATTTTACTACTTTAAATTCTTTAACATCTATATGCACATACATATAATCGTTAAATAAATAATATTAAAGGTACATGCTTACCTACATAACTCTTAAAATTTGATATACATATGTATGCATGCTGATGCATTCATTTTACATTTTACCATTGACTTTACTTTATGTATACATGAGAAATTCCTATATG
Organism: Villa cingulata; assembly: GCA_951394055.1. Classification (NCBI taxonomy): domain Eukaryota; kingdom Metazoa; phylum Arthropoda; class Insecta; order Diptera; family Bombyliidae; genus Villa; species Villa cingulata. The sequence continues at coordinate 33,776,234 of OX596018.1, read as the reverse complement.
TTAAATCTCGTACTATTTCATTTTGTTAATTCATTGTAAATAATTTCATTTGTACATACTTTTATATTTGTATATGTATGTAAAAGTTCAATAAATAGGAGGACGATGCAGTTGAATATGAATTATTTAAAAGCTATAAAAAATATATATTACAAAATTAACGTTATGTACGTTACAATCATTTTTGTTATTTGTACAATTACTATCTTACAGAATAATAATGAAATACAGAGCAAATATAATCAAAATAAATAAATTACATTGCCAAAAAATATACATTAGTATATAATTCATGAAATTTATGTTGTTAATATAGAACACAAATATGATACAGATGAATATGGTACAAATAAAATTGTATGTTAATTAATAAATAATTTTTTTTGTTTGTTTGTATATTAACTCGCAATTTATATACTATACAATTTGTGACACAATAATGATTAAAAATTTTACTTTCATTTAAAATAAATTTGTTAGCACAACTCAAACCATAAATGCAATACATAAATATAAAGGGAAATTAAAAATTCTCTAAAAGATTTTTAATGTCCATTATTATGTGAGTGTACTACAAACATGTACATTATGTACTAATTTTTATGTTAATACATTACATACATTTTAAGATGTAAATTATAATGTACCAAAATATGTAAGTATTTGAATTGGACTAAAACACATTTTTGACTCTATTTAAAACTTGCTATCTGCTATTATATAACTTTTGGATAATTTAATTTCGAAATTAAATTGAATATAATTACACTAAACCTTTATTAAAATCGAATTTTTCTTTATGATATGCAAATACTGTTATACCATTTTATTAAATTTATTTTGATTTACTATTTTTGTATAAAATATTTTACAGGATTTGAATTCAAATCGAATAAGTTAAAAAAACAATGTTCAAATAATCTCTATTTAATTAATTCGCTTATATACATATATAAATTGTATTTAAATTGCAACACGAAATTATAAAATTTTTAGAATTTATTTAGTACATTAAATACATTAGATACAAATTTTATTATTTTATCACAATATGTAAAGTTTATTTTAAAATTAATTCTTTTAGTATAAAAATATTTTTTAACCATAAATACGGGTATACAATTTTTCTACTTTTAATACTTTATTTTTGCTACTGTACTATTCGAATAATTTTCTGTAAATGTAAACTTTTATTTCTTCACCTAACTTAGGCATATTTTCAAATGAGATGTAAATATCTGCGTGCATTAAGTAAACATATGCATAATTGGATTTGAGTATTTAAAATATTCTCTCATACAATTCACTCAAATATTGATGACAATATTTTTGTTATAGTAGTTTTAGGTGGATGCTCAGAATGCTTATGGCGAAGATAAAATGTATGCCCTGTTTGCTTTGCTTGATTTATTTGCTTTGACAGCTGACTAGAAATACCACCACTCAAAATGCACATAGCAAATAATGTAAACAAAACAAACTATTAAGCAATTAAAATAAGCTATTAAAAGCAAGTATAGAACAAGTAAAGTAGGCAAGACGTTACATTGATTATACCTTCGCCATTAATCATTGACCTATCCACGCATTATTTCTTAGAATTACTGCATTCTTTTATGTTCTGATTTAGTTTCAAAAAATTAAAATGAAGAAGTGATATTTAACAACTGGTGTAGACAGAATTTAATAATATTGTATTAATGTCCTTCATGAATTGATAAAATATAGACATATCAATGGTGGAAACAAAAATAATTGTGAATAATATTTTCATTATGTGACATTGTACGTTGTCATATTTTGCTTTGAGTCATTTTTATATAATTTTTTGTTCGAAAAAGACAGAAATTAATTTATACTCTGTGCTTCATACAATATGCTTATGTATATATATGAATAATTACATAATTTTTACATTATATATATAACAATACTACATATTAATTATAAAATTTAATGATTCTACAAAGAATAAAAAAAAATTAAAAAAGTTAAAAAAAAAATAAAGAACAACTTTTCTCATTTATTTCATAATGAATTCAACAATTAATTGAGAAACATAAAAGTAATTAATTTAAACATAAATCATTCTACATACATTCATAAAAATATGTACCATATGTACTTGTATATACAAACGTACATACGAATGTATATAAATATAATACATGATAATACATATTATGAAAATCATTTTTTTTTGTTGTTTTAAAATTTTATCATTTTTTTTATCGTTTCATTTTGTTTATTTTTCTCCATCTCCATTGCTTTTATTTTTGAGTTTATGTTTAATATTAATAATAATAATTATAATTACATATAATGAAAAGTACAAGAAATTATGTACTTTTGAATAAAGTACAAATAAAAATGAATTCATATTTATATACAATCACATACAGTATGTGTAACTGTATAATGATATAATGTTTTCGTAAAATTCAATGCCTGTATTACATCAGCTATATAAATATATCTTCACATATGCATACATATCATATTTTAGAGTAATAAAAAATGAAACCTTGTACATTCAAACATTATGTGCATGTAATGTAAAGGATATTCGAGGAAATATACTAGAATGTCATACATTTATCATAATTTCCATCATATATCCCATATAATAGTATTTATGTATTTCTCTCATTTCTATATTATTTTACTAGAAAATATGATAATTATACATATCCTTATATTGTTAATTATATTGTTATATAGGTAGTAACATCAAATCAGAATTAAAATATGTACATACTCTTGTCAGTTGTCATACATATACAAGTATATGCATACAACTCATTGTCATTGTTGCTATATAATGTACATATACTCCCTGGTATCTGATGATATTGATGTTTATTCTGTTTTTCGCTACTACTATTTTATGTCTGCATAAACACAGATTTCTGAATAAAATGCTATAATTGTTAAAATTTGTCTACAGAAAATTATATTTCCTTTTATAATGATGGTACATTTATATGTACATATATGTATGTAAATACAATCATGCATGTAAGTATGTATATGTAAGTTACATTTCATAACATTATTTTTAGAGAATCATACAATTACAACTACATAAATGAAATGCTCATTCGTAATAAATAAAATACTATCGCATTTACATATATGTAATTGTATATGACATACAAATATGTTACATAAACATTGTTATACGAGTATATGTTACTTGTATATGTACAGTATATGTACATGTATACTCGTACATTCGAGTCTGCACAAAATTAACAACACATGGTTTATTAAAAATATTTTTCCAGAATTCTCATTTTCATTTGTGGTATTTTTTTTAGTTATTCATATTCTCCTGTGTACATTTTTCTCATTCATTAATAATTTATTTATTTTCTTTTCTTATTCAATTTTAGTTTTTTTTTTCCTGTCTAATTTTACCACATTCTCCGGTTATATTATTACATGTATGTATTTGTATACGATGCAATTGGATTCTTTATTTTTTATATTTTGAACATTTTATTAAAATATATTTTATATACGACTAAATGTATGTATGCATACATTACATATAAAAAAAATAAAACCATACCTTTTTAATGAAGTAATTAACTATAAAATCAAATATAAATTTATTACTCATATTTCAAATGAAAGTTTTTTTTCTTCCAATTCAAATAATTATGAAAGGATACTGTGTAATAATTAAAATGACATACTATCACATTAATTGCGCAATTTATGAAGTAAACGTTATTAAAAAGAAATTAAAGTGTATATATAGGTAGCCAGTCTAGAGTCAAAAATCCAATACTCACGTACAATCCATTAAATAATTACGAAAAATTGTACATCTGTATCTCTTTAATTATATGAATATATGATTATTCCAAAAGAATTTGAAAAAACAAATTGTAAGTGAAATTTACTTTGACAGTTTTGTTACGTTATTGCAAAGGTTATTGCTAGTAACACAGTTGTTTTATGTATTATTTTTGTCTGAATTTATTCGAAAATTCTTCATCACGGGTAATTTCACATTATGATCAAAATTTCTCGATAAAATATCATCAGTTGTACAAATATAAGTAGTAGAGTTTGGTCAATGACTGCATTTTTTTATATATGTTGTTGGATGTTGAATGCAATTGCATCAGTTTTTCAATCTTTAAATTTCTTTTTAAGGACATTATGAAAGGTAAGTATATACATGCTTAGGAAAAAGTTGAAGTAAAAAAGGAAGAGAATATTATCAATAATATTTCTTTATTCCTTTTACATCTATACTCATATTACATGCTATGCTACATGTACTATGATTGTGTACATATAGGTAATTTTAGTTACGTATACATAAATGTACAAATTGATTAATGGTGTATCTACTTCGAGTTAGTTATACACATTCGTACATATTCAAGCATAAGTACATACATTAAATGTATGTTGTATGTGTGTGGAAATTTCCAATAATAATTCAAATTTCTGATCACGTTCTATCGGAAATGAAGAAAATTTTATCTTTAGTAAATTGTCGAAATACGAAAAACGAAATTATATAAAGCACAACGAAACAATGTACATACTTATGTATAATCAAAGATATTATATAATATATTATCTTTGGTGTAAGACAAGTACATACCGAAAGTATACTTACATATATAAAAGAAATTTTTTTATGAATACACTGTTTTATAAATATTGTATATATACACTTTTATATAGCCTTGTGTATAAACGGAGTATATGATTAGATGTTCATATACATTCTTACATATATGAAGGTGGAAAAAAGATTTTTTTTATTTTTTTATTTATTGTTTTGTTCAATTTTTGCTACTAACTTCTGCATAGTTTGCTTTCATGTACAACATTTTTTTTTTATTTTATTTAAGTTTTTTTTTCTTATATTAAGGTAGATACAAAGATTTTCTTGAATTATATAATATCAAATCATACATTTAAAGATACATAAATACGATGACAGAAAAGCAAAATGAAAATAAAATAGTTAAGCAATTGAACAAAATATATATGTATAGCTACAGGAAAATTTTCGAACTAGTAAAAACGAACACTGATCGATACAGAAAAACCAAGCACTTAATCTAGAATTCCTTTTTTTTGTATGTATATATTGTACTATATACGTATATATACAACCAATACAACACATCTTACTCATATCATTATATCTAAATGTACATAAATACAAAATATTTTAGTTCGCAATATTATGATCATATACTTAGTTATAAATATAAATGTACATATGTATGTACATAAATTGTAAAAAAAAATGGTAAAATTTTGTATTTGATGATATGATGCTTGTAGAAAAATGTACAAGTGGGATATACATGTTGTTCACGTAGAACACAATCAGAATATGTCAGAAATCTAGAACAGGAGCAGAGTGTATACTATATATTATTTCTTTTGTGAAAAAAATTTTTGTGTACATATACCTACATAAGTATATAAAATGTACAATATATTTTGTGTATTTCCTGTGTATATATACATATATGTATATGTATATACAAAAATTATGCTCCACTTACTTACTTTACTTTCTTACATAACAAAACAAATACATGCACACATACGTACGTAAATAGTATACAATAATCAATAAAATTTATTGTTAATGCTGATATATAAATATGTATATAATATACATTATTCTATATTGATATATAGTGAATTAAATATACTTATACATACGACTATAAAATATACATATACCAATCATTTGAAATAGATTACGAAAGGATGATTAGATTAAATGCAGGCAAAAGTAATAAACAAGAAGAGATTTGAAAAGATAAAGAAATCGTGATCAGAATGAAATTAACGTAAAATAAAATGTAGAAAACGAAAACATAAAAAAAAAAACTTTCCAAAAATAGCTAGCTATAGTTACAAAAGCACTAAATAGAAATATAAAAAAAAACCTGAGATATGCGAGTATATTAAGTAAGTATAAGCATTCCTGAAATAGAAACTGCCCGTACGTAGCCTTGTACAGTATACTCGTATACCTATCTAACATATACTAGATATGTTTATAAATAATATTGAATCAAATTTAAAATCAGAAATTTTGTCCTAATATTATCTCTACAAAAAAGAAATCATTTTCTATATAACAAGACTATAGCAATCAAATAAGGATGTACACATTCATACATAATTTATTATTGGAACAAGATAAATTTGTTTATACATATAAATGTGTGTATGTGTGATAAGAATATAAAATAAAATTATAAATGACATCTGGAATTTTATTATAAAATTTCAAGACACAACAACAACAACAAGAACAACAAATTCAAAATAAAAAGGATGATATTGAAAAAGAATTTGAATGGTAGATCGTAAAATTGAAATTTGAATACAAACGTTTAGATTTAATTTATATCATACGAAAGTATAATATGTAAAAACTTTTAACAAGAAAATGTAAACATATGCACTACGTATACTATAGTTAATGTATCATTGAATAAATGTATTTTCAATTATTCGTTGTAAACTTAAATTTTATTTGGTGCTAATTTGAAAAAAATGTTAATAGGTAAGCTCGTAAACGAAACACGAAATTTTATAAATATCTTTAGACGAATTGAAGTCTTATACTATTGACACACTGCAGAGATAAACCATGGTTATCTCAAATGGTTTATCGATAACTTGGACTGGGTGACACATTTAAATTGAGGTGAACTAGTTTATGTATTCATACGACACCTGTCGAGTTAAATTCAAACATTAATTCTTTTTCATCTAGTCAGCATGTTAGCTGAGATTTGGTTTGATAGTTTGTTTAAATATAATAAAAAAAAAAATAATAACACAAACGTTAAAGATAACTGAGTTCGAACTTGGTTAACAAGATAATTGAGTTCTAGAAACTCGGTTAACCTAACCGAGTTCTGAAAGTCAGTTATCGCAAAGATAAACCAGAAAACTGAGATAACCATGGTTTATCTCTGCAGTGTGTCAATAGTATTACATATGTACTTATATAATGCAACTTAGTGAATAAATCGCTACATTAGTTTTTGCCCTTTTAAAGTAGTTTCTTAAATTCCACATTATGTACATAATGTGCAACTTTAAATTCCACATTATGTACATAATGTGCATCTTTAAATTCCATATTATCAGATGGAAAGGTTGTATTATCTTCAGTATTTTTTTTTTCAACCTTTTACAATTCTTATTTCCTTTTTCTATTTTCTTTATTTTTATAATTTATCGTTCCCATTCATTTATGCTATTTGGTTGATTTTTGAATCAAATACAACTTTTGAATTAATTATGAATGAACAAAGATCATGTACACAAATAATTTAAATTAAGCAGAAAAAAATTAGACAAATCAATAGTAAATAATAAGTAAATGAAATTTTTATGCGTTCGTCTGAATTTTTTTAACCCGATAAAAGTACCTATTACATTATGTACATACATATGTAGGTAATAAATTAGCATCATCGAAGACTGAAAGATAAAATTATTATCACAACTCAATTAGGTATCTTCTTGAATTATATATGTATTATGTATACTATATACAAATCTACTTATTTAATCGTCTTCATTTATGAACGCATAGTGTAATATTTTTCTATATTTTATTTGATAATCATATAAATTACACATAAGGACATATTATTAGAATACATATGTACAGACACATCTGCTTTTTCAGTTTTCCATCACATATACTTATATTAAAATCTATAAAAGTTATATTAATATCAAATAAAAAATCAATAACTAATTTCTTTAATGTAAAAAAAAAAATTTTTTATGCATAATATCTTAAGCAAAATATGAAAAAAAGACAAAACCAAATTTCTTTCATTTTTATTAAAGGAAAGCAAAAATCATATAAGTGTAAAAATATACGTATCTATATCAGATAATATTTAAGATATGTATCATGTATCATACATATATTCAATATTATGAACATAAATAGTACTCTATGGTTCAAGTGTAAGAAGTACTATATATACTCGTATAACGTTGTATATGGTTATATTATATTTCTGTAGAATCGACAAATTTTCTTCTTGATACTAATTTTCTTATTAAAATATGAAGGATGGGAATCGATTTTATTTTTGTTCCATACAGATACAGTCAATAGATGTACAGAAATATAATAAAATCATAATAACAAAATGAAAATGAAGATTCGAAAATACACATATACGTATATTCGCTTATATAAAAGTAGAAGTAGAAAGGAATAAATTTTCATTTCATTATTTACAATAATTATGAAGAATTTATACATTTTTTTTCTCTGTCTTTTTCTCATTTTATTCATTTTATTTTACTCATTTTATATGGATGTATGATTTTATTGTATTTCGATTATGGAATATGTAAGGAAATAAAATTTATAATAATCTACCATATAAAGACTAACATTAATTTTTATGTCTTCTTCTGATATTGTAATATGTATGTATATTGACTACAAACTATGCTATGACTATGTACGAGTACACAATATTTACAATTTATTTATATTTACAATATTTACAATTTATAGTAACGAGAGGAGCAAAAAAAGATATAGGTACATAATTATAAGTAATATATGTATGTAATATCAATATTTTTAGTGGTTGAAATTGATCTTAAAAAACATATACATACGTATACATATTATATATAAATATTGAAAATAATCAGCAATTTATAATTTTATTTCTATTTTTTCGTTCTTCTCAGATTTGAATTCTTGTATCAAATTTAATTCAATTGATATTGAATGGAGGAAAGTTAATGAAAAGCCACATTTTATTTGCATATGCTTACGTACATATGTAAAATTTTGCATACACAAAACACGTATATAGAATTTATAACATTGAATTACAAAAATTATGATTATCAATATTTTATATCTAAAATGAATTTAATTGTACAGATAAATTTAATTGAATATGATATTTCTCTTTTACAATTTTAGAAAGAATACAGTAAAAATGAAAAAAAAAAAAAACATTTTATTTTAGTTTTGTAAAATTTTAATAAATTTATAAAATCCATTATATGTATATCTATATGTATATACTTATTGAAATAAATTTTTTTTTCTTGTTTACAGACACATTTTTTAATAATAAAAAAGTTTTCAAATTAGAAATGAATTAAAAAACAATTAAAATTTGCTACTGTAACATAAATAAAAGTCTTTCAAGCATGTGGATTTTAGTTTGATATATTTTGAAAAAAGAAAAAGAAAAAAAAGAAATATACAAAAGTAAACAAAAAAAATAGAAAAATAAAATCAAGAAATTAAAATTCATTTCATTTAAGTTCAAGCAGTTTTGGTTTAAGTACACTTAAGTTGAAAAGTTCATTACATTACTTTATAAATACACTCGTATGTAGTAAGGTAGTAGGTATGTATACGCAAACAAATAAAGTATTTGGAATAAATTCATTTTCTAATGATCTCATATTTTTGTAATTATTATTATTTAAATGTGAATTTTTAAACTTACTACTATGAATCTTCAAACTATTTATACTTACTTATGCATGTACACAGCATACTCACGTAGGTATGTATGCATATGATAATTTAAAAGTTTATAAAATTACTTTTGGGTTTTATTTAAATGACACTACAACTACTACAGTTATTAGAATTGAAATATTTTGGTCTACTAATGAAAAAAAAATTATTAAAAAAAGGAATAAGTTCTAGAATGATGACGAACTAGTACCATCTACACTCATACATTTTGTATGAATAAAATATAAAACAGTTATCGTATTAAAAATTATTCAGTTCAGTATTAAAAATTAATTTCTAATTCGTATTACATTAGGGTTAGACTGGGTAAATGTAAACGTCACTAAAAATTAAGGCCTTTACCAATAAACTTTTTAAAAATTTGAGTTTAGTTAATTATGACTAAGTCATAATTAATGTTATTTAAAGTTGACTCTTAAATTTCATACCAATAACACTTTTAATGTCGACTTTATAAAAATCATACGAATTATTATGAATAACTTGTGGATTCTATGTTTTTATTCATAAATATTTCAAAAATTGATTTGTTTTAGGTAATATAATGGTAAAATTCAATGTCGACATTAACAACATTCAATTATTTAAAATTATTAATAATTATTATTTTAATCATTTTATTTAAACAATATTTAAATTATTAGCAAGTTTTTTTTGAAAATTATCAACATTAATATAAATTTTAAAACTAATTTAATCTAGCATACATACATTCATCAAAAAAATAATTTTATATAAGAAAAAAAAAGTAACTGATATATTTTTTTTATTTTTTTTTTCATCAGAATTATATAATTAGGTTATTAGGTTTAAGATTTATATTTATATACATTATAATACATTATAATAATTTTTTTTATTCTAATTTTTAATTGCTTTTTAATTAATTTTTAATTTGATTTCGATTTATTTTTTAAATATAATAAATGTACATATAAGATTAAAAATTATTTGTTTTTAAATTACATATCTTCCAAAAAATGTCTTCTTATAAATAGGTCCCTGTACAAAGTACCAGGCAAACTTATATATTATTCATATTTTTTTTAGAAATTTACAAACCTATAGAAAGACTGAAACTCCTCATCACTGTAAAACTCAAAAGGATCTATTCTTTTTCTGTACACCTTCACTTTTCTTGCGTATGTACTTTCTACACAAATGTTCAAATCATCTAATATATCTGCATCACTATCACTGTCCTTTTAATTTTTTTTCCTTTTATTATTTATTTTATTTTATATTATTTTATTTGACTTGTATTATTTCAATTAAATTATATTATTTCAAAAATATATGCTTATAACAATTTGTTTAAAATGCTATATTTCAGTTTAAATAGGAGATAATAATGACTTGACATTTTTGTAGTCGTAACTAAAGTCGTAATTAATATTAGAGTTGACGTTAAAATAGTTATTGGTAGACATTTTTCACTAGTTTCGACTTTTAATTTAAAAGTGACTTTAGAGTTAAAGGTTATTGGTAAGGGCCTAAGTGTATATTTGATTTTTGTTATTGATTTTTAATTATACGTTTTGTTATTTATATGATTTTTTTCGTAAAATGGACATCTCAGGTATATATTACGATTATTTAAAATTGAATATTCAAATTTTGCATTATTTGTAACAAATTTTATATGTTTACTTTTACCCTGTGAAATTTTTTTAAAATGCCTGAGTTTGAGGTAAATGAAAACAGCTTATTTTGTAAATAGTAATGATTATAAATTACAGCAACTGGCATTCCATATATTTCTGATGCATGTCGATATATGCAATTTTTATTTCTCATATCAACAACTGCTTTATTTATGTCTTCTAGTGTGTAATTACGCTCAGGCCTTTTATAATACATTTTCGCGGCATTTTATACCTAATAAAAGATTTTCAAAATAGATTTAAAACTCTGTTTCCATTTACCCTTGTTGACGAATTGATCGAGGTAAATGTAAACATGAAATTATGTGAAACAAGTGTTATTTATAATGTAATATTTCAAGCAAAAACAATAAATTTAATAGTTTTTATTAAACTTTTTAAGGAAAATAAATAATAGTGTTTGATTCATAATTATGTTAAATTCATATTAACTCTAATTAATATATGTAAAATTAATTAATTTATATTATGTATAAACAATTCAATAGCCAAAAATGATGCGTCAACATTTTGCAAGTTCATTATTCTATGTTGTTGCATTATGGTTAATATACTTGCGATATGTTGCAATTAAAACTATATAGATGAATACGTAATTATAATTGTTCTAAATTTACCTGTAATGAATCATAATACATTGTAGTTCATACTTGTTATATATAATTAGCATGTATGGAATATTGAAAGAAATGTAACGAAATAAATATGTTGGATGTTGCAATAAGTAAAGTACATTAAGTGTATTCTACCTTTATTGCATTATCTATTATGTATTATGATTCATATAAAATTGCAATTATTATTTTTGTTATATGTAAACTTAGATATTAAGAAATTATTGAACTTTGTATACTATTTATGTAACTATTTTTAATTATTGATTAGTTTACAAAATTTGAGTATAAAAAGCGAATATTCAATTAATAAAATTCAGAGTTAATCAGTAATTCAAGCCTTTTATTAGTTTCTCTTGCTTGGTGAGGCTGCCAAGAGGCTGATTAATTATAAGTATTAAGGTAGTGATCCATAATACTTGATTCTTTGTTCTTGTTCACAGGTACTGTACTTGGGAACATATTTTTGTGCACAGGTTTTTGTACTTGTACACATTTAATTAATAACAGTATTCAGGTTTTTTTGTACTTGAATACATTCTCTTGGTCTGGATATACAACTGTATATAGGTATTGGACCTATATACATCATTTATTTGAAGAATCTTCACATCCAGAAGATTCAAACGTTAAATAAAAGAATTTGACGTCAACAAATAGTAATACTTACTTTTGATAAAAGTATAAAACCACAAGAGTAAAACAATACAGATTTCTTGCTATAAAATATTAAATAGAACCTTTCACTGTAGAGTATTGTTACAAATGATGAATGTATATAATAACTAAAGCAGTTTCAGTACCAAACAGTGGACAAATCACCGATTCTTTTTAAACAATGCAAAGTTGATTTATGTTGCTCATTAATAAAAATAACGATTGAGTTTTCATTTGCCCCTGTTTACATTTAGCCGATATGACTATACATTATAAGCAGTTGAAAGCTTCTTAAAAATTGAATTCATAATAATTTCATCTTGAAGATATTAATGTTTTATTTTTCCTATTAATAATTATCTGTATCAATAGATAGATTTTAAAATTCAATATAAATTTCTTATCTTTTTTTTCACAATTCTTTTTGAAGATACTCAGATCACTATTATTATTGGTATAAAGATATCAATTTCATAATAAATTCATTGAAATTAATCCATTCTTCATATTATGTCAATAAATTAATCTAGTAGGACCCAAAGAAAGTAAAGTTTAAAAAAAATATATATATAAAAAAAGGAAATTGAAGGACAAAAAGACATCAAATCCCTTAACATTTATAGTACATACTATATATTCAAATTCATAAATCCAAATCCAGAATGTATATACAAATATAGTATATAACTTAGTAAATTCGAATATATATTACCTTTACAGCTTTTAGTTTATCCTCTTTTTTTTGTCGTGTTCATATATTATTTACATTTACCGGTAAACTTATGTATACCCTCATAAGCCTTAGTATAAGTACAAATATATATATATGTATATATGTATGTACTTACATATACCCACGTATAGTATATGAGTTTGTATGTATTTTTTGGTATAAAGTGATCCTGAAAATAACATAATTTAGGGTTAAATGAATAACATATTTAACAAATAGGTACACGTAAAAGTGTGAATATGTGTGTATTTGTATTTATATGCACAAATTTACATTAATATATGTATTAACATATATGTACATACATATATATAATACACTCTAAAATATAAATGTAAATAGTAAATATACTTACATTAGACGCAGTAATTTTGTAAGATTTTATCTGAAAAACAAATTAAAACGGACATAGTCCCAATTGACTTGTATACTGATGTGTATAAATGTGATCAACGAAACTACAAAACCTGCATATATATCACATATGTATAATATCTACATTATATGTGTGTACACTATGTATGTATAAATATCGATAAAAAAAATATATCTTTTTTGTATTTATGGATGTAAATAAGGATATACATGTACAATATTATCAGTCGTAGTTGTAGGTATACAGATATAGATAGTATATAGGTAGCATCAGGTACATATATGCTTTTTTATACTTTGTATTTGATATCAAATAAATACGAATTAATACGAAATTCGTTGAATGACTATAACTTATTTTACTACATATATGCATATCCCTTCAGGGATTGACTATTCTCATTCATTTTCCGTTAATTAATTTTATTATATAAGTCTTCATGTAAATATCAACATATACGATATCCATATATGCTAATACACACGTGTGTATATGTCTATTCTACGTAAATATTATTCATACATAAATGCACATTGTATGTAGTTGATAATATTTATTTTTACGTGTACAGCGAATAAAAAAAAACTTTTTATCTTTTTCATAATACTGGTACATGTTACATTACGAATTTACATACCATGCATATTTATGTCTTCAATATAATTTAGATATGTATTAACAAATCCATACATATTCATGTAGTACATGTGGTGAAATTTAAAATGTAAATTATAAAAGTTAACTAGCTTACTATTATACATATGCGGCAGCCAAAGTTTTAACAACACTGTAATCAACTAGAGGAATATATTTTTCATCATCAATAATAAAAATTACAAAATAAAAAATAGTAATCAAGCCAGAATACAAAAAAAAAAATGGTTTATAATAACTGTATGAGTGCTAAAGACATTATCCTTTTATGTATTTATATGAATATTGAATATGAATATATCAATAAATGCTTTCGATTTAACAATATATCAAATGCAATGTACATTCATGATGTATATATTTTACAAACATACGTGCATTTCATATGCCTTGAAAATTAGTCAGAAAAATGATTGTTGAACGAATATTTAAAAAAAAAAAACAAAACAAAACAAAAAAAAAGGAAGGAATTTTTTTGGATGCAGTAGTATTTTTTATAAAAATTTTGCTTGAGTATGTGCATATATCCGAGTTTAATACGTGATATATGATGCAATTTTACATAGGATTTCATCGCACAATATAGTTTTTATATTATGTATATGTACAATAAATATTTGTTGTGTTCGTGTAAATTCTTGTTCTCCGTCGAGTTCTCAGCGTTAGGTATATGTAAATTTTTAATGTTATAACAATGTTACATACTTGTTATATTCGAAAATTGAACATATTACTTCTTGTATATTTAATTGGACTGTTAATAAAATGCTTGTCAAAATTGTATACCAGCATACCAGTCAGCACATCTGTGTAGTTTGTATACATAATATGTAAAAAGTTTTGGATTTGAAGTTACGGCAAACACGTTTAATTGAAAAAGTTTTGCACATCTTAATTCTAATCAATAAATAAACGATTTAAATGATTTTGAAATTATATTGAATAGAGAATACTCATCATATACTTGGTATCATATACATAATTCCAGTTTTTTTCCTATTTCAGTAAAAATCCTTTTAAATAATCGACATATAATGACAAAATATAATCAAACCTTATATTGAAAAAATCCGAATATATTCGTATATTCATAATTTTGTTGTTGTTTTTTTATGCATTCAGTTTTATCTTCACTTATAATTTTATTCTAAATTGGCATCCTTCCAAATAGAAAAAAGTATAAGGACAAAAAAAAAATCCCAAAACTAAATTTCTTATCACAATTGGTTTTTTTTTTGTTTTATTATCAAATTCTAATCTAATCTATATAAAGGATATGTACGATATACAATATTCTTTTGTTTTTCATTTGCAGCTTACATATAAACTTTTTTAAATGCTTGAGATTATCCTTTCGAAAATATATAACCACAATTTTATATTATTGGTGTACACATGCATATGTATGTACATATTTGTAGAATACATGTACTACATTACACATTACACAGTACATATATATGTACATATGTAGATGTTTTGTTATTCACAATTTTTCTTTTCTTTTTTATCATTATTGGTTTCTTATATTTTCTATTATTATTTTTCTTATTTATTTTTATTGTTATTTCAATAATATTTATTTATTTATGTGCATATATGAATACCACATATATAACAACGCACATTAAGTACATAATATATAATATATAGATTCAGACAAAAACATGGAAAATGAAAAGATTGCAAAATCCTGTTATTCAATTATGGATTTATTTTGAATTGTTGAAAGATTTCTATATAGCATATTTATATGCATGTATTTTGTATATATGTATAATGTACATATGAATTTGTGTTGTGTATATATGCGTATGCGTCATGTTATATATGATGAGTATACAGGGAATCGAACGAAAAATAAAAAGTAATTCAATTTTATTTCACTTGTTTTTCTCAGTTATAATAAATAATAACGACTATTATAGCAGTATGTAATAACAAGCAATTTTTTCAAAAGGATTCATTTATTTTTATTTTTATATGTATTTTTCCTATACTTCGTTTTTGTCCTATAACTTTTAAAAGTTTTTTGACATTTTTTTTTGCTTTCATCATAATAGTTGTTAATGTGACACAAACCTTTTTTAAGATAATCGTCATTTTATACATTTTCATTGTATTCGTAAAATTTCCATTGTGTTTGGTTGTAGTGATGTGAATATTGAAAAAGAAGAAGAAGAAAAACATAGTTAAATGAAATAGAAATAAAATCAAGCTGATTACAAAACAAAAAAAAAATAGAAAAAGATAAAATGAATGTAAGATTTTATCAATTGGACAGATTTTCTTTATATTTCAGAAGGAAAA
Source organism: Villa cingulata (assembly GCA_951394055.1). NCBI lineage: Eukaryota > Metazoa > Arthropoda > Insecta > Diptera > Bombyliidae > Villa > Villa cingulata. Next base: position 33,759,667 of record OX596018.1, on the reverse strand, counting down.
TAAAAGTTTTCCATTGTTAAGCATTTTTCTTAATATGCTTTATATAGCATGAATATGCTAACACAACAATTTACAGGAAAAAAAAACAAAAAGGAAAAAAGTCTTTCATTAAAAATTTTAAGGTTATAATTTTTTTATAGATCTTTCATATTAAATATAGAACATATTATTATATACAGTATATGTATTTTTAAACATAAGGCATATTATAATCAAAATAATAGCAAGAATACTAATAAAATACAGTTAAGAGTACTTTGAATGATTATACGCTATATATTCATAAATCGTGATAATCATGCTCATTATTATTCTTTTTCGGTCTCTGTTCTATTCTAAAAATTTGCATACATGATACGATGTAAATTTAACGACAATTTTTTGCTTTCGCATATTTCCAAATTTTAAAATGTCTACATGAAAATAGAAAAATACCACCACCTAGACCACTTTTTATCTATAGTCTACCTCCTTGTTTTTAAAAAAATTCATTTTTAAAGGACCAGCGATTCTGTAAGATCATAAAAACGCCATAAAATAGAATACATGTAGCTACATAGCTACATACATATTGACATATTTCAGTTTCAGGATTCTAGCAAATTCTAGCCAGTATAATCAAGAATATTGAGCTTTTATTAATACCTAACTTATAATGTGTTTGTATGTTTGTATCTATAAATATATATTTATGTTGTGTAATTTTCTGCATACTTAAGTGTGTTGTTGTAAATCACATACATATATGCATATATATTCATGCACATAATAATGTACGCATTTATGTATATTTTTTGAGTGACTGGATGAAAATTTTGATTTGGTATAAAAAAAAAACTTTTACACTTGATTTATGCTTGTGGCTTTATATTTTTTCATTTTTTCTGTGCTTTTTTTTTCTCAAGAGAAGTTTTTTTGTGTGAGTAATGTAAAGCGAAATATACGAGTACTTATATGTGTATAAATAATACACACTTTTAATATATAAAATGTACAGTACAGCTCAGATGTTATGTAAATGAAGAGAACGAAAATATATGTAGTAATAAAATAACAATAAAATTGTAAAATTTGACATTTTCCCGATTTATTTATTTTTTTTTTTCGTCAAATTATTTTTTTTTTTCTAGGAAAATTGGAACAGAAATATAGCCAGTGTTTATAACCCAGCAATTTAAGATATAAAAATTATTACTTCAGTTAAACATTATTTTTTTTAAATCATAATCCGTTTAAGTTCAAATCCTTTCCCTTTTTTTATTAGGAACTTTTTAAATTGCGTTCTAGAAATGCTATAAATTTTACAGTACATTTTGATGATTCGGATACTCATCTCTTATCATTATACGAATTTTATGAAACTAACTCAACTATAAATCTTTTAAATAATAAACTATGTACATACAAATATAGTACATGCGACAGTGTATAGATGTAATAAACAAATTTATTTTAGAAATAATTAAATTAAAAATAAAAAATCAAGTACAGAGCAAATTTCTGTTAAAATTTTTAAAGCTCTGACAAAGTCATAATCAGAACATAATCGAATAAAGTCATTATACTCGTACAAGAGTTTTTTTTTCTGTTTTTCATAGTTGTTTTTTCTTTTTTAAAAACATGTTAATCATGCATATCCGTTCATTGAAAATTTTGTATTTTATTAATTATTCATTTTCAATAAAAACCAATATTATAATTACACAATAAGTAAAAATAACAATGTCCTGTGTATATTTTTTATTGGACACGAAATTTTTTGCAATTATACGAAAAAAAAAATTACTGTAATATCATAATTTTAAACAGGTCACATATACATGTACGGCAAACATGAAAAACAAAAAAAAAATAAAATCCTGTCAATATTAACTCTAGTGGTTTTTGTACATCGATTTATCGAGTGATTTTATTTTTCGTTTTTTTTTCTGTTATTATTATTTCTGTGTTGTTTTTTATAAATAGTTTTTTTTTTGTTATTTTCACATTTAACATGTCATTTTAAATATACTTATGTATATGTCGTTCAATATTTAAGTCACGCCAGTGCATGTATGTAAGTATTTTAGTCGTTCTATGTGTACTAAATTGTCAATAATCTTGTTATTTTTAGGAAGAAAGAATTTTTTTTTCTATTTTCATCCAATAAAATGTAATTGATTACTTAAATAAATTTTAGAAAAAAACGAAATGGGATCAAAATAAAATATTGTTTTACCATCTAACCCATATACATTTATATGAATTTATACATTACATATACATGTGTATACATATGTTTATTGTGCATATACATACTTACAGTTTCAAATTTTCAATGAAAAAAAAATATTTCATATCCTTTTTATAATATTATTTTCAATTACCGCTATTTATTTTCTCAAAACATCATAGTACAATACATGCACTAATACTAATACATTATTTTTTGATATTGATCTCTATATATTCGATATAATATATATGGTAGGTGTGGTATGTTGTAGTAAATAATAATACATTGAAAGGAATATATTGATCTTACCACTGAAATTCTATATTAAATTATAATGGATTTCGATTTTTTGAATGAATTCTAGATAAAAGGATGACTTAAAAAAATTAAAAGAGGACGAAAATGTACAAGTATTTAATATATAATAGATAGATATATATTATTAGCGAAAAGTCATTCTAATAAAACTGAAAGAAACAGAGAATGAAGAAAAGAAAGAAGAAAACGAAATCGACCGCTTTAGGTCATAGTACAAAAAAAAAATATATAATGATAATAATAAGTATATATAAATTACAAAATACATGTACATATGTATATGCATACACGAGTCAAAAACTTTCAAAAGAGCAATTCACTTTTGTAAAAGTCATTGATCAACTTAATTGTCACCATAATAACCGTCAACAAAAATCCACGAGTATATGTATGGGTAAATGGCAATCTCTATAACTAATAATTTATCATGATGGTAGTATACATACGTATACTCATATATTTCTTAATGCATATATTGTCTTTCCTCTTTCGTTATATTTGTATGAAATTTTTCTTAACATTTTTTTCTACACAATTTTCTCAAAAAAAAAATAAATAAATAAATAAAAGGAAAGAAGAAAAATACAATGAACACAACAGAAAAATTCAATTTGACACAGGATTAAAATCTCCGAAAATAAAAATCAATTGTCTGTCTATTTCATTTGATTTATGAACGGTTCAATTTTATGTGATTTCATTTTAAATGCTTTCACTATTTACCATCATTATTTATTCACCATTATGATTATGAAAGTGTTATAGAATTATTGTTTCAAATTAACACAAAAAATAAAAAATAAATAAATGAATTAAAATATAAATTAAATAAAATGAAATTTTTCTTTTAATTCATTCTTTTAATTATGCGGAGCACACACTAAATGATATACCAATTTACTGACACTTCACTCTCACTACATAAATTATCGATTTGACACTTTCCATTTCAATAAAAATTTAATGATAATACTATCATTTAGTCATTGTGAAGGATTAATATTTCAATATTTAATTTTTTCAAATATATTTCTAAACTAAAACTTCTAAGTCAGAAATAGAAAATTAGAACATTAATGCTTTCATTTATTTTACATTTTCAATTAAAATTTATTTTATTTTCTATATAAATCTACGAGTATTCCTGGCATTTACAGGAAAGAAGGAAAATTTATTTCATTTTCAATTTGTATTTCATTTTCAATTAATCTGATCGACTTTAAATGCTTTTTTTTATTAGATCAGTTATTCGAAAGCAATTTAGGTCAATTTATTGCAAACATATTACGAACATATTCTTAATATTTTATTCTGCTTTAGTTAACATTAGATAATTTATGTTTGAAATAAAAGTTTCTGTTGTATGTGTACAAGTTCATTGTGCTAGATTCGTATATTATTCCATTTGCTTACCTATACGTACATATAATGCAGGAATGTATAATATGTAAGTATTTACTTTGTCCATCGTATACATACATTATTTCTTCCTTGTTTTAAATAATTGACTATACTTTGAATAAGAGTACATCCATAGCTCTATATAAATGTTTGCAGAAAATACAACTAAATGTACAACATTTTTTTAAAATTTACATTTTCAATTATTCTGTGACATCTATCAGATTTAAAATTAAAAGTATATAAATATATCCTACTTTGTGTATCATCATCATATCAACATTTTGAAGTCGTTGTTATCATTTATATTTATTGTAATATACATACACATACATATATAAATACATACACTGTATTATACAAGGAGTAAATATACATTTTATCCTGTTTATTTAAATAAGAAAATATTGTTGAGAATTCCTTGAATTCATTCTCATTAAATTATTTTTTTTTACATTTCTTAGGTTTCATATATTAAGTGCAAGAAGATACAATAAGTGTATGTACGCGATTACATGTATAACATTACATGTATAACGAACCGAACTGTGTGTATATCAAAAACATGATAATTAGATCTGATTTCATTTTTTATTAAAAGGCAAGAGCTAAGTAAGAAAAAAAAATGTATGTACAAATATTTATATACATATACCAATAAATTTTACGTTCGGTATGTATGCAAGTATGTATGAGGAGGTATCAGAGCAGAGGTGACTAGAAAATAAACAGGCACATTCGAGATAGTATGTACGAGCATATATGTAGGTGTATCAGAATGATGTCAAAAGAATTTTGTAAAACAATGGAATTTTTATTTTGAATAAAAGTGAACTGTGTTACATTTTAAGATTTTCTAACTTCTTCCTGGTTTTCTGTTATTTTTATTTTTTTCTTTATTTCACATTTTGTTGTTGTTTTTGTAACGCTTCTTATTATGTCATCATTAAAGATAAATCACATACAATATACAATATATTCCTTAAGGCTTTCATTTATTAAGAAAGATCCTCTAACCTCTAATTAAGTTAACATATAACAGCATGGAATGCTATTTTATGTGTTAGACAGGAGATTTGATTTCTTTTGTTTCTCGTCGTATGTATTAGCAGTAGCAGTAGTCAGTATATTTTGTAGAAAGCTCTATAGAGTTACGTAAATATTCAAGCTCGTATAATATATTGTAGAAAATAAAACCCGACTATGCCATACCCATACATAATGTAAAAAAATAATTGACTTAATAAATGAGATGTAGGTACACTATGATATGATTTTGTATCTAATAAGGATATAATATATAGGCGTGTGTACAGTTATATGTGTATAATGCATCTTTTTTTTTTTGTTCCTGGAAAAAAAATGTTCCTTATTAATTTAATAGATTATTATTTTTTTTTTAACTTTTGATCACATTTTATGTTGCAAAAATATCTAATTAATTCATTTCAGACAAAGTTGATGTAAATACATATACATACTCGTATATTTCTTTGAAAATTAATTAAAGTCATGTTGGTTGTATAGATTTGTTACGTACACAGATTTATGTATGCATATGCATTTTGATTTTATAATATCTATCTACATATTTAATTAATGCATAAAAGCCTTCATCAAGGAATCAAGGATATAAAACGTGTAAAATGCGTATGGCTGTGAGGCTTTGCTCTAATAAAGAGATTAAAATGACAAACTTAAAATTCAACAACAAAAAAATATCAAACGAATAAATTTAAAAAATAAAAAAAATAAAAAAATATAAAAAAAAAATAAAAATAAAATTAAAAAGCATTTAATTCTTTTATATGTAAATTAGAAATTAGCTATAGAAAAAGCTATAAGATCCAATTAAAAGTTTTCAAGCCAGTATTGTTCTATCTGGTGTGTGCCAATTTTCATAATCAAATTTATTCGCGTTTTATACACTTTACAAACCAAACCAATCATTAAAAATTCGATAAACTGGAACATTTGAAATTTTGTTTTTCAAATAAACGAAAATCTAATGAACTAAAAAACAAACTAAAATTAAAAGAAAATTTAAACAAAAAAAAATAAAATAAAACATTCAATTTTTTATATATGATTTTTATGATAGATATGAATTTTTTTATTCGGTCTTAATCAAAATTTTCCATATTTGAAAAAATTAAAAATTAAACATTTTACAAAACAAAAATATTAAATAAAACTACTTTTAAAATATGAAAAATAGGATAATAATATACTCTCGTATTAAAACAGAAATATAATTGTTGATTTCAGATATAGGCTCACCAGGATATTCCTATTCAAAAAAAAAAAAAAAAAATAATAATATTTTATTTTTTGAATACAAATATAAAGTATAACATGAATAAAAAAATTTTATAACCTCCTTTCATAAACAATTTTATTTTTAATTTTTTCAATATACACTTCTTTATACTTCACTTTCATATACAGAAAAAAATGTGTGTGCAAACAAACAAAGTAACAAAAATAAATATTATTTTGTTCTCTTTTATATCCATTTTTCATTTTCAATTTATGTGCTATTCTATATGTTTTTAGTGTTCGGTTTTTAATATTTTGATTTTTTTTCATATGTATGTAAATATGTCTATATTTAAATTTGTGCAAATATATGGTTATAGTATTGAAAATGAATTTTATCATCATCGTAACGATATATTTTTTTTTATTTTATTTTTTTTATTCCTACGAACATACATATATCAGTTTGATATTCTATTTATTTACACACGAGTATTATATATTTACGTATATATGTACGTATGTACATTATTCGTTTTGTTTTGTATAACTGTTACTCTATTACTACATTGTCCTCATTCATAAGTGTAATATCTAGTTTTTATTTTATGATCCATTTGCAGAAATTCAGATTACACATCATAATAAAATATGAAAAAAAAAAAAATAATAAATTTATTTTGTTTTGAAAAATTTATGAAAAATTGAAATATGTTCCAAAAAAAAAAAATAGAAATTTCAGTTTTCGATTATAAATATGAACATTTTCGTGAATTTCTACCAACAATAGCAAAGAGAATACACGTAAACAAATAATAATAATTGCATAAAATTAATTTTGTATAATATTTATTTTCATCATTTTATTAGTTAGTTAAGTTTTTATTGTTCTAGTTTATGTATATGGATACGGGGAATTAAAACAATGCAATGCAATTTCAAAATTTATTTTCAAATTTATAGTTAGTATACTTCCTGCTATAATTTGAATCGTTTCATACTTTAATTACTGTCTAACTTGAATGTAAAATGGAAAAATAAAAATGAAGAAAAAAATATTCATAATTCGTTCATATTTTCGTCCTTCATACGAATGCACACAAAAAAAAAAAAATAGAATTTCAATGAAAATAGCATGGTCGTCAATTATATCATCAACACAAAAGTATTTATAAAAAAATTGTATATGTATGGTTAAATCTCATATTGTGGGAGAATTTGGATCGCAAAAATGGAATTACATTTTTTGTGTTAATTCAAAATTTTTTTTAATGGAAACTATTTAGTTATATAACATTGCTTAGATATAATAAGGAACACTCCAGTTTTTAGGTTTTTACGAAGTTATTTGAAGATTTCGAAAAATGTATGACAGGGGAATGAGGTAGTGTTAAGGGTAATGACTAAAACACCTGGATTTTACTTTTAATATTTTTTATTATAAAAAATGCATTCAATAATAAGAATGTAAACAAAGGGAAAAACATTTTGATGCAAAATGTTTCCTTCATGGGTCAAGAATTTTGGAAAATTAAATTCAAATTCTTCAACAATTTCACACAGCGTTTTTTCAAACTTTTCTTTTGTAATTTTGTTGCTGATTTTTTGCTTGCCCGTTTTTTGGTCAGTAAAATTTTCTCTTTTATAAACCCATTTAAAATATTCTCATTTTGCCTGTTTGTCATATCTATTGTAAATAATATATTGATTTTTACACTCTGAACAAATTCTAAATAAACAGTTTGTATTTTTTTGACAACATACAACATTAATAATTTCAACAATATTCTTGGCATCAACAATTTTATATTTATGAATTGCTTGAATTAAGTATTCCATATTAGAATGAATTATGCAATTGCATGTTTCTCTTAAATTTAATATTGGTCGTTTTATACAAAAAGGTCGTAACTTACAAAAATTAGTGTAACTAATTTTTGCATAACCAGATGCAATGAACTTTTTATGTAAATTTAATAAGGTATCGTTAAGTATACGACTCTGTTTTGTTATATTATTTTTTTTGACAATATCTTTCTTCCCTGGGCATATATCCTACTATTTTCGTCTAATTCCAAGAAATTCACAATTATGTTCTGAATTTTATAATTTATTTTACTCTTTCTAATGTATTTTGATGGATTTGATTCCTCAGTCATAGAAACGGTTCTTTTATACGGTAGAAATTGTTAGCACATTCTTTGAATTCTATATTTTTTAATAATTTTATTTCCTATTATTTTGACAAAAGCTTGCTTTTCTTTGTCAGATTTTAGTTTACTAAAACTATCTGCGAGTTTTTCGTGAAGAACATCGCATGTCAAAAGCTGTTTTTTCAATTTCGGAGATTCTGTTTCGTTAATTAGCGGTTTTGGATCTATATTTTTTCCAATTTTTGATTTTATTCGTTGTAGGCGCTTATGATACTTCATTAACCGAATTTAAAGTTTTTTTATTTCTAATCATTTTTCTTAAAGTACATTGTTTCGCACTTTTCTATTTCTTCTCAATATTTTAGTTCGTTTTGGTGGTTTTGGTTTCGTTTTGGAAATACTAGGAGTCTCTTGATTCCCAGTACTAGATGATGCAGGAGTATTGTTTTTGAAAAACTTGCAAAATATAATTTTTTTATATATTCGCTGATCAAGATTTTTAAATTTTACTACATTCCCCTGTGAGGTTATCATTCCCCTGGATGGACAATTTCCAGGGGAATGAGGTTGGTGGAATGAGATTTTTTGACCTTTTAGTTTTTAATTTAATTTTAAAATACACTTTTAAAAGAAATTTTTTGCTGTCTATATATTAGTCCAAATTTACTAATATTTAGTTATCTATAAAATATGAAATCAATAATAATTTCTGAAAAATATTGGCAAGAGGAATGAAAAATTGTAGTGACACAAGCTGATTTCTGTTTGAACAATTACACTTTGAAAATATAATATTCACTTTATAAAAACTAAACTAACACTGGTTGTGAGTAAGGACTTGTAGGATCACATAGACATAATATTACCTTTTATTCAAAATATCATTACGGTAAATTTTGCAACAAACAATACGACAGGGTAAATAGTTGTAGCTGCATGAGACAAAGTTTCAATAAGTGTAAATCATGTAATATTTAATTTTTGTTTGTATTTTATACAATATTCTTTGTTCCATTATCTTTTTTATCGAAATAGATTTAAAATTTTTTTGTAACTAAAATATTTGAAACTGAAAATCACTAAACTATGTTTCGATGTCTAGCATGAGACAGCCTGGGGAATGAGAAAATGAAAGTTTAAAGCCAAATTTTAGAAAAAACTGTAAAATTTATAAAAAAAAAAATTATATATTCAATACCACTATAACTATCTTTTTATTTGTGTGCAAATTGTTTTAGATAAAAGTAAGAAATTTGTGTTAAAAAAGACAAAAATAAGTGTGAGACATCAAATTCTCCCACAATATGAGAATCACTCGTATATAAGATTGGGTATTTTTAAAACCTTAAAAAAATTTGAATGAAAAATTATTATTATTTGTTACACAAAAAAAAAAAAAAAAAAAACAAAAATGTAATAAAAAGTAAAATGTAATAAAATAATTTTTTTGTTAGTTAATAAAATGTCTTAAACATAATAAAATGTTGATTTATGTCATCACATCAATTCTAACGAAAGATAATTTATTTTATCAAATTCATCATTACCATTATTATCTGACATCATTTTATAATTTATTTTTGTGAATACAGTGTGTGTATTGCTTAATACAATGTACTACGTACTACAAATAAAAATCCTTTAATACATCCAATTTTATATTATCATTATCATGCATGTATTTATGGACATATAGAAATAAATAGAGAGTACATATAACGAAAGCTTCCAATATATTGCATGTAAATAGTACTGTGTACTGTCACATTATGTAATTTTGTTTGTTTTTCTAATATTTAGATGTAAAAACATCATTTATCATTTCATTTAAAGTTCTTCGGTGAATAAAAATGATGATGAAATCAATGAAAAAAAAAAAAATAAATAAATAAATAAATTGAAGGTCATCATTGTGGTGTTTAGACATGTTTTTTGTACTTATGTATGTATGTAATATATATTCACATATTTGTTAAAGTTAGAGATTAATGATGAATTTCTCTGTTTGATTCAAATTAAATTCAATTTAAAATACCTAATATAAATGTTATACACATGACATATCATCGAATATTTGATAATAAAATTTTTATTCAATTTTTTTTATAAAAAAAATAAAGACAAAATTTTAGAGGATATATATATTTCATTTGTTTTCCTTTCGATTATATTTCTGCACTAATTTTTAATAAAACTGCCATTTAATCAGCATAACAACGATTCATGACGGCTCTACAGTCTACAATTGAAGACGTGGGTGCAAAAATCAGACAACTCCACTTTGTAAAGTTTTTTAGAAATTAAAAAAAAAACTGTTTTTAAAATTACCTCATCAATAGAACTGGATACGCGAATTATTTTTAGAAGTACTTTTATAAGTAAGCATGAAACTTTATTCGAATTACTGTAAAAAAAAGTTTTATTGAGTAAAAATTTCGCGTTATCTTGTTTTTGCCCAAAAATTCCAAAATTTTCTTAATTTCCATTTTAAGTTCAAATCATGTTTTCATTTCCACTGCTAGTTGAGTCCTCTATGTTCCTGAAATTGACATGGGATTTTATGATACACTTAACAGCACATACTTATTAGCAAGGTCCATAATGTCAGCGTATTTTTTTTTTTCAGTAAAGGCGTGACTAGCATCATAGAGAAAATTGGGTAAAAATTATTATTTGTCTTCTTTGCTAAATGAAATATAGTTGCATCAGCAAGATAATGGCTAACGGAGACCGAAACAGAGTCAAAATTTTCCTTCGTAAATTCAAATATCTCATACTTGGATATTGACTATTTTTCCTTGTTGGCTTAATGACACGGAATTTTTTCGAGCATTTTCTACTAGAATTTGCTAATGAGATAGAACATACAATCTTTCCACTTTCTTTTTTGTTTTTTAATTACCCCAAAGGATCTGTCACAAGGCCAATAACTATGTCCTGGCTCAGGAAAATGATGGAGAATACGTTGAAACCGACCAAATTTCACTAATGAATTCAAATATTGTACATATCATCACATTATTCTTTTTTTGGCGAGCTACAGCCTTTTATAGAACACGTCACTCGAAGGCACGTAGTGGCATGTTTTCTTGAAAATCGAATGTAATACATTCATTATTCTGCTCACCAGTGAACTGATCAGCTTTGTTTCTAAAATCATAATAAACAGCCTTAGCTTTTCGTTCAAACAAAAGATAGTTTGAAATTTTTCAAAATGTATTCTCTATAAAAAGTATAGCTGACCTGATACTTTTACTGTACTTAATCGGTTTAAACAAACATTTTACGACATTTTACGATTTTCTTGTTTTTGCACTAAACTTTGTTATAAGCTAACTCCAAAATAGCAATATTGCACTAACTAAAGCATGTAGAAGTCTGATTTTAGTTGTAAATGATAGAGAATTTTTTTTATCATGCCTAATTGAAAAACTTATTTTTGTTTAAAAGTGGAGCTATCTGGCTTTTGCACCCATGTCTTCAATTGCAAATGTGAACTAATCATCATATTTCATTTCAATAACTTTTTATTATAAAATTTACTAATACAACTCTGTAAAGCACTGACCTACTGATGAAAAGTTCGATTCTCATGTCAAGCAAAAAGTGAAAAAAAAAATAATTTATAAATTGCATTCACTTTAAATAACTGATCAAAAAAAAAAATTTTCTCTCGATTTGCAATTATAAATATTTCACCAGTCACTACAGTAATCCATCTTATAAATGCATACAATTTGTGCACATATTTTCTCTTTTAAAAAAGGTAAGTTGTGGTGGTTGTGGTTAGCAGCGTGGAATTTTTTGCTTTAATTTTTCTTTTTTTTGCTTTTAAAAAACTTTTTAATTATAGTTGATAGAAAAATTAAATAATAAATCCTGTTAGAATTTATTCGAAAATACCTACCTATATATTCTGTAAAGCATAATTAATGTATGTAAATATTAACTTTATTTTTAATTTTTTTTTTTTACTTTTCTTTTCATATTTCATGTAATAAAACTTTTATTAAAAGAAATTTCTTTTTATTTTTCAATACTTCATTTAGAAAATAGAAATAGAAATAAAAATATGTTGAGAAAATATGAAAAAAATATTGAACTTATAAACTTTAAAAGAAAAAAGACAAAAAAAAAATATTGAAAAATAAAAGTTTTTTATATGTAATTTTATAATTTAAAGATACATCTCCTATTGCACAATGTACGAAAAAATGTAGGTATGTATTAACAGTACGTACCGTTGTGGTAGGTATGTAGTACTAATGATAAAAATGAATTTTAATCAATCGAGTACCGATTACTTTTATGTTTTAGAAATTTTAAATTTTTGATTGCCTAAAATTTTCTTTCGCTCATTATATTCTACGTAGGTATTAGGAATAGTGTAATTTGTACGATAAAATATGTATGTGTGACAGATTATACAAATTTTTAGTTGCTAAATTTTCAATTAATAATAAAATTTTATTGAAAATGTAAAATGAAATTTTATATTCGATTATCGTTTATATTTTTATTTAACAATGTGTTCGCTTTGAACATTATTTTTAATTGATGCACACGCTAATATTAAATTACTTAATACACAAAATAAAATAACACTAACCATTAAATTAAATACCAAACTGTAAACTCTATATACTAAATATGTACTGTTGTTAAAACTCATTTTATTTATTCAAAATTTTATGAAACCCTTAATTCTGGTAGATTTTGTTTTCATTTTTATTTTTCGTTCATTTTTTTTTTTTGCGGTTTATTCATTTATTCATTTTTTAATCTTTCTTCATTCATTTCTGAATGAATATTCTGTGTACATTATATGTATTTTGTATGTAATTTAAGAAGGATATGATATTAAATTTTTAATCTTCTTTATAACTTGTAAAAGTTGTGGTGTAGTAATAGTTGTATATAGTAGCACAAAAAAAAAACTTAATTGATTTTTAGATTTTCGTTTTATTCAAGTTTTTTTTTCTGCTCTTATTTCATTTCGTCTTCTACTTTTTATTTATATTATTCTTAAAATGAAATATTTGGATGGATGGATTCATTAAGAAATTTGATGGAATATACACAGGCAGGAGGTATACATGAAAAAAATATACGAAACCGGTAATAATTATTCAAATAAGAAGTAATATTTATCCTTCAATAATAACATGTATATATATATTTACATAGATATATATTCAGAATTAAAAGGAACCCAGATTTATATTAAAATTTCTTAGATAAAATTAAGAAGTTAATATTTATTGATATCTTTTGCACAAAAAAAAGTTTGCATGTAATAAGAAAGAGGCAAAAAACCAACATTAAATTAAGAAGGATACTATACTTTTTTGAATTTTTAATATATTTTCAAATAAAATCTAATGTAATATGTATCATACAATATTTTTTTAAAGTTATAAATTAAGGAAAATATACAAAATTCATCGCATTTAATATTGAAGTTAAATACTCGTAGAATTTTTCGTAACAGAGTTTTTGGAATTGCAGAATGAATGATATTGTTGAAAATTTCATATAAAATATTAATCTTAAATATAATTCATAATATGAATAAATAATTCATTTTATGAAATTGAAACAATAATAATAAAAATTCAACGAAATTTTTTCCGATTTTTATTTCAGATCAAATTAACCACGTACGTAACGTGCATATTATATTTCGTGAAAATGAAAGCGTAAACACATTACATTTTACTTCACTCTTCCAATAGAAATATTTCATACTGACATTTGTGTGCATGTTTATAAATAATATAAAGCATTATGTATATGTATGTATATCTAACTATATATCATTTCTTATTTATTTTTAAATTTACACTCATTTTAATAAATTACAATCCATAACTTTATTTTTATCCTCAATTTTTTCACACTCTATTGTCACCAAGTAATACATGAAGTTTAATATACATACATATAAGTAGATTCATATGGAAATATGTATTAAAATAAACTATAACAACCTTTTTTTTTCTTTCATTATGTATAATTCATGACATCACATATGTTTTTAGATCCTTTATCACATTTTTCGTGACAAAATTTCAAGTATTCATGTGATGCATTTAATTTTTATTTTATTTTGTATACATATGTACGTTATTATGAATGTGTGTATTCTTAGTTCATAAATATTTTTTTTTTAAATTTTTATATAAAAATATTTGAACCTAATCTAATAGAAAAGAGTTATACATGATCATACGATATGTACATACAGGCTACCTACATAAAATAAATAAATAGTACTGATCTACAAATATATGTACCTAATGAAATACATTTTTTTCATGTAAATAATAATATGAAAATCTCAAATTTTAGTTTTCAACACTGACGTACACGTACAAATAAGTATACTTGTGTGCAAATAACTGAAACTGTGTGAATAAACGTACAAACATAAAAATACCGATGTAGGTTTGTTTTAAAAATACCATATTATATGTAGGTTTGTATTTTAGTTCTCATATTCTACATTTCGTTTTTGTTTTTTTTTTTTAACATTTCACGTTATTTTCAAATTTTTCTGTACTACATTCGACCATAAAAATATTTCAAAAACTCAATAAACTTGACATATATTTATATGCGCGTACATAAATATACTCATACTTGTTGTTTATGTATGTGTATCGATGAATCGATTTAGAATTTATTATATGAACTCAATTTATCTAACTTATCAGTTACATACATATATGTATGCATATTCGACAGGACTATCGATATTGTCAAAATACCAAAAAATCTTAAATATTTCTCTTGAGTATTACTCCAAAGCAAACGGAACGCACTAAAAAAAAAAATTACCCATGAAAATAAATAAAATAATATTCAAACACACACAAATAAAAACATATGGTTACAGGCATTATACCGTATCACACAGTGAAATATGTAAGTATAAGGATGAAAAGGGAAAATAAAAGAAAAATATAAAGTAAAATTCATAGATACGAACATAATTCTTGGAATTTATATGTATATATTTTACAAACATATCATGCATATCTGTGCATATGTAAGTACATACAAGAATCTCTATAGGAATGTATGTACGTACATAATAATACGAATATATTCAGTAACATACACTTTTCATGTATAAGAAAATTAGTTTTTTTTTTTTTAAAAAATAATTTTTGGTTGTTAAACATCACGTAAAAAATATATCAAAAATAACTACTACAACAATTTTTCAGAAAATGTTCTTACAGGTATAATGTTGAAATTTTTCTTAATTTTTTCTTTCACATTTCATATTTTTGTTTTTTTTTTTTTTTTTCTTTTACTTACTTTACTTATTACTTCTTTTACTTTTCTTTTACTTACACACTCGTACACACTCTTATAACATATACGCGAGTAAATAATACACTTATGCATGTATATACGAGTATCTATGCATATATTCTTTTTTATATACCTCTATAATATGAATATCACACATATTATTTTCGTTTATTTTATTTAAACATGAACATATAACTGAAAATACCTTCATGAACATGTACTACATTACAAATGTACATATACGAGTATATAGATATACGACACGAAAAAATAAAAAAAGCATATATGCATACATTGATTAACACTACGCACATCATAAGAAAACGAAAAATATTTGTGTGTTTGTAGAAAATAAAAATATGTGTATTATGTATTTGTATATATGTATATACCTGTGTGTATGTTGCGTTATTACGAAAACAGCTAAAATAAATTTGATAAATGACATGAGATTTTATGTCTGTAATAATGAAAAAGTTGTGAAAAGTAATTGAGAATAAACATCTGAAAAACCACACATACGTATATAAATACATACATACATATATCTGTAAGTATATAAATACATATACATATTATAATTTATATACGAATACACATTTAAATATAATCTACATGATTATGTGGATGTATAAATTTACATAGATAGCGATTTTTCTTTTATGAATATCATGGCTGATATTTTTATTTAACGTGAACCAGAAAAAAAAATAATTAACAAAAAATTTAAAAAATAAAATATACCTACAATGAATTTGAAGAAAATACAGAAAACTTTTTTATACCACAATATTAAGAAAAAGTTAAAAATTTGTTTTTCTTTAAAAATAAAAAAACGAAAAAAAAATATGTTTGAGTTATGAGGAAATTGAAAAAATAAAAACTGTATGAAAATGACATTAGAATTATATATTTTTTTTTTTTTTTTGCTTCGTCCTGAATGACCTTATACATATGTATATATAGAATCAATTCTGACTATATAGAAATACGAGGGTAATTCAAAAAATTCTCGGATTACCTGCGTCAGTAAGTAAATAGCAGGCAAACAGTCTAGAAGTTTGGTTATACATATTTTGAGTCTTTTGAAAGCGCAACTGCTTTGTATAAAAAAGTCATTTGTTTTAATTTAAAAGGATACAGATACCTGAAAAATTAGGTATAATTAAAACATGAATAATATGCGATTAGAAATACTGGCAAATATAAAGTTTTCGGTAAAACTAGAATGGCAGTTAAGTGATATTATTGATGTTTTGGTAAAAGTTTATGGATCTAATGCACCAAATAAAACTACAGTCTATGAATGGATAAAGCGATTCAAGAAAGGACGAGAGGTAATTCAAAACGACCCTGTAAAGGCCATCCATCAACCTCAACTAATGATGAAACCGTAGCTGCTGTTGAAAAACTAGTGGAGGAAGATTGCCGAATTAGTATCGCTGTAATTGCTGAAACTCTACACTTGTCAATAGGATCGGTTCATGTCATTCTAAAAGATCGCTTAGAGTTATCCAAACTTTCAGCTAGATGGGTCCCAAAAGCGTTGCGCGAAAAACACATTGAAAGAGGTCCCGAACTTTCACTGCAGATTTTGAACAAATTCGATTCAAATCCTGAAAACTTTTTGTATTGTATAGTGACTGGTGATGAAACTTGGGTTTATCTGTATCATCCAGAATCCAAGATATGTACCATCAAAACAGTGGTTACCAAAAGGATCTTCGGGACCCACAAAGTTCAAGCAGGAGCGATCTGTTCATAAAGGTTTAGCAAGTATTTTTGGGATGCGGAAGGTAATTCTAATTCATTATTTGGAAAATAGAAGCTCCATAAATGCACAAATTTATGCCTCAAATTTAAAAAAATTACGAGCGGCTTTAATATATAAAAATCGTGGGAAATTGCAGAGAGGAGTAATTTTTCATCACGATAATGCTCCATCACATCGCGCACCACTACCAAGGTTAATTTTATGAGAGTTTCGTTGGCAAATTTTATCTCATCCGGTATACAGTCTGACTTGACACCATCTGATTTCTTTTTATTTTCTAAATTAAAGATGCAGCTAAAAGGGAAGCAATGGGAATGCATAGCAGACGTCAAAGCAGCAGCTAAATCGTGGCTTAAGAGCCATACTCCAGAAATTTATAAAGAAGAGTTACAACAATGAAGAAAGCATATGGAAATGTGTTATGAAATAGGTGGTTTATATGTAAAAAAATAAATCCATAAAAATCAACAACTTGTGTTTTATTTCATTTTTCCGGGAATTTTTGGAATTACCCTCGTATTAGTTATCCTCCATTTTCAAAAAAAAGTTTAGCAACGTTTATTATCTACCGCAGTGTTTACGTTCTTTAGGTACAATACGTATTTGTTTTAAGTTTTATGTGTCAAAAGTCAATCTTACTTCATCGCAAAAGGATCAGCATGTTATCCAAGATTTAAAAAAATTTCATTTTCTGTTGCTGGGTGTTTACATTTTTTTCCTTCTTGGATGTTCTTTTAAATAATGTTCGCATTCAATTTATTATTTCTTTATGTAAATGTATGTATGTGTAATTATATTAACTTGTTTGCATAATGTTCATTTCTGTATTTATGTATGAGTACGTCTTAATTTCAGTTTGCGCTTTTATTAATAAAATAATATAAAAAAAAACTTTCTTTTTCCAATTTTAGGTCGATTTTTATTTTACATTTTTTACTTTTTTTCCTACACATAGGGAGGCTTAATGTGGAGTAATTTTGATTGTGTATCATATAATATTATATACTACTGTGTATATGTATGTACTTGTACAAAAATTTGATATAAAAATTCATCTATCATACGTTAAGGAGGCTGAAAATTTAATGTTTCTGACAGTTATGAACCCAATACAAGAGACAAAATATTTTTTGCCTGCACATATAAGTACATAATCCCTATAGTTTTGTATATATTTGTATATTTGTTCATTTGTTTATGAATGTGTAGATGTTATTTTATTAAGATAGTCAAAACCAAAAATTTGTATGTACATACATATGTATATTACCAATATTACTTACTTAAATAAATAGAAGTTTCAAAAACAAATAGAATTAGCTATACTATAGTATACTATACATACACTCATATAGGCATATAAATAGACATTATAAGTAAACATGTATACGTATCTCTGTAAATATTTATTAAAACGATAAATATTAGTTACCTAATGTGCTAATATATATATACGATATTCGTTTTATAGCATACTTCTGGTAATTTATATGAAAAAAAAAACATTCCGTAATATTTCAGTTGTTCTTGTTATTCTCGAACACAAAAAATATATAAAAATAAGCTTCGAATTTAATTAAATTAATCAATCAAATTTAATTGATATTTTACTTTCAATACGAGTATGCACAACGTATTTGAAATTTTTTGACAACAAAAGTTTTCATCATATAAGATGTTTTATCGTTCAAACATTTTTTCTAAGCAATAATTCTATTACTTCATGAGATGAATTGTGTCAAAATCACAATAGTGATTTTGAAAATGATTAGAAATCAAATTATAGAAAAATAAATAAATAAATACAATATGTAACTTTGTCGTTTAAAATGGGGGTGCCTAAGAATAATTCTATGTGTCATCCTTATTATCGAAAATAACATTTTTCCGATAACTTTAGTTTCATAATTCCAGTAGTTCTGGTACTAAAATTTCACTCACAGCTGCATTTTAAGCTGCTGATTGCTTCCCACTGATTAATTTTTAATTTATTTACCTAATTCAAAAAGTGAATTGTTTCAAATCCAAATTGCTTCTCATTATCATATATGTTTAGATATTTCTCATTCTTGTTAATGCCAGAAACATTTCCAGAGAAATTTGGAAAAACTACGAACTACAAAAAGGTTTGTTATTGCAAATTATATCACTTTGGTTATGGTTCATTTGTGATTTTATCAAAATAAAGTTACATTTTTTACGCGTATATGTACATGATACATAAATGAAATAAATCTTTTCTTACACAACAATTTTTATCAGAGAATTATTGCATGTGGTATGTATGTAATACACTTATGAGTATGTATATATCATTTGAATTTTCTTATCTATTTTTTTCGAAATATGTATATGTACTCAAATTATTTGATTTACTTTTTGTATATAATTCCAATTTTCTATTCGATTTGTTTTCTCCGTATGTATATTTCTATATTCTATATATATACAGATAGACCATAATAGTAAAAGAAAAATATGAATCGAACTTCACTTTATTTTGTGGATACTCCTACATTATGTAGTACGTGTAATACAGATTACGTTTAGCTTTTAGATATACATAAATGTACTCGTATATGCGTACATAATATTTGTGTATGAAAGTGATGATTTATGATTTTAGTTTCGAATATTTGAGGAGCATCGTTTCAAAATGCAAGTTCTCCATAATGTTTTATTTTCCAAAAAACAAACTTTATTAATTCCTTTTTTTTTTTTTTTTGGAAATTGATTAATACAAAAAATCTTTGAAATAATCATTGTTATGGAGAAAAATAATCAATAAATAACGAAATTAATTTTTACATTTTGAACCAAGAGCCGTTTTTATAATGTAAATATCATAGAGAATATTGCATATTGAAACGAAGCCGTATTAAAATATAAAAGCCTGCTTCTTTATCAACTTAAGTACGCATCAAAAAGAAAATTTTCGTTTAATGGAGTATTTGCATTTTGAAACGATGCTCCTCATTTATGGTGTAGAATATACGATATGAACTATATTAAAAGTTCTTACAAAATTTTCTTATACATAATATGCAAATGTACAAATACGTGTATGTATTTTATTATTTCTGATTTTTTTTTTTTTTTGTATTCATGTATTACAATATTTAGCAATATCCTTAATACATATAAGGACAGTCCCAGAAAAAATTGACGTTTTTATTTTTTGATATAATTATAAAACCAGTTATTGTATTGTTATACAAAAATTTCAATATTTATTTTGTCATAAATTTACAATTAAAATGCATAATTATAAAATTCATAATTAGTAGGACATAAAAAAAAATGCGACTTTTCTGTTGAGGGCCTTTAGAAGATTTCGTACAATCATATCCGTCACAGTGTCATGTGTTTTTCTCCACCGATTTTTGAAATCTACCACATTTTTGGCGTGTTTCTTCGGCCTTTTTCAATCCTTTTTTGATCAAAGCCCAATATTTTTCAATTGGTCTTAATTCTGGACAGTTTGAAGGATTCATCATCCATTATTATACAGTCAAATTTTGTTAAAAAACGTTCATACAATTTCCGAGCTCTAGTTTTGCAAATATTTTCCTTTTCTTCGGATATATCCGGTATTTTTTGAACTTTATATGTTCTTAAGTTGCAATTTTTTTTTATTCTCTGCACCGTAGATTTCGATGTTCCAACTACCTGCGCCATATCTCTCATAGGGGTGTCGGGCCTACCTGAATAATGCCTATGTACTTCTTTCACCAAATTTAAATTAGAAGATGAGCGAAGGCCTGTCTGATCCTTGTTGTCATCCGAATGAGATACCTTTCTTATATTTTGAAATGGTTCTCTGCACAGTTAAAACATATGTTTCTAAACCTTTTGCTAATTTTGAATAGTTTATTGTTTTATTTTCTATGACTTTGTTCAAAATAGCCGAACACATCTCTTCTTCATTTAGTGACATTGTAATTTTTTGAATTTCAAAACAGGAATGAGTATCAAAACTTAAACTTCGCTTTTTATAGCAAATATTTGTCGAAAAAAGAATATCTCTATCATATGTTATATTTCTTTGATAACTAAAAATAAAAACGTCAATTTTTTCTGGGACAGTCCTTATGTACAGTCCTTATATATATATATATATATATATTATATATATAATATATATTATATATAATGTATGAATTTATGTGAAATCCTTTATTTAATATCATGTTTTATTTGTGGTTACATAAATTTCATTTGTCAATATTGAATTTATTTTTATTAATACTCGTGCATGTACGAATACGAGTATATATGAAGAGACTACGTGCGTATGTGTTCATTCATTTATTTATAATTTTAATTTTATATTTATAATTTTAAAAAATTCATAAACATAAATATAATGTTTCAATTATTTATGTATTTAAGTGTGCATGTATCCGAAAATTAAATTTTAACAGTAAATTTTTGTACCCTGAATAATATGGTAGGAGTAAAAATGTATTTACGTACATACTTATTGTATTGTATTCCAGATCAGACTGATTTCAGACTTTGTTGTTTCGCTTATACTTGTAATACCTAAATGTAAAAATTTATGTTATACAACTAAAGTCAATTAAATTTAATTTTCGTGTCTTCTTCCTTTCATTGTATTTTGTTTTAATTTTTTTCATGCATTATGTACATGGTATTTTCATTATTATGATATTATATACACAATTATATGTATAATATGTATTCGATTTTATTTTAAGTACTTGAATATGTATGTACTGTATGTGAATAAAAATGTATATATGCTATAAATAAATTTAATATAGTTATATGTATACTGTATACATATATGTATCTATGCAAATTTTATCGAAAAATGATAGAAACAAAAATCTAAAAATGACAAATAGTAAATAAATAAATAAAATAGACATTGAATATTTTTTTATTTCTTAAAAGCTTTTCCCTTTTTTCTATATAATACGAATACATAATGTTATTTAAATATTTTATAAATTTTTATTATTACAAGTATTTCTTTGTAAAATATTAATTATGAAAATTGAAAATTTTCAACTTTTCATAAATCTCTTTATTTAAAAGTTATATGATTCATCACTATATAATTTTTGTATTATAAATTTGTTCATACTACATTGTATATAATGTACGTACTTATCATATAATACATTTATTCATATAAATAATTTACATAAGTATTCAAAATTTGTTTGTGTAGACATTTTATAAAAAGACATTTTCTTTGTGTTTTTAATATCACTAACCATGTACTTACTTTGCTCAATAAGAGTTTTTATATATACTTTTATATATTTGTATGCATGTACTTACTTTTATATTATTTTTGCATAATAAATATTCTATAAATCGTTCTTGGTTAAATCGACATTTTGTATAGCTTTCTGTGAAAATTCAAAGAGATTTTTTCATAAAGTCAATTCATGAAAACAAAATATAAAATATAAAATAAAATAAAATAGAAGAAAACATAAAATACATTTAAGTAAAATGTAAATTTTCTTTTCTTTTTTTTTGTCCTTTTTATTCATTTATTTATTTATTTTATAGTTAGTTTTTCTTAATGACTTTCGGATTTATACATTTATCACAGATTTGTATATGAATGTATGCATAGTATATTAAATTTTTTCTTATTTATAGATACATATATGTACATTAAGGGTATTCACGTTTATGTCTTGTATCATTGTAAATGGTGTAAACTCGTACAATCCTACACCAATTGTAAACCTCTTCAGTGTAATATTTACCTACACTGCTTGCAAAAATTTACAATGCTGAATTAATTTGCTTGCTTTCAATACAAAGTTTGCTATGGTGCGTTCACGATATAGTGTAAGATTTGGGTTTATGTTCATACTTTTTACACTCTTACAACAACTCGTGAATACCACCTCTATTGTATATAAGTATGTATATAATGATTTGAAGCATTTGAAATAAAATCCGATAATATTTTTTAAAAGTTGACCGAAAATTCCTACAATAATTACAGTTTGTTCAAATTGTTCTAAACGAATATATGTACGTACGAGCATATACGAGTATTATAGTACACATTTTATATTCTGGTTCTGTTTTTAATAAAAAAACAAAAAAAAGGGGATAAATAAAAAAATAAAAAAGGAAAAAATAAAACCAAGAAAAAAAGTGAGATTAATAAATGCTGTGTTTTTTGTTTGGATATATACGTTCTCTTGTTATAATAAAATATTGCTGAAATTGTTCAAAATAAATTTACAAAGCAGTTAAAATTAATGGATTTTCAGTAAATTTCACTTTTATATCATCGTATAATGAGTTTACGCTACACATACACTTTAGCAGGACTCAGAAATAAATAAAATGAATTCAGAAAAAATAAAAATAAAAAATATTTTTGTATATCTACCTACCTATTTTTTAGAAAATTTAAAATTGTTCAGAAATAGACCCGAACCATCCAAAGCTACATGAAATTGAATAGAAGCTTTTAGTATCGCAAGCAGTGTAGCGTGTAGGTAATTGTTTATTTGCTGTATAGGTATAAGTGGTGAGCTATAGTAAAAAATTCATAGGCACATATTTGAAAAGGTGAAATATATAAAAAATAAGTAATTCATATTCCTAAAGCTTATGAATATTTAATTAGATTAAACTGAAATCATGAATGAATCTAGTTCTTAGTCTTAATTGAAAAATTCTAGAATATGTAAATATTTTTGTACATATCTATAGACAAGAGGACACACACATATGTATGTGATATGTAAAAATTACTTACATATGTATCATGAAAAACATCTTAAACATTTTCAAATTTCATAATAATTTCATTTCGCTTCCTTCACGCTTCAGATATAATTTCTGTTGAACAGTTTCATTCTAGTAATAAACATTAAAATTTAATCAATTTCAGTTTAGTAAATTACAAGGATATTATGTAGGAATATAAATTTCGGGTATTTTGTTTGCATTACTTTACAGCAAGCCAAACAAATCTATACCGAAATGTACATATTGTGTTCTTTGATATATACCGTAGAGAAAATGTATTCTCTTTCGCGTTATTTTGATAAAAACAGTTTGTTTTCCTTTCATTTTCTGTCATGAATTTTAAATGTTTGTAAAATAAAGTTACACACAAAATAAAAAAAAAAGCTAAAATCCATTTACTTAAAAAAAAAAAAAATAATAAACTGAAAAGGTCGGTTCCTTATAATTATAATGAGTATATCATGTACGAGTATATGGTGTAAGCAAGATAAGTTTCTAAAAGGAATGTTTTTCTTTTTTATTCATTTAAGGTATCGTCTCAAAGAAAAGTTGTAAAAAAAGCAGATCATTATAACGTACATAAGGCATTTCCGAAAAATGTTTAATATTATAAAAGAAAAATTTGGTGAAACACCAAAAAAGAAGGTGACGCGTATTAGATATGCGATCATAGGAGATGTACGATAGATAGGAGGGATGGATATACGATCGTAAGATATGTGAAAGCATATATGAAGAATATGATGATTAGGATGAGTAAAACGAGAAGTTAGAAACACAATCAATACCAACATGGAACAAATAATGGCAATAGGAGTTTTATAAAATTTTTCACTTACATATGTGGAAACTCTTATTAAATGATTTTGAGAATAAAAGAAAATCAAAACATAACTCGAAAATGTAAAATTACTCAGAAAAGAAAAATATTCTAAAGAACAAATTCATTCCAGTTACATTAGCTGTTTTTCTTTGGTCACAATTATCTGATAATTCTCAGTTTGACATCTCACTTAGATCATTTATATAATTCTTTTTACTAACTGAGCAAACAAACTGAAAGAAATGGACTGATACTTTTATTCTCAGTTGATTGTTATTTTGAAAAGAAATAATTAAAAAAATTTTTATTTTTACAAATTAATTTTCACAAATTATTTATTACAAATAAACTATATTTAAAAATTTACGAAGTATGAACACGAAGATTGTCAAAATTGTTTTTTTTTTTTAATTCTCAGTTCCTCACATCAACTGAGCAAAAATATTTTTCCTCAGTTGGATTACATAAATCTCACTTCACTGCTGCTGCCACCTATAACAGAATAGAAAAAACACATACCAAAGAAACGCATTGCTCAATTGAGAACTGAGAATTATCAGATAATCGTGACCAAAGAAAAGCAGCTATTATACGAATAACTGAGTGATTCTCATATTCCGGGCGAATTTGATGTCTTTCACTTATTTTTGTATTTTTTAATACAAATTTTGTACTATTAACTTTAGCTATATTAGCAAAAAAATAAAAAGAGCTTTCTCGAAATTAAATGTATAATTTTTTTATGATAATTTTTACGGTTTTTTCTAAAATTTGGTTTTACTTAAGCTTTTATTTTATCATTCCCCTGATTGTCTCATGCTAGCTAGAGATCGAAACATAGTTTAGTGATTTTCAGTTTGAAATATATTAGTTGCAAAAAAACTTTAAATCTATCTCGATTAAAAGAAAACGGAACAAAGAATATTGTAGAAAGTACAAAGAAAAATTAAATATTTAATGATTTATATTTATTGAAAATTTGTCTTCTGCACCTGCGATCATTACCCTGCTGTAAGGTTTTTTTCCTAAAATCAACGTAATAATATTTGGAATTCATAATAAGATTATTTCTATGCGATCCAACAAGTTTTTACTCACAGTCTGTGTTAGTTTAGTTTTCATAAATTGAAGATCATGTTTTCAAAGTGTAATTGTTCAAACGGAAATCAGCTTATCACACTGCAATCAATCATCCCCCTGTAACTATTGTTTTAGAAATAATTATTGATTTTTTATTACAATGATAGCTAAATGTTTAAAAATTTGGACTCACATTTAGACGGCAAAAATACTTCAAAAATGTATTTAAAAATTAAATTAAATATTAAAAAAGTCAGAAAACGTCATTCCCCTCCCCTGGCAATGTGAATTTGAAATAATTACAAATAATGAATAATAAAAATTCCCTTTTGCATAGAAAATGGGTAAAACAAAGAAGAATATATTGTAGAAGCAGCAAATGCTTTTAAATGATTAATTACAAAGAAAAATCAAAATTTTTATTTTCACATAGCTACATATGAATTTCTTTAATATAGATTTATAAAAAATATTATAGATAGACTTTAAAAAAAAAGAAACAAAATATTTTGTGTTTCATTTGTTTAATGTTTTATTATAATTTTTTTGATGAATAAATAATATTAAAACTGAAATTCATGTTTTAGTCATTCACCTAAACATTATATATCATTCCCCTGCCACACATTTTTCAAAATCCTCAAATAACTTCGTAAGAACCTCAAAACTGAAGTGTTCTTTATTATTATCTTAAAAAGATTACCTAATTAAATAGTTTCCTTTCAATTATTTTCTAAATAACATAAAAAATGTAATTCCATTTTAGCAATCGAAATTCGCCCACAATGTGAGAATCACTAGAATATATTTCGTTAAATTCTTGTAATATATTTTTTTTTCTTTGTATACATATGTACTTTTTATTTTTCATTTTTCAAAAGTTTTATGTTTATCTTTTGTACTTTAAAATGTTTTCATTTTTGACATGTTTCACATTAATTTAAAATTTCGTTTGTTTATAAAATTTAAATATGAAATTTCTCTTAATTTCGGTTATTCAAATTTGAATTTTAAAATTTGAATACCATACAAGTATCAACATATGAACGAATAAAAATACCCATATTACGTTGAGCCGAATGAATTATTAAAATTTTAATTTATTTTCGTTTCACACGTGTATACCAACTTAATATGCTAGATTACATAAATGTATACATCATATGACAGACAAAATTTTTTACAAAAAAAAACCAATTAAATAATTTAATTTAAACAAAACAAAAAGTATTAAGTTTAATTTTAAATTAGAACACAAATAAAGAATTCAAATTAAAATTAAAAATTATGTTTTCAAGGATATTAAAAATTAATGAATATTTTTTTATTTACATTAATTTTCTTGTTCAAATATTCATATCCAAGGAATGGAATCTATTGATCTCGAAGTGCAGGGCATGACTTTAAAAGTAATGATCTTAACACTTATTAATTACTATAATATGCGCACTCACAGACTTGGTTCACTTAGAACTGTGTTGTTATGGAAAAAAAGGAAGAAGAAGAAGACGAGGGGGAGGATGAGGAAGAGGAGAAGAAGAAGAAAAGAGGAAGAAAAATATGTAAAATAGACGTGTAGATTTTAATATACTGTGGATATAGTGTATGTAGTGCATGTAGTGTTAATGAAGCATGGTAAATTTTATTTTGAATAGCTTTGATAACAAAAAATAAACATGTAGCTAATGTTACTTACTTAATTTGCTTCTCTGCCGGTAAAAGCCATAGTTCTTTAATACATTCGTATAGGAAAAAGACCAGAACAATTGTGAATTTATGTATATATTATACAAAAAGTGTGTATGTGTGAAAATAATGTATAGTACATTTGGATATTTCTTTGTAAATTCAAAATTCTTCTTACACACAATCGCATTTCATCTTGAATATTTAAGCAAAATAAAACAAGAATTATGCACAAAAAATTATGTATATGAAAAAACAATTTTTTTTTTAGTATGAAAAATGAAAATTGAAAAGGACATTAAGTATAAAAAGAACCAACTAACATATTAATGTGAGATAAATGTACAGGAAATATAATAAAAACCTTTTATTTATGAACTAAATTAAATATGAAAGAGAAAATTTTGAATTTTCATTTTTACCAATTTATACAATGTACGAGTATATTATGCGTGAGAATATGTATACATACCTACATTATCTAATATAGTACGAATAAACATACATAAACATATATAAAAGAAGATGAAAAAAAAAAAAATAAAATAAAATATAAATCGAAATCATATCAAATAAACTGACGTATATATATTCTTTCAACTTTTCATCACTGTGACATGTACATGTACGTACATGTATGTATGAGTGTAAAAACGAAAAGGAAAACAAAGTGAAATTAGAGAATCTTTTCTTTATTTCTGTCTTTTATAACATTGTATTTGTATGATGTGGTGGAGGAAAGACACACATTACTTTTAAATGTGAACCTAAATATATGTATGGCTATGTAAGTATGTACATAGTACATAGTACGTATTGGTATGCATGGAAGCTGACAAAGTGAAAATTTCATAAAGATAAATGTTTTTAAATTATTTTAACGGAATATAAACGACTTTTATATTTGCTTAACCTTTTGTTATATATTTTTGTTCATATCAATTTTTATTTAGTCACAAATTTCTCTTGATCCTCGAAAATTAAAATGATATATGTAAATTTAAAAAAGGAAATTGTAAATAAATGCATTAGGAAGCAAAATGACAATTTTTATGTTGTTGTTTGTTTATTATTATTTTTTAAATTTTACCTTACCTTGAAAGGAATAAATTCATCTTAGAATTATTGTAAAAAATTAAAAAAAAATAATTTTTTTTTCATATTGTAATTATAATAAAAATGAAATTAATTAACGAGTAAATTAATAACAAAATAAAAAAATTATTCTTATTTTTTTTCCTTTTTTTGTTAACTTTCTTTCTTTTTATTTATTTTTATTTCCTTTTTCTCTGAAAACAATTTAAAGAACATTCTGTGTACAAATATTTATGTACATCTTCTAGCCAGTATTACGTATACAAATTATTAGTAAAAATGTAAATAATGAAAAATTTCTAAAATTTGTATAATTTTATTATTAATAATTAACATTGGAATCAAAACTTTCGCCAAACCCTTGATCATATACTCGTATGTATGTTATACCCTTGTATGTGTGTACATAACAATGAAAATAACTAGTATTATCATTATTCTTAAAGCATATTTTCTTAATTATACGGAAAAAATATTTTTTTTTGTAATACGCGCGAATATTGCAGAATGTGTTAAACTTTTATCTGTTTTGTAATTATTTCTTTTATGCCTATATATACATACGAGTACATAATGCACAATATAAATAATCTTATTCAATAATTTTTAACTTTTCCCAAATAAAAGCCAAAAGTTCTTATAATGTTCTAAGTTTAATGGTTGAGCTAGATTGTACTTATTATCTAAGAACCATTATTTTGTGGAAATTTATTAATTCTTTTTTTTTTTTGAATATGCAAACATATTAAACTTTTTTATTCTTTATTACGATTATTAAGAAGCAAAGTTTGTTTCATTATTTTCTGGAAACAAAAGGAAAATAAAATTCATATTTGTCAGTAAAACATTTTCTACATTTCATTGCGTATTTTGTGACAGTAACAAAAACAGAATAATATGGTTAATTCAAATCATTATTTATGCGACACTGATGTTAATTTCAATTTAAAAAAAAAAGTTATGTCTTATACAATTTAGATTTTTACACAGAGATTTGAAATTTTCAAAGTTTACTCACATTATAGGCAATCTACATACACTACTATATTGACTACTGTTTTATTTGTGAAGTGATAAAATTTTCGAAATTAATTACTTACATCGTATATGTTTTGATTTTATAATTAACATCATCATCAGATAAGATCCTTAACAAACACAGTGAATTTTTCAAAGTGAATAATCTAATTTTTCTCTTCATTTATATGTACAATTATACATACAATATTCTGATACAATTCGGTCCGGTTCTGCTTTATATACATACTCATATAATTTGATTTTAATGAATATCCATTCGCTATGCAATAATTTTCATTGAACCAGAAAGTTTTCCAGAATATTATGCCGACGGCTTTAGAAAGATTTCAAATATCTACTATACCAGCAGATATTATATATTTGAACCTCCATCTTTATAAATAATTATAGTAATAATCCTAATGTTGTTGGCCTTTTATTTTTTGTTTTATAATGTACATACACAAACTTCAATTTATGTAAGTATGTATATATATTTGCATTCACATAACTTCAAAATATGTGTGTTGATATTCATACATACATGTATAGTAAGTAAAAGGCAATGTTTAAAATATACCATATACTTATATAAGCCAAAACCAACACGAACACAACCATTAGCATTATTACATTATTATTAATGTTCTTCTCGTTATTTCATATATGAACATATTATATCCTTTAGCAAAAATTTTCATGTATATACTATTTCTATGATATGAATTTATATCCTTTTACAATGAATTTTGTATAATAAAAATATATATACATATATATGTATATATTTTTTCATTTTACTTTTTATCTTATTATTCTGTTTTTTTTTTTTTTTTTTCACATTATTATTTATTTTTTATTTATTTTTTGTATTTAATATGTGAATACTTTTTTACAACATAAATATAAAGGATATACTATAATATAATGTAAACGACCACCGTATTGAACTTTTAATCCCTTATCATATTTTTTT
Source organism: Villa cingulata (assembly GCA_951394055.1). Lineage (NCBI taxonomy): Eukaryota > Metazoa > Arthropoda > Insecta > Diptera > Bombyliidae > Villa > Villa cingulata. The sequence goes on along the minus strand of OX596018.1, from coordinate 33,728,785 downwards.
CATGTTGTTTTTTTCAATACATATATTTTTATTGCGATGACTGAAAAATAGTCAAAAAAATAAAGCCTTGAATATGAAAATGTACAAAAACAGAAAGAGCACATTAATTCATTTAAATCTTCATATACATACTTTGTGCTTTTCATAAATATGTATGTATTTAGTGTGTATTACATACACATAATGCAGTTTATACAGTACAGTAGTATCGCTCTGCAATAACTTATATTCCATAGAATTTTATTTTGTTTCATTTTCTGGTATATTATGTATATATTAAAATAAAGGAAAACAGTAATTATAGTAATAAAAATATGAAAAAAAAATGAAACTTTTTATTATAATTCTTCTATGGGTTTAGTATACAGTTTACAGTATTGTTTGTATGATATAAAAAATCTACACCATTTTTAATTTATACAATATTTATAAATTCATAAAGAAAAATATAAAATTACAAACAAAAATAAAAACTTTAAAATATACACATTTAATTATTAAAAAAAAATCTGTAAATAAGATTGAAAATTTTTAATCTATCAGAGTTATAGACGTTCATTTTTCCCATTCTTTCATATAAAATTAACTTCTACTATAGAAAAACAAAATTATCAGGATATTTGAAATATGTGAAAGTTTACTTATGATTTTATAGTATTTGCTAAAGTCTTGTGGAATTAATAACTTTGGTGAACTGCAAGAAAAAATATTTTCCGATTAATATAAAGAATTAGTATTCTCTAAGAAAAAGTTATAGAGAAATATTAAATGTATTTTTATTTTTAATTTTTTTGCTCTGATATATTGTTAAGGTAAAGCAGAAAAATAAAATAAAAATTAGTTTTAGATACATATTTCCAAGTAAAACCACAAAATGTAATTAACAAAAATATTTAAAAATTTGAATAAGTACCTTAATATTCACAAAATTAATTTACGCGTATACTTACAATGACAATATTACATTTAAAATTTGAACGTTTTTTATGGTTATCTACATTTTTTAGAATAATTTTATCAAATCTTAAGATAATGATGAATTGATGACGACAAGATAACGTTTACGAGTGAATAACGTTGATACGATGACGATAAAGATTTATGAAAGCATAATATAAACAAAAAAATAAATCACAGTTATAGGTATATGAAATTTATTGAAATGATACGCAGATAATGAAATTGCATGCCAAAATTTCATCTATCTGTCATATACTTATTTACATACATATAAGTATGATTATGATATAACCACAAAAGTATATACAAAAATACACAAATATGTACATACTACATGTATGTACATACTATATTTGTAAAAATTTTTGAATAATATACAAATAATATATGTATAAGTATTTTTATCAAAAATTTCGATGTACGTATAACATTTTGATGATATGTTCAATATTAAATCTAATGTGAATGTCTCCTAAATTCAAGTGAATGCCATATAATGTGATACAATTACATGTATAGACTCGTACATATGTATGTACATTTCTGCTATACATAAAGCTATAAAATTTCCGGTATATTCATATAATACACATAGAAAACATAGAAATTATTTAGAAATAATACACAAATAATAATGACTATCATTTATCGTTGATGGTATATGTAACATACGTATATTATATGCCCTACATATACATGTTTTTAGTTTGATTGACATGAAATTGAAATTTTCAATACGTGATACGAGATACCTCTATACATATAGGCGCGTATACATCATCATTGATAATGTTTTTATTCTCGATGTATCCCATACGGTTTAGTACATCAATTATTCATAAATTGAAAAGGATTTCGTATTTAAATTGAAATAAAAATGAAAATAAATATTATTCTGTTATATGCATTTATAAGTAATAAAACGTACACACATCATAATATGTAACACGTACAGAAGTGTAGATGTATATGCACTATATACAATATAAATCTGTAATTGAAAATTTATGTTTCAATTCATTATAAATTGCGTGAGCCTTTCAGTCATTATTTTTTTTTTAATTTTAACTTAACAATATATCGAATAGCTACTAATGAGTGCATAATATAATCGATGTTACAATAGAATTCAAATTAATTTTATTTATAAGAACAAAGAATAAAAAAGAAGGAGAAAAAGATGAAAAAAAGAAGAAGAAAATTAAATAAATAAAAATAAAAAAGTATAATGTATACATAATTAAGAAAGTTTTTTATAGTTTTATTTATTCATCTACTTACTTAAATTTTCATTGACATACTCTTACATTGGTAGTAGGTACATGAGCATGTTATAAGTATATACATTCAGCTGTTGAAGTAGCTTTTCTGTATAAATAAACGACAACTTTTCTCTGTTCATATATACATACGAATATTTCATACATATACACGTAAATAAACAAATAAAATAGAATGAAAATCAATTAGAGATCTATTTACAAGTTATTTTTTTTTTAATTTTTTTCTTCACAGCGCACTATACATACTTTTTTGTTCGTATTAATTTTTAATGTTTATTTGTTTCTATTTTTTTTTATTTTTTTTGTTTCAATGGCATCCAATTAAAAAGGACTTTTTCTTCTACATAAACATAAACTGTATTTCTATATAATTTAATACTATAAAAGTGTATATCTTTGACAATTATTTTAAATTGTACAACAAATAAAAGCAACAAGAAAAAAAGAAAAAAGAAAAGAAAGCTAAGAAAACAAAATGTATACGCACATTTTAACATAAAAACATTCAATCAATAAGGAAAAACGATTTTCAATTTAATGAAAAACCTTTTTAAAAGTTTTCTATCTATTATATCAGAAATGTACACTATACTATCACTATAATATATACATACTACTTATATAGGTATACTACATAAAAATATAAAAATATGTATATAAAAAAAAAAGAAAATAAAAAGGATCAAATTACATCGAACAATAATGATATTGTTTTCACCTAATTGTTTTTTATTAGTCCTTTAGTAGTAACTAACTGTATATTATTGAATGGTGATGTGATATAAAAATGAAAGCAAAACGAATAAAAAAGGATACAAATTTATTGTCCACAACTTTGGCTACTCATCTTTCATTGTCCTGTGTATATTATTTTGTTGCATATACATACGTATATAAATATGCATTTGTACACATATTTATATACATTTTGCATTTTGTATAAAAGTAAAATATGTGTATGCAATAAAGTTGACATCAGCAACAAACATAAAAATAGAACAGTGTGTTATTGTCACTATTAACACGACTATCATAACATCATTAGTTTCAAGAAATTTTAGTACACATACGAGTTATTGTGCATTATTGCCACACTGTTACTACTTATATACACAAACATTTCCACTTGTTTCAAAGGCTATTGGCACGACTGTAGAGTTTACATTCATAAGTTAAATACTCGTACACATAAATATATATGTATCTGTATGTGCATTGTATATAAGAATATTTATTATTATGTTTATTTTTTCCTGTATTTTCATTTCACGTAATTTGACCCATTTATGTCAATAACTACAAATAATGAGTATTCGCTTGTAACGTATGTTAATATAAAATAGGATAGGAGTTATGAATATGTACGAACACAGAATACTTAGTAGCTTGTAGTATCATTTTGTAATAAAAGTAACATTAAATAAAAGCAAACATATTATGTATAATTTTATAATTTTTAGTTTTACATATACTTAATTGATTTGTTTTCAATTAAATTTATTATTGTTTGTTTGTCTTATTTTTTTTAATGTTATGTGAATCAATTAACGGAATGATAAATGATAAAAGAGTATAATACACATTTTATGTTTGAAGAAAGTTGCATAAAAACAAAATAAAGTAAAACTATGGTAACATGATCTAACGATGTTATAATATGTTATGATATTACGATTGTAGCATAACAACAATTAGATTCACTTTTTCACTTTGGAAACGAAGCAACAAAATTGAAATTTTTTTTAATGTTTTTTTTTCTTCATTTTTTGTTTTTATTTTGGTTTGAAAAAAATTACCAGAAAAATATATTTTTCTAAATATGATGTTTACATTTTTCTTTTTTCGAAAATAATGTTTTTACATTTTTCTATTTCTCACATTCTTTCGAAAATTCAAATGTACAAACAAACAAAAATATATTATTGATGAAAATTTATGTTTGTTTGCTATTTTATTATTTTGGCAAAATGTCAATTGTTTTTTCTTGTCTTTCCTCACTGTAAAAAGAAAGAAAACAAAATAACAACACAACACATAATAATCTTATTTTTTTTTTTGTATTAAAATTCATCGGACATCAGCTATATTTTTATATACTATATTTTCATGGAAATTTCATCAAAATTCAAAATAAAAAAATGTGTAGGTATAATGGTACATGTACGTACATATGTATATGTATTACGAATTTATTTTTTGACAAAGAATAAATTACTACAAAAAATCTGAAATATACCGAATATGTAAGAAATTTTCATCATGAATGTGAGTGAGAATATGAGTATTATAATAAATTTATAAATTCAGACGGTATACAGAAAAATCAATTGAAAGTCATTTCACAAGACTACACATCATAAAAAACAAATTTCTGTAACATTTCTTTGAAAAATGTTCACGTGTTCCTAATTGGAATATTGTACGGAGAAGATCACTCAGTGTAGTTTTTTCTCTTTTTTTTTACATAAGTCTTTTTTTTTGATCCAATAATAATAACTATTAAGTTACTTGGGTAATTACAAAATAACTTCAATTAATTATAGTTATCAGTTTTTCAATCTTCAATTGCACCGAAATAGAAAAATATTTTTGAATAAAGAATTGAATTGAATAATAAAAACATAAAAACAATAGAATAATAAATAGTGATAATCAATTTTAAGTGAACAGGGCCGTCCTTACATTTTTTCCCAAATAAAGTCAGGGCCACCCCTCGTGGTTGAGGAGCCTTTTACGTAATGCCGCCCGGTAAGATCATGACGTCACGTCGACTAGCGATAACAGCTTTAAACTGTTAGACATAGATGACAAACCGCAAAAACGGAAAAAATAAAAAAACCGACATAACGAGCTCTTTCTTTGGTCCCACATCGGCAGAAATCGACGATATTTATCAAATCGATGTAGAGCCAAAGTACACCATTATTAAAGCCAAACAACCGACAAAGCGACTAACAAATGTGAACCCTTACACAGTCAAAAAGACCTTGGAAGGATTTACAAAATCTATTAAAAGCTTCAAACCAACATGTGATGGGGCTTATTTAATTCTAGGTTACAACTATCCACCACCCCCCGGACGAAAATGCCATTCTTTACAGAAAAGCAAGCGCATGTATGAGACGAGCTATCAAAGCAGCTAATCTACAATCATGGATAAACTTTCCAAACAGCATCCATCCAAACTCTTCATTGAAAGACATCTGGAAAAAAGTTATAGCAGTCCTTGGTACCTTAATTTCTGACCATCGAGAAATTGCCGGCTGCATAGCGAAAAATATCAGAAAATACTCAACTGATACGCCAAAAGTTAACATGTGTACAGCAGCCAAAACACATTTTAAAAACAATCATAACCATATTTTCAACCAAAGTCCCAATCCTTCCTTACATCAGCCCCTAACTCTGCAAGAATTTGAGCTAGAACAGACTTGACCAAAATCAACGGATCAAGTTAATTTGGTGCCCAGACCACTGTGGTAAGGGAAGCAAAATTAACTTGCCAGTCACCGGTGCTACTGTTGACGCAATCAGACTTTACGTTTGCTAGTCAAAGTGGTGTCAAAATTTATTGCGCATTAATTATATTGATGCCATTAACAAATCGGAACAATTCCTCTTCTCCCATTTCAATCCAGAATATCACATCCCAGTATTACCATGCTCCCGCAGAGCCCCAAGTGTCCCTATAACTAAGCTAATATTAGGACATTTTCTGGCTGTTAAGAGACACCTATTTCAAAATAAGCCCGCTTCCGAATGTCCATACTGTCCTGGATAGATCCTGACAGCCAGACATAATACTTCAGGGCTGTCAAACAGCACTAAACATTTACAGAACAAACGGACTGGTCGACAATAACAAACTAATACTGACGCCAACCAACAAGGAAGCTTCCTTCATCCTCAAATCCATTGATCAAATCCTGCCAAACATCCCAAATCCCAAAATCTGAAAAGACCAGCTACCCGCTTGCTCAAAAAAAAAACCTAAACAAAATTAAAACTTATTTAAAAATAATTTAGCTAGCTTTTAAGGACTAAATTGTAAGGTGACGGGTAGAATAAGCTAGATTAGACCAGAATTAGGAATTAGGTGTCGGATAGAATTTAAGTAAATTTAAGAAGCCTGCAATGGTCTTGCAGCCGTTGGCTTAGAATTAAACATAGTTTTAGACAATTCTATGTTTAATTTTAAATAAATAAATAAATGTTTACGTACTTTTACTTTATTTCATTTTATTTTAATTTTTTTTTTTTTTTTTTTTTTTTTCTTAAAAATAAAATGAAAATTTACCTAAAATTATAATAAGCAAAATTCAGAGAAATTTGAATGGTATATAAAGGAACAAAATTTTGTAAAACAATTATTGAAGCGTATTGAAAAACCACTCATCCTTATTATTAATTTTAATTGACCTAAATCCTAGTATATTATATTTTATTCAAATTAAAACATACACATATACACACACTACATCTAGATTCTTGTATTATTATATATATATTATATATAAGTATTTGAATTTATATACGCATATTACGCGTGTTCATAAAATAAACGTCACATCATATCATAATTATTATTTTACTGAAAATTATAGGAATATGTGTATGAATGAACAACAGAAATTACACAAATTAAATGAAATCCCGAAGTTATAATAATAATTAATTCGTAATTCATTACATGGTATACACAATATACAAAAATTAATACATTTCACAACTGCTTATACATATACCTAAATTATGCCACAGGTACGCACATAAACATGTACAATTGTACATTATATACATATTTATAGTAAATATAGTTTTTTTATTGTTTCTAATTACTTCTTTATTTGTTTACAACAATCCTCTGAAAATATTTATAATTAATTCTATTATGTTACTTTGTAATCAGTTCCATTTTATTTTTATATGCGTATTTACTACTTTCTTACGAGGCTGTTTTTTTTTGTATATATTTACGTTTATTAACTTGACGTTTGTGTAAATCCAAAAATCGTATTAATTTAATCAAAACCTAATTACATTATAATCAATTTCATGAAAAAAAAAGTAAAAGAAAAAAGTAAGGAAGGAAGGAAAAAAAAAATATGAACCGAAAACTTTTTTGTAACTGTTTTTCACACTTACTTAACTTTTTTTCTATTGCTCCTCATATACATAGGCATTTTTTTATTTTATTTATTTATTATTTTATTTTGATCCTATTTCTTGTTAATTTTGATTTTGGATTTAATACGTGATTCACAAATATTTATGTATGTAGATTATACATATAAGATATTATGTAGATATAAACGTATTCTGGTAAGAAAATCGAAAATTTATATTATAAGCATACAATTACATAATGGCAGTTCTACTTGAGGGACAAATAGAGGACTAAGCCATATCAATATTATTGTATTTTCAATGTTATAAATATCGGAATTTACACTTTTACGCTCTTAAAAAGCGTTGGATGAATTGGAAACACATGTAACAATTAGCCACGTCATCAATTTTGGTCACCAGCCACCACTGATATTACATAACTTCATATACATACGCATACGTACATAAATATATGCATGTACGTATATAATATTCAACACGATAAAATGTAATTTAGTGTTAATTTCAATTATGGCTTATATCTTTGACACACAGAGGTTGAAATTAAGTAGATTTCATTTTAATTTCGAGTAGAAATTACGAAGGTGACACACAGCGATTTTGATAGTTTGTCTAATTTATTTAATTTATCTAATTTTAATTTAATTTATCTGAACATAGCCTACTTCTTCTATTGAATTTAATTGTCAATTATACTCAATTATTTCTTAATGAAAATTAAAAAAAAATATTTTTTTGGTTTACAATTTGTTAGTAGATGTCTCTGTTCTACATAAAGAGCGAAACATGAGTAGATTTCGAGCGAAATTACGTATTTTTTATATAATTTCGCTGACTAGATTTCGGCCCAAATCCGTCATTTTTTCCGGATTTCGAGGCTGAAATCATCAAAATACTTAATTTCATCCTCTGTGTGTCTACAATATTACACATTTTCTTATAGGTAATATCGACATGAGATGTTTTTTATACTCAAAATATTATTAAGATATTCTCAGAAAATATGTATGTAACAAATTAAAGACTTAAATAAGTGTAATATAAAAACTTCGTAATTAAAATCAATAATATATCTGTATAATATATTTTCGTATATGTACAATAGTTATAACTAATAGTAGAAACATTTAATTTCAGTCATATCTTAATTATACTCGAATTACATACTCGTACTATCAATTCATATCATAATGTTCATAATTTATCCTTAATTCTTTTATCCTTGAATTGATAATTTAAATTATTTTGGCCATGAATCAAATATGTTTCTAATCACACTGTGCTCTATTATTAACTCTAAAAAAAATGTCTAATTGGAGAGAGGGAAAAACAATTTAATTTTAATTGTACGAAATATACATATGTATGAAGTACTATATATGAATGATTTGATAATGTTGTATTTTGCCAAGGAAGTTATAAAAATTAAACAAAAAAAAACCAAAAAATATTACAATTTATTATACGACAATATTAACTGCTCAATGCTCATACGTTGAAAATTTTGGATTTTTTGTTCATTTTTTTAATATCTAATCCTTTAATAGGATTTATTTTAATATTTTAATTTAGTGTGTGTAAGTGTAAAATTCGAAATTTTTAACGAATTATAATTATCAACGACAGATTTATTAACTTTTTATCGTAATCAAATAATTTGAATTTGATATGGTATCATTTGAGATAATCCTTGAGCTTTGAGCTATTGAAAACGAATATATGTATAGCTATAAGCATGTATTAAATCCAATTTTAATGAAACTTTAAGTCCAATTCTCATTTTCTAGTCAAATACATATATAGATTATGATGTAAATAACATTGTTTCAAATACCTAATATTTAAAAATTGAATCTTTTTTTATTTTTTCAATGCTATTCAAGATATCCTGGAAATTTTTTTTTTAATTTCAAAGCTTTAATTTTTCTTTTCTTATTTTGTAAATAATTAAAAATTTCGACTGACTGACTGAATTTGCTCCATCTAGATATTTACACACAAAAAAATCAACTTTAAATAAATGTTATAGAAATTTCGTATTTTCGAATTATTCTTCAATTTGGTAACTTGAATTCAAAGTAATTAAACGAAAATTGTTTCTGAAATACAAATGTTCTACATATGTAAGTGTATATGTACATACATATTTAGATTTACAGTTCATCACATGCTCATAAGACCGAATGAATTTGTGTTTCATATGTGCACAATAATTATAACCAAAGATTATATAAATTCTACATATGTTGTTTGAAAACAACATTTTGATACAAATATACTTTGCTGGAACTGCTAGAACGTAAATATGTGTACACTGTAGGTAGATGTAAATTGTTGAAAATTCTTTCAAAGGAAATTTGTTCAAAATTTAAATTTTGTGCATTGTATTTTTAATTTTGATTCATTCTTAATGTAGAGAGCATAGAGATGAAATTCCATTTCAATTTACATTTACAAAAGTATACTTGTATTTTACAAAACGAGAGGTATTATAATAGATGAATTTTATGTGTACATATACATATGTACTACTTATATGTATGTTGAAACTATTAGAAAACAATTAATGTAGAAATGTCTATATAGGAAATTTTGTACATTTATATGTCAATCATCCTGAAAATTTAAAACATTTGAAATATGAAGTCCAAGTCGGTCAAAGTACATGTAGAATGTTTCTGTTATATCATAAGATGTACATAATGAATGAATGCACATACATACGAGTATGTACAAAATATTTACCTACATCTGAAGATTTCAAATCATTCAAATTATTCGTAAAACTATACAAGTAAAAAATAATAAATTGAATGAAATTTAAATGGTATAATTATGCGGATCAGTTTCATAGCATGTCACATGCGATACCCACTATTATATGCGAGTATACACATTAACATTTTATTTCGTAATTCAATCAATGCCTCTTTGCTTTTTGTGTATTTTTATTATATTTCTATTATGATATAATATATAGGTAATAACATTGATGTAGAAAATCTTTAATCATAAATTTATATTACAAATGACAAATGACAAAGATATGGATGTATTGTATTCTCTATACTTTCTTATGTGTTTTTGATATAAAAGTTGTGAAACCAAAATTTCAAAAAACCACAAAAATTAAACTTATTAATACATTTAGCTACTACTATCTATACTACATCAAAATGTATTATATGGTTTTCAATTTATACACATATGGTTTTTCATGTTTGCTTGTGTTGACACTATAGAGAATGCGAATGTATGTAGAAAAAAAGCAAGCAGAAAAAAATAAAACCCAAGAGGGATGCTAAAAAGAAAAGTAATTTAATTACTTGACACACAGTCAATTTTCACTTTGCTTTTTCAAATGAAAATAACATATAAAACATGAAAGTGATATGCTTTCAACATCCTTTCTCAAATGAATTATCCTTTTCATTGAAATTGAAAACAAATATTATGTATATTTATATACATTATACGAGTATGTATTGTTATACTTACGGTGTATATAGTGATATGTATTGTATAGTAATGTAGATACATACGTATATGAATACTAAATGAATAACATTGAATTACATTGTTTTATTTTAAATTGTATGTATATATAAGAGAATATATACATATAATAAATTACATTTAAATAATAATTCATTGGAAACAGACATACGGATACATATGTAATATAATGATATAATATATGTTAATGCATGTATAATGACACAGTCATAATATACGTATACAGATAGGTTATTTGTATTATAATATGTATACATATATGAACAAAAAGTATCGGACCTAAGATGATATATGCTTTTTCATTCAATATATATTGTGGTGTATGTATTTAAATAACTGAATATGTATATACAAATATGTATCATCGTTATACTCGTACACTTCAATATTTTGTATGCAGATATACATATGTACTCATAATATGTATGTATTTACATATTTCTTGTTTTTAAGTTAATGTTTTTTTGTTATTTGTTATACATATTACATACATATAATACGAGTGTATATTCCAATAAGTATATACAATACACATGTACAGTATGCATATACACATAAATAAAAACACATTCCTTTCATATATTACACCTTTTATAATTTATATGAACTAAATATATACATGCATACAAGTTATTGTAAGTAGATAAGAAAATATGCAAGAAACACAAATAACAAGTGAAATATGAAAAACATCCTTTTGAAAATTTCTATTAACAAATTAATCTTATTACATGTAATATAATATACGAGTACATATACAGAATAAGATACTTTGTTGTATGCTCTTATATATGTATATTCTATACAAAAATTATTATACTAAAATTTCATAATAAATTACAAATATGTACATACATACATATATATAATTTATATGGCAACAGTATGTGTATGCGTAGAACAAATATCTACTTTGTATACTTATGTGTATGTAGGTACTACCGCACTACTTAAATGTATGATGTATAGACATTTTTTAATTCAATCATAGACAATGTACTCATACATAAGTATATTTTCTTTTTAATGATAATACTCATTTATACAAATACATATGATATGATAAATAGTACACATATGAGTAAAACAACGATATATTTTAAACTTCACCTTAATTTTACGTATATTATCTTAGGTTGTCTTATATGTATTTTGCTTATAAATTTCGAATACAATCATTTTATAAATTTTTTATTTAAAATACATCGAATATTCATACCAAAAAATCTCAAAACTTTAATGATACTCGTATGGTACTTTTAACTAATTATAATATTTTCATAACATAATATACAACGAAAATTTCCATGTTACTTACCAAATATGATCATGTATTTGTATTTGTTTGTATGTATTACTGGTATTTCACAATTCAAAAATTTTGATAATAAATTTCACTATAGATACCAAAAATTATGTAAAGGATTTTGTATATAATACTCGAATTTCAAATTATCAATATACAAACAATTATACATTTATACAAAAGATATAAGTTATATTTGAAAGTGTATTTGTAAGGTACTTCTATTCATTAAAATAAAATTTATGATTTATAGGAGAATGTAAATTTAAAGGTACATAAATATGTATGTATGTATGTGTATACGCATATTGAACAAAAATATACGAAAACTTTGTAAAACGAAACACTTTAAAAATAAATTTTGTATTAATATGCTTTTTTTTATTTTTGTGAATAAGTATATTATAATCTATGATAATTATAATCTATGCAGTTTCTAGAAGTTTTATGGAGTAAAAATTCTTTCTCTCAAATTTATGAATTAGCTGTAACATTATATTATATATGTATAAGAAAAATTCAGAATTTAAAATGCATATATATATTTTCATTAATAAATCGACAACACATTACTTATATCGCAGATTAATTTTATATCCGAAGAGTTTTTATTTAATAGCTTGAAAGAAAATTTTTTTCAAATTATAATTGAGTTGATATGAATTTATAATAGTTCGAAATAAAAATTGTGAGAAAATTTGTAAATTTGTATTTGTAAAGGTTAAATATGATATAAGGATTAGTTTATAAAAATTTAATATAAGATATATTCATCGTTTTCGTATTTTTCGTATTTCTCGTATACAACGATCATAAACAAACACTTATAAGTTAGACTTTCGTATGAATAAATGGTATGCATAACAATATTCTTTACCAAAATAATATTATAGAATTCAAAAAATGATAAAATTATAGAAAATTTTCAAAATGATACGAAATCTCATTGATATTTGATAATAAAATTCTGAATAAAAATGGGAATAACATTATTATCTGAAACTAAAATACATATCAGTTTCGATTCTATTAATTAATTTTTAAAATGTGCAAAGTTTTTATTTTTTAAAAATGAAAAATTGTGCATATGTACATAATATAAAATACTGTAAAATCACTTATTCAAAAGAAAATACAATTTAATTTTTTTTTATCAACATATGCATATATACATTTCATATAAATATGTAATATGCATACTAGGAAGTCATATTTCAATGCTAACTAAAACTGAAGTAAAAAATCAAATTTTATTGCATATACAATTTGCTATTCTATTATTTATAGTATTTTTGAACGTATACTAGGTAATATCGGTATATATGTATACAAAAATATACATACATAATGCGTATGAATGAACATAAATATTTACCAGTCCATGTATGCATACATTTACATAGAATGTGTATGGTACTTCCTGGTTCTGTATTTTCATATCGAAATAAAATTATATTTTTTTTCATAATTTCTTTCACATACAAGTACCTACAGAGTAATTTAATTCGATTGATTTTTTTTTCTTTTTTATTGTACGTACAATATACACGCATATATAAAAAAATACATGCTATACCTATGTACATATGTACACGTCGATTCGTATTTCATGAATAATATTCAGTTAAAAAAAATATAATAAAATGAAAAAAACAAAATATTTTACAAAGTTATTACCTACATCAAAATAAAATCAAAAGAAAACAACAAAAGTTTTATACCTTCCAGTATATAAAAAAACATCCTTTCGCATCATATAGCATATCTAAAAAATTTTTTTATTTTATTATTCAATTTTGCAACGAAAATATGAACTTTTATCCATAGAATATATTCCAAATTATGACATTTAAAAGTGTACAGATAAGTATTTTTTTTTCGTTTTATAATTTTATTGTTTATTATTATATTTTATTGTTGGTATGATGTGATGCATGTTTTCTAAAAAAAAATAATAATATATACAAGTGAGTATGATGTATGATTCAGAGATGTATGATATACTTATATGTATATGTATACAAAATGTGCACTGGAGTTTTTATATTTGTATGCACTCTTAAATATATAATATATCAATTACGTGTATATTGTAAATATATAAGTTAATATGTAGTACATTTATTTTATATAAATATAGGGGCATGTGAAAATAATTTAAATTTCTTCTGAACTGTGTAAACTGCAAACACTGTTATTTAATCTCAAATTTAAATTTTCAACAAAATCAGAACACTAAAAAAAAACATACATATATAAGCAATGTTAATAATAATACAAATTGAAGAAAATAAAATAATAAAAGTAATAATAAAAGAGAAAATTTTTCAAAAAATGTGTGTATTGAATGATAAAATAGTCCATGTATGATGGAAAATGAAAAAAAGTAAATAATTTATTTAATAATTTCACAAAAATTCATGTATGTAGGTATAAGTATGACGAATATATGTATGTATATTTGTTAGTATACTTTTATCTTTTATAGTGTACTCAATACATTATGTAAAATATTTAGGTATACTGTTTTTTTTTTCAAATTTATACTTGTGTTATTATTTATTTATGTTTCATATAACATACTTGTGTTTTTTTTTATAAGCTTACATTTTTGTGTAGAATTGTTTTCAAATTTCATAATATAACTGGACATAAGCTATAAAAAAATTTAATTCCATATCAAAAATATCCTAGATTATTTTTAATCTTTATACAATATAAATTCTTTTTTAAAAAAAACAAATAATGAAGAGGACTTAATTTTTTTAATTTTTAATATTGTTTTTTAAATTAACTATTCACTTTATTAAAATTTTACATACGTATCTGTATTTTACATACGTACATACGTAATTTTCAATTTTTCGTTGCGTATTTCCAACTTTCATAACCCTCAAAATTCATTCAGCTTTGAACGAGTGCCAGTAGTGACTCATCACAAGTCACAACGAAATTGCGACTGGTTTTCTTGTGATTTTTCTTGTGACTAATCAGCTGTTTCGTATTCTGAATAAGTAATCACTAATCACAAGAAAAATCACAAAAATTTCACCTCTTAGTGGTGAATTTGAAATGTTTAATTTTTTCAAGAAAAATGATATATTTTATATTTTTCACATAACCTTAAAATTATTCTTGTGACGACTGAAGTAGCAGATCACAACTTGTGACTCTCACATGTTGTGACTTTATACCGCTGAATACAAAAAGTCACAACTTGTGACTTATGTTATAACTTATGACTTATGACTAGTCACTGATACTCAAAAGAATAAGGCTATTAGTCCTATCTTGTAAAAAAGTTTGCTTCTCTACCAGCAACTCAGTGTTTTGCAATCCAAGTTGAACTGTAGGTGCATTAGAAATCACTTCAGTGAAAGCACTGACTCACCCAGAGCTTTAGCACTATTGATAATGATGATACATACATATATGTACAAAAATAATGTGATATGTTTGTAAATGTATTGCTTGTTGATTATTTTAATTTAATAAATTTAATTTATATTTTATAATTATTCTATCAAAAATTTTTCAACAACAAAAATTTTAGTTAAACAACAAACACAACCTATTTGTTGTATACAACAGATACAAGCATATTATTGTAATGTTGTTATAGTCACTATATATTTTTATTAACATAATAATCTCTAATTTAAAATTATTTCATATTTTGATGCATTCAAGACATTTTCCATTTTTTTTAAATATTCAAATTCAGTTAAAATATTAAAAAAACAAAACAAAAAACGAAATCTAAAAAGCCAGAAAGAGGATGAAGAAACGAAAAATATTTTCATAACTTTTCGAAAATAAAATAAACTAGCAAAATATTGTACAAAATTTGTTTAAAAACCACTTCCCAAAAACTTTTTGAATATAAATTAACTTAACAAATGCACATACATACGTACTACACACGCATATAGTGTACGAATATTATGTAGATATTTGCATATAAAAATGTACACATAAATACATTGTATAGATAATATAAATGTCAAATCATATACACATATACGTACATACATGTATGTAAATACTCGTATATAATATATGCATACGTGAATAAAGTGTATACATATACTTAATTTTGTATGGACGAAAAAAATAAAAAATATATTAAAATAACAACTGAATTAACTTGTATAAAAAAAGTAGCACACACATATACTTGTGCAGAATATATAAAATTAAATATGTAGATGTATTACGTGCGGTGGAAATACATATATACATATAATACAGTATTATTTGTATTACAGACATGAGTTGTTAATTCTATATATGTAATTCTTATGAGATGAAGAGAAAAATAGAAATTTTCTGTATGGTTTTTGAAGAATTATCCTGTAAATTTCAATGGTGGTGGTTTTATATTGTTGTAATTTTATATTTAATTTTTTATATGAGTATATATGTATGTGTATGTATTTATGTGTGTATGTGTACACAATAATGAAAATAAATTTAATAAATATAATTAAGCACTTTTCATTTCAATAATATAATTTACATATGTGTGTATTATTACATTTAAGTTTGAGTACATGATTAACATAAAAACCACTTATAGAAAAAATTAAATATAATTAAAAAAAAGAATTAAATAAATACAGACAAACTTGAACATTTGAATATGTGCGAATACTCATCGGTGTAGAATTTTATTTTTTTAATGGTAAACCTGAAATTTACGAATATGTATTCATATGAGATTGAGATATACGTTAGATTATGTGCGAATAATATGAAAGAGATTTTCAAAAGTATAAATTTCCAATATATAAAATGAATCGAAAAAAGAGATGTACAAAAAGATTCACTTGATGATAAATTCATTGATTTTTGATTCGGTCTACTGAGAAATTCTACATGAAAAAAATTATTTCATTTACAAATCTGATTTGTTAATTTTCATTTTACCTTATGTGACTATATGAATATAAAACAATTGAGAAAAATTAAATTTTATATTTTCCAAGTTTATTTTTATTTTTATTTTTAATGTGTTTATAATACCTAAGGATTTTTTTTTCTTTATTTGAAAACGAATAGTAAATCCTCTTAACGAATCATTTATTTATTGTTCATTTATTATTACTTTTATTCGTATTAAAATATTTTTATTATTATCTGTTATTCGTCATTATATTATTCCTGTAATGATTTACTCACATATACACACTTTCAAATTAATTCCATTATTTAATATTGTTACGTCTCATCATGTACAAAGTAAATTGTACTATGTCTAACATCATCATCATATTTATATGGTCCTATATAAATATCATCAAAATGTTTTTTGTTTTTTTTTTCATGTTGTAATGTATAAAATTATAGACACTTTTTTAAAAAAATGAAAAAGAAAAAAAAAACGCCTTGCGTAATTTAATATCATTTATCTTATAAATAGGAGATTATTCAGAATATCAAAAAATAATTCTACAACAACACTATGCGATGTGTACCTTATACTTGTATTTTATTATATAGTAGAGTAGTATATGTATTTACAAGGATGCAAACATATATCTACCTACATATATACGAATTCACATACGAGTATATTATAAACATCATGTAGATATATAGTAAATGTTGAATTAGCTTTAAGAAGTTTATCAAATATAAATACCAACAGATGTATGCGTATATAGGTAGTTAGTAGCTGAAAATTTATATCCTTTAATATGATAAAAATAAATTTATATATTCGTATATGCATTAATGTATGTAAGTACATGTATATTAAATGTTACAGTATTTATAAGATTTAAACTTTACAGTTAAGTATAGACAATGAATACTTTTTAATTTTTATTTTTTGCAATAATCCATAACTATACAACATTTGTGTGTGTAGGTTTATATATGTATATGTAGATAAATACTACATATATTTACACATTTATACGATTCATATGATTCTTTGAAAATATAAATGAAAAGAATATTTGACTAAAGCGTATAATATATAATTGTCATGCTCCCAAGAAAATTTTTATTAAAAAAAAAATACACAAAACCAAAAAAAAAAAAAAAAAAATGACAAAATACTTTACAATAGACAAGCTTTTTTTCGTGAATCATTTCTACGTATACGCATATGTATTACGTACGAATAATAAATATTTGTAAATATATTCCATATAAAATACAAAATTATTACCAATGCAGGATTAATATTACATTACTCTCCCAAAAAATATTTATATATGCCTCAGTTTATAATAAAACTTAGCGAAAATAATGCACAGACACACAAGCAATGCGCAAATCCAACAAACTACAAACTTTAAAAATGAATACCAAAAATAGATACATTACGAAAAATTTCTATAAAATTTTCTGCAAGTTTTAACGAAACATATGTATTTATGCAAAAACCTATAATATCATAGAAATAAAATTTTATTTTCGACGTTAAAAAAAGACCAATTTTGAAAATATTTTGTAACTTTTTTGTAAATAAATCTGGGGATGGACTTAACAAATTAAAAGATGATGATATCTCAAGATATTTGTATACCATGGGAACGTAAATAACGGAGACAGGTGGATGTAGTGACGAAATAAAGTGAAGGGTGATATTAGAAAACAAGTGCTATTATGTACTAGCAAAATTACTAAAACACAAAAATGAAACTCTACAAAACATTAATAAGACCGGTGGTAACGTATGGAGCGGAGACATGGACGATGAATGTAGCGAATAAAAAGACATTATCATGTTTTGAGAGAAGAATCCTGAGAGTAATATGTGGTGGCGCAGTTAAAAATAACGGGAAACGGAAAAGAAAGTACAACAATGAGTTATATCAGATATACCAGGATCAGGAAACGAATATATTCATATCAAAACTTAGGTGCGTAGGACATGTTTTGCGAATGAATAAAATCAATCACGTGAAAAAGGTATTCAATGGCAAACCGGTAGGATGTAGAGATAGATGAAGATCTAAGAAGCGTTTCCTATATGATGTACATGACATAAGACAACTGAAAGTTGGAAAACAGAAAATTAAAGCGCTGGATAGAGACGGATGAAGACAACTTTTGGAGGAAATCAAGGCACTCGGATGTGACGTTAGTGCTGATGATGATATCTCATGGTATTTTCTTTCAAATTTGAAAAGCAATAGTTTGAAAAATATAAACTATTGGTAAATTTTGCTCAAAAGTGCATTTTTTTTCGTTTTTTAAGATAATTTAAATTCAATGCAGAATGAGGATAATAGAATATATTTTTTTTTATTTTACAGATTAATATTTTAAATTTTTTTTTCCTGTAAATCATATATTTTCATTTAAATCACTTTGAAATCCTTCTAAATAGTCCATATAGTGTCATCTTTTATATTTTTTTTAACTGCATGCACATACATTATATTGTACTCATTCATACATTTGCATATATAATGAATTTAGTATTCAAAGAGTGTACTGACATTATTGATATTATGTAATTTATATTATTAATCCAAACAATATCAAAATATAATAAACCATATTGACCGCAATCAATTTATTTTACGATTTAAAACTATTTCCATATATATTATATGTATAAACCACAGTACAATATATTCATTTATCCTCACATGTATGTGCATATATAAATACATATACATATGTATTTTCATATACATATATGTATATTCATTTAGGTGTATATGATAAGTCAACACTATATAAATGTATAATTCGTATGAAACAGTCTAGACATAATGTAAACTGAATTAATTAAATATATACAATGCATAAATACATGTACGAGTATGTATGTATAACAACATTTAATCAACATTTAATCATTATTGAATAAAATTTAATTAACTTTTTGAGTGTACATGTGTGTATATGTGGTATAAGAACATGAAAATAAAAAATGAAATTATAATTGACATACAAACAAAATATTTTCCTATCATATACACATACATTCACGAATATTTAAATTTAAAGTAAAACCAAAACTCTAAAGTTGAATTAATTTTATGACGATATTGTATTATATCGTATGTACTACCTCTATATACTCGTACATATTCGTATATCGACTAATAAAAATTTCGTGTTTTAAATTTTAATTGCAAATATTTGCATTTTTATCACTTTTCTTACCAATACTCTAACCAACATTTATTCCGACATTTTAACGTTATCCATTATAATAATTATGTATATTTATAATATTGTCACATTTTTATGAAAATAACATATGACTACATAGTTTCTTATATTTTAATATATATACCTTCAGAACATAAATTTAAAAATATAAAAAAAATAATAATTAAAAGGATATTCACTTAAAGTAGTAAGAGACTGAGTAGTTTACTGAGTAGAATGTGTAAATACTTAAATCTTACTCGGTTTATTCGGATCATGTGCTTTTTACTGCATTAAGTGAATAGGTACCCTTAGTATTTTCTACATTCATCATTATAGGATACTATGTAAAAATCTTACATGAGAAAAATGAAAAAAATACACTTGTATGTATGAAAAGTTTTAATTTATTTTTTTTACCTCAAACAAATTACCTTCTAAAAAAGAAAGTCGCAAGCAAAAAAAAAAAAAATATTTTAGTTTTTTATTCTAGGAAATGATGAAAAAAAAATATTTCGAATGAAGCAAAAATCACATTCATTTACTTTTTTTTTTTTTGCTTTTAAAAAAGAAAAAAATATAGTATTCAGATTCTTAAATTTTTGTCTTTTTATACTTTTGTTTCTCTTTATTCTTTATTCAAAAACAAAAAAAATAAAACCCTTGTAGAAACAGGGAATTAAAACATAAAATGAAATTACTTTTTTGTTTGTTTCTCTATTAGCTTTACAGCCCGGTGTAGGAATTTGCTTCCAACTCTCGAAAGTATATATGCAATGTACAAAAAAAACGTGAAATAAAATTCTGCCATTTTTGTTTTTATATTCGCCTCACCCTTTATTGATTTAAATTTTGATTCAAATTCCAACAATTGTTTCCTTTTATTTCACAAAATTGTCTACACCATTATTTAACTACTTAGAAATACTTACAACTTGTAAGTATGTATACATCACCGGATCATCTACACAGGAAAATTTCTCATGGCAAGCAATATGACATTATATAGAAATTAATTTGGTAGACGAAAGCAAATTAATGATCATTCTTCTAGTTTTCATTCGTGTAAATGATCATTCCCAAGATAAGCGACAATTTTTCAATGATATTTCTGGCTGTCATATATTTAAGTCATTGGTACTCAGTTTCTATGAAATTTTTGGCTTGCACATCCATCAATTACATATACTTAAGTATATTTCAACACGATAAAAATTGTGGAATGAAACGTATGTAGAGTACATAGAGATTTGACATTTGTTGGGAAAATTCGGCGGAGGCTATGATATTAAAGTATAAGTATTGAAGTATTATTTCAAGTATAATTAAGTATTAAGACTGGTACTCAGTTCCTGTGAAACTTTTCGCTTGCTGTTGCATATAATTTCTACACGCTAAAAATTGTGGAAAGAAACATGTGTAGATAACGCAGAGTTTTGAAATTTTTTGGAAAAAATCGCGGTGGCTATGAAATTCAATTAATTAAAAATAAATAAATAAATACTTATTTGTCAAAATATTTGAGCTGTCAATATTTCGCTTGCCTTTTATATGCTCGACCATATAAAATTATTGTGAAAAAGGAGTTCCACAGCTCTCCATTATTAAGTTCCACAGTGATAATTTAGTTTGGAAGTGAGTACCAGAAAGCGAAATTTGAAACTAAAATTTTAGCTGACAATTTAGCGACATTTTTTTACATAGTTTTTATAAAGAGAAAGTTTTAGCATTTGATGTGAGTAAAAACCATTAAAAAGTAAAAATTGGAGTACAAATATATAAATAAACATATATTTGTCAAAATATCTGAGCTGTCAATATTTCGCTTAATTTTTATATGCTCGAGAATATGAAATGATTGCGAGAAATGAATTCCACAATTCTCCACTATTAAGTTCCACAGTGATAATTTAGTTTGGAAGTGAGTACCAAAAAACGAAATTTGAAAATAAAATTTTAGCTAACAATTTCGCGACATTTGTTTACATTGGTTTTATATGGAGAAAAATTTAGCTTTCGATATGAGTATCAGCCCTTATTTTCAATCGCAAATTATTATATTATTATAATCGTGTTTTTTTTTTTAAAATTTTTTTTTCACCACTGGAAATTTACAATTTATGCCGCTTCTACATTCAATGCAGTGGCTTCAATTTGGACTTGGACTTTTATACTTATAAATCTGAAAATGTTTGTTCTATAATTGTGTCTGAATTCAGACCACTCTTATTACATTGTTTTTATATGAGGATCTGAATTCAGGTTTATCAGTGTACTATCGATGTATTTTTCCTTGTGAAGAACATTGAACACAACGTTTTCTTGAAGCAACGGCGACTGGTAGATGCTCTCCAACATTAAGAATTTGTTGTTTAGTTATAGATGGACGTCCACTACAACCTCGGTATCTAACATTTTTGTTTGGCACTCCTTCATTGATCATTTGCTCTGTCAGAGGGCCCAGAAATTCAAGTAAGGAAGTTTAACGACGCTAAGATTCTTAGTGTAGTATCAATGCAATTACCGCGGATAGCATAAGTTATTTATAGAACACCTTTTTCTACCATATTTGTGATTTTCTGTTTATATCATCACGGGTGATTTCTGATCCGCTAAATCATTCCGCCCATTATGGTGCGAGGTTATTCTACTTCAGAAAGTAAGAGACTCGGAGACCCTTAACTTCTTAACTACAGATTGCATACTTTTAGGAGTTGTAGTTGAAGTAGATAAGAGATGTCAATCAGCTGGTTTCTTAATTGCTATGGTAATTTTGGCTATAGACGGTTATAGGTTTTGGTATTACAAGTTAGTGGATAAAAAACGTCAAAAAATATTTTTAACGGAAAAAAATCTTTTAACTTTAGAGGACATCGATGAGGTCCTATTACATCTCTTATCGTGTGATGTATAATAAAAATAATGTTGTATAATAATATTTGAGTGTTTATTTATATAAAATATGAATGCTATTGGAATATTTAATAATAATACAAAAAAAAAATAACAAATTAAAAAAAATACATATACATACATATCATACATATATAAATTATTTATATTTTATATATTACATATATGATTATTTACAATTTATTATGATTATTTAATATTCCAATATCGATAATAGTTAAAATAATAATATTATAAAAATAATATATAAAAAATAATAATTGTAAATATAAAAAGTAATAATTATATCAATACACACAGATAGCCGTCGGCATTTTTACTATATTTCAAACGAAACAGCTGACTCTGGAAAGTTAAATTATCTTATCTGGAATACCAATTCTATTAAAAAATGGATTTCACCAAAAATTCAAAAAATAAGAGAATTAAGAGATCTCTAAAGTAAAATGGCAAGATTAGTTCCATCTTTTTGTTTTCTCTCCATTGTGGTATTCACTGGTAAGTTGCAATTTGAGACAACATGATCTTCTCCATCCAGCGAGAGGCGACATACTTCTGAATTTTTTTTTGCAAATAAGAGAGTATTTTTCTTTATTTTATTTGATTTCTGAATTGACATCAACACCTGTTAACGAATAATGCTCAAAAATGTACAAACCAAACGAGGCAAAATTAATTTTAACATAAAGTATGCCTCAGAACTGCAATTGGGATAACTCTGTCATGACTTACCCCGCTGTGAAAGGTTTCTGATTTAAAATAATATAAAAAAACAAAAATTTTAAAACAAATCAATCATCAAGAGCTGTTTCTGGGGACTTACTGAAATTAACTTTTTTTATATT
The DNA here is from genome assembly GCA_951394055.1 of Villa cingulata. NCBI lineage: Eukaryota > Metazoa > Arthropoda > Insecta > Diptera > Bombyliidae > Villa > Villa cingulata. The sequence continues at coordinate 33,704,711 of OX596018.1, read as the reverse complement.
TATTGACTCCACTATAATACACTTTACACACTACTTTATATTTAACTTAAAATTTGTCAAGATTTTTTTCAAATATGCAAATGTGATAAACGGTTTACTTTGATGAGTACTACCATTAAATTCATGTTTTTCAATCGAATTAAAAGAAATTGATGGGAATATACCGTTTGCCAGAGTTTTTAGATCGATTTGGAAAATTTTTCAAAAATAGATCTTGTGAGTTTGCCAGAAAGGATAGTGTTAATTCCTAGTGAAGTGAATAAATTTTGTCAAATATGCAATTAATGAAGAAAATGTTGATTTGTGTGCTTAAAACGTTTCCGCATCCTTTGTGAATTCATCAAAATTGAAAAATTAATATTTAAATCTCCTTCTCTTTTTTTTATAATTTCAATTATTTTGGTATTAATAAATACTTACTTTATTTTAATGTTTAAATTTTTATTTTATTTTCAATTTTTTCTTTTAATTTTTTAAAATCTACATATTAGCATTACTTTTTCCATCTAAATTTCCTTATTTTTTTCATTAGAAAAAAAAGACAAAATCATATCGTCCTTTTGTGATTTTTCTTCTGGTGTAAGTTTGTGCTGTACAATTATGTTTAATGCTGGCTCGGTAGAGCAACAGGCCTACTGATTTCGAAGTGAAGTTGCAGGTTCGATCGTTTCATGTCAAAATTAAGAAAAATAATTTTTAATTTTTTTTCACCTATTTCCATAAAACATAAAACGTTCCTAATTAAGAGCTTTTCATACCATGACCTAATGAACTATTTTGTCTATCCCTAACTTCCATTACGCCAAAAGTTCATTCAGCTTTCACTCACATGATAATGGTAATAATAAGAAATTTATAAATCACTTCAGTGAAAACCCGGATTCATTTATGTTTAATAATGCACCGCTTTGCAAGTCATGTTTCTTTTGAAATTTGTCGTAAATTTACAATAATTCAACAATTAAAAACCTTTTTTTTTGCTCAATATAAATCGCATTTTGTCAACAAAATTTAGTCTATTACAATAATTACATCCGAAACTCAAATTAAACTAATCCTATACCTATATATATGCATACCTATATTGTAGAAATGTAGCAGTTTTAATTTCTAAAAACCCCCACTCTTAGCATCTTAACGTCAGATTTCATACTTTTAGGAATTGTAGTTAAAGTAGATAAGAGATGTCAATCAGCTGATCTCTTAACTACAATAGTGAATTTATCTATAGGCGATTAAAGGTTTTGATATTCGGAATTAGTGGATAAAAAATATTAACAAATGTTTTTAATTGAAAAAATCTCTTAACTTTAGAGGTCACCGATGAGGTTCTCTTATTTTTCTTATCGTGTGATATATGATAATCATATAACAACAAAATATATCACAACCGATTTTTGTGCACTTTGACTTCAATAACTCACGATGCAGACACGATATTTTATGAGACTTTTGACACAACTTTTAGATGCAAAAACTTTTACAATGCCAAAATGTAAGTGTATGCAAGTTTCCAGCTTATTATCTCTCATTCCGAGATTGACCCATTTTTTTTTGTTGTTTTTTTGCTTATTTGACTGGACTACAATAATAATAATAATAATGATGATGATAATAATAATAATAATAATAATAATAATAATAATAATATATGATTACTTAATATTTTAATAGCGATAATATTTAAAATAATGATGATAATAATTGTACTTTTTTGATGTAAAAGACGCCTTTTTTTGTTTCAATAAAAACCTTCTTCATTTCAAAATAAACCATCTTCATTGCAAAATAAAGTAGTAAAAATCAGTTTTTTTAAAAATATCTATAACATGTAATTCTTACAAAAAGTAATGGTTTATTTTCAAATAAAAAAGTTTTATTTTGAAATCAAAAAGGTTTTTATTGAAACGAAAAAAATCGTCTTTCACATCAAAAAAGTATATATAAAAAATAATAATTATTATACAATACATCATTATATATGCATTAATACATATAGATAGTCGTCGCAATTTTTGCAATATTTCAAATAAAACAGCTGAATTTGGTAAGTTAAAAACCTTTCAAATATCTTATTTACTTTTGTGTGGTAAATATGTTATCTGGAATACCAATGATATTTGATAGAAATCAATTGCTATTTTTACTTTATATAAATATGAATATATGTAATGGTACAGTAAAGTATAATGAATACACATAAATTGTTGTAAAAATATGCAGGTAGAATTTTAAATAACATTATATGACCTTATTGAATTAATATATAGTGTATACAAATCATACTGATAAGCATATATTGTAATGATGAATAATTTAAATTTGTAATTGAATAGTATATACATATATAGATAGAAATTGTATGATTATGTATGTATCAATGTATTTGTACTGTAAGTGATAAATATCACATTTGTATTGTAAGTGATAAATATCACATTTGTATTGTAAGTGATAAATATCACATTTGTATTGTAAGTGATAAATATCACATTTGTATTGTATAATCGATTAAGTGATCGATTAATATCAAATATATTGTAAAGATAGATGTAAGAAAATTCATTCGAATAAAGCAAGTTGAAAGCAGTGGACGTGTTTTGTTTTTTTTAAATAAATAATATAATTTATTTTGGAGTTTTTTGTGTGTTGGTTTTGGATCGAATATTTAATAGCTTACAATTTCAGAAGTGGGATTCGAGTAGTCCAGTTGGGTTATTGGATAATATTTGATATAATATTCATTTTGTGCTATTGGAAAGTGGGATTCGAGTAATCCAGTTAAATTATTAGATAATATTTGATATAATATTCATTTTGTGCTATTGGAGTAATAAATTTTTCGTATAATTTAGACTAAAACGTGTATAAATACTTGGAAAAAAGAAGTGTGTTTGTAAAAATAATAGAAGGATTGCATCATTGTGATAATTGATGTAGCTACATATTAAAATTAAAAATGGATTATCAGCAGTGTAATATGGATGCATTAAGAGAAATGTTGAAGGCACATGGTTTGAAGACAAGCGGAAATAAAGAAGACTTAATAAATAGATTAAAAGAACATGATAAAGAAGAGGAGAATGTAGAAAACGAAACAGAAAACGAAACAGAAAACGAAACGGAAAATGAAACGATAGTGACAGAAACACAAGTGCACAATTCGGAAATTGAAGCAGTTGATCATTTGCGTAGAGAAATGGAATTATTGAAACGAGAAAACATCATTTTGAAGAAAGAAAAAGAATTGATGGAAAGAGAACAACGTATCAGTATCAATTTATCAAGTGAGAGGAATGAAGTATCAGAATTTACTACACCAACAAGGAATACCAGTAACAACAATAACAGAAATGGTGATATATATGAAAGTGATGAATTTTTATTAAAACAGTGTTTAGATATTCTCCCAGAATTTGACGGACAAAATATTAATTTTAGTGTGTGGGAAGAACATATAAAAAATATAAAAAATATATATAAAATAAATGAAAATGGTTTAAAATTGATGATTTTAAAAAAATTAAAAGGTAAAGTTTTGTTGTGGTTTCAATCGAAACCAGAAAATATTATGTTGACGTCAGATGATTTGCTGAAAGAAATTAAAACAATTTTTGACAATTACGTTAATAAATTTCATCTGAAGCGTCAACTAGAGCAACGAATATGGAGGTCAAATGAAACATTTGTTGAATATTTTCAACAAAAGTTGAACTTATGCAATTTAATTGGATTGACAGACGGCGAGATTATAGAATACATTATTGAAGGTGTACCTAATAAAACCATCAGAAACCAAGCTCGTATGCAAGGTTTTGTTGATGTTAAAGATTTGCTGAGCAAAATGTCTAAGATAACTAACGATGAGAAGTCATCAACTGCAGTTGCATCAACGTCATCATCAGTCACTAAGGGTATTAAGAGTAATCGAGTTTCATGTTACAATTGTGGTGAACCTGGACATTGGGCAAATAAGTGCACTAAACAAAAGAGAGCATGGGGATCTTGTTTCAATTGCGGAAAGGTAGGTCATCGTGCAGCTGATTGTTCAGGTAGTCGTAATAATAACTCAGTTAAGTATATTCAACAGCTTGCTCCCGAATATAAGGTTAGTTGTTATTTCGTAAAATCTAATAAAAATGTGGAACAAAAGGTAGAATTTGGTGCAATTATAGATACAGGAAGTCCTATTTCTTTAATAAAGGAAGATGTATTTTATAATTTAGACATTGACTTAGAAAAATCGGAATTTGAGTTTTGTGGTGTCAACAAATCTCCCATTAATATTTTAGGATATTTCGAAAATTTAATTTATGTAAATAATAAAGAGATAAATGCAAAATTTTATGTTGTACCCAATTCTACCTGTTCAAATAATATATTAGGCCGTGATTTTATAAATAGTGAAAATATTGTTGTAAGTTTTGATAAGCATGGTAATGTAACTATAACTAAGAATGTAAAAGAATTTTTAGATGAAGAGAGTGAAATATTGAAAATTGATATTGAAAATAATATTTTGGAATTAAAAATTGAAGATACTTTAGAACTTGACGTAAAAACAGCAATCATAAATTTATTCGAGAGTTATCAACAAAATTTAAATTCCTGTTGTGCGCGGAAAAGCAATATTATGCTTAAAATTTGTTTAAATAATGAACAACCATTCTATTACAAACCTCGACGGTTATCATTTGCTGAGAAAAATGAGGTGTGGAAAATCATTAATGAAATGTTAGAAAAAGGTGTTATACGTCCCAGCAATTCGCCTTACAGTTCACCGATCATATTAGTTAAAAAGAAAACAGGCGATTTTCGCATGTGTGTTGACTATCGCACTTTAAACAAAATGACGATTAAAGACCGTTTTCCTCTCCCGTTGATTGAAGACCAACTGGAATGTCTTGCGAATAAAAAGTATTTCACCAAATTAGATTTAAAAGCCGCATTTCACAACGTTTATGTCGACGACAGTTCTGTCACTTACACTTCTTTCGTAACGCCCTTTGGGCAGTACGAGTTTTTGAAAATGCCCTTTGGTCTGGCCAATGCGCCAGCAGTTTTTCAAAGATATATTAATTCTATTTTTGAACCATTGATTAGAACGAATAATGTCTTAATATATTTAGACGATATATTAATAGCTACTAGTACCTTGGAGGAACATTTATACATTTTGCGAGATGTTTTTGATTTATTGGCCAAAAATAATTTGGAGTTACGTATTGATAAGTGTCAATTTGCTTTGTTAGAAATTTATCATTTAGGGTATATTATAAATTCTAAAGGGATTCGTCCTAGTATGGAAAATGTCGAAAGTGTTCTTAAATTTCCGGTTCCCAAGAATACAAAAGAATTACAAAGTTTTCTCGGTTTATGCTCCTACTTCAGGAAGTTTATTTTAAACTTTTCAATAATTACTAAACCACTTTATGACCTCATTAAAAAGGGTGTCAAATTCGTTTTTGACGATAATCATTTGAATTGTTTTGAAGATCTAAAGACTAAATTGATACAAGCACCCATATTAAGTCTTTTTTCACCTATGGATGAGACAGAATTGCACTGTGATGCTAGTGCAATTGGATTTGGTGCAATATTAATGCAGAAGAAACAAGATGGTAAATTCCATCCCATTTTTTATTATAGCAAGAGGACATCTGCTACTGAATCAAAATATAGCAGTTTCGAATTAGAACTTTTAGCTATAATCTACGCATTAAAAAGGTTTCGCATATACCTACATGGTATCAACTTTACAATTATTACCGATTGTAATGCAGTTACACTTGCCTTAAAGAAAAAGGATATCAATCCCAAGATAGCGAGGTGGTCGTTAGAGCTCGAGAATTATAATTATGTTATAAAGCATCGTTCTGGTAAAGGTATGTCTCATGTAGACGCGTTTAGTAGATTAACGAATATTTTGGTATTAGAAGATAACACATTCGAACAAAATTTAGCTATACATCAGAACAGTGATCGCAATATAGAAAAAATTCGATTAGAACTAGAAACCTGTGAAAGTAAGTTATTTGAACTACGTAATGGTCTTGTGTATAGAAAAATGAAAGGAAATATTTTATTTTATGTCCCCGATTCAATGATTAATAATATTATCCGGATTTATCACGATGAAATGGGTCATTGCGGGTCTGATAAGACAGTAGATCTTATTATTTCTACATACTGGTTTCCTTCAATGCGTAGTCGAGTGAAAGAATACATAAGTAATTGTTTAAAATGTATTGCCTATCAGCCGGACAATGGCAAAAGGCAAGGTTTGTTACACCCAATTCCTAAAGGATATACTCCATTTGAAACTTTACATTTGGATCATTATGGTCCACTTGATCGTACTAAAAAGGGAAACAAATACATACTTCTAGTTGTAGACGCCTTCACTCGTTTTGTCAAACTCTATCCAGTAAAGGATACATCTTCTAAAAGTGTCATAGTTTGTTTGAATGAATACATGCAATATTACTCTAAACCAACTCGAATTGTTTCAGATAAAGGAAGTTGTTTTACTTCTATAGAATTTGAGGAATTCTGTGCTAATAATGATATCTATCATGTTTTGACCGCTACCGCATCTCCACAAGCAAATGGAACCGTTGAGCGGGTTAATAGAACCATGACACCAATAATTTCGAAATTAATTGATAATGATAAAGGAATTTTTTGGGATATGATATTGAAAGATGTAGAATTTGTTATCAATAACACGACAAATCGGTCCGTGAATGAGCTACCTAGTAAATTATTATTTGGAGTTAAGCAAAAAGATAAGTCATTAGATTGTATAAGAAATTGGTTAGAAAATAATGTAATTTGTGACAATAGAGATTTGGAAAAAATTAGAGAAAGTGCTATTATAAAAAATGAAAAGATACAAAATTATAATAAGAAAGTTTATGATTTAAGACATAGAAAACCTAATGTATATATTGTAGGTGATTTGGTAATGATAAGAAATTTCGATGTAACAATTGGTAAATGTAAAAAATTGATACCTAAATATAGGGGACCATTTGTAATAAAAAAGGTTATAGGTAATGATAGGTACCTCATTTCGGATCCCGATGGTTATCAAAATTCACAAAAGCCTTTTCAAGCTGTATTTGCGGCAAGTAATATGAAGCGATATGCAACACAAATATCATAAAATTATGAAAATTCTTATTTAATTATTAAGATCGAGGACGATCTAAGAGTCAGGATGGCCGAATTTGTAAGTGATAAATATCACATTTGTATTGTAAGTGATAAATATCACATTTGTATTGTAAGTGATAAATATCACATTTGTATTGTAAGTGATAAATATCACATTTGTATTGTATAATCGATTAAGTGATCGATTAATATCAAATATATTGTAAAGATAGATGTAAGAAAATTCATTCGAATAAAGCAAGTTGAAAGCAGTGGACGTGTTTTGTTTTTTTTAAATAAATAATATAATTTATTTTGGAGTTTTTTGTGTGTTGGTTTTGGATCGAATATTTAATAGCTTACAGTACTGTAATATGAATTATAAGTTATAATTATTGTTAGTTCATTTTTGAAACTCTGCAACAATATTAAAAAAATTGATTTCACCAATAGTTTAAAAAATAAGAGAATTAACAAATCTCTAAAGTAGAATAGAAAGAAGAATACAAATGAAAGAAATACAGCTTTAAATAAAACAACTGATTTTATTCGTTGACCTAGACTTGTTTCACGTGCTTAAATCACAATTCATTTGAATTTTTTACACTAACACTCATATTTCTTATAAAATTAGATAGACTTATCAAGAGGAGTGCAGGACTGAACAGGCAAAGAAATAAAATACAGATGCAGATAAATGACATAAATACATTCTCTTCCACTGGCTCCAGGCATATAAAATTAGTATTTGTTTTTTTTCAAATAATATAGTGCTATAATATGGTATAAATACTATAATAGTAATATATAATTTATTTCCAATAAAACACTCATATTTTTATCACCATATGTCGTACAGGTATATAAAAAAAATGGTCTGATCCAGATATTTCAAAGTATTTTTTATTTTAAAAAAACAACAATTTATTGAACCATATAAGTAAATAATACTTTATGCTAATTTGTTTCTTTTTGTATTATTCAATTTAAGAATACCATGCATTATGCATTTATATGAATTCATAATATGATCGAAAGTGATCCACAATAAAAATTATATGAATTTTTGATAGATTTACATTTAGATGAAGTAAGTAGTACATAATGCGATAGATAGACGAAACCGAATCAATGATCATTCTTCTAATCTCCATTTGTTGAAGTTTTTTGAAACTTCATTCGAACTTAATAATTCAAACTCACTACAATGAAGTTAGATTATTTAAAATAAATTTGAGATGACAGACGGCAATTGAATAATATTATTCGCCACAAATTATCATTGATTTTTTTTCGTTTATCTGCCGTATAATCAATGATATAAATTGTTATTTCGCATTAACATTTTAAGAAAACACTTATGTATGTTTTTTTATTTACCAAAAAACTACATTTTAAAATAATCATACATGAATTTAATGTCTTTTATTGTACATTGTTCTATTTTATATAACAATAATGAATGTAATAAAATTACATATTATATGTTATATGTATATTGAAAAATTAAAATATGTATTATAATTACAACCAAAAAAAAAAAAAAAAAAAATGATATTATTTAATATTATTATTATTAAAATACTGATTATTAAAAACTATTATACTGCGTAATATATATAATTTGTTTTTAAAAAGAATTTATACAAAAATGAAAAATAAAAGAAATAATAATTACGGAATAAAACAAATACATATAGTTCAAATTCACATTACAGGAAATATGAATTAATTCTTACACAAAATAATCGTTTTAAATAAATTCATACATAATTTTCTATTTTCTTTTTCCACTTCTGCATGTTGTATCTATACTGCATAATGTTTTCTACATCATATTGTATGAGCATGTATGAAAAACATTTATAAATAATAATTGACTAATGCATTAATATGTATATATAATCATTATTATGTATAGTAATATGTATGTACTCGTATGTATAAAATGAAGTTTGAAAATTGATTTTCTCCTGTTTTTTATTTTTTTTTCATATACAAGCGTGTGTATAATGTCTGTATATGTACATATATTTTTTTTCTGTTTTTTCTGTTTTTTTTTTTATTTTTTTTTTCGCATTGTTTTTAATATTACATTTTTTTAATAACCTTATTTTACTACATAGTATCTAAAACAATCACATTTTATGTTTTCATTCAAATTTTTATCATCTTAATATTTAATTTTTAACTCAATTTTTTTTTCTAAATTTTTTTCTAGTAATTTTTTTTTTTTGATTTTTTGAATTATACATATTTTTTTTTTTTATTTTTATTACTAATTAACGGTTGAATTCATTATTTCTGTCGTCGAATTACAGAAAGGGATATGTCCAATTTCTACACAAATTGAGATTGATGTCTGGATTTGTAGATCATACTGAACTTAATGGAATTAAAAAAAAATACTGTTGCAAAATGTAGTTTGTCTTGTGTTTTCTTAAATCCAAAAAATGACAGCATATGCAGAATGGGATATGTCCACGCTGTAATCAGCTGCATTTGGGGATATATCCCATATGCTATAATTTTCAAGCAAAATGGGATATGTCCACGAGATTTTTACTGAAATGAGTAAATATTCTTGCAAACTGGGATCTGTTATTCATTCATAATTATAGATTGAAGGGCGCTGTACTTGTTCAAGGGGAAATTAATTCCGCAAATGAACTTGGAATGGCTAAATCACTATTAAAGCGTGGTATGTCTTACAAGACATCAATAAGTCCAACTTTTATAAGTCCTGGAATAGCTGTCAAAGAAGCAAAGAAAAAAGATGTAAGTGAATTATTGCGCATACATTTTGGCGAAAATTGGACTGAAAATCCCAGTTTAGAGTACTACAAGTTAGTTATAGAAGGACCAAGTGATGACTCTGATCAAGACACTGACTTTGATGAAATATCAGAAGAAAATCTAAATAATATAATTTAAAAATGCTAGAATTAAATTTCGGAATTTAATATTAATTGTTTTCGCTATTATTAGAATATTTTGATATTATTAAAAATAAGAGTTGCTAATGTTTTTGGATTTTTTGTTCAATTTGAATTTTGATTTATATTATTTAAAAATTTATGTAATAAAACTGTGCTTTAAAAATTATAATTAAAATTGAAGCCTTCTTTTTATTTCTGTCATGACACCTTTTTTTGGATTTGGAGTTTTGCAAAAGGAGGTATTTCCACTGTACAGTTGCAAAAGGTTACATATCCATTTTTTAAAAATATTTTTCGCATATTAAAAATTATTGAATTTTTCTCATTTTATTCTTAAACAAATCTAATTTACGAAATATTTGTGATAGTTTAAAATTTTTAAAATATCATGATTTGAAGAAAAGATATACGTTTTTCATATTTTGTGAAAAATTGTTTATTTGTGACTTATCCCATTTTGCAATTGGATGACAGATTTTACGATTAGTGGTTACTTTATTAGAGATAATTTTGTTTTTAAGTTGTGTTACAATAAATTTTTGTTTAACAAAATTAAAAACAAGACAAAATTAAAGATTCATAAATGAAAATTTTAAAAAGAAAGAAAAAAAAAGAAATGAAATGAAAAGAGAGAAGATATTTTAAGACCGCTGCAAAAAAAATTGTTTTTATTTTTTTAATAAAAAAAAATCAAATCATAATTAATTCAAACTATTGCAGTTGTGATTATATATTTTGAAAATTTTTAATTTGATTATTGATTATGAACTTAAAGTTTAACTGAAATGACTGAAATATAAAGAGAAAAATAAGAGAAGAAAAAAATTAATTTTTTTATTTTAATTTAAGAAATGTAATAAATCACATTTTTATCTTGTAGTTACATTTTTTACGTGTAAATTATAATTTTTGATATTTATAATATCGAATAATATAAGTATTAATTATTATTGTATTTTATACTCTTAATTTTCCACTTCCTTGCAAGCCATTTTGCAAAGAAGCTCCAGTATTGTTCATTTCAACAATAACTGAATCAGGTAACGAACTCTTTCTATCTAAATCATTTTGACCATCTAGCAAAATATGCCCATTCGGTGTTGTAACTGGAAGTTCCTAAAAAATTTATTTATTTTTAAAAAATTAAGATATTTAAGATAAAATAGGTACAAAATAATGCAAATTTGCAAATGTTTCCGTTAAACTTCATTATCTTTGTATATGTATTTATTTTAATATATCATTGCATATTTTCAAAGGTAATGCAGTCAGCGGGAAACACTACAATATCTTTGTCCAATATTATTATTATAAGAATTAGTTTAAATTAGTGAAATAAAATTTTACTGATAAATTTAAATTTTGTATTAAATTGTTCCCACAACTTCTCTTCTAAAGTAAGTATATTTCGTTATTTACCTGATATAAGACGGCAGCATCTAAAGCCATCAATTCTTTCTTTGATAATTCCTCAACGATAGCAGCTGCATAACAATCGCCCAACATATTATTCGTAGTTCGAATACGATCTCTAAAATTATTTGAATTTTGAAAATATACTTAATTTTTTTTTTTAAATCATAAACATCAAAAATCAAACTTACACAAACCAATCGATTGCAAATAAAAGTGTTACATCCTGAACTGGAGCATCGATAGCCGATAAGACGACAAGCAATAATACAAGAGCTGCACTGGGTACACTCGCTGAACTCATCGATGCCGCTGTTGAAGTCAATAATACCGTCACATAATCACCAAATTCTAATTTCATTCCACTCATTTGTGCAATAAATATTGATGCAACAGCTATAAATAATGCAGTTCCATCCATATTGATATTGCAACCGATTGGTAAAACGAATCGTGTAATTCTTTGATCCACCCTCAATTTATCATTCATGCAACGGAATGTAATTGGTAATGCTGCAGCACTTTTATCGCAGTATATATTTAGTATGATTTCGGTCACATTATGTGTAGAGTATTTAGTGTAGCAAATTGTTTAGGTGGTGATTGATGTTGAAGATGTAGCAAATATGTGTTATGATTTACCAAACATATTCGTGTTTATTTTTTGTATGGAAAAAATGTAAAAACAAATATTTTTGTATAATATTCAAACAAATTAAAATATCTTACGTTGACGCTGTTGCAAATGCTGTTAACAGTGCTTGTATGAGGCCACAATAGAATTTGAATGGATTACGACGCAAAAATATGAAGTAAATTAACTGCATTATGATAAATTGATAAAAGAATACTCCCAATGCGATCGTTAATATGAACCACATCAATTGAGACATAACTAAATTTAAATCATTAACTCCCAATATTTTTCCAGCAATAACAGAGCTAATACCAAATGGTGTTAGCCACATTACACACGTCACCATTTTCATCACAACCTCAAACACAGCCGAAAAAAAATCTATCACAACTTGCCCTTTGGGACCAATTGTACCCAAAAATGTGCCAAATACAAGGCAAAAAAATACTATTCCAAGCGTATTTGTACCACTACGATATTGTACAACACGTATCAGTTCAGTTTCAGTTTGCTCGGCACCTTCAGCTCCATCACTACCCCCATTAATTAATGTTTCATTAAGGGTTTCATTAAAATTTTGTAAAATCGTTGGCTTTGGTACATAAACAGTATGTGCTTGTTGAAATGCCGCTTGGAATAAATTATCAGGAAACACATTCCTAAAAAAAAAAATAAAATAATATAAACGCAAATTTCACAAAATTTCAAAAAGTCGAGAAGAATTTATTCTCCTTCAATCTTTCTTTTATTGCATTAATTGTTTTTAATGTGGTCAAATGATCTGATTATACAATTGTGTAATAAACTCTCTAATAAATAATTAGATAAACATTTTTAGTTTTGGGCTTCATCCAAAATAATCGCATACAATATTTTTTTCATTTCGTGTAATGAACTTCAAATTTATTTACGTACATATGTGAAAACTTTTTTTGATGCAAATAAATTTTTATTCAAATTCAAAAATAAAATTTATTATCACACGAATTATTTGTTGACTAATTATTCGTGAAGCATACTACCTAATTTATTTTATATTAAAACTGGCGTTAATTAATTCCACTTTTCATTTTATCATATTTTTCATTTAATGTAACACATACATAAGTAACGTACACTAAAAATAAATATTTCCGATATAATAAATATCTCGTTCATTTCTCAATCAAGTAGGTAAAATAAATCTTTTCAAAATAATTAATTCTTTTTTGAATTTTGACCTTTAAAATTATATTTTTCTGATTTTTTTTTTTTCTTTAATTTGCTGCATGAACAAAGGAATTTATTATTCTTTCAAAAATAACTGGCAATTGTTCTGTTACGGCTGTAAAATTTTCTATTCTCCATACTGAATGTATAAAGTTGATACTGATTTATAAATATCAAACCACGTCGAACATCGAACATAGTTATTAGTCTGGTCATACAGAAACAACTTGTCGAATGCTCAACCAAATGTCGAACACAAAAGCAAAAAACTAGCTTTTTATGGATTGGTTTTCGTTCTCTCTAATTAGAGAAATTTACGGTTTGGGTCTATAATACAAAAATTTAAAATTAGAAATTAGGAATTCATATTTTTTTGAAAAAAAATAAAAATTATGAAAAGCTATATGTTTTATGTTTTATAATAATTTATGATCTTTGATGAATACAAAATACAAATGCATAGAATTTTTTTCATTTTTTATACACATGTAGATAAATGCATTATATTTAATGCAAAATTTAATTTGATTTTTTTTCTTTCTTTTTTCTGAGTTCACTGAATATGTAAATTGCTTAGCACACATAATTGCAGAGAAAATGTGTTCGTGACCTCTTGTAAATTCATTTTGGCATCCTGACATACAATTACATAAAATTTTCACTCAAACCGATGTAAATATTTAGTTGTATTAATTAAAAATTAAATCGTACATAACAATTTCCTTGAATATGTACACATTAACGTTTTCTTTTTTGTTTTTGCTTGTTTGTTTGTTTGTTTTGGCAATGTGTAATAAAGTGAAAGCAATAAAAATTTCTAAAATATTTCATTATTATGTGTAAATATTTCTAAAGCTATTTTATATTAAAAAAATTAATGAATTTATTGAGAAAATATATATACATTTTTATTCTTACCTTCCTAAGTCCAATAAACTATCCAATAAATTTGCAGCACGATTATCGGCTGAACGATCTAATGTATTATGTAAGCCAGGATCACCGGGATGTATTAAGATAACCAAACCTATGCCAAGTATTGCATTGAAAAATGATGTTGTCGCAAAATATACAAGTGTTCGTAATGCAATTTTTCCATTCATGCGAGCATTTAAACTTGCTGAACCGGCTATTAAACTTGATATAACTAATGGTAATATCATTAATTTTAGCACACGCATAAATAATTCACCAGGATATGCGATTAACATTATTGAATCAGCGCTTAAACGTAGTGGTCGTAAACTGAAACCTGTAATTAAATTAGTTTTGATAGAAGAATTTTTTTCGATAAGTAAATAATTTATATTTTTATTTTAGATGTTTGAAAAGTTTTGCAAATTTTAATTTTTTCACATCCATATCCTCAAACTTAAACAGTTTATTGTATTGTAAATTTTCAGTAACATAAAATTACGTACACATATATTTTTACATAATATACATAATATAAGTACGTACTACCATAACTATTATTCTATATGGTACTGCTTACATATGTTTGATATGCCACATGTAATTTTGTTATGAATCTTTTCTTTTTCTATAAAATTATGTACTTTTGTCACGATATCATATATGTACATATACGTATAATGAATGATATAACGGTTATGAATAAATAAGCATTTTTATGTAATTACAACAAAAATTTAGATTTACAGAATCGTATAGGCCAGTATGTAAATATAATTACAGAAACATTAAATCACACACTTTAAACATTCATATGAAAATAATTACTATTTTGAATATTGAAAATTTGATTATGAAAATGCAAACACATACATATGTTACGTATATACATGCATTCTTCTAAAATATATTTCAATTTTTTAATTTGTTATCATTACATGCTTTTGCATAGGTATACATATTTGTGAATAAAATTTTTAAATTTTTTTTCTGTTCGTATTTTTGTTGAATGCATTAAAAATTTTAATGACTCATATCTCATATATAGTATATTACACATTATGAATTTTTTAAATAAAAATGTATAATTTTATAAATAATAAAAATCTGTTAATTAATTTTCATACAACATGTACATATTAAAATGGTGAAGAAAATGGAAAATAATTGTTTAGATAAGAAGTGAAAAAATATGACTAACAAAATGCAAATTATAATTTAAGTTTTTAATGAAAATGTGACGGAAAATCAAATTTGTTCCTAGATAACATCAAAATTTAGCATACAAATATACGCATATGTTTGCTGTTATACGTATATAATAACATTATTCTTTTATTTGTTTTTTTTTTGTTTTAATGTATATATTGTATACATATATAAATACATATATGTAAGTATTTATTAATAGTATGAGGTACTATTTAGATAATACAAAAATAAAGATTTTTAGTCATCATTATGTTTTCAAATTTTTCTATAGTTTTAATTTGAGTATTCAACATTTTTGAATAATGAAATATACAGAAATAATAAAAATGTAGAACATGCTAAATATTAAATCCTTAAAAAACATTTTTAAAAAGGCTATTATACACCCATATGATGTAAATAACAAACAAAAAAACTGTTTTAAATGTTTTCCGTTTACTCTTTTTTTGTTTTAATTTTCGTGTTTTTTTTTTTTTTTAAACAATGATTTATTTATGTAAAAGAGTTTATTATTTAAAACGAACAAAATGATGTGAAACAGAGAAAAACTTTGAAGGATACTCAATTATTATGATAGTTTAATGTATATATAATGTACATACATATATTATAAACAAATATAAATATGTATAAATTTTCATATAAAGTAATATACTATGAATATGTATATATGAATATAAAAAAATATCCTTTTAACCTTAACCTGAAAATCCTATTAGTTACATATATTTTATATCCAACAGTACACCCTATAAGCCGGAAAATGTATGAAACAAACAATAGTACATTATAATAGATATAGTACTATATATTTATATGTATTATACACATGCTTCATAGTTGGAAAAATATATACATTATAAATATGTATATGTGCACACATATAATTACAAAAACTCAATACTCCAGAATTATAGCGTATTATACACACCCACAAATATATATACACACACACAACATGCAATATATGTAAATATATTATATATTAATAATATTATAAAACGAATAGAATCGCATATATTCTGTGATAATTGACTTAGAATTTTATTTATAATGAGATTTTTGCTTTTTTACCCTGTCAATTACAATAACAAAAGTATACGTTCACTATGTACTTATACTTATATTTACGTAAAAGATGGTTATGCCTATATAAGTATTTAGACATTATTGTACGTATATGTGTCTATAGATTTCATTCAATGTTTTATGCGAAATCGATTTTTTCAGGAGTTTTACGTTTTAGTTAAACATAATGTTGTTTTTTTCATTCCTTTTATGTAGTTTGACCGCATTTTTATGGTTTACGTATAAACATTTCGTTGTAATATGTACATAACAACACATCTATATATTTGTATTTACGATGAGAATGTATAATATACAACGTATGTGTGTATATGTAACAGCTAGTATCGAACATCCATGTAATAAATTTGTAGGCATATAGTACTTACACATATAGTTTTGGCAGGAATCAACAAAGGATGAAAGAGATTTAGAAATTATAATAACAAAACAGAAATTATTGAATTTTTGTATTCATCAGTATTTATATGCATGTGATTGTGTGTGTTTATTGTATATATTACGACGAAAATATCATATGAATTTATAATTATTTAAAAATTGAATTATGTAGATATTGTACTTAAACGACTTTCAATTTAAAATATTCAAAGTGCATTATAATACATTTTCACTGTGCACGATGCATACATATACATACATATGTACATATACTATAAAGATAAAGCTATTTATCACTTGTACTCATAGTGTAGGTAGAGGATAATACAGAAAATTAAAAAAAATGTTTGTCTATGCACGAGTATATTCTATATTGGCCTCATTATCATACAAACGACTACCATAGAATGGTCGAAACAAGAACAACATGTCAATCATGTATAATAGTACTCTATAATAATTGTTTAGAAGGTTCTTATATCAGAGATTAAATTTCTAAGATGTTTTATGACAGTATTTATTGTAATCAACAAGAAGACATAATAATAGGATGAGGATATACATTTGTATATTAAATATTGAGTGTTATTCGATATTATCTTTAAAAAAAAAAACTAAAGAGGAAAACTATTCAAAACTTGTTCATTTAATTATACACAAGTCAGTATTTATGTATATCATTCATTTCCTTAATAATAATTTATAATTAGTCAATTCTGATAATTATTTTATGTGATGTTTAAAAAAAATGATTAAGTGAGTGAAAGTTAAAAAGTTTACCTAAATAATCGAAACACCATCATTAATTATACATATGAAAATATGAAAACTTACCACCAATAACACCAATTAATACTCCAGATAATGTGACTAATAACATAGAATTTTCATGTAACCATTTCTTATATCCAGTTAATTCGACTCGTGCTTCACTACGTTCTGTTGTTTTTGATGGTAATTCAGTACCGTTAACAGTTGTACAATTTGGTGGACCCATCTTTGCAAATAAATAATCTGAAAACTTTTCAGATTTTTCCATCGTTTGTTAATAAAAACAAACAAAATAATTTATTTTTCTTGGTTTCAATTTCGTTTATTTAAATATTTGTAATATTTTGCTTATTTAGTTTTATTTAGATTTAATTATTTCCTCTTTTTTTTATGAATTTATTTTTTTTTCTTTTATCTGTTTTACCAGTATTTTAGTGATATTTTTTTCCAAAACTTTAAAATTTTTATTGTATTCTTATTATTATTGTTATTTCAATTATATTTCTTATTCTTTCATTCATTTATTATATAGATTATTATATATATGTAAGTAAGCATGTATGACTATCATATATGCTTTTATTGATTATTAATTATGTGTATATAATTATATAGAATTGAAGTAATTAAAATGATTACGAATAAAATTGTATGTATTTATGTTTTCTTTTTTTCTATATATGTTTTTGGTTTATGAGTCAATAAAAATCGTTTATTTAAAAAGTTTTTGTCATTTTTTCTTTATTTCTTCTGATTGACTTTAATTACTACAATTTTTGGTATCTATTTTCTTTTCTTTTTTTTTGCGTCTATGCTTCAAAATTACTTTTGTGTGTATACGCTACTCTGCCTTCTAAATATATTTTGTCGTCTTTATACGAGTGATAGATTACAAGTGATTTTAGGCCAAAACCAATGAATAAATTAACAAAATCTTTATTTCAGAATCAAAATTAATTATTTCTTTCTTTCTTTCACGAAAATCATACAGTGGTATTATGTAGATATATAAGCATACTTTACTTTGTCTTATTATTTATGCCCTCTCTAATTTATGTTATTTCATAGATTTATAGACAAGAAGAAAATTTCGATAGAAATACTTTGTTTTTTTATTTATGTACTTGTATTTTTTTTTATTTCAATTTTTAATTTTTACTGTTTTAAAATTTAAAAAAAAATTTTTTTTCGTTTTTATTTTTATTAAATTTAGTTGTTTTCAGATGTATGATTTTGATTTATGAAAAATACTTCATTTGAATATAATGCATTGTTTACGTTATTCAAATGTATTTTAATTGAGGGTTACCGATGTGGTGTTAGTTTTTTTGGTAGTACCCCACCTTCGTATTTGGTAGGTTCGTCTTGGACGTCTACGTTAAAACTTGCCTTAATTAATGGCTCCGTTGTTGTAATTTTTTTAATAATTACTCAAACCAGAAATTCAAATATTTTTACTCAAATTTTCAATTATTCCCAATGGGGTTTGTTTTTAATTTGTGAATCGATTTTTCGAACAAAATTCTAAGATTCTTATTTATTTATGTCTTTTATTTTCAATTATTTATGATATTATTAGTTTCATTCTTTTATTCTGTATAGATGTTATTAATATTTGATATCCTTAATAAATTATTCTTGAATTCAGTCTTTGATAGTATTTTATTACATTTTGGTTATTTTTTTTTTATAATAATCTTATTAAATTTTTCAATATTGGTATAATATATAATATAATATGTATATAAGGGCAGTTTAAGTTCAGATAATTCGTTTATTTAATATTTTACTGATATACTATTGATAATACTGAATTACATAAATGTATGTATGTATGTTATGTACATAATATGAACAAAGAAAAATTTTTTTAATAATTTCTTTGCTCTTTTTTATATTTTTTACTAATCAATT
This sequence comes from Villa cingulata, assembly GCA_951394055.1. NCBI lineage: Eukaryota > Metazoa > Arthropoda > Insecta > Diptera > Bombyliidae > Villa > Villa cingulata. Next base: position 33,685,073 of record OX596018.1, on the reverse strand, counting down.
AATTATGAAGGTGGGTTTAATTCACTATTTATTTGTGTTATTTTATTTTATATTTTTTTAGTTCCACTATTATTTTTGAAAGTTTGTTTTTGAATTTTTACAATGAATTGTTACACTATAATACTACATATGATGATTCTATTCAAATTGAAAATCAATAACGTAATCCTTTAACTTGTATATACCAATAATATTATATTTAAGGAAAATTAAATGAATTTTATCAAATTTTTCATTATATTCGAAAATAGTAAAATTAAATTAATTATTTTCTTTCCGGTTTTTACTGCTATCCAATTTAAACTTAATTTTTTCTGAATATCATTTTCAAAAATCAGAATTTTTTTTTACTTCTAATCACTTGAAATTTCTATTCTCCATTGAAAAAATTGAAAAAAATGTAGGTACGAGAATCGTAGAAGAAAAAAATATATATTTTAATTTTCCAATTCTTCCGACTTTTCTATCTTTCTCTCTCACTCCCTGTTCTTTTTTTTTTTTTTTTGGTTTTTTGTTTTCAGGAAAATAATTTTTCCCCACTTTTCGTTTTCCAGTCAGACCAAAAAATTAAAATCTGTTTGCACTTAAAAATATGTTTTATATAATTGCTGTTTTCACAGCAAAGTCACTTTTGCAATTGAAAGCTTCTAGGTATATGCTGAAGCTTATAAATTATCCATGGTGTAGGTGGAGGTAGCAGAGTCTGTGTAATTCAACATTTCAACATTATGTACACATACATACATACTTATATATACGTATTTACATATATAAAGGACGCAATGTTAACAACTATATTAACATTATATAAATTAACATTATATATTAAAATGAAAATGAAAAACAAGAAAGAAAGTAAGAAATTCGTAAAGCAAAAATATCGATATAATGCTAATTATCTAAAAAGTACAACGACAAATAACAAGGAATTATTAATAAATACAAATTTAAATGAAAAAAATTCAAAAATAAATTATAGATTTGAATGTTGGGCAATATTTATGGCTTTCTTCTTCGTTGTTTACTCTACTATTATTATATATATTACGTATATTATTTTATTTTTGTCTTATCTTGTATCTACACTACATACATACATACTTATATACACGCGTATATTATCATTATTCAATACCTAAAATAATTGGCTTTACGGTTTTATTTTTAAACACGATAAAAAATATACTATTATTTAAAATATATACGCGTATACATAAGTATGTATAATGTAATATAAACATGATGGAAAAATATCGAATATAATGTACGTGTAATATATAGAGAGTGTGTGGTGTGACAATGTGAATTTTTTTAATGATTTATGACCATGATGAACAACTATCCACAAATTATTATATACATACATATGACAAGTAATGTATATAATTGGTATGATATGTTACAAGAACAAAAAAGAGCAAAAAAAAAAGCAACAAGAAAACTGTCGTGTATTTAAAATACACTCTATTTCTATACAAAATAATATTACATTCACATTTACGTATGTACAAGAAATTATTTTTGTGGAAGGTAAATTTACCAACGAAAAAATAAATATTAATTTATAACTTTATTTTTGTACTATGCTCGTATATGAATGAATGAAAATATTGATTATCGTCAAATTCTAATTTTTTTTACGTATACATAAATAAGTATATTTGGATATGTTCGATTATTATATTATCATCCTTATCATGTACATATGTATACTTGTAACTGTATACACTTCTTAAATTATAATCATTATCGATATCATATATCACTGTAATCAGAAAATACAAATATTACTTGAAAAAGACTATTATGAAATTCAAAAAAACACAAAGCACAAAATGTTGCTATTGCGATTATGTGTACGTAAAATGGTAATAATTATTTATATGTATACACTATACAGGTAGTATTTTATGTACATATATTAATGAGAGCCAAAATAAATACATTTTCAAATTACACTTTTTTGAACTTGTAATGAAATTTTAATTAATTAAAAAAACGATAATGATTACAAAAATAAATTTGATTTACATATATGTTTATAGTTTATGCATTATATACAGGGTGATTCGTAATAAAGTGTTCCAAAATGTAACAATCGATTCACTGAAGTGTTGTGATCAGTGTATGCGATGAGACTTTGTTTCGTAAAATCCCTCCTTCACCCCTTTTTCGCCTTTGCAGGCTGTGCAAGGAGTTGGGTTTATTTAAATAAATACGTTATAACTTCTCTTCGAAACAGGATAAGAGGATAAATAAGATTTCATAAAAAGTATGCGTTATGAGTTTTCTACCAGAATCTTACATTTTCTGATCTGTTGTCAAATGTGGCGTGGCAGATATGAACGTTCATACTTAAAATTTTGAAAAATTTTGTTCAAAAATTTACCATGATATGATTTTTAAAAAAAAATTAATCCTTAAGATATTTTTCAAATTTTCAAAAAATTATTTGCCACTCAAAAATTATTAACATTTTTGTGGAGTCAAAAGAATACAAAATTGGTAAAAAATCTCTGCCATTTACACTTAATATTTTTTCAAAAAGCTTTGAGTTTGAAACATAACAAATCTCATAAGAAAGCTGTTGTAACAAATATTGTTGGCAAGATCATAATGCTTGCTTTTTACGAAACCTTATTTGTCCTCCAGTTTTGTTTCGTACAGAAGTTATAACGTTTTATATGAACTCACCTCCTTGCACAGGCGAAAATGTTTCAACCCTTCAAATACATATTGGAACACTTTATTACGAATCACCCTGTATATATTTTTTTAGGATAAAATTGAAGTGAAATTGTAAAGTATAAAGGTATAAAAAACAAATTTACCTATTTATTGTTATTTTGTACATTATGAGGTTTAAAATGAAGGTTCGCATTACCGTATTTTCCCATGGAACTGGTCTACGATTATGGAATTATAGGTAACATCAGCTTTCATTGGTTCGAAAAATAAATTAGAAAACATTTTCGCGCCTCTTTGATCATTTTAATGATTATATATGGTCAGGCTGTTGACAGGCTGTCATATATTTTTTATTTTCATTTTCAATTTCATTTTTTAGTGTCAATTTTAAATTATTACAATCATTATATCCTGATAATTGCAGTAATTTTGTTCTTATCAATTTAAATTTCTAATTCACCATTTCTATTAGTCGCTGAACAAAGTTCCTGAAACTTCATCCCAACTCACTTAAATGAAGTCAGAATGAGAAAGTAATGAAATGGCGTAGAAAGGGGGTCATGGGAGTGTGTCATGCTCGGACGCTACTCTCAGAGGGGCTCCAAATCATCTTCAATACAAACAAGATTTTGAGCGATTTCTGGAAAATATATTTTAAATTAACAAAAATTGTTACATAATTAATTATTTCGAATCTTGATTAGTCTGATGAAATGTGTTATGAATATTATCTGCAGTAAAAAGTTTTATTTCTTTAATTTTTCTACTAAAATGTTGGTTATTTTTTAAAAACAGAACTTTAATGTAATAAAATTTTCTGTACTAAATATATTTTGTTCTGATTCGATTTTTTCGAGACCATATCTGTGAAAAGTCCGTAGAGAAGGCTAAGTCTCTTTACGAAAAATGGTATATTGATATGACAATCCGTGTTAAAAGACGTCGAAAAATGCCCGATAAATTTTATATTTTATATTTATATTATAAAGGGTTTTCTAGTGACATAACAATTTTATATTTAAGTAAAATACAGAATAATTAAGATATAAAGTTGAAATTTATTCCAAGTGAAGTACACATATCACATTTAATTATGGAATTCGATCTCATTCATATGACTATACCGCGAGCACGTTTGCAGCGATCGATTCTTTTGAGCCAACGGCGTTAAATCGCATGAGTGAGGTGGCCATTCGATCGGACACGGTCAGCAGAGTTCCCCTTCAACAGATCAATTGTTTGACCACCTGTGTGGCATGCTGAACCGTGCGTTGTCTCACTGGCACAGGAACATCCAATATTCAATATTGATTTGAACTATAGTATGCACAGCCTGTCTGGTGGTACGATTTTTACGACCGAAAATTGGAATAAGCGCTCTTAAAGTTACGACTACCCACTCAGAATTGCGGTAGTAAATTTAATAATTTCCTAAAAACATTGGAAAACACGATATGCTTCTGGAGGGGCGCAAATTGATTGTAACGCACCGGGCGCCAGTTATCCTTGCTACGCCACTGATGTAATGATCACTTTAACTTAATTTGAGGTGATCAATCATTCACAGCATGCCGTATAACATTTATAATCATTGATAATAATAAGAGTTTTAAACTTTGTATACAAGTATTTTAATAATAAATGTGAATATATCGATTATCTTGTCTCAAATTACTGAAGCACAAAGTTTCTATTTTGAATGTAGTATAGAATATACAATTGATTCAAAATGTACATATGTATATTTTTATTTAATTATAAAGCGTGATTATCATGAAAACAACTACATCGTGGAAAAAAAATTTCTCAATTCGTTTTAGAAATATTTTCGCGTAAGAACATACTGCTACTACAGATACTACTGTACACAATAATGCTAATATCCCACTGATGGTACCAGTATCATTTTTGAGTAATTCATAAAGTTTAGCATCTTCTTGAATGCATAAAGAGATAAAATTGATTGAAACATTTCAAAGTTTACAAATTTATCTTCAATATGAAATAGTAAAATTGATATGAGAACGGACTACATTTATGTACATAAGTACATTATATAATAGCATCACTGAAATTTCAATATTTTTATAAAGTCTTATGCAGAATTATGTTCTAAGTAAAAGTGTACTGAAGTTTTGTAGCAAGTTAAAGCAGATTTTAAATAGCGTAATATAAATTTAGTGCAATTAAATTGAGTTTTTGAAACCACCAGATTGCAGTGGAAAATAGAAAATCTGAGTGGCGTAATTATACGCAAAACCTATGAAAATTGAAAGCAGTTTCAGAGTACTTCTGAATGTACAAAAAATGTTAGTGATAAATTAAAAAGTTTTATATGAATTTAAATTTAATTTTCCACCATTAAATAAAGTTTTTTTTAAGGAAACATTCCAAATTTTAATTTTAGATAACTTACATAATACTTAAATAGTTTCAACATAAAATTCTTTTGTTTTATTAATTTTCACAAAAATGTCAATCTATATTTTCATCGCTATATGTATGATATAGGTTGGCTTTTATTGACAACAATCTCCTACTGCACTACCTATACATACCTTTAAATACAAATTTCGATATTTTTTCATAAACTAAAAATTAAAAAAAATGTTTTTCAAATAAAAGCAATTTTATTGATTTAGATTGAACAAAATCAACAACGAAATACATAAAAATGTTTGTTTTCTTCTCCCGAATTTCTTTTTTTTTATTATATACATGCTATACAGTAGACAAATATATAGATATATGTAACTACCCACGCATTACTAAAATTAATACAATGACTCTTTTTTATTGCATGTCTACATAATACAAAACAAGAACAAGACACATATTCTCGTTTATGTATAAGTAAGTACATTCATTTCATACGAATGTAGCTATAGGAAAAAAAATCGAAATTATATCCATTTTCATTTACATTTAGAAATCAAAATTTTTTTTTTTTTTGAGTTTTATAAGTTTATTCTAATTTTTACAAAACTTAGAACCTTGGTAATGACCTTCATATTTATATATTTAATATTATACAGAAAAAACAAAATTTTCTTGTTTGACAAATATTTTCTTGAATTGTATTTTCTATACCTTTGTGTATTTTGGTGTATATTCTTTGTAATCCTTGCTTTTTTTTTCTTTCCATTAATAAATTGATTTTTAATGTATATTTCTATGTTTTATTGTTCTTATATACATATTTTTTTATTTATTGAAAAAAATATTAAAAGATTTTTATGTATAGTTTCAATGAAAAATAAAAATTACAAATTTATTATCATTTTTTATAAAGTTTTTCTATTCTTTACTGTTATAACTGCTGCATACATTATGAGGTACAATTCAGTATATCAATTAAGTTCGATTAAAGATACATCAATCAATGGAACGTGATATTTTCGAAATTTTCAACTAAACATAATTAAGCTCTATGTTTGAATTTATGATTATATTGATTTAGAAACAATTAAAAAAAACTAATTATTTTCAATTTATTTATCATTTATGTCTATTAATCAGTATTATCAGTATTATCAAATAAGTAGGTACTAGGTACCCACCTAGATATTGTTCTCGTTTATATCTCTTCAAATATTTATGGACAAACAATTCAATAATAATTTTACATAGTTTGCTGCAATTTTTATGTTGCTTGATGTGGTAGAAAGACGAAAGCGAATTTATGATAATTCGTTTGCCGTCTGTCACATCAAATTAAGTTATAATGATCATTAATTCTATCTAATTGAACACAGTTTGAGTAAGTTAGAATAAGTTTCGGGAACTTCATTCAGCCATGAATGAAAATGGTGAATATTGGAAATTTCCAGATGTGTAAAACTATGAACAGTGAAAATCATGATATACAGATTATAATAATTTAAGATTTACAATAAAGATATGACATTGATTTAATATCGTCTGTCTACCACATAAGAAAAGGAAAAGAAATCCGAAAATCTGTGCAAACATAAGAAGTAAATTCTGTGAATGGAATAGTTAAACGAAAATACAGTTTTTGACAATAGACAAAGTTTTAGTTTTCATGTTCAATAATTTTAAATTTTCATATATTTTACCAAAATTAATTTTAATTTGTTAAATTTACAGAGCATATTTGCTGCACTCCTGTATAGAATCTACGAACTATTTTACTCGTTTTATTCACACATAATTTTATTAGATTAGATAATTTCTAATTTTCAAATAAAACTACGAAGAACAAAAATTACAAAAATCTTTACGTATAATAAATGAATAAAATATTAATTATATACAAATTTCATGTGTGTACATAAAAAATATAAGCAAAATAAGTAAAAACGAATTTTAACCAAGAAAAAATTTTTCGTATATTTTCAATTTGATTTTAATTTGAATTTTTTTTAATATTTGTAATAAGAATTAACTAAAAAAAAAGGTATACTCACATGCCAGTGAATAAGAAGTATATAAATGTATGTGGTATTACTCGCAACGCTGCAATCCTTGAAAAGCCTTCTTGTATGAACAAAAATATAAAAAATTTCTTCTCTTTTACTTCGTTAGCTTAGATTATCCAAATAATAAATACCATGAATTATTGTTCCAACGGTTTTATATGAATTTTTAAAAAAATTTTTGATTGACGAAAATCAAAAATTTCTTTTATATTTTTTTGTATTCTTTGTTGCTGTTTTCTTTTCAATTTAATCAATTACTCAATTGGTATATTAAATTTTAACACTAAATATGTTTACAAATAATAAAATATAAAAATTCCTTTAACATTTTATGACTTAATTGCATTAAATATCTAAATATTTGTTTTAAAGTCCCCGTTTTTAATTAATAATTGTTTATTTTTTTATTTTTATTTTATTTCGCTTTTTATTTTATTTTTTTTTTTAAATTGTTTACTATTGTTTACTAATTTTTAGTATTTACATGTGTTTTTGTTTTATTTCGACAGTTTTTCAATAAAAAAAAGAAATTTTTTTTAAATTTTTACTTATTTTTATTTACTTTTGTTTTTTATGTTTTATTAAATTTTTGTTCATTATCTTCTTTATTAAACGAATCTCATATGAACTTGATCAATAACTTGAATAATAAAAGCTGCAAATAGTGTATTTTATGATTGATTTAAAAATAATCTTGAAAATATAACTGAAAAACAAAGTTAAATGAAAATATAAATTTTATATGCTTTTGTAAAAGGAAGAGAACACAAGAAACGTAATAATATATACTCGTATGTACAAATAAAAAAAAATAAAAATGTTCAATTTAAATATGTAAATGTAATAAAAGAACTAAAGAAAAAAAATTTTTTTAAACTAGAAATAAAAAATAGAAATAAAAAAAAATCAAAACATAAATAAAGAAATAAATTATCGAGTAAGCAACATTAAAATATAGGAATATGATTATTATGTAAAGAATGGTGATAACAACAACAACGACAAAAACAAATAATATGAAACAAATTATATTAATGTAAGCACATGTGTACTCTATATATGTATGCAATATTTAAAAAATAATAATGATAATAATAATTCATATACGTTATAAATACTATAACTATTTATGTAGCTAATATAATTCTTTCAACTTGTACGTTTATAATAAGTTTTATTATATATTTTTTTTATAATTTCTTCGTCTTTTCTCTTGTTTTTTTTTTTATTTTCTATCATTTACGGTTTACGTCTTCAAATCGCACAAAAAACCGCCACAAAGTACAAATAACAACAACAGCAAAAAAAAAAATTTTCCGAACTAATATGTCAAATGTAAAAAAGCATGAAAAAAAAAAATATTTTCTGCATGCTTACGTTCGTATATCATGTATCAATGTATACCTTCTTATACTTATTATTGTATATTTTCATGTATGTACGTATGTATGTATTTGTGTATATGTACATATTATGTGTATTAAATATACTCGTGTATATTCATAAATGTACTACTATAAATGCTTATTAATACCATTGTATGTAGTATGTATACGTAATAAATATTTTCTGTAAGTATATTAACAGCGTGTTACATAAAGACGTGCTTATTATTATACAAATTTTAGCTCAAATCTCAAAATAGACATAAAATGACATGAAAGAATAATGTGTTATAAATTAATTTTTTTTTTTAAGATTTTTTTTTTTTTAATTTTTTATATTATTGCGTTTTTTTTTTTCTTTATTTATTTATTTTCCAATATCATTTATCTTATTATTTGAAATTTTATTTTTGAAATATTATTTTTAGTTAAAATAAAAAATTTCATAAAATTAAAATACCGAAATTATACAATCGACCAGTGTACTGATGTATTATAAGTAAATATATGTATCTACAGATATAATATGTAAATACATATATGTATGTATGAATATTATAATTATAAGTTTTTAGTCTTTTATTTTCACAGATTACTCTGTATTAACATTATGTTAAGCAATAAAATCACAATAATTTTTTATAATTTAAAATTTATTTTATCTCCTTCAGTTATATCAATTATTTTTATTTGTTATTGAATTTTTATTATAAATATACATTTATTTGTTTATTTTCTTTTTCTTTAAAACTATAATTTTTTTATATGATCTATGTAAGATAATTATTTAAAAAACTTAATTGAAAATGTTTTTGAATTTAACTATTCTTTTGTTATTTAATTTTTTTTATTGTGTTTACTTTTTTAATGTCAATTATATAGCTACTTTATGTCATGTATGTATTTATACGAAAACTAATATTTCCTGGCTATCAAAATGATTCTTATACTGCTATGTATATTTTACAATAAACAATATTTTAAAGTTATAATTCTTTTAACTCTTATTCATAAATGATATACGAGAATGTATTGAGAAATAAATATAGAAAATAAAACGAAATTATACATTTTCATATAACACAAATTTTCTGTACACATACTTGCACATTTATATACATTTAAATATCATTTTTTTCTTTATATACATTAGAAATGCATACATTTATGAGTATATAGGTAAATGTATAAAATAAAAAATTTTCTTATTAATTTTCTCATTTACATTTTATTTTTGATTACATATTGCATTTTGTTTAAAAAAAAAAAATTACATAGCTAGTTTCTGTATACACAATATTTGTTCACATGTGTGCGTGTTTAAAATGTATACACTTATGTATATGAACAGTATAATATTCAAGTTCACAATTACAAAGCCAGCAACTTTATAAAAAGTATATACTGCATAACTATATAGAAAGGTATGTGATGAATAATTATTACGTGATTGCATTTCTTTTTTTGTGTTTGTATTTGTTTATATGATTATACGGAAATTGCCATTGCTATACTTAAATCATTTCAAAACAGAAGATAAAAACATAAATAAAATCAAATATATAACCTTTATAATAATTTAAAGAAAAAATAAACATAAAAAAAAACACACACACACACACTGACATAAACAAAACCAATAAAATTTTGTGAATATATTGCCAGATATAATAATATCAACTATTTGCACATACAAGAGGTGTAATAGTTATAAAATAATAATTATACTCAGTCCTTAGAATTGAACAAAATAAAAATTGAATTAATTTAATAATTATTTATTACAAAGAAAATAAAAATCAATTATAATTGAAAATCAACAAAAAAAAAGGAAAAAAAGAAAAAAAAAACAAATAATGAGGTCCGTAGCACTGTGACAATATTCTGATCACAACTAAATTCCGTGAATATCTGTACTTTGAATGTGTTCAAAAAATATATATATTATCGAATATAATACACATGAAAAATTATAATTTCTCGATTATAATTAACTCAGTATATAGTGTATATGCTAATGATGCTGTACACCGTATACAATAAATATCACACTTATCAATGTGCTTATATACATGAATGTATGTATGTCGGTATGCATATACAAACTAAAAAATAGAAAATTAAAAAAAAAAATATATGTACACATACATACATATATGTTATGTACTATGTACAGTGACCGCAATTTTGATAGACGTGAACAAAGTATGGAATAAAATAAAAGTCTTCACCATTTAACAAAAAAAATATTGAGATAAACTCGTATATTTCATCTTTTGTAACGGTAAATTTAAAGGATTTTTTTAAAGATTTTTTTTAATTTTTTTGAAAATTTGGATAGACGCATTTTAATTTAAATTATTGATCTCTTGTTTGAAATAACGAAAATAGCCAAAAATTATCGAGGTCAGAAAACTCAGTTAGAAATTTCATAAAAAATCCTATTTCTAAAAAAAATTTTTTGCTCATTGTACTAGAGATAAAAATTTTGCTTTACTTTTGCTTATTTTTCTCGAATAATATAACAATAATTCAATTAAAACTCAATTAAAACATTATCATTCCACGTACTTAATATTAAGAAAATTTGGCAAGAAACGTTCTCAAACAAATAGAAAACAATAATTCAAATGCGTGTATCCAATTTTTCCAAGCAAAATCCAAAACATTTAAAAAACGAAATATATCTTAAATAGTATTGTATTTTAATTATATTTGTTTGATAATAAAGGCATTTTATTCTATGCCCACATTTTTTTGTTCACAAAAATATAAATATATGTAAGTCTATCCGAATTGTGTTCACTGTGTGATAAATTTTAATTGTTGCTTGAACTATTGAGTACTATATATAATTATATACGATTCTAATACACATATAGCTATACACCTAAGACATATTTGTTATTAATTACATATTTTAATCTATACATGTATACATACTTGTATGTATAAATTTCAAATATATTTTTGGCATTAATATTTAACAGATTTCTTTATTTAAACTTTGTGATATTTAAAAAAAAATTATGCATATAAACTGTAAATATATGAATATTGGCAACAACTTTATATACACACATATGCATACATTATGTGAATAATTTACACGTTCATATGTTTATGGTTGTTTTATTTTTATTTATTCATTTCTTTCTAAAACAAGTCACATTCATAAACCGCACAGAGACATTATATCTAATAGCTATAGGTATACACAAATTTTATTTTGTTCCCTTTTTCTTTCCTGCTCTTCAAACGTATTCATTAACAACTAACATATGTATATTAATTATAATTAATATTTTTCTAATATTTTTAGTAACAACTGTTAAATTATGTGTGTGTGTTTTTTTTTTTTTAATTCAAAAAAATTCAATTAGTTATACATGTTTATAAACAAAATATGGAATTTTTTTTCAATTAATATTAATCACAAAATAATAATAATAAAACTGATAAGTAAATTATAAACTGATTTCGAAAGGAATTATGAAATGTTAAAGAAAAAAAGTATAAATAAAATTTTTACGCGAAAATATATTTACATATTAATGTGGAAATTTAACGTGATGTTTTGTAACATTTATACGATTATACGATTCAAATCACTACTAAGGACTGTTTGCAATCACTTCAATATTTATAAAAATATATTTGTAATAATATTATAACTTCTAAATGATAACAATACTAATAATATACATTATATCCACGCTACAAAATGTATAGTGTATATCTATAATATATATATAAACATTTTATATACCTACATATTCAAAATACACATGCACGAACAATATGCAAATCACAGATTTGATAGTAAACTATAAAATTAATATAATAATGAAATGGTCATAATATGATTTGACTATATAGTATGTATCGTATAAGTATATACGAGTACTCTATAATTTTTTGATAGCATAAGGAGATCATATCATCAGAATCAGTATCATCATCATCATCATCATCATATCATTATTGTTATCATCGTTATTATTGCCGTTATATTATCATCAACATCATGTTCATCAAAGCTTAGTAATATTTTTTGATTGTGATGAAAGAGAATTACATCCGTTAAAAATGTGAATGAAAAAAAATTAATACAATTTATTATTAACTAGATCATAATATCACTTAATTTTATATGTGCAACATTTATTTACATATGTATGTACGTATTTTGTATTTATATGTTTATTGTGTAATTTGTATACATGTTTATACAAATAAAAGTAACTTTACATAGGTTTGGATAATATTCTGATAAATTTTTCTTAATAATTTTTAAATAAATGTTTCACGTTATATACTCGTACAGAAAAATTTTATACGTAGTAAATATGTGCAAAATAAAAGAAAACTTATAGTTATTATAAAAAAAAAATTATGTTTTTTGTTGTGGCTACTATAAAAATTACAAATAATAAGTAAATATAAATAAAATTTTTAATCTACAGTCATGTTTTTTGATACAAATTTATAGACCTATATATGTATGAGTTTCTTGTACAAAATAAATAACAATTCGTGTTCAAAATTTTTTGTTCAATTTTAATTTTTTCGCATGAATATTACATATTACGTACATTTGTATTTTTTACACGATTTTATTTCATAGTAGGAAAACATCATCTTTATTTAAAAACAAATTTATAAAATTTTCCAAATTATTAACTAATAACAAAAATCTTAAATTATTATTAGTATGCTTTTTTGAAAGGAAAATTCTTAGGATCAATCAATGACAATATAATGAATGGCGGATTATGCGTTTAAGATGGGCTGGTTAGGCACGAAGATAATAAATGCCAGAATTATGAAGAAAGTGCTTAACATTGAATCAGCAGGTTGTGTTTGACCGAGAAGAAGAACAAGGCCAAGATGGGAAGACGAAGTGAGAAAAGATGCATGAGTTTTATTGAATATTCATAGCTGGAAACGGATCGCAAGCAAATCGAATGAAATTCCCTGTTGCAGGAGGCTTACGTTCGATTTGGACCGTGAAAGACATTACATTTATACATTTTCAAGAAATTTATTTTATGAATTTTAGAAATTTTCTTTTAAATTTGTTTGTTTTGAATTTGTTTATTTATTGTTCGAATTAATTTATCCTTCGCGAAAATGAAATATTCTAATAAAAATGAGATACATCAAGCAGAATATGGATTTTAGAAGAAGAATAATTGGAGATTTTTAAAGTGAGATTAGATTAATCAAAAAGATTTGTATCAAAAGTATTGTATGGAAAAATCTTCAAGGATTTTAAAGACATTTCGCTTGACAGAAACACTAGTAAATGTAAGAATAAATAAATGTAGATACGAGTATTTTTCGTTTCTTTATTTAGAAATTGATTGCAATTGTAAACATATTTCAGTTCGAATTTTTATTTTGTAAAATTTAGGATGTTTTGTGATATAACAATGATAGATGTTAGCTTTAATATAGAAGATATAAAAAATGTATATTTTTGAAAAATTTCCTTGTGAATGATAAAATGTGCGTTTAATTTAAAACTCATAAATTTTAAATTTATAAAAATGAATTGTAACCATAGCTGAATGATATCACCTCTACATTTACTCCTTTCATTTTTTTAAATTTATAATCAACATTTTTTATTTTTAAGCGCGTTAAAAAAAATGTGATCGCATCGAAAATTTTACATATTTAAAATTGCTTGTACATTTTCATTCATATTTTCTTAATTTCAAGGTCAGTCAAATAAATTCCAATTTACCTAAAGCATCATAGAATAATTTAATTTAAATAAATCATAATGTAAAAAGTATTGAAATCGATGAGATTACTTACATGCATATACTTAATAAAAATTTATTACAATCGTATTATTTAATTGAAAATGAGCAATGAGAAATTAATCGAATAATATTTTTATTATAAACAATTTATTCATATACATACGTGTGTGAATTCTATAATAGGATTCCGACAATCATATTAAAATAATATAGTTATAATTAAATATATGAAAACTTTATTGAGAGAATGAATAACTGCGTATATGAATTCTACGAAAATCAAATGAAGCTTTCAAATTCAATTCATTTTCAAATATTTTCGAAAAATGCTGTATGAAAGGTACTTACATAAATGAAATTGAGAATAACATAAAGCACATCAAATCTTTATTAATAATTTCTAATATTCAAATAAATAATATTTATAACGAAGAATTTTTTTTCAAAGGACATGTATGCATATAAATCATAATTGAATATTATATGACGTGATTCAAACGAAACAGCAAAAACACGAGGTAAGTACATGTTCATATGTAAAGATAATATTCAAAATCTTTACCGGTTAATACGCATGCTATTTTATCGATAATTTGAATGTTACATATATGCATATTCAACATACATACATATATCTAAAGATAATTAAGTATATATACCTACATTATAAAAAACAATGACGAAAATAGCAACGACAAAAACAACAACAAAAATAGCAATAAAAATAAAGATATAATAACGACGACCTGGCCTAAATTATTTGTTTACGATCTATCCTGCTCACACTGTATTTCCTTTCTTTATTCAATCTTTAATGAAAATCGCTAGGGTAATGAATTTCCATGAAAACATTTTCTCTTACTTTTCACATTCACAAAAAAGAAAATCTATTTGTTTACGGTCTATCTCTCTCTAAAAGAAGACAAATTATAAAAACGTTGTCATGGTACTAAATATTAAGGAATAAATGTACAGTATCTATTATAAAAAAAAATTAATGAAAAACTATATGAATACTGTAAGTACATAAGTATATAATATGCATGCATTCTGGGAGCTACTGACAAAGCGCAAGAAACGATATCAGATGAAAATTGGATATTGGAAACTTGGAAATTATAATTATTATTCCCCTCTGATAATTCCAAAATAATTTCACGATTGAGTATACACATATACACAAACATCAAATTTGTAAAGCTGTATATTCTTGGGTACAGATATAAACTTTAGCCACTACCACAACAGAAAATCCGAAAATTTAATTTTCCTAAAAAGCTTTCAATAGTGGATTCGTGGATTCATAAACAATTTTCATTCTTCATTTTTCGTTTTCTTTAACTGAAAAAATTCGTATTCTGGTCGAAAAGTTAACAGAAAAATCTGTTAAAAATCTTTTAAAATTCTGTTAACTAACAGCGAACATTTTAGAATCTTTTAAGTTAAAGAATTTAGTTAAAAATCTTTTAAAAATAGGTATATTTGCGGTTATGTGTAGTGTTTGTTTACAAAAAAAGTAAAGTAAATCAAAGTATAGAATCATAAGTGAAAAGTAAAATAAAATAGTTTAAAAATTAATTAATTATAAATAAATAATTTAATTAATTAATTATTTAGTTGATGTTGCAAATTTGTTTTTAAATAAAATAAGTAAATAAAAGAAAAAAAAGTAATTAAAATTATGGATACATACTATGTACGACAATTTATATTTTTTTAAAATTTAAATTGCTTTAAAAAATCCTCACTTTTATATAACTTTATTTATATACATACATATACATTTACATAAATATATACATACTTCATATATAAATAAAAATTCAAAATGTAAACAAACCGTTGTGAAATTAAAAATTAACAGATTTCGGATTCAATTTGACAGCTTCTTAAAGGTTTCAGAATTCTGTTACGACCAGAATACGAAATTTAAAAATTCTGTTTAAAAGTCAATCTGTTAAAACTTAACAGAAAATTCTGTTAGTTAGTTCCAAAGAATATAGAGCTAAAGCCAATAGAAGTAACATTCCACAATCTGTCAAAAATTCAGAACACATAAAGTTACATAAATATCTTCGTTCGAAACATGTTTCGAACATAAATTTTTCCCCTCATAATTGTATTAAAATACACATAATTTTTCTTACTTACCATGTCTGAGGTAAAGATGGAAACAGATAACATCCGTGCCGTAATAAACAGTACTGACTATATATTTTTTTTTTTTCAAATATACATATATACATACAATGTATATAGTATATATTAAGTGCACGAAGTCCATTATGGCACCGCCGATCAGTAATTTATGTCAGATATACCATCCAGTTTATCATCAGTAATCAGTTACTGGTGTATATTGTTGATGGGAAAAATTAATGATCGACTTGGGCAAGAGTAGCGCGCTGGCTGGGGTTCGAACCGTGATCTCAGGATCACAAGACGAAACCCAACCATCGAGCTATTCAAGTCCCTCACGTACCTGACTATATAAATAAGGCACATGTATGTTCAGCGTCAAACAGCACTATCACTGAGGCAGCGTGATGACTGATGATAGTGTACTGTACTGGTGAACGATGCTGGTTGACGGAGAGGAAGCTATCTGTTTGCTATTTAAGAGGTATTCGGAATTATATTATATATTTGCCGTACAAATCAACTAGATTAATATCTGTTGCGGGGAAGGGAATCGATATAATATTATATTTTGTATTATACATTATGTATGTGTGCAATGGAATAATGTGAATTGTATAATTGTATTGTATTTAAAGGCAAATACAAGTTTATTGTGTATTATGATAATATATATAGCTACGTGTATAATATTCATTACGGAATATTATGTAGTATGGTAGTATGTAGTATCAAAGACTATATAACAAATTGTTATATTGGGCTTTGGTAAGATGTATATATTAACAAAGATCCTTATCTGTATTATGTATTAGTATAATACGAATTTATAAGCGAATATTAAATGTATGTATATATGTATATGAATTGTTGTGAATGATAAGTAAAAGGGAATAACAAATTAAACATTTTTTCAAAGAAATGTAAACAAACATTTGTTTTTAATAGGGAGTAATATACATAATAATATATAAACGAATGACATAATGACAAACATACGTATGTTTGTATATAATTGGTATGATCTGCATTGATTATAAATTGAAATATTTTTTCCTTATGACTGTGTTTTGGCGTGGTCTTATATTAATTATTTCATAATCTCTATTCGAGTATTATGAATTACAATAATAATTATCATTACATATTCGTATGAATATGTATAAGAATAATTTTTGAATTTTAATTATGAACGTAATAAGCAAAAAATCTTAAAAATACTATACATTACATGTATGTGGATATTTCGCATGAATGGTATATCTATACACTTGCTTAGATATCATTTTAATATTCCAGGTGATTATATATGCAATATGATTTAAATATTATATTTTTTATCGTTACTTTTTCTTTCCACCTGTATCCCTAAATATTGTAGGTATTGTAATATCACAAACAATATACAAATAATGTGGTAATATATAGGTATATACTTAATACAATACGCATATAAATAATAATATACATGTACATAAAAACGTATATGTATGTACATAAAAATAGTACAAAAGCAATGTGAAATTGTACAATATCAATATCGAAGGGTAATAATATACTATATATACATATGTGTGTGTGTACATTTGTATATAAACAAGATCGGACGAACATAAAAAAAAATAAAGAAAAAAATATAAGCCAACGAAAACAACAATAATTTAATAGTTATCAAAATTGAATATAATACCAATAATACTGTATTAAATATAATACCAATAATACTATATTGCTTACTTGTCTAACAACTTCTATAATATAATATAATACATTATGCTAATAATGTAGGGTTTTCCAGTAAGGACATAACAATTTTATATTTAAGTAAAATAAAGAATAATTAATATACATATAAGGTTAAAATTTATTCCAAGTGAAGTACACAAATTACATTTAATTATGGAATTCGATCTCATTCATATGACCACCGCGAGCACGAAAATTGGAATAAGCGCTCTTAAAGTTGTGACTACCGATTCAGAATTGCGGTAGTAATTTTTAATAATTTCTAAATGTTGCTCGTTCGTGAACTTCACCATGATAAAAATGTTAACATTGACTGACGTTCTGAAGTTGACAGATTATGCCAAATGTTCAAGGCCTCCTTTGTATTAAAACACAAAATCGTTATGTCCCTATTGGAAAACCCGATATAAATGCATAAGAATTGTATTATCCTATAACCAGCCATTCACACTTATTATTTAATTGTTTATTTTATATTGGGTCCTATTATGAGTGTCGATAATATCGTCTTGTCATCGACTATCGCCTTGACTCGACAAGTTTTGTATTATGAATGGCGATTTGAGGCGAGAATATCGACATTTTGAGTCGATCAGTTAAAACTAATCAATAGACATAGTAGTCTATGGTGATTTGACATTTCATGTATGCTTTGTATAAAAGATAAGTTGTATTTAATTATTCTGCTCAATTTATTTAAATTTAATTTAATTAATTAAAGAAAAATCACTAAAAATGCTGTTTGAAAAAAAAACATGAACGCTCTTCTTTTATGCAAAAAAAAAAATCAGTATTAAATTAATGTTTTATATTTTCACTTATATTTTATATTTATAGCTACAAATTATTTACATAAATGAATCAAATATTTATTAAAAATTACAAAAATTAATTAAATATTTATTCAAAATTGAAAAAAAAATGAATTATAAATTTTTGTATCGATATATTTGACAATTTTTATAGAAATTACATGGTGAAACTGAATGAAAATAAAATTTGATATGACAATATCTTACTGTCGAGACGATCGATTTGCATAATACAAAATTTACATAGTCTCGTCTCGTCTTAATTTTGTCGATAGTCGATATTATCGACATTCATAATAGGGCCCATTAATTTTTATAAACTCAATCCTACAAGTGTATACGTACATATGTACATAGTGTCTACAATATAATATGAACGTCGGTCGATATGAACAAACAGCACAGCATATACATTTACTTACGTACATTACGTAGTAGTACACAAATACCAAAAATCATTTTGTTCAATATTGTAAAATACATATTTTTATAATTATAATACAATATACATATATGTATATAATACATATATATTGTCCCTTTAAAAATATCTCGGCTAATGCATTTATAAAAAAAACCTGAAATATGTATATAGTACATATATATATCATAATATCATATCATCATCATCATCATATTATATATTATAATGATTATCCGCATACATATATAATCGTATTGCATTAGCGTATACAATGTATACAAATACAATATAAAATATAAATTTACATTGTATTATTTGCCGTATACCAATTACCATTGCATTATCAATGTATGCTCTTAAGCATAAGCACAAATTACAATAAAGAAATGATCGATAGAAATAAAAACATAGCAGTCAACCAGCAGCAGTATAAAAATTATATATATAGTATATATATCTACATATATTATATGTATTATACGTATATTTGAAATCTATAATGGCGTATGAATAATCAAATTAACGCACACACAAATGCTATGTGTAAACCTATTTTCATTCATAAATACGAAATTATTTTTCGAAGTATTTTTTCGAAGTATAAAATTATACACAATATGTCATACACATTAATTACAAACATGTGCAAAATCCAAAATTTTTTCGTTTCATTCCACGTCATCCACATTAATTGTAACTTTCCCCTTTTTCAAAATTTCGAAGCAAGAAAATATGTATTTTGGCAAACATACAGACATTATTTGAATTTAACCGTCGAATGTTATTTCTATTGCTTTAGCTCTATATTCTTTGGTTAGTTAATGTTTTTGTTATAACTAAATCTAAATTTATCACAAATTGTATGGGAAAGAAAAATTTTCATTTACATTCCATTCCAATATTCCAAAATTTTTACTACCTACTACCTACATATGTTTGTAATTTGTTAATGTAATTTTCATGAATAGAATAGTATAGAAGCAATACAGTAATTAATTTGTAATTTATAATATAAAAAAACTTAAGTGAAGTTAGGTGATTTGTATTCTGTATTCATTGTATTCAAGTAAAATAAAATAAATAATATTTGGAAAACATATAGCAATATACTCGTATACTAAAAACAGAAAAAAAACAAATAAAATAGGCTTCAAACACAAACTAAACAAAAAAAAAAAAAAAAAGAAACAGCTCTTCTAAAAAAGTTCTAATTTGGCTCTTGATATAATTTTATTTTTTGTATACCCTTTAAAAAATATGGATAATAAATAATTGTGTAACACGATAACACTCAATACATACAACATTTACAAATGTAATAATAATTAATAACTTCTTACACATTTTTTAAAAACAATCGTATTATTAATATCCTTAATTAAATTATTACAAACATATTATATAAGTATTTCAATATTGTATTTTTTATATATTTTCAATCAATGAATAATTATATATGGAAATAATTTCAATTTATTTCTTTTTTATTTTTCTTTGCACTTTATTTTCTTTTTTTTAATATAGATGCGAAAATACCCGACTGGTAGTGAATCACCATTTAATGGTACACGATTAAAAATATTTTTAGATTTGGATAATGAAATTCGTGGTAAAATGAACAATCTGAAAAATTGAAAATTCTTAAAAGAATACACATTATATATAATATACTGTATCAGAGAGATTGATTCAAAATTGTAGTTTAAATGTATTAAATTAAATGAATTGATTTAATAAAAAATTTCATATAGTACCCAATGCTGGTCATTAATTTCTGTATACTATTAGTGCAAAATTAATACGAATGTAGATACTATAATTTGTAATGAGTGTATGAATGTTGCATAGTTAAACTAAGAAAATTAAATTAAAATTTTTAAAAAAGGTTAATTTATTGTAAAAAAAAAAATATGTAGTGCAATTTGTTAAATTATAAAATAATTTTATGCCTATCAAATTTGTCGTTATAGTCGTTAATAATATATTGTAAAATCATGTAAAATGTTATTTTAGCAAAAATATGTCATTTATTTTAGAATTCATATTAAATAAAAACTATACATAATGTAATATTAATAAATTTTGATGATAATAAAAAGTCCTAATAAAATCTTTTCAATAATTAATTAATTTTTAATGTTTGCTTATTTATATCAATATGAAATAACTAATTGGAGTATGCAATGAGTCTATGCAACCAATGCAATTATACATGCATGCCTTTGTCGCCTTTGTACCTTTATAATAAAATTTCCCTTTTTTTAATTTCAGATAAATAAATCGTTGTGGTCCTAATCGTATTTTTCCAAAAAATAATTTCTTTTTTCAAAATTACATTCTTACTCAAAGTAGTGCCAAAATAGACAAGTTGTGTAATGGAATGAAGTTATAACTCTATATTTTACCCACAAAAAATAGATGGTGGTAAAATGAAACTCATAACTCTTTACGTATTTCATTGTCATCTATTTTAAGATATCAAAAACAAAATATTTATTTCCTCTTCCTGTCAAAAAAATAGTTCCTTACTAAATGTAGCGCGAAATTGTTAAATTTTTCTTGTTGTCATAACATAAAAACACAGTTTTACTTTTTAGGAAATAGATGGCGATATTTATATTCTATCTGTTCTTAATGTCATCTGTTAGTTGCTATTATAAACATAGTTATAATTTCCGTTTCCGGTAAAAAATTTGTTCTTTACTGGAATTAGCGCCAAAATTGAATTACTTTCATTCATTTCATTATTGTCATAACATAAAACCATAATTTTTATATTTAAAAAATAGATTGCGGAATTTTAAACTCTATTTTATCCTACTGTCATCTATTGGTTGTTATTGGGCTCTATTCTGTAATTTTTTTGTTAACTAACAGATCTGTTACCGCATATAAAATTTTGACAACTTAACAGAAACCTGTGCTGCGTTTCTGTATCTCAGTCGAGAAGTTCTCGATTGAAAATGACGTCACAGCTTCTCGACTGGTAATTCTCGATCCAAAAAATTTTTGCGTTTCTGTATCTCTCGAAATTCACCAATCGAGAAATTCGTGGTTAGTATCTATAATCGAGAGGGAATATCGGGAATGAAACAATATGACATTTAAATTGTTAGTGTATTCAATATTAATTACATAGTTAAACGTTTATTTCAAATATTTGAAATTTTTATCATACAAAAGTTTATATGTATGAATATTTCAGTTCGATTTAATGAATATTTTTCATTTTATGAATTTATGTTATACATTATGTGCATTTAAATACAAAAATAATTAGTACAATTTTAAATTTAAGATAATTTTTAAAAAAAAAGAAAAAAACAAAAAGATAAATACGAGATAATTAAAAAGGATAATTTTTTGCAAGTAAATTTTAGAAATTTTTGTAAACATTTTGCTTTTTCAGATTAATCGACATGTGTTATTACATGTGAAAAAAGTAAATAAGTAAATAAATAGAGGTAGTATAAAATATCTATGTATCTTGTAATTTTTTTTATTTGAATGTAGATATAGTAATACAAACCTGAATGATTGGTATTAATTATAATAAACGAGAATTCGAATTTCCCTTCTTGTTTATAAACTATAAATACCATTTGTGTCTTTTAATATAATTCTTTTGTTTTTATTTAAAAGCATAAAAGAACAAAATCTTGAAAATTGCAAAAATTAATAAACTTTACGTGCAATATATTATATTATTTGATTATAATATATATAACTAGTTTTACCTGACCTTCCCCTACAATAAAAATAACAAATATATTATATGTACTTATATGTATATTAATTTATTATTCTTAATTTTTTTTACACAGCTTTTATTTTTGTTTTTTTTATTGATAAGGATAGGTATAATATTATATATACAAGTTATTTTTTCTAATATTTATAATTATAATAACAAATATATATTATTATTTTCACTATTAATAATTATTAATAAATAAAATTGTAATTATTATTACCGTATTACAATTTTAAAATTCAAAATTATTTGAAATTCAAAGGCTTTTTTAGTTCTCACTACCTAAAATTTTCGGTGAGTAGTTTCTCGATCGCTACATTCTCGATTCTCGATTCACCACAGATACAGAAACAGACCGATCGAGAATGACGTCATAATGACGTCAAATCGAGTTTACCAGTCGAGAAAACCAATCGAGAAGTGATACAGAAACGCAGCATAGGTTCTAGGTTCTCGAATGAAAAATAAAATTGCGTTTAAAAAAATACGTTATTAAGTTTAATAGCTGTAGTCACAATTACTTACAAAAATATTGGGACAATAATATTTTTATATTATATCTTAGTTATAATATCTGAACAATAACAAAAAAATAACCAGAAAACAAAAATTATTTTGAAAAATCTTATATAAATAATAATTCAGTATAATTAAATATTCATATCATAAAAATATATCTGCACTAGATCATTGACCATATAGTAATACTACATATGTATATTGACTATACCTAAGTATACCTAAATATTGATGGTGATAAATATATGTAGGTATTTTCTTTATTTTTAATAACTGCTTTAAGTTGTCTTTGCACAAATTTAACGGCTGAACTTCCGAATTGTGTTCGCCTTTTTTTGAAACGAGACCTTCCGATAATGATACTCTGGAATGTCCTCTTTAACATGGTAAATGTCGCAAGAGCAGGACGCAAACTACCCTTAAAAATTTGTGGTCAAAATTGGCGTGTTTTACAAAAACCGTTATTTTTCCGTACATTATCTTGGCTTGGATTAGTTAATATACCATTTTAAAGAGGATTTCCTACTATATTTATCACAGTTTGTTTCACGTTGATTGGGTCAGCGGTTCTTGAGATATAAGGACTTAAAATCAAAATTTTGTGTTTTTTATAAATCACTTTTTCATCTTCTTTTGATAGCGGTACAACTTCAAAACTTGAAGGATGACATATATGACATATAAAAAAATAAATGCACAAATATACAAAAAAATACAGAGATCCACACCATCTTCATAAAATCATTTCCATCTACTATAGTATATCACACTGAATTCCACTGACACACCATCATCATCCTGCTGATCCTAAACCTGTATAAAGAATCTAAAATCCAGAATCTTATGGACGCAGCCTGAATATCGGCGTAGCAGGTCAATAGGGAGTAGGGAGACAGACTCTTAACATAGTTAGAAGAACTCTATCCTCGAAACTGAAGTTTGGACAAGTATGGATGTCAAAAGGCAAACAGCACTATCAATAGACTTTGGAGACGATAGGCTTACAAGCTGTTTCTCCGATAATATACTGTTCAGGAAGCAAAGGAAAAGAAAATGAACTGACCTCACGACAGCAAACTGCAAACGTAAAAACGGATAACGAATAAATGGAAAGGGAAAAAACCAACTGAGATAGCATAGAGCAGACTTAACTGTATTGCAAGAAATGCGGTGCATAGATAATATAGAGTGGTTAGAAAGAAAGAATATGATTTGTACTATATATGTCACAAAAATAGGCATAAATTAGGTGCTGGTTTTTTTTTAGTAAACAAGACGATAAAGGATAAAGTGATTTGTTTTAAAGCAGTAAACGAGAAACGAATGTTTCATCTAAGAATAAAAGCTCAATTCTTCAACATAAGCATTATGTATGAATCTTTATGCGCCATCTAAATACAAGGACAAAATCTTTAATCAAACATCTAAGCATGATAGTAAAATAATCACAAAGGATGCGAATGCGCAAATCGGACGTGAACCAGCAGTAAAATACAAAGCAACAAAGCAGATACGAAGCAACAATAATTAAATCAGGCTTTTATTTAATATATACATATGTACATATGAGGTGGAGGAAGCACGAAATTTCCGCACAAAGAAACTCATAAAACGACATGCAGAAGTCCTGACGGCACGTATACCACAACTAAAAAGACCATGTCGTAATCGATAAACAACACGTAAGATGTATTATAATAGATGTAAGAACATATAGAGGTGCGAATGTCGACTCTGATTACTAATTGATTGATAGCAAAATTAGGACGCAAATATCAAACGCAAGTTTAATGTTAAGATGTTTAAGTTGTGAGAAGAGGATACGAAAAAAAGAGATCCAGTAAGCTTTACCACAAGTACTACAAGATAGTATTAGCGAAATGTGGAGTATTGTGAATGATAACATACTTGAAGTGTCCAACGATATGCTGAGTCCAGTAGATAGAAAACAGCGAAACGAATGGTACAACGATGAATGCCCTAAGTACAGCATATGAAAAGAAAAATAAAGCATATGAAATAATGTTACAATAGAAAAACATCAGGAATGTAACAGAGCTATACATATAAAGAGTTAAGAAAAATAGAAAAGTGCTCATTTAAGGAAAAAAAGAGAATTTGAAAACAAAAGAATAACGGAAATGAAGGTAATGAGACAGAGTTGCCAATATTGTTAATTTTATATATATAAGAAGAGATTCAAGAAGCGTGTGCACAACTAAAAAACAATAATGGACAATGAAAAAAAAAAACAGGGTTGAGTCAAAAATGATAAAATATAGTGGAGAGCAGTTGATAGACCAAATGTATGAAATTTTAAAAGAAACATGGAACACAAAATTGTTTCATTTTTTGAGTTATTCATACTCAGTAAACAAATTAATTTTTATTCAAAACAGAAATTATTGTTAATAAGATCTTAATTGAATAAAAATTTTAATAAAGAATTTAAAAAATATAAATCATGTTATGATCGGTCTACATGATAAGTAATCGGTTTATTTTCCCCCGTAATCTAAAAATGTAATCGGAATTTCAACCCAATAAATTAATTGCGAATTTCATTCAATTAAAAATTTGCTTTACGTTTCTATATTTTATGTACATATCATAGAACGGTTCACCCCCACCCCCAGACAACAGGAACGGTTCACATTTGTTTTCTTTATAATTATGTATTAAAAAAGTTTTTATTTTTCTTCACTGATCTTTTGAGTAATTGTAAAAAACAAATAATATTCATTGTGAAAAAGACCAACATTTAAATGCATAGTTTCAATATTTATGGATTTTTCAACATTATTTTCACTATTTTGATGTTGTTCAATCTCTAATAAGGCTTTTTTTTTGATAACTTCGAATATTTTATTGGGTACTAAATCATGTAAGTTTTGATTAATAAATAATCAAAAGTTGTAGTCCTGGACGAAATTCTCAATTCATCAATAGTTTCAAATTATTCACAATTTACATAAATTTTGCGAGCTGAACATCCCTAGATGATAAAGTATGGAAATCTGGGATCCAAATTATAATATCTAGGCTTTCAACTTTTTTTTTAAATATTAGGTATAAACCGCTAATGCAGCATGAAATATTGCTTCATCTTGTTGAAACATCCTATTCAAGCTTTCTAGTATCTCGTTTGCGTTGGCGAATACACGTACAACTTTCAATATGTAAGGACTAGTGTTCTTAATGTATATATATACAATATACATTAAATATAAATATATATATATGTATGTCAATGGACGTATATACTCGTATATATATACATATGTACAAAAAAGATTGGAGTCTATTGTGTAATTTGTATCCACATCTCATAACAGACATTTCTGTACTATGGATTTCGACAATTATGAATTATATAAAAATATTTATCGGGAAATATTGAGCATGTATGACTCTATTAAACATGTGTCAAAATGTGCAGAAAAAGTTTGCAAAGATAACAGCAAACCATGATTATCATGTTTCAGCATAAGTAATTGTTGTATTTTGTTATGTTTTTTTTTTTATTGTATTTTGACATCTGATTATTTTACTTCACGAGCATTTAAAAAATTTTGTATTTGGTAGGATTATAGAAAACATGCATGCTTTTCTTTTTGCATGCTTATTATAGGTGGTACTGCTGTTAACTATATACGAGTATATGTATACTTGAATTTATGCACATTACAACTAAATTTCATCATAGTTGGTTCTATATGGAGGAAGTATTATTATGTTATGTTATATGTGGTGCATTGTCTAGATAGATATAATATTTTATGGCGGAAATATTCTGGGTAATTATTTTGAGAGTCTGAAAACTGATAGAAACTTCAAACTTTTTTTAATCTTAGATCCAGAAAGAGTAAAGTTGGAGATCTCTTTCAATATTCCTGTTCTTTTTTTAGAAGTTTTTGCTCATTTGTTTCCTTTATATTTTGTTCTGTAATTTTTGCACTATAATTGCACTTCCACCAGTTTTTCTGGGAATTCGATTTCAAAAGAACTTTATATCATATAGGAACTATATCTCTCTACAATTTCTTCGCGATTTTTCGACCCATTTTGAAAAATTTCTTAATATTTTGTAATTAAATAAGATAAATTTACAACAAACGTTCACTTCCAAATTATTCAACCAAAATGTTCATTTTTTTCGTAGGTGAATATTATATTCTAATGGTAATAACGTTTTGTTTTTACCACATTTTTTGTAAAAACAAAAACCCATAAACTCTTAAACTGTTAATGTTAATGAACATTTACTTGTTATAAACATTCAAAAAAACGGTGTAGGTTAAAAATAAAAATATTGCTTTTATATACATATTTATGATGAAAAAATAGTGAAACTATCCTACTGCCTGGAGTGTACATATACTATACGTATATACATAAGCATAATGTTAATATACTTATTTGTAATAATTTGAATGAATTCCTTCAATTTTGATACTTTATTACTAAAAATCATCTGTAAAACCTTACTGTGATTTTATTTTGTTTGATTGCTAAAAATATGAATTTATAAAAAAAAAATAAAAACTTGTAAACCTCAGATGTTCGAACATTGCCGCAAAATATCTATACACATGTGCATACGTAATTAGAGTTATATATGGTTATATAATTTAACATAAGCAAATGTAAATATACTCGTACATATATATATATATATATGTACATATTGATAAAACATAACATAAAAATATTTGTTCATCATCATCTTTAAGTAATTGACTCAATAAAGGACGTGACATATGAGAAAATGAGTCGTAAAGAGGATTATGCCATATAATTACATGAGTATTATCAGACAATTTGTTCACGTTCGATGTGTTCAATAGCTGTAAAAAATTGTGTATATAATATGCATATTAAAACATACACATATTTATGTACATTATATACTTATACAATCATGTTCGTTTCTCGTGCATTCAAATATATTCTGTATGAAAAAAATATGTATAAAATGAAATTTGTGTTCTCAATAAATTATTTCTTATTACATACGTATACATTTCTTTTCTATTAGTTATTACATATGTAGATAAATCTGACAAACTTTTCACTAGAAATAGTATACATTATAATATGGTTCTAGAAAACATAAAAAGGAAATTGTTCACATAATTCAGAGATAAAGCAAAATACCGTTTCTGATATTACACAATTTATAATCTTATTTATTATTTTTTTTTTTTTTGCGTTTTTTGTTTTTTACTTGATGAATTGAGTATAATATCCTTCTCTATTAAAACCGAAATATAAATTGATAATATGTACGTTTATGTGATATGCGGGTTTTTCTCTTATTCAATGACATTCAATGATAAAAAAAACATTTTTTTTATCCTTATGCTTTTATGTTAACAATGTGAAAATATTGTCCTATATTTGAGGAAATAATATAGTTTAAGTCGATTATATGATTATATGAAAACGGAAAATTTCAATTTTTTTTTTTGTTTTTGAATTGTAACAGAAAAAAAAACGAAAAAAACAATCAACTTGTAGATATATTTCAAATATTTAATATTTTAAATTTTATAATTTTTAATTTGACAGTAAATAATGTAATCATTTTATATCTCTGACAAAACACTTTATAAATTGAAGTATATTCGAAAAATGCATTTTTTTTTTTTTTTTTGCAATTCATCGATTTAAAGTGAATAACTGATGAAAATTAATTATATTATATAGTAAAATTCATTTATACTTACTTCGTTTGATGGTATACATGTTAAACTATCTTCACATTATTATAAAAATGATAAAGTACAGAGATAGAATGCAAACAATTACGTAGATTGTATGGTCCAAATCAGTTTACATGTTTCGCACATAATTTCTATATGTGTAAGCAAAATTTTTGCATACGAATATGATTTTCATCTAGAAAAGTGTTGGAAAACTTCACTCGAACATAATATGTATTATATATAAGTATAACCAGTATAACGTAACAACTTATTTTGTTCATTCTTCGAGCATAAATTTTGTGTATATTAGTATATTTTCTTCCGCGCATGCCAACCAAAAATAATATGAATTTAAAAAGTAATTTGAGCCGCAATCTAACGATTTTAGTCATTTTGGTATTGGTTTATTTTTTTCCTGATTGTTGATTAATGTACTTTTTTATTGTTAAATATTTTTATTTTTTGGACGATTTCTTTTTACGCGAAGCATAGATCCTGTTTCACAAGAAACAAAAATTTCATATAACATTTATTAATTTCTTTCAGTCGTTCTGATTTTAGTTTGTCTTCAATTAAAAATAAAATACTGTAATTGGACTTTACTTATATATAGATTTTAACAAATTCACGTATTGTTTATCCCCGTTTTACGCAATGATTAATTGCAAGAGATCTAATATTTAAATCGTTGCATTTTTACCTTATTTATTTTTTGGAGCACTGAGCCTGCAACAAATATTGTCAAATTATATAAAAATCACTGATATAAATCAAATCTTATTACATTTCCTCTGTATAATATTACATTATAAGAGAAAAAAAAACTAAGAACATTGATCATACGGGTATTTTCGATTTATCCATCAATTTCTATGTTTCTATTTCACCTTCTTCTTAATTAAATTATTAAATACTTTTATATATGTACTACTTACATACTTATATAAGTAAATACGTATACGAGTATTTACATTTAAAAGTATGTATGTAATTACAATTGAACACGATTTTGTAAATAATAATCTAATGCAGTTTTCGAAAAGTTTAATAAAATCACCAATAACAAATATGTAAAAGGATAATTCAAATAAATTATCATTTAAAATTTTAAATTTGCAATCCATACGAGAACATGATCTACTAAATTTTTAATCTAGTAAAAAAGGTTTCGGGTAATTCTGAAATAAATGTTTATTACATATTTTTTTATTTTTCTACAAATATTTGATATGAAACTTTTTATAAAATTTTAAATATACGACTAAATTAGTTAACACCTAACATAAATATTTCTTTAAAAAAAAGAGCTCCTAAGAACAACAACCATAAAAACAATAGAACAAAGAGTAAATTCCCTTTCGAATTAAAGTTTTAAATACTTCATCGTTATGTAATCATTATATCCATCATCTAAATGCAGAAATGGTTGGTATAAGCACAGATAAGGATTTTTGTCTGTGGTATAAGGTATGTATAAGCATAGACTAGATGTATAAGTATGAGTTAGTCGTATATAAGATGCTATGTATGTATAAGTACCTAAATTTTTGCATTTAGATGGTCATATTAAATTGAACATTATATAATAAAATTACATTATCTTTTGTATGTCGTGAGAAAAAGTGAAATTCTAAACAAAAAGCCATGTGCTTTTTATCGTATATGTATGTGTATGTTTATATTTATATAAGTGAAGAATAGTTGCGTATATCTATTCTGTATTTGCTTATATCATTCAAATGTATATTCATACGAATGTTATTTTGAAGTAATTAAAACCAAAAACATAGTCATAGTAATTACCTACATTTAACATTTTATACATACGTATATGTATGTGGCTTTTTCGAAAATAATATTTGTTTGAAGAGTGTGAACTATGAACGAATTTTTATTTTTTATTTTTTAAAGTTATTATATGGTTATTATACTTCTTAGACTTGGTAGTGCGCAAGAGTTTTCAAATTCATTTTACGAATAGATATACTCGCACTTACACTCTTACACACTCATTTTAGTATCAGGTAAACATGAAATATGAATTCTCTTCAATTTTCTTCTGTTTTTCATCTTCATCAATATTAAATTATTATACAGCATCTATCTATCTATATACAAATTTCAATGTAGGTACATAAAGTTAGAAATGATACATGATGATACATCCCACGCTGAGACTGAATGCAACTGAACAATTACTGAATACAGAATATACGAGATACGACTAGTGCGGTGATGAAAATCAGTTCACGTTTTGAATTCGGTGAGAATAGATCAACAAACATTGATTATGAAAAAAAAAACTGAATAAATCTTCACGATAGAAAATTATTTAATAATTTAAAATAATAATTTTTTAAATAAAAATAAATAAATTTAGATATGCTTTCGAAGAAGATTTGATCATCATCAGTGATATATTTGTAATAATAGTGAGTATAAAAAATTAAAAGAAACTGATTAAAATCCAAAAACATTTTATTTTTAAATTTTAACTGATACTTTTACGTTTGGTTAGTGTAATAAAAATTATGCAAAATTATAATTCAATGGCAAATTTAAATTTTTTTTTTTTAATTTGTATTTAAGAATATATTTACAAGTGACAATAGCAGTGTTAAAACATATATAAAGAATTGTAAATAACATAATATTGAAAAATAAACAACAATAAAAAATATTAACTCAAGAATAAATTAAAATTACCTATCAATCACTCATGAAAACATTTATCATTTATTTTTATGTAACCTAATTTTACAATTTTTCATTTTATGATTTTTTTCTTCATTTTTATATGTTTCTAATATGTTATACACTCTAGTATTGGATAGCAAAAAGTCAAAGAAAATTCAATTTAAAAATATAAAATTTCAAGGAAAATACATAGTATATAAATGTATTTTAATTACTCTTGAAAATACCTCAACCTTTTTCATGTAATTATTAATTAATTTATACAAAACACAATTTAATATGTGAAGAGTGATTTATTCATTTAATTATCTTTTCGATGAATTTTTCGTTTTGTTTTTATTTATCCTTTTATTTTGCTCTTTCTCTATTTGTATATGCAATTTTTATTATCTATACATAATATACAATGAAGTGATTATAAAAGAAATTATTTAATTAGTACAGGATTGAAGTGTTGAATAGAAACAAAAACAAGAAGTCAAAAAAAAATGTAAAAATTTTAATTACGATTTGAAACTTTATACGTTTTAGTGTTATGAAATTTATAAAATCTACAATTTAATTGCAGTAATCAAAATATATTATCATCATTTTAAATTTCTTATGTACTCATATAGAGTAAAATAAAGAAATTGAATACAAATATTAAAGATTTTTGTGGTAAATTAGTAGTAATTAAAATTGTTTTTTATTTTTGTTAATATTGTGGTTCATATCGTTTTAAGCAGTTTACATATTATTATGTGTGTCTTATGTCTTACTAGCAGTAACTAAAATAAATTATTTTTAATGTGTAATTTACTAAAACTGACTTGTTTTTGAAAATTATAAAAAAACAGCTATTTAAACTTTATAGTTTAATTTAATTTTGAACTATTATTAAAATACATACTTATTATATATACATATGTTCAATTTATTACTAAAAAAGAAACAATGTTAAATGTATCAATACTATAGGGGCTTGAATAGCTCGATGGTTGTGTGTCGGTCTTGCGATCTTTGAGATCACGGTTCGAACCCCAGCCAGCGCACTACTCTTGCCCAAGTCGATCAATAATTTTTCCCATCAGCAATGTACACCAGTAACTGATTACTGATGATAAACTGGATAATATGTATATCTGACATCAAATTACTGATCGGCGGTGCCATGGACTGATTATCCGCGTGCACTTAATATATACTATATACATTTATGTATATATGTATATTTAAAAAAAAAAAAAAAAAAAAAAGTATCAATACTATGATATTTTGCATCTAGAACTCATGCCAGACCAGACATAATATGTACATATATAATATCCCATAGGTATAATCTTTTTATATCCTTGTATTAAATGTTGCATTTGATTTAAATAAATTATGATCACCCATGATTTTCAAATAGGAGCAATTAAAAATTAATCTTCTACTACATTCATAATTTTAACATACACATATACGTATCCAAAAAATCACTTATGAGAATATTTTTGCCTTTTCACTAGAAAAAATGAACTTAGTCGCAATTAAAAATTTTCGAAGTGTTTAGTTAATTTTTAATGAAATTTATCAAATCAGAGAATGAATACAGGTAACAGTAGAGGATTATTATCATTTAGCTAAAAAAAAGTATTGCAAACTGAAAAAAAAATTGAAATTGAAAAAAATGTGCCATTACAAAATTAAGGGAAGTGGAAAAAGTAACTGAAGTTTATCACGACATTTCGCTTTCTTTATGCCATTTGTAGTTATTATATTATTGATGAAATAATTTTTTTAATTGAAGTCTAATATTTGAATTTATGTGATTATATAAAGCGCATAAGAACTCTATATTCATTCTGACATATTCTGACAAGTTGAAAGTAACAGTAACTGCATGAAATTTTCGCAACAATCCCAAGTGAAACTCTTATAGATCAATGAATTCGTCGAAATGAAATGTTTGATTTATTATTCATTAAATTTTTATTTGAATATTTCGCTGAAAAATTAAGGTAATCTACCCAAGATAAAAGTCGGAAAATATCAAAATCTTATAATAATTTCTTTTAAAGAAATTTTATAACATGTGTTTTTTCCGCGATGTTCAAAGCATGCATATTACATAAATATTGTATCCATTCATAAATAAATTTTTATTTTATTTTTAGAATCAGAAATTTTTTTTTTTTCATATGTTCCACACTTAATACGTATGTGTACATAAATATGAGCGAACATCAAATAAATTGACTTTTCCTTTTATTTTTTTTTTTTTTTTATATATATACTTCTTCATATAGAATCTTGAACACTACAACTCAAATTTGGTTTGATAAAAATTTTTTTATATATTTATATACAGGTAATTCGTAGTAAAGTGTTCCAAGATGTACAATGTTTGAAGTTTTATGATCAGCGTTTATGATGAGGCATTTTATCGTAATATCTCTCCTTCACCCCTTTTTGAATTTTACATTTATTCATATACAGAGGAAATCAAAAGTCTTTGTACATCTCCAAACTTATGATAGAGTCATAAATTAAATTGCATATAATATAAGAAGGTCAAAGTGTATTCCTTAATTATCATAGAAATCGAAAAAATAGTTTTACAAGAAAGAGATTTTCGTAAAAATTATATTGCATTTTATGAGTCTGCAAACACTTTTAACTCGTAATTTTGGAACTTGTTTTAATATTTTTTTTTATATTATGATAATGAACAGAGGTATGAAATTCAAAATTTCGGAATAATATTTAGAATATATCAAGGTTTTATTAGTGCAAAAGGTAGGAAGATGTGTTCATTTGATTTTGAATTACAAGCGTTCAAATTTAAAATTTGGAGTTGAAGGTGTACAAATATGTGATTTTCAGTGTATATAATAATCGAACATAATAACATAAAACAAATACAAGAATTTTAATAGCTGCATATAGCATATATGAAGAAAAAAACACAAAAACCGAATTTCATAAATATTTCATAATTTTTCTTAAAATTTTAATTTCTCTTTGTTCTTATATTAAAGAAAAATATGTTTCATTAATTTTAATTTCAGATTAATTTTAGTTTAATATATAAAGTTTTCGGTTGTAATATAAGAATTTGATTAAAATGATAAAATTTATCATCAAATATAAAATGAATTACATATGTATATTTAATGTATGTAATAATTTTACGGATGTAATTAATAATACATAACATGCATTATAAATGGCATATAATGTATACATTATATAAATTTACATATTATGGATAAATACATATGTATCCATTAAACTCCTTCTTGAACATCTACGTACATATGTATGCACGTGAAAATATTTGTGTAATACATCATACAAAATTTAAATTTCATGTAAAAGATACGTACATACATATATGTACATTTTATATACATATACGTTGTTCTATTTATTCTTATGCTTTCTTTCATTTTTATACATACATGTACTCAAGTATAAGTGTACTTCTGTATAATTACATGTATGGGCACATTACATAATAACATGTACATATAATTGTTCTTCTAAATACGTACTGTATGTACACATAAGTACATATGTATGTATATATTACATTTGTATAAATTATATGTATATAACTACATGTGCATAAAATTTGAAATTTTACATAATAATGTACATATCTTATGTACGTACATGTATTACGTACACATTTTCTTAAAAATGTTTTATGAAATGTTAAGCTGTCAAGTTATAATTTTTTATGTATCCACCACTTTTGTGAATTGAAGAAGAAATTACATTTTAGAAAAAAAATGAAAAATATTTCAAATCTGTGTTAAAAATTATTTAATAGTAGGTACGTAAATATAATAATTTACAGTAGACATTTGGTAATCCGGACAATTATACTTTTTGGGCATGGTTTTTGAATTATTGTTGCAATTAAACTACCAATTATTTATATGTGGGACATAAAGTATTCATGATAGACTTGTCATCATCATCAGCGCGATAGCCCAGTACGGGCCTTATTTTGCTCCAAGATTTCCCGCCATTTCCGTTGTTAATTAAAGAACTAAAATAAACAAATTCAAAGACGAATTCGAAATTATACTCCCCGCATACTTATATTTTGTTTTACATATACATACACCTGAGGTATGACCATAAATTTTTTGTTCGCTTATACTAATTCTTTCAGCTAATCATTTGAACTTCTCAAATATGTATCACCTATTCTTTTCGCACCGTATATTCTTCTTAATATACTTCTTTCGAAAATACAAATTCTATTTTCATCTGCAGATGTCGTCATGATGTCGTCAAACTCCAGGTTTCATATCCATATGTAAGTACAAGTCGCATTATTGTTTTATTAATATATTCTGATGTTATGTATATTTGTATTATTCTTCATTTTGATTTCATAAGCTTTAAATTAGCATAGTTACATAAAACAATTTTTTTAAATCTATTAAACGTAAATCAGACAATGACAGACAGAAAAGATTCTTACAAACTAAAAAAAGTTAAATGCAAATTTAGAATCATTGCATTGCATCTTTTGCAGCGCTACTACATAAATATTCAGATTGTTTCAGAAATCGCATTTCGATTCAAGCTTAGTATTTGCAACTTGTTGTTTTACTACACGCAACTACTCCTATATGGAGTGGAGATTTTTTAGGGAAACATTTCATAGCTGTTTATACATAATTTAGAGCCTCAAAAATATTTGAATAAGCTTTTACATCTGGCTACTCCACGTATAAAAAGGCAAGATTCTTGAGTGAGAAAAAAATACAATTATTCTACATTAACATTAACATTAACATTTTCAAAATTTACTAAACAAAAATTCACTAAATAATAGACTTTGGCGATTGAAAATTAAAAGCTACAGCTTGCAGGCAAAACCACTACAAAACTTTCAAAATTCCAGTCTGTCTAATTGATATTAACGGCGTAAGGCAATTGAGCCAATCAATTTTTGTTTTCAATGTAAAAGATAGATGCGTAGGAATTGGTAAATGGTTGCTCACATATCAGCAACCACGAAAAAACCAACCTGGTAATAGAGGGCTGGGAGACTATTTTTTAGTTTACAATATGCAACAAAATAAACTAAATTCATCTAACGTTGTTTGTAAATGTGATTTTGAAAAAACGAACCACAGCCTTGTATTCCATTTTAATATTTTAATTTTAAATTCAAAATTATCATTTATAAATTTCAAATTATGTTTATGAACCTCGAATTTCAAAATTCAAAAATGGAAAAATAAAATTTATTAATAATGTAAAATTTGTAAAATAAATTTATAAACATACACACATATTAAACATACAACAAAAATTATGTGTTCGAAACTGAATGCTTTTAAAGGTTTTAAAACTGAAAGGTTCTACACTAACCTTTTATATTTTTTCTTCATCATAAGTTTCTAATTCTTTTTTAAAAATCATTACGTTACGTATTCATATAATTATATAGATTATAGATGACATTTATTTTTTCTCATTTGTTACTGTTTTTTTCTACATCTATTTCCTAAGAATATTGTAGATAAATAATTTCCGCTAACATTATATAATTACAGTGTATGTGTATGTATTTTCGAAACTTTCTATATTTGTTTTGATTTCGGTTTATTATATTTTATTAGTTAACTTTTATTTTATTACTAGTTTTTATTTATATATATATATTATATATATAGTATATTTTTTTTTTTTTTTTTTTTTTTGAATCATAAAAATAGTAAAAATAAATTCAAAGTACAGCAATAAATATTGATATTGCATACACCATAATTGAAAATATGGAAGAAAAGAAGATAGAATGTATAAAATATAATAGAAGAAATATGAAACATATAAAAACAATAAAATTATCTAACAAAATCATATTATACGTATAATGGTATATATATACACATATGTATATGTATACGAATGTATCTGTAGTATCACCATGAATGTAATATACAATATTTATGCATATTTATACACAGGCGTGAAAAAAATTATAGGACAAGTATAATTTTTCTAAAGAAAATACTATAAAATGTACAAATTTACAATGTTTTTAAACAAAATTTTTTATTAAATTCATATTTAATTTAATACTTTTGATTCTGTTAATCAAACTGAATTCAAAAAGGGAATATCACATTAAAATTACTGTGAATAAAATATGGGATAGACATAATAGTACAAAAAATTATTAAATTTTTATAAAGAAAACAATATATACGTATATAGTCGTCCTATTCTGTTTTAGTTTAGAAATACTTATGCTGATATTTTTTTTTCTAAAAATGACCGAAGAGATGTTCAATGGGATTTAAGTCCTTTGTGGACGTGGACGAGTATTCTTCACATGGGGGCAATTATATTTTCAATTTTTGTCTGTAGTATTCATGAAAAATTAGACTTGTGTCATAATTTTTTCACATCTATGTATGTATAAAGGAAAAAGCCCAAGGCTGTTTTAAATAAAATTTTGAAATTATTATTTTTATCCCATAATACGGTGTGGTGAGTACGTATGTGAACGCTTATAAAATAAAAGTATTTTTTCATACTTTCTTTTCAAGTTATTTTTTATTTTATTTTATTGTTATTCTTGTTGTTATTTCACTCCTCATTCAAACCCAAAAAAAATTTTCATTTTTATTGTACCTATGGTTTTTATTCTATCTTTTCTTTCTGCTTCAATTGTGTAATATGCTCGTATACACTCACAAAATATAGACAAACATTCTATATGTTCAAATATACATATAGTATATGGTATATTGATCTATATGTATATGAATTTGAATGAAATAAAATAAAAGAAATATTTTTTTTTTAAAAATTTTAGCTTTTTTTTATTCATTCAGCGATAAAATCTATTTTTTTACCGTACCGTCTCAAAAAAGTTTATTGAAATTATAGCGCAAGCAAGGTATATACATATATATGTATATATATGTCTCTACTGTGTATGGACTCAAGTACGAATACTCGTATATACACAAAGAAAAGTAAAAATAAAAATTATGAATTAAATAATATGTAT
Organism: Villa cingulata; assembly: GCA_951394055.1. Taxonomy (NCBI): domain Eukaryota; kingdom Metazoa; phylum Arthropoda; class Insecta; order Diptera; family Bombyliidae; genus Villa; species Villa cingulata. The sequence goes on along the minus strand of OX596018.1, from coordinate 33,645,970 downwards.
GTTTTATTATGTGCATCTGATCTATGTATGCAGGTGTAAAAAAACTGAAACAATAAATGTTCTAGTTTTAGTCTTTTGGTTTGATTAGAAGTCACATTTAATGTGAACATATACATATGCAGATAGTATATTATTTAATTATAATTTGATCTGTAGTAATTACAGTGATATCATATGACTTGGAAAATAATAAATTGTAGTAGAGACACTTACTAAAATATATATTTTCTATATAACACACTAGCTAGTATGTGGTAGTATATATATCATATTTTTATATCATAGATGAGTGATTATCTTTTTTTCTTCCATTTCTGACAGCAAAAATCAAACTTATATTTATAATGATTGTTAAAATTTCAATTTTTAAACGGATTTCCAAATTAGATTTATCCATTGTGTGTGCACATTAGATATTTGTTCATTTTACTTTCATTTTCAATCAAATAATTTCTGATAAAATTTGTAACCAAATTAAAAAACATTTCTCATGACTAATTCCTTTTTATACTTCGAAATACGAGGGTAATTCAAAAAATTCCCGGAATACTTGCGTCAGTAAGTATAACTATAGCAGGCAAACAGTCAAGAAGTTTGGTTATATTTTGAAGGTTTTGAAAGTCTAACTGCTGTGTATAAAAAAAATAATTTATTTGTTTTTATTTAAAAGTACAGAAATGTCTGAAAAATTAGGTATTATTAAAACATTGCCTAGAGAGTTGCGCGAAGAACACATTGAAAGACGTCCCGAACTTTCACTGAGTTTTTGAACAAATACGATTCAAATCCAGAAGACTTTTCGCACCGTATAGTGACTGGCGATGAAACTTCGTGGTTTATATGTAGAAAAATAAATCCATAAAAATCAACAATTACATTGTATTATTTCATTTTTCCGGGAATTTTTCGAATTACCCTCGTATTTATTCTAATAATTTTCTTGTTTGTCACCTACGAAATAAATAATGAAATCTCAAAAACTATGTAGGAGATGTAGGAATGTAATTGATAATATGCACAAATTGTGAAGATATACAGAATTAAAAGAATAAATATATTTAATAGCAATTATTTTTTATACCCTTTTACGAGTATTAAATTGATTAGAATACAAATTTTTGATTGTTGTTGAACGTTATATTTTTAATAAACTTTCCAATCAAATAAAAAAAAAAAATTGTTTGTAAATTTAATTATTTAATTCTGTGTTTTTGATTTTTATTCTCGTTGATAAAATACATTACTTCAAAAAATTATAAGTAAATATGTACATATTATTACATAGTACATGAGTGTATATATGTATAAATTGTTATCGTAATTTATACATATAAGGCTGTTTGAGCTAGTAGTACCAGGTTATATGCCGTCATAAATTTTGACTTTAGGATTTTTTTTTATCTAGAATCGAATTTCAAATTACTTATTGTATTATATCAAAAGAAAGGTAATTTAGTTTCCTATTATTCTCTAGAACACTAAAATTTCCAAAGTAAAAGTTACACATGATTTTATGTTAGAAGGTCCTGCAAAAAATTCTAAATGTTCAACGCCCTCTTGCGTAGAAAATAGGGTCGACTCATTATAAGGCTGCGAACTTTTTGAATGACCTAGTACATAGCTCTCATTGCGTTGGATAATTTCCCAATTCGGTCAAGGAACTCGTATTCCCATAAAAACAAATACTCGTCAAGATTAAATTGCCAACAACCCCTCGATTTGCCATAATTAGAAATTGCATTTTGTAGATCCCTCCACATAAGTTCAATGTTTTCTACTTTCCGGATCTACGAAATTAATCTAGTATAGTTATCTGTGAAATGATGTTATCCTTAATTATTTAAACAACTATATGTCCTCTAATAATATAAAGGGAGATCTTCATGAAACCTGTCGGTTCACGTGATGCTGACATTCTTTTAACATTAATCAGAAAGTATGTTACAAACGGTTGAGGTTATTCTATAAACATCTAAAAATTTACATTACAGTTCAAATATGCACCATTATCACATTATTTATGGATTTCACTTCTACTTGCATTATAAAATATACACACAAACTCGTAATTTGGAAGTTTGTTTCTGTGGAATAATATATTTGTTTATGTAAATTATTTTGAATTTAGTTAAACTCATAATATACATTTTTCCAATATATTTTCACTCTATTTCCTTTAAATTTAGTTAGAATAAAAATTTACTGTTTAAATATGGCATAATTTTAGCGTTTTTTTTTTTTTTTGAAATCGAAAAGCAAATTTCATGAAATTTCAATTCATAATTTTGAACTTAGATATTTGATATGCATATAAAAAAGTCTTTTAATTGAATTCTATCATGACGCAGAACACCAATTTTAAAAATTTTTGATACAGTAATCGAAATTTTTTTCTTTTTACGACACAGCATTCGAAATATGGACGTTAGCTTAATCACTGATTTCTACTATTTTCTATAATTTATGCACTTATAGTTTATTGCAAATTCAGGACCAAAAACTTGTTGATTGAGAAGTAATCTCGAATGCATAAACGGGTTTAGCAAAAAGTTTAAGATAATCTAATAAAACTTAAGTTACTTTTACTCTATTAGTTGATACTTATTCAAATCTAAGTGAACTTTATGTGTAATGAAATTTGAAAATAAGTAATGAAAATTATTCTACTATCTTTTGATCGTCACACATTTAAAATTCTGACCTTATTGTTAGCAGACCAGTGCTGTACCACTGAACCACCAAACTATTGAACTAAAATTAATTGTTAAAAATACATGAAATAAAGTTATTGAAAATTTAACTTCTTCCAATATCTTCCATTTTGTTCTGTTTTATGTAAAATAATATAATCTGAGGTCGAAATTAAGTTAATTCAAACCAAATTAAATTAGGCCTTCACTTCTAAGTCAAGTAATTTAAAATTGTTCTCAAATTATTTTAAATTTTATTTCATTTTATTTTTTTTTTTTTTTAGATTTTTACTTCTATCAAAACTTTGAAGTAAGTATCATATTACCAATCATTACTGTATTTATAAAAAAATTGAATTTTTTTCTTCATTTAGGGAGAAAATTTAAATTAATATTAAATCAATCAATGCCTTTTAAGGATAATGTAATCTTCTGATAATTAAAAGAAATGATTTTTTTTTCTAGCATAATCATATTCAAAGAAAAAGAGCATTACATATTATATTCTAAAAAAAAATTTACCTCTTTTTCTTTTGAAACATTGGCCCGTACTAATAACTTTCTACTAAAGTCAGCTTTATATTAGTGTCTACTAACATGAAGTTAACTAAATTTAAAGTTATCTTTAAATTTCTGTACTAATAGCACTATTAATTTGAACATTATTTTAAAATATAGTTTGATGTATTTCATTAATAGTATGCGCTTTAAAATTGACAATAAATTCAATAAAAAATTTGTAACAAAGACTTTAAACTTGGCTTTTTAGAAGCTGACCCTAAAGTCTGCACTAACTAAAACGTCTAATAAGTAAATACTGTAACTTATTACAAAATTTAGCACCATTAAAATCATTTCTCTCTAGGATATTTGCCTTCTACATCCGGATTAAAGTAATAAATAAAAAAAAGTGATAAAGTTATTAGCAAAAATATAATTTTGGCAAAAAAAATAAAGTGTCAATTGTGGCCGATAGGGGGCGATGCTCCGAAAAAGACAAATATCCCGAGATTTACGCCAAAAGGGCGTTCTGTGGACAAAATTTCAAGATGATCGGAGGTGACACCTTTCCCGAACTCCATCCCATATCTACATATACAGGGTGTCCGGTTTCGGGTGGTCATCCGGCACACAGTAGATAGGTCTCGCCGAGACAAACAAAAAATCGTTCTAGAGGGGGGGGGGGGTAATCTCAACCGTTTGGCCGCTAGAGGGCGATGAAGATTTTTCGCACTGAATCTACGAAACACCCTTTAATAACTACGGTGTACTAGCTAGAAGAATCTGGTCTAAGAAAAATCTGAAGGAAACTCCCCCTTCTCTTCAATGATACCTTATATGCTTCTCTACGTTCTTTGTTTCAAGAGTTATTGTGCTTCAAAGTCAGAATTTAGTGATTTTTTGCCATTTTTTTCAGAGATAATACAGGCTGTGGAATTACAGCGCCCTCTATATTAATTTTTACTTCAATTAGCAGATAGCCCAGAATGTCCGCTTCATTTTAGTATTGTACAGTAAAGATCTATCTCTTACCAATTCAATACCAGCGCATAATAAACAATATTTGAAAAGCCATTTTTTAATAAAATACGGTTCTTTGATATGAGTTTTACATGACTTTACATGATTTTACACAATTCAAACACTAAAAAGATAGAACATGGAAAAAACTGTGAGAGATAGACCTTTACTGTAAAGGGCAAAAATGAAGCAGGTGTCTTAGGCTTTCTGTTTTTGTAATTTTAAATTAATATAGAGGGCGCTTTACTTCCTCAGCCTGTATTATCTCTGAAAAAAATGGCAAAAAATCACTAAATTCTGACTTTGAAGCACAATAACTCTTGAAACAAAGAACGTAGAGAAGCATATAAGGTATCATTGAAGAGAAGGGGGAGTTTCCTTCAGATTTTTCTTAGACCAGATTCTTCTAGCTAGTACACCGTAGTTATTAAAGGGTGTTTCGTAGATTCAGTGCGAAAAATCTTCATCGCCCTCTAGCGGCTAAACGGTTGAGATTACCCCCTCCCTCTAGAACGATTTTTTGTTTGTCTCGGCGAGACCTATCTACTGTGTGCCGGATGACCACCCGAAACCGGACACCCTGTATATATACTATACAGAGTGATTCTCTATCGGATGAAAACCTTGAGACAGGTGATTGGTCGTGCCGAGAAACGAAAAAAATTGTATGGCAGGGGGGGTCTATTCTCAAGGGGTAAGGAGTTATGGGGCTACGACGTTTTTTTTTAGGTCAAGTCACTTGTTCCGTATTTTGGCCATAACTCACGAAATCCTGCACTCATTAGAAAGAGAATCAATGGCTCTTTACTTTCACGTCTAAATAATTTAAATTGGACTAGCGGGGCTGAAGATACGGCTCATCAAAGTCAAAAATTCATGGAAAAAAACGGAAAATTTTAAGTTCAAGGTCAAATATCTCAAAATTTTGCCCTATTTTTTTTTGAATTTTTTTTACTTAAAATATAGCCCGCAATGCATCGCCTTTCATTTGCGTTTTATTTTATTTGATTGTCTTTCGTAGTTCTTGAGTTCTGCGATAAAATACAACAGTGGTTTTGCATCGAAAAGTTGTTTACATGTTGTTGTTGTTGATATTTCTCGTTGAGAAAAGAAATAAAATGTAAAGTTTCACTCTTTAAGATAATTATTTGGTAGTCCTGAAAAGGACTGATTTTTTTTAGTGCAAAATTTAATTTGTAAGAACATTTTCAAAAAGGATCTTTATTGCTACAGGTCAAAAAATCTTTCATGAGGATTTCTATTTTGTTAATCAGTCATAATTAAGAATCCTACCTGTTGATTGATCGGGTTTTTGTTTAAGCGCAACTAGTTTTAATAGTATTTATCTGTATTTTTAAATTTTTAATAAAATTTTCGAAAAAAATGTCTCAATTTACGAACGCGGAGTATGCTGATATGATTTATTGCTATGGACTGAGCAATGGAAATTCAATGCAAGCACGGAGAGAATATCATCAGCGATTTCCACATAGAAGACTTCCTCATCATACGGCTTTCCAGAGGACGTTTCAGAGACTCAGAGAAATTGGCTCTGTACAAAATATTACTTCCACTAATAGAAATGATGTGTCAATTTCAGTAGAGTTAGAAGAAAGAATGCTGGAAATGGTCAGAAATGACCCTACGACCAGCACAAGGCGCATAGCGCGTGTTACCGGATTATCACAATCAACAGTTTGGAGAGTGCTAATAGGGAAGAATAATGTAGAAAATCGTGTAGAATAGTGATTTTACTCAATTTAAACACTAAAAAAGATCAAATAATGAAAAAACTGTAAGAGATAGACATTTATTTTACGGGGCAAAAATGAAGCAGGTGTCTTGGGCTTTCTGACTTTGTGACTAAAATTCAGATCTCGCTGCGAAAATACAGTCTGTACTTCTCTGAAAAAAGTGGCAAAAAATCAATAAATACTGACTTTAAAACACAATAACTATTGAAAAAAGACGTAGAGAGGCATGTAAGATATCATTAGAGAGAGGGGACAGTTTCCTACAGATTTTTCTTAGACTGCTTTCTTCTAGCTAGTACACCGTAGTTGTTATAGGGTGTTTCGTAGAATAAGTGCGAAGAATCTTTATCGCCCTCTAGCGGCTGGACGGTTAAGATTAGCCCCATAGTACAATTTTTTGTTTGTCTCGATGAGACCTATCTACTGTTTGGGGACTGGCAATTATAGGAGGGACACCCTGTATAAGTTGCAAAAAATATTGCATAAAATTGCAAATATTAATTTCCCCCCTGTGAAAGGTTTCTGATTTTGAATAATATAAAAAGCAAAAATTTTAAAAATTCATCAAAATCGGAGCTGTTTCTGAGGACTTCATGGAAAAAACCTTCATTGACTCCACTATAGCAACATTTTAAAACTTTTGTTTTTTAAATAGACATATAAAATTTTTTTTTTTTTATTCTATTGACATAACATAGGGCTATATCCTCGATACATATAGCAAGCAAATTAGCAACTTTGCTAGCGGAATTCGACGTTTTCACATCCTCGATTGTTTTGACAGTCGCAAATTAGCAAAATCGCAAGAATATTTTGCGATCAGAGAAAAGGTAATAGCAATTCATTTAACAGCAAACATAACCTGTAGAATACTACTTGGTTTATATTTAATTCATACTATATTTTATTTTTCATTATATTATAGTTTTACATTTTCTCATCTTACAAAGTAAATGAAAAAAAAAAAACAATAAAAATAAAAAAATATTTCAAATAATAGAATTTTTTAATAAAAAAAGTTTTAAATTTAAAATTTTTTTTTTATTTTTTTTCCTTTTTATATGATCTAATATATTTGATATTTATATATTTTATAATATTTATATATTTGATATTACGTGCTCCTCAAGCCTCTTTTTCTCAATTAAAATTATTTCTTCATCGATTTCTTCTGTAAAAGTGTAAAACATAATATTTTTTTCTCACATTCAAATTTAACATTTTTTTCATAAACTCACAAATACAACTAATTTAAATTTAACTAACAGTTAATCCTCATTTTTCAATAATTTAAGGTTTTGTTGGCTATATGATGAATTCAGACAAGTGCTGAATGAACGAAAATGGCCGACTTGCAATTGCAATCGAGGATGTGGATTACACCAATCGCAGTTAGCGATCGCAAATTCACCATATTTGCTAGTCGCAATTTGCGATTTTGCTAGACGTATGAGGATATAGCCCATTGTTAGCATAAACGCAGGGTAAAAACAAATTAAAAACTATAGGATAGCTTAATACTATTGACACATTACAGCTCATTATGAGCTGAATACGCATTAAGTCCCCATAATGAAGTAAAATTAAATCATTACGAGCTGCTCGTAAAGATGTAAAAATCGTCTCATTATGTCGTAATTACGTGAAAGAGCCATCTTACGAGGCATGGGTAAATAAAGATTTATTGGAAATTTTAAAATTTAAATATTAAAATTAAAATTTTCCAAATTTCCAATACAATTTGTTGTCAATTTCAATTTTTTTATGTTATAAACTTTTTGAGGTTACAAGTAAATATTAGCCGTAGTTCTTTATTTTTAATTGCGAATAAATAATTTGAAAACTCACTAGAAACTATTGAAATATTGATAAATGTCAAAGATAATGAGCTTAGTATAATGTGTCACCACTTCATTAAGCTGCATCTCATAATGAGCTTTCACCTCATAATGAGTCGTAATGTGTCAATAGTATAAAAGAAATGAATGAATTAATTTTACGTAGTACCATTACGCAACTACTTAATTTAAGCAGTTAAATTTACTCGTTTCGTATTTCGTACAAAATTTTACATAACAGTGTAAATTGTGTAAAAATACCAGTTTTACATGGTTTACATGCTTTTAATGCATTCATTGATAAAGATTTGAATTTTCTAAAACCACCATATGTTACATTATACGTGATTATACTGTATCTATATGTGTAAATTATTCTTTATATTTAAATCTGCTACTTTGTATTGATATGAATATTTCTTTCAATGTTTAGAATTGAAATAAAACAGAAACAAAATTAAAAATATTACATAACATGTATATTTTTTTAAATAGACTAATTCTTTTGTTCTTTTTTACAGCTCCATTAATTATAAGTATGTATATTCTTTTAATTTAATTTTCTTTTTAACGTAAGCATGCATTTGAAAAATTTGCATACGTTCGTATATTCATTCGTTATATTTATTTTGTAATTTTCTGCTACACTTTTCAAGTTGATACTCATATATTATACGTACATTTCATATTTGTGCATATATTTCTTATTCTTGTATAAAAATACAAATGAAACACATAGCAAAAAGATTCATAAATAAGAAATATAATAATGAATAAATAATAAAATAACAAAATGCACATATGTACATGTAGCAAAATAAAATTATACATTTTTTATTCTACAACTATTAACATTAATGCATGCTACCTACATTCGTAGATTTGAAAGAATTTAAATGAAATAGAAAAAATAAAGCTAAAAATAGCGAAACAAAACATTCTAAAAAGTCTAAAAAGATAAAAATTCCACATTCATAATGAAAAGTTATTCGCATGCATGCATATTAGTATATTCACATTTATAAATATGTACATTGTTTTATTTCAATTGTTTAAAAATTTAAAAGAACAAGAATATAGTAAACATACACATCAAATGTAGTTTTTCAAGCTTAGTTTTGTTTTTTCTTCAATTCTTTATGTATGTGAAGGTTGCGTTTTATTTATAATAACGTAGAGTAAAATCTCGAAAATTATATGCTAAAAATCATATAAGGAATTTCAAATTACTTTTAAAAATTTCATTGAGCAATTGAATTTGTATATTTTGTTTATACTATTGGAATAAAATTGAAAATTTGAATTAAAATTGAGTTTTTTTGTTTTAAATGTATAAAAATCGAACCTATTCGATAATATTGGTATTGGTATAAAATATATGAATTCAAATTATTTTGTTGCACACTACTTCAAATCGTCTATATTTTACTGTAAAAATAAATTTGCACTCATACATGCATACATTTTATAAAAGCACATTTATATATATATTATAAAAAGTTTAGTAGAACAAAATCTAGAATAAAATAATAATGATATGATGAGAGAACAAAAATAAAATTATGTAGAAATGTTTATACGTATTATTATTAATGCTATTGTTTTTGTTTTCATATGTTTCTTAAATAAACATAAAATGAAAAAAAAAAAAAAAAAAAAATTCATATACTATGTAAATAAATAAAAAATATGAAACAATACAAATTACAAAATTTTTTATTTATTTTTAGTATTCCTTTTTAACGAATGAAATAGGCATTATTAGTGAAATATTTTTTGCAGGTTAACCTTTTTATTGGTGCTTTAGGGAGATTTTTTTTGTATTATATGGATTTATAATAATATATGTATTTGTATGTGTAAACATGAATATAAACAAAATTCAATTCTATATTTATCAATGTAATAATTTATATAATAAGAATAATAAAAAAAATTTTCATAATTGAATATCAATAAAAAAATATTTGAAAACATAATTATGTTTTTCATACACTAATAATTTCAATACTTTATATAAAACTATGTATTAATTATATATTCAATACTCCAAATTTCAAACTCTTCTTATAATACTGCATATGTATGTGTATGTATATGTACTTGGAAACAAAACAAAAATATTAACAAAAAGGCTTATTAAATAAATTTTTATAAATCTGCGAAAACTACTTTGGAATTTATTTCAAACAATTTTTGTATGCAAAGTGTCATAAAAAAATAAGTGATTTCCGTAATAAGCACAGATTAATATTGATAAAAGTATTATAATTAAACTAACACTTTTTAATTAATTATTTACACACTTCTTCTAAGAATATGCAAGAATATGCCTAACGTTAACATTAATCGTTCTCACAATTACAATCTGAAAGAAGTTATGAACGATGTAACGAACACAAATATTCAAATATTTTAATTTAAAAAAAATATTTTATACATATTATTAATTTCATCTAAATCCTAATTGGCATTTTTTATTGGTTATTATTTTTAAAAATATTATTCGTTTCAAATTAAATACACAACTCATCCATTACTGATTCCTGCAAAGTAATAATCTCTTGATATGTAATATATGCAATTTTTTAACTGGCGTCTAACGATGCTATTCTACTTTAGAGGCTAAGAGACTCTTAACCTTTTAACTGCAGATTGCATAATTTTAGGAAGTGTAGTTAAAGTAGATAAGAGATGTCAATCAGCTAATCTCTTAATTGTTATGGTGAATTTAGCTATTGACGTTTATAGGTTTTGGTATTGGGAATTAGTGGATAAAATACGTCAAAAAATATTTTTAACGGAAAAAAATCTCTTAACTTTAGAGGACATCGATGAGGTCCTCTTACATCTCTTATCGTATGATGTATATTGTATAATAAAAATATTGTTGTATAATAATATTTGAGTGTTTATTTATATAAAATATGAATGCCATTGCAATATTTAATAATAATACAAAAAAAAAATAAAAAATAAAAAATAATATATTAAAAAAAAATACATATATGATCTCTATTCTACTTTAGGTATCTCTTAATTCTCTTATTATTTTAAATTTTTGGTGAAATCCATTTTTTAATAGCATTGGTATTCTAGATAGCAGATTTACCACACAAAAGTGCATAAGATATTTTAACTTACCAAAGTCAGCTGTTTCGTTTGAAATGTTGTAAAAATGGCGACGGCTATCTGTGTATATTGATATAATTATATGCGTATAATACTGAATTGTATAATAATTATTTTTTATATGTTATTATTTTTATAATATTATTATTTTAATTATTATTGATATTGAAATATTAAATAATCATATAATAAATTATAAATAATCATATATGTAATATATAAAATATAAATAATTTATATATGTATATATATGTATGTACATATATGTATTTTTTTTAATTTATTATTTTTTATTTTTTTTTTTTTTTTTGTATTATTATTAAATATTGCAATGGCATTCCTATTTTATATAAATAAACACTGTATCTGTAGTCTGTAGTTAAGAGGTTAAGAGTCTCTTAGCCTCTAAAGTAGAATAGCACCGTAAGTTTCATTTTCATTACTATAAATTTTTCGACATCCTTTAAAATAAATGCAATTTTCAAAAAAATTAGAAAATAATTTACATGTCAATAAACAAAATTTTGAAGATAACCTTTTCATAAACTTTGCCTTCCTCAAGCACGTCTCTGTATTGTAACGATTGTAGTCAATTCTTTACAACTTCTGTTCAGTGTTTTGTGGTAGACAGACGAAAGAGAATCAATGATCATTCTTCCAATTTTCATTTGTGTGAATAATGATTCAAAAACCCCATGACACACAACATTTTTTTAATTATCCTCCTAAATTTTTATTGTCAATTTTAAATTATTATAGGCTGGAGTTCCGAAAAGGTGTTCCCTCTGATCCTCTTGAAATTTTGACCACAGATTCTACTCGACAATATCAGAAAAGTTACGGAATATTTTTTGTCGGAAAGCCCTCTATCGGTCACAATTCGCATTTAAAATTTTTTGTCGAAATTCTTATTTTAGCAATATCTCTGTAACGGTACATGATACAGGTATGTTTTACATCTCAAAAGATGCGTCTTAAGATGCTCTATATTCTGAAAAAAAGAAATTTTCAAAAACTCCTAGTAGAAGGATAATAAAGGACATTTTGTGATTTTTGGCTATTTTCACATTTTTGACAATTTCTCAGAAAGGAATAAGGATAATCGGTTCAAACTTTTTGCAAATAAAAAAGGACATCAGGAGCAAGACTTTAAATTCATTACTTTGATCCTAATGAAAAAGGAAAATGTCCTGCAGAGAAATAATTTTATTAATACTGAATTTTGCAATTTTATGTTCGTGTGCACGTGTATGTATGTGAGTATGTGTATTTGTAGAAGTCAAATATATGATATTTTTTGTATGTGCGTATATATGCGTGTGTATGTGCATTTGTAGAAGGTAAATCTAACAGTGTGTACATGAAGTATTTTCTATACAGGCATACATATACACTACACGTATATGGGCAAATATGATAGAGTACGCTTGCTGGTTTGTGTGTGTATGCATTTGTAGAAGGCAAATCTGGTAGTGTGTGTATGTAAGTGTATGAGTGCGTGTGCATTTGTAGAAGGAAAATCTGATATTGTTTTTTTATTGTGTGATTTTACATACACACACTATCAGATTTTCCTTTTTTTCAGAATATAGAGCATCTTAAGACGCATCTTTTGAGCTGTAAAACATACCTGCATCATGTACCGTTACAGAGATATTGCTAAAATAAGAATTTTGACAAAAAATTTTAAATGCGAATTGTGACCGATAGAGGGCTTTCCGACAAAAAATATTAGAGTTCTGTGCTTTGCGTCACAAGGACTATCTGTGGTCAAAATTTCAAGAGGATCAGAGGGAACACCTTTTCGGAACTCCAGCCTTATTATAATCTTTATATCGTGATTATTGTTGTAATTATTTTTTCACCACTGGATACTTCCAACTCTCCATCTCCATTCGTTCCTAAAACTTCATTCGAACTCCATTCGAACTTTACTTCACTGAATTTGGAATGAAGATTTAATGATCATCTATACTTAAATTGGAGAAACAGACGGCAAATAAACGATTTATCATTCATTCCCTCTCGCTTGTCTAACACATTAAAATTCTTACATTGAGCGATTTGTATTTTGGTTGGTATTTCGGTTCAGAACTTGTATGGCGGATCTGATATTCATAACATTTGAGTTGAGCCTGCTCTAACTACATTTTCAACTATCTGAGATCTAATTTTTTTGCTATTCCCTCTGTTGTTTTGTATCTGTACAAAATTAAATTTAAATCTTCAATATTGTAGACAATTTTTTGAATTGATAATAAAACAAAATTATATTTGATTTTTTCTCATTTCAGAATTTAAAACGAAAAATTCACTTTAAAGGCTACAAATTACCTGTAATATGAAAATGTGATGTACCGTGAAATCTTCATATCTTTGAAATGATCTGTAAATAAAATATTTATCTTAAAAATTAACAAATGAATATAAAATAATAATTATTCTGACCATAATACAAAAAAAAATTTTAATTTTTCCAATTATACACATTTGAAAAAAAATGATAAATTTAACAATTTGTTGTTTTTTAATAATAACAATAACAACAAAAAATATTTATTGTTCCATAATGTATATTGAATTTAATTGCACACAAAATAATTGTAATTCGACACTAGCTAATTACAATTTAATAAATAACAATAATGACAGTATTAATAACGATAATTATAACAACAGTATAAACAGTAGAACCATAATAGAAAAAAATCATTTTAAAATAAAAAGTTTAACTGTAAGGCAATTAATTAATATTCTTAGAAATGATAAAACTATTAATGTTAACATTTACATCCGTCCTCATTTAATTTCTTCAAATTTAACAAATTTTGATAACAAAGCGAATAAAATTCAAATAAATTATTTAAACAATACAAAAAGTGATTCGAGTGAATTGTTGAAAATATTAAAAAAATATATTTTTAAATTAAATTTGGAAAAATTTATAACAAATAGTTATGAAAGCATAAAGTATAATAATACTGATGTAAAAATGAGAACTAAAAAATCTTCAATGTCTTCAAGCAATAATATTTTTTCCTTAGTATTAATGAATCGTTTTAAAGTAAACGAAGTGTTTGAGAAAAAATTGAATAATTTAAATAATTCAAATGATCAAATTCAAATGAAAAATGGTAAAATTGTAATATTAGGTTTGTTTGAATTGAGTACAAAATATGGTGTTAGACCAGAAGGTTTTAGTGAATTAATAGCTGCACAGATGGCTGTAAAACATATCAATGAAAAAAAAATTTTATCAAATTATACATTGGAATTAATCACAAATGATACACAGGTAAAATAAAATGAAAATTAATTTTTATAATAATATATATTAAGTGTATAATGTAATATATACTACACATAAGGCTTAACTACAATGAACCAACCATAGTTGGTTTGTGTTTGGTTTTCAATGTAAAAGATATTCTTTTAGATCTCTGTTTGACTCGACTCTTTAGATCTCTGTTGCAATAGAAAAAAATGAACAGAGCATAACAAACACTCCATATTTTATGGAAAATTACTTTGAATTTCTTATCTTTATTTCCCATCTCAGATCTTTTCTGCAATTTACATTGGATCCTAAGTATTTAAATTTTGACAGTGTCCCAATATTATATTCAGTGTCAAGTTCTGTCTCTGGTTACCTTCAGAACCGTTTACTTTCAAATAGTAATAAATACCTATTATATAATTTAAAATACATATGAGTATAGTTCTTATATTACGGACGAATTTTAATCGCAAAAATGGAATTACATTTTTTATGTTATTTAAAAAATAATTCAAAGGAAACTATTTAGTTAGATAACATTTTTAAGATAATAATGAAGGACACTTTAGTTTTGAGGTTTTTACGAAGTTATTTGAAGATTGAATGACATATAATGTTCAGGTGAATGACTAAAACTGCTAAAACATATGAATTTCAGTTTTAATATTATTTATTTATCAAAAAAATTAAAATAAAACATTAAACAAATGAAAAACAAAACATTTTCTTTCTTTTTTTTTTAAAATCTATCTATAATATTTTTTATAAATCTGTATTAAAGAAATTCATATGTATTTGAAAATAAAAATTTTGATTTTTCTTTGTAATTAATCATTTAAAAGCATTTCGTCGGTTAAGTAGTGAAACCTCATAAGTGCAATTTGTTGAAAAACAATTTTTTTGTTTTTCATTCAATTTAAAATCGGAAAATACATAATTTAAAATTATTAAATTTAATTTAATTTAATTTAATTAATCATTTTTTTAACTTTTAAGCAGCTTTTAAATTTTTTAAAAAAGTCTTCTAAATTGTACCTAAAATTAAGTTTTTTTCTTCTCCTGAAAAAAAATTTTTTTTGTTAGTTACGAGGTTTCACTACTTAACCGACAATTTGCTGCTTCTACATTGTATTCTTTAGATTTTGTTTTACCCATTTTCTTTGCAAAATGTAACTTTTTGAATTTGTAGTTTCAGGGGAATGACGTCTTCTGACTTTTTTACTATTTAATTTTTAAATACATTTTTAAAGAAATTTTTTTCCGTCTAAATGTGAGTCCAAATTTTTAAACATTTAGCTGTCAGTGTAATAAAAATTCAATAATTATTTCTAAAAAAATAGTTCCTAGGGGAATGACTGATTGTATTGTAGTGTGACAAGCTGATTTCCGTTTGAGCAATTACAATTTGAAAACATGATCTTCACTTTATGAAAACTAAACTAACACAGACTGTGAGTAAAAACTTGTTGGATCGCATAGAAATAATCTTATTATGAATTTTAAATATTATTACGGTGATTTTAGGAAAAAAACCTTACAGCAGGGTAATGATCCCATATGCAGAAGACAAATTTTCAATAAATATAAATCATTTGATATTTAATTTTTATTTGTAGTTTCTATAATACTCTTTGTTCCGTTTTGTTTTTTATCAAAATAGATTTAAAGTTTTTTTGCAACTAATATATTTCAAACTGAAAATCACTAAACTATGTTTTGATCTCTAGCGTGAGACAACCAAAGGAATGGCAAAATAAAAATGTAAGCCAAATTTCAGAAAAAAACTGTAAAATTTAAAAAATGATAGATTTTATTCCGAGAGAACTATCTTTTTAAGTTTTTGCTTACAGCTAAAGTTAATAGTACAAAACTTGTATTAAAAAATACAAAAATAAGTGAAAGACATCAAATTCGCCCACAATATGAGAATCACTCATATATACATGTAGGTTTGTACTTATGAATGAATAATAATAATAACTCTATAAAAGCTTATTAAAATGGGCTTTTAATATGTCCGAGATTAAGAGAGATGATCCTTCTAACAAAACTAATGTTAAAAATATGTCCGAAAATTTTATATAATAATTATGTTTAATTAATTCAAAAATCTTTCATCACAATGTTCTTATAAATTGAGTAGAATGTGATTTATTTCTCATTCTAAGATAAATTTCTTAAATTTAAATATAATAAAATTATGATTTTAAAAGGTTGAATGCATATCATAGTTACAATCATGCAGTTATTTCTTAATCAAAGTTTTAAGATCCAGAAAATCATATAATTTTCAATTTCACATTTGAAACTTTTTATTTCATTGTTTATGCATTATGTACATGTAGTTTCTACTGTTCATTTTTGTTCTCTAATTTCTAATATATCACTTTATTTAACTTTTCCAATATGATTCAAGTATTTTTTCAATGATTGCCATATACATTCAATACATTCAGTGCAATTTTGATGCAATAGTCATATTTTTCTGAATAAAAAAAATGTGGTCATATTACCAATACCAACCCACTTAAAGAAATGTTTGGTTTCTACTTGTTTATGACATTTTCTGTCAAAATTCCTTAATATTACTTGAAATGATAAAGTTTTAATTGATATTTAAATAAATTTATATACTATTCGAGAAAAATAAAGAAAATAATTAAATTGGTTTGTACAATTTTTTATGAAATTATGAACTCGAAAAATTTTCGGTAATTGAAGAAATTTGAAAAAATTAATTTTTTATTAATTTATTAATTAACTGGAAGAAATCTCATTTTTAAAAAAATTAATTTTAAAACAAGAAATCGATAATAATTAAATTGTGCACCTAATTTTCAAAAAAAATTTAAAACAAGTCTGAAATTTAATGTTCAAAAACCGAGATATACTAGGTCATTCAAAAAGTTCGCAGCCTTATAATGAAGCAGTATGAATTTATGAGCCAAAATACAATTAATCTTCAATATATTCTACCCTAAGCTCAATGCATTTTTTCCAGCGATTTTCCAATTCATTTATCTCTTGCCTGAAGTGATTTTCCTCGAGACCTCCAAAGTACTCTTCGACAGCCGTTATGGCTTCTTTATTTGATGAAAAATGCTTACCACGTAAGAATTTTTTGAGATTTGGAAATAAATGAATGTCAGACCGAGCCAGTTCTGATGAATATGGTGGATGCTCCAACAATTCGTAGTGTAGTTCATTCAATTTGGCCATTGCCAGGACCATATCATCAAGGTTTACCATATCATCAAAAATTTCTTTCCCACTTAATCCTTTTTTAAACAAATATTCAATCACCGCACGATTTTTTAAATTATCCATTTTCTAAAAACAAGCCAAGCACATGTAATTTAATCAACAGTTTAAACTAAACTATTTGACAGATCGATCTGGAATTTATGGTACGTTCATATGAAGGACTGGTGTTGCCAATACGAATAAATGTTTGTTTCTAGAAATGTCAAGTATGCGTTAGGCTGCGAACTTTTTGAATGACTGATATGTAGGTACCTTAATAAGAATTGTATCTAGTTTTTTTAATAATAAGAAGACTTTTTCTTATTTTATGTTAACATTTTTTTTATTTACAAAATGACTGCATTGCTTTCCAAATTCCACTCACTGTACTTACATATAGTACATATATTTTTTATTTTAAAATTGGAAAAAAAATAAAATAGAAATTCTCCTATAAATTTTATAAACTTTATGAAGTTTCATGTAAACTAAAATTTTTTGTGCATTTTATTGATGAACAAAATGAAATGATACGTACATATATTATCCTTTAAAAAATTTAATTTAAAATTTGAAATGAAAAATAAAAATTAAAAGAAAAAACTAGAACCAACAAAATACTTTCATTTTTATTGATTTGAAAATACGAGTATTTCCTTATTTTACTAGATTTTATGATTCAATCAATTTTCAAATTTTTTTTACTTATTTATTTATTTATTTCGATTTTTCTTTGATCTTTATGTTTTAAGTGTGATCCAGGAATTGGAGTTGATCGATTTTTTCATGCTCTATATACACAACATTTAACAAGAATGGTCATGCTTTTGGGATCCGCCTGCTCGGAAGTAACTGAAAGTTTAGCTAAGGTTGTACCTTATTGGAATATTGTTCAGGTAAATATATAATACTATATATTCCTTTTTTTTAATTTAATATTGATTTTAATCTGATATCTAGTATATGCTATGCACACAACGTATAAATACCAGATGTATGTATACACAACATATCGATAGATAAATTAATGTGATATAGTACATACAACACTACACTAGCACTAGCGATGTAAACATAGAAGTCTGTACATAAATATTTTTATTTATTTATGTAATATATAAAAAAGATCAAATATCAAGCAAATTTTGTTAGTTCTCTATCATTTTTTAATTTTTGTTCACAAGCATTGGGCCCTATTATGAGTGTCGATAATATCGTCTCGTCATCGACTATCGCTTCGACTCGATAAATTTTGTATTATGAGTGTCGATTTGAGGCGAGAATATCGAGTTTTTAAGTCGATCAGCTAAAACTAATCGACAGGCATAAAGTAGTCTATAGTGATTTGACATTTCATGTATGCTTTGTATATAAGATAAGGTGTATTTAATTATTCTGCTCAATTTATTTAAGTTTAATTTAATTAATTTAATTAATTAAAGAAAAATCACCAAAAATACTGTTTGAGCTGTTTGAAAAAAAAACACATGAACGCATCTTTCAATGCTCTTCTCTTATCCAAAAAAGTCATTATTAAATTAATATGTTTTATATTTTCGCACTTAGCTACAAATTATTTAAATTAATCAAATATTTATTAAAAATTACAAAAATTAATTAAATTTTTGTCCAAAATTGAAAAAAAAAATGAATTACAAATGTTTATATCGAAATATTTGACAACTTTTATAGAAATTACATGGTAAAACTGAATGAAAATAAAATTTGATATGGCAATATCTTAATCAATTAATTCGATTAATTTTGTCGATAGTCGATATTATCGACACTCATAATAGGGCACATTATTGTTTCTGTATAGCTCATATTCAATTATTGTAAGCTTGTAATACGTTTTATTCAAGACTATAAATACGGGCGTATTGTTTCTTTTTTTAATTCCCTTTACCACACATACGAGTATGTATATAAATATAGATAAAAATTTGTAACTTTCGAACCAAAAAATATAATTAAAAAAAAAATGCTTTATTTTATTTTTTTCGATTTTCACTTTTTACTTTTTTTTATAATATTTGTATTTTGTTAAAATATTAAGGTATCTTTTGGATCAACATCTCCAGCTTTAAGTGATCGTCATGAATTTCCACTTTTTTATCGGACAGTGGCACCAGATTCATCACATAATCCTGCCCGTATTGCATTCATAAGAAAATTTGGCTGGGATACAGTTACAACATTTTCACAAAATGAAGAAGTACATTCTTTGGCTGTAAATGATTTAGTTACAGAATTAGAATCAGCAAATATATCATGTGCTGCAACAATAACATTTGCTGAAACTGATTTTAAGGAGCAACTTTTATTACTTAGAGTACGTATGCGTATGCAATTGTATTTGTATGTTGTTTTGTAAAGAAGTCATCAATTATAACGGCTTTCCGAAAATTTATTATTTCCACTTTTTAATAATTCATCTTTAATTTTTACATGTTATGTACACCATATGCGCTGCATATATTGAACAGGAATTAGATACTCGAATTATAATTGGAAGCTTTTCCCAAGAACTTGCACCAAAAATATTTTGCGAAGCTTTGAAAATGGGCATGTTTGGTGCTGATTATGCATGGATATTACATGAAGGTGTGATACCATTATGGTGGCATACATCGCCATCTTCGCCATTATCGTCATCATCATCATCATCATTTTCATCATCAAACGATTGTCTTCAACATCAGCTAAAAGATGCTATTGAAAATCTTATTATTGTAACGAGTCATAATAGTATAGTCGGAAATAAGGTCAGCTTAAGTGGACTGGTAATATATTCCTATATAATAATAAGTTATTACAAATATACATAATTTAAACAGTAATCCTACAGAATAACGAAATGTTTATGAATGAATTGAATCATCTAAATATTTCAAAACCAATATCAAAATATGCACCGCAAACTTATGATGCTGTATGGGCAATTGCTTTAGCATTACGTGGTGCTGAAGAACATTGGGCGCGTGAATCAGTACAATCAAAATTAGATAAATTCGATTATACGCGTTATGATATGGCATTAGAATTTCTTCATCAACTGGGTCGTCTGAATTTCTTAGGAGTATCTGTAAGACACACTATTTAATATATATTTAAGCGTAATTTTCATCTTTGTCTTAATATTAATAGCCTATTCGTTTGTGTTCCTTTTCTCTTCAAACTATATATGTATAGGGTCCCGTTTCATTTAGTGGCCCAGATCGAATTGGTACATCCGCATTTTATCAAGTTCAAAATGGTATTTTAGAGCTTGTAGCACTATATTATCCGGCTAGACTTCATTTAGATTTCAGTTGTCCAAGCTGTAAAAATATCAAATGGCATAGTGGTCAAGTTCCTATTGCGAAAAGAATATTCAAACTGAAAGTAGCAACAATTGCACCAATTGCATTTTATACAATTGCAATAATATCATCGATAGGAATTGCACTGTCAATAGCATTTTTATTATTCAATTTACATTTTAGAAAATTGAAGTAAGTTTTGTAAATATCTCATAATGTTTTTAATTTAATTTATATATGTCTATAACTTTTAATTAAATTATTTATATTTTTTACAATGGTACACAAAACAAACCTTTTGAAAATATTATGTACAGAGCAATAAAACTGTCTAGTCCAAAATTAAGCAATATAACTGCCACAGGATGTATTCTTGTTTACACAGCTGTTATTCTTTTGGGATTGGATTATTCAACTTTACCATCGCCTGAAACATCATTTTCTGCAGTTTGCACCGTAAGCATTCAATTCAATTATGTATAATAATTTTCAAATTTTATCAACAATTATACTGAGACTAAACTTAATTTTATCTAAATTTCTAAAAAATGTTAAGATTTAAAAAATTTACTGAAAAAAATTTCACACCTTTGCTATAAAAATTTTACATTAATATACTGATGAAAAAATTCATTTTATTTATGTGTTATACTAAACGCTTTTGTGATAACAAAAAAGTTTAGATTCATTTTTGTTGATACAATGATACAAAACAAAATAAATTAATAATTAAATAAAAAAATAAAAAAGAACAA
Source organism: Villa cingulata (assembly GCA_951394055.1). Lineage (NCBI taxonomy): Eukaryota > Metazoa > Arthropoda > Insecta > Diptera > Bombyliidae > Villa > Villa cingulata. Next base: position 33,624,455 of record OX596018.1, on the reverse strand, counting down.
AAGATTTTTGAAAGCACTCAAGTCTGTACCATAGAATAATAAAGTTATAGCAGGTTATAGCTTTATTATTCTGTCTGTAACTCATGCGGGTTCAAAAGTAAACACAAACGTTAAGTTAAACGATTTAACCATAAATATGTATTTTATATGTAATTAAATAAAATTCTATAACATTTATTATTACTACATGTACGAATAAGAGAGTTACAATATTCGAGTAGTTATTCAAATATCTATTTATAACGTAATACTCATTTTATTGATTTACTGCTTTTACTTTAAGTTATTATACCGAATATGACTAGATTTAAAATCAAAAATTAAAAGCCTGTTTACAAAATTGATGTCAAAAACCAATTAAAATGTTTGTAAAAGAGGTAAAATTCTGTTGAATTTTCTATTACACTCTGCACAAAATAAAATTTATTTTCCATATTTTTGACATACATTTATGTATATGTATATAAATATGTGCATTTGTGAAATATGTTATATGTATGTACATACATAGTATATAAATTTTAAAAATTTGCTTTGAGAAGCATGTATACATAATGTGTTTTAAATCCATAGTCATGTACTGTATCCATTTATTTAAGTACATTTAGCAAAAGGTGGTTTAGCAAAAAGTTCATACATTCATATTATATATACATATGTACTTACACAAACAAGTGAATATAATGTATATGGTATATGGACACACATATAAGCATTTGCATATAAGCTTATCCTGTACAGGTAAACTAGTAAGTATTCAAATTTGTACTTTAATAAACGAATTTAAGAATTTCTTTTCAAGATAAAACATTCATAATTGATACAAAAATTTTTTAGTATTAAAGTATTATATTTGTCTTTTTTTTTTTAAAATGGATACATATGTATAATGTACATGTACTCGAATATGTATACATAAAAATTTTAAATGTTTGAGGTAATGAATTTTAAAAGGTACATAACTACTGATTTACATGTACATATAATATATATGTATATACGTAGTTTGTGTATGCATTTATATTCATACATTGTTCTCGTACTTACAAGATTCTGTGACTTTAAAAATTTAATTATTACAGGTTATTCGAGAATCGAAGAATTGGGATAGTTTAATAATTCTCCACATGACATTTAGATTATTTCCAAATAAAATTCTGAAAAATATAAACCATGAAATTATGCATATATAATTAAATCTAAATGAGTTATATACTGGTGAAAATCTTTCTAATACCCTTAACACATTAAATTCGATCGAAGAACTTTTTAATCATTTAAATTTTAGTTGTTTATTAATGTCAATAATAATTTGAAATAAATACATTTGTATTACTTATATAAATCAAAAGCTGGTAAAAAATTGCTATTTCAGAAATCTTTTCGAGATTTATTTTGAATTAAGTATTTTCTACTTGATTAAAGATGTAATCAACTTTAAATCAAGATAAATTCGCGATTCAAAGTTCGAAAACAAATAGTGCCTAATTTGTTTTGTCTCTGATGTAAATTAAAATGAAATTCACAAAATAAGAATACCAAAAAAATCTTTAGCTTATATAGTAGGTACAAACTCGAATGATCAGAATTACATGATATAATACAAAAATTTTCCAATTTGAAGTCATTTGAAGTATCCATAATAATTGAAATATCCCTTAAATCGTTAGAACTCATATAATTTCTAAATAATTTCTAAATAAATCATTTATTGCTTAACTCCAAATACATCATTCGTAAAAGTATTCGGTTTCGCTCAATGTTTTACCTAGAAAACCTACTAATTAACACTTAAAATATTACATCTCAAAAAAACAATTTTTGCATCGCATATTATTAAAATCGATTTACTCCTTCCACATTTTCACTCATTTCAACATCTGATTTTTTATTTTCATTACAAAATATCTAATCTAACGTATTTATTTATTACATACATACAAAATACATATACATATTTTTTTCTGATAATTAGGCACGTGTTTATCTTCTGTCAGCTGGATTTTCATTAGCATTTGGTTCAATGTTTGCAAAAACTTATCGTGTACATAAAATATTTACTCATACTGGTAGCAGTATATGTAAGGATAAAATGCTGCAGGATACCCAATTAATTTCACTTGTTTGTGCACTTTTATTACTGGATGGTCTAGTTGTAACATTATGGGTTGTTACCGATCCAATTGAACGTCATTTAAATAATTTAACATTAGAAATAAGTTCAACTGACAGGAGTGTAGTTTATCAACCTCAGGTAAAAACTAATTGATGAATAAATGATTTACTATACTATACATATACACCTATATATTCGTACAGTGTTTCAAGTAGTTTATATGTTTCTGTTTTGTTTATTTATAAATTATTTCATTCAAAAAATATATAATTTTGCTTTTGATTAGTAATTCAAGCTTGAAAATTTTCAGTTATATTTTCGTTATTCATTTATACACGAGTATGTAGATTCTTAATCTCTTTTCAGTATGTCATATTGTCTGTTTTTATGTTTGTTTAACTTACTCTTTACCTATTTTTATATTTTTGTTTTCATATACATAAGAAGTCATCATGATATGAATGTAAAATTAAATATGAACATATATGTACATATATAAAAATATGTTCATATTATGACCATACGTATTCACGTACGCTTTATATTATATAATATGTACACACATGAACGTATTCATTAGGATATTTATTCAGTTTATTCTTATGTAATATATATATTCAACAGGTTGAGGTTTGTCGTTCTCATCATACTCAAAGTTGGTTGGGAGCACTTTATATATATAAAGGTTTATTATTGATTGTTGGCGTTTATATGGCATGGGAGACTAGACATGTTAAAATACCGGCATTAAATGATTCGCAATATATTGGTGTATCTGTATATAGTGTTGTAATAACAAGTGGTATTGTTGTCGTGTTAGCCAATTTAATATCAGAAAGAGTTACATTAGCGTTTCTAACAATAACAGCTTTGATATTATCATCAACAACGTCAACATTACTTTTGTTATTTTTACCAAAGTTAAACGATATTTGGAGTCGAGGTTTGTATGTGTATATATACTATACATAGTATACAAATTTATATTCTCCTAAAGCAATATCATACTCTTATCAAATTTACATAAAAACCGATTACAAAAATATTGCAATAAATAAATTAAAAATTAGGAAATAAAGAAAAATACATGAAAAAAGTAGAAAAATACACAATCGTAATAATTGTTTAAAATGAGTCTGGAAAACATTTGCATGATTACTGCATATACATATACATATATATTTATAACCCGCAATGAGTCACAAGTATATCATATTTGTGTATCTATCAAAATTCTTTTGTTTTTATTAATTTTTTTTTCAGGTGATATAATTGATCCAGTCATTCATAGTATGGGCTTGAAAATGGAATGCAACACACGAAGATTTGTTGTTGATGATAAACGTGAATTGCAATATAGAGTTGAAGTACAAAACCGTGTTTATAAAAAAGAAATAGCTGCATTAGATGCTGAAATTAAGAAATTAGAAAAATTATTAGAATCAAATTCATCAACATCATCGTCGAATATATCATTAATGGGACCACAAATTGTAAGTATTTATGTATTTAGTACAAGATTGCAATAAGCTAAATCAATTTTAATAGTTGAATATTTTGGAAAAATAAATTAAGATAGAAATTTAAAATTAAAATAAATTAGAAATTAACTAAATCAATAATTAGAATTTTAGCATTTTTTTATAGTTTTCACCATACTTGGATTTACTTGCAATTTTAGCACATACATATTTGATAATTTAGAAAAAAAAAAACAATTTTTTAATTCCAGTAAAATAAAAACAAAAGATATAATAAATGTCAATTCTTTATCCAAAAAATTCATATAAAAAATTATTTTTAGAAATAAAATGCTTTAAGCAAATAACACATTAATGTACATTACTTATATATATTCGCAAATTAATTTGTATACAAAAATTATAGTTTATATTCCATTTAAAAGAATGTTTAAACTCTCCAATCATTCTAATCATTCACAGCCTGAAGTTGCAATTATAGGTGAAACTATACCAATACCAGGAGCTCAATCTCTACAACTTCCCTCAGCTACTTCAAAATCCAGAACACCAAGCATAAGTGGTGGTCTACCATATCTTTTATTATCAGTGTTACCACCGGTTATACCACGAGCTAGTTGGCCGTCAGCAGAATATATGCAAACTCCAATGCGAAAATCTGTTACATTCGCTTCACATCCACAATTAGAAGACTCTTCACGTTCAACAAATGATGTCTGTTTACCAGCAGCCGATTTATTTAATCTTCGATTAGTACATCAACAAGCAAACGAAGCAAAATCTGGAATAATTAATAAAATACGTGGTATATTCATGAGATCATCCGGTTCATCAAATAGTTTAAGTGCTGGTAGTACAGGTGATGCAGGTGTTTATAATACAACAAATCCACCAAACATCGGAGGTGAAAGTAATATAAAAACTGCGTTGAGAACACACATGGGAATGTTTTCAAGACTTTTACCGTCAATGGAAACGTCAGTATCATGTAATGCCATTTATAATAATTCAAGCAACATGAAACCATTAGAAAAATGTAATTTTGCTAAAAGTGGTAACGATGTTAATCAAACATCTGCAATTACTGGAACACAATTAGCTGTTAGTAAAATTGATTGCAAATACATAAAAGCTCCAGAAACAAAAGTTAATTTTCAACTGCCGTTAAATCGTCGACCATCAAATGTAAACGTACAAACAACGTTACGGGAGCGAATCAAAGGATCTCCAAGATTTCCACACAGAATTATACCAACGTGCAGTCTAAGTGCATTAGAAGAAAATAAACAAAAAATATTCGAATCAAAATTAACTAGTGGTAGATTAAGCCTAAGCTATACATCAACATCAACAAATTGGAATATCTCAGATATAACAAATAAAACAAATGAAATGTCTGATACAAAAACAGAAGATTACGGAAAAAATATAATTAGACCACCATTTTTAGATATTAAAACTGATAATGTCATATCAGATATGACAGAACCATAAAAAAATTATATATTTTATATTTAACGTTTATTATTGTATATTAATTTACACATATAAAAGAAACAAATAAAAAAAATTAAGAACCAATTAAAAATTACAGGTAATTAAGTACTTAATAAGATATTTGAAACGTTAAAGGCAATCAATCAGTGTTTAAATATTTCATTTCAAAATATATGTAATCTACATACATACAGGGTGTATTTTTCTATGTGACACTGGGTATACCATGATATTCTTCAGACTATTTCATGAAAAAAATTATAGTAGCAAAACTTTCTATCGATCTTATTGTCGATCTTATCGATCTTAATGTTTAGCTTTTTAAAAGACCTTTTAACATTAAATCCTGTGTAACTTTTTTTACACCTTAAAATATTTGAGGTTATTTGTATAATCCGTAATTGAGGTATTAGAAATCAAAAATTTACGAAAAGGATCAAAAATGTACATATCAGGACCTTTCAAAGGACCAATAAAAAAAAATACATAAAAAAGTGTTTTGATATTTTTAAAAAAATTTTAATAATACAAAATTTTTCTTTAATTCAATTTTTTTTTTTCAGAAATCCAATTTATCTCAAAATTTCGCAAAAAATCTATCATAAATTTTGACTTCAGAATTTTATTTGATTTAGAAGCTAATACTCAATTACCTGTTATAGTATACCGACGAAAGAAAGGTAATTTTGTTTTCTATTATTGGCTGGGACACTATATTATAATACGCAGGGTAAACAAAAAGTTACACAGAAGTTAAGATTAAAAGGTCTTTTAAAAAACTAAAAACGTTTAGCACCATCTAGTGTCGGCAATAAGATCGATAGAAAATTTTGCCACTATAATTTTTTTTATGAAATAGTCTGAAGAATATCGTGATGTACCCAGTGTTACGTAGAAAAAAAAACACCCTATACATATAAATGTACATACATATATATATACATATATGAATTTATATATAACATATGTATATACTTATATTGTATAATATAGAAAAATACTATATATTTAAATACCTAAAAATAATTATGATATACGTGGATATACGAACAAAAATGTAGCTGAGAATAACTTTATTAATAACACATTGTATTGTACATATACTTGATATATACTTTGCAAAACATCTAATATAATAATATGCTTTACAGTTTATAGGTTAATTTTTCATCTTAATACACCTAAATATTTAATTTAAATCGTGGTATAGTAAACCTACATAAATCATATAAGTACTACAGCATGCAAAAATCCTTTTTTTTGTACCCTCTGTCCCGAGAACGAAGCATTATGGCGAAAAGTTTTCTTGAATAAAAATGTAATATTTTTGCATGAAATTTCCATCTAAATAGTTAAAGTTGTCTTCAAAAGACATTGAAAATCGATACCTAGATCAAGATCAAAATCATTATTTTTTTAACTCTTCAAAACCCTACAACTTTTGTCTAAAATATTTTTTTAAAATATTATGGTTTAAATAAAATATTTAGTTGTATTAAAACAAAAACAATCATCCTATGTCTCCGTAATAAAGCTACAATTTTCTATGAAAGAAATTACATATACATAGTTGAAATAAATAAAAATTTTTTTCTTAAAACGATGTCTGGATAAAAATAAGACGAAAACATGAAGAAGTACTCAAACGTGTAATATCTCCTTAATGTATTTTAGATTTATTTGGTAGTACGTACCGTAGTTTGTGCATGTATACAAAGTGTTAATTGAATTTTTTTTTTATTTTTTTTTTTAAATGTTCACATTTATAAAATTGTTAAGACAGATTAAAGCAATATTTTAATGTGATTTTATTATAAATAAATATACACATGTAATATATAACATACATATATCGATTTTATTTTATACTTAACACCAGCTGAAAATTCCCGCTTCACTGGATTTTTTATTCATCTATTTATTTATTGATATCTGAGGCTAGTTCGACTTTGGTTATATTACATTACATGTTTTCAAACATACATTTGATAAATCTGTTCATTTCTATAATCTAAGCATATTTGATCAACGAAATGACATACCAGCCTTAGATCACTACTTCCAAAGAAATATCCACTGCAATACCAGCTTTGGTTGGCCGCTTTAAACCCACACATAAACATGAACTTGATGTGATTTCCTTGATGTACCGGGTTCAAATCCCAGACAGTGCACTGTTGTTATCTATCATTAAATCCTAATTTAGGACGATTTTTGGACTGATTGGAAATTTTTATCGTACAAACAGGCTAGATCGACACAATTTCATGCGGATGTCGTATCGTAAGCAGACATTGAAATTTGTTTCAAATTTAAATAATCACTTACACACTGTACGAGAATTAAAATTTAACGTTTTTAGTTGTAATTCCAAATCCAAAATTTTACTTTAAATTGATTTTATTATAAAAATTAAAAAAAAAAATTTCATGAATTTTAAATTTATTTTTTTTTGAATAAGAATTTTTATTTTGACATCGACGGGATTCATTTTGATTGAATAATAAAATCATTATGCATTCATGTGTATTCAAACAGGTATTATTAGAGAAATTGAATCTACAAATACAATTACTAGAAAAAAGATTACGTAGGAAACGGAAACTTGAAAATCTTTTAATAAGAGAGTTTAAGGATAAAAAATCTGTTAAAAATAAAAACATCATTGTAGAATTGAGTGAGGAACAGCTATATAGCCTTATATCTATGCGTTCTAAAGAAATATTACGTAATGTGCGATATATACGAGAAAGTGATGATGTAAGTAAATCCTTGCCGGTACACCACAACACAACACAAGATGTATTTTTAAAAACACATTCAGTCAATGATCATCTTCCAAGGAATCAGAAATTTGACAATTGTTTTATAGATATAAACGCTGAAGAGTTTCCAGTTAATGACGCATTCCGAAAAGCAATTTGCGAAATTTGTACATTTTATGATGAAAATCGAAGTTATGAAGAAATTGTTGTCGTCTTGAAAGCATTTTTAAAAGAAAATTTGGATAAAACTGATCAATTTTTTGATTATATTTTAAGATTATACAAAACATCAAATACAAAGATTTGGTTGAGGATTAAAAACAAATTGAAAAATAAATTAATAAATTCTAATTTTCGATATGCTTTGTTTAGTTCTGATTCATCGTCAGATCAAAATTTATTCGAGCTTGCAAAATTTTTAAGAGAGCATAAAAAATGTTTAGAATATCTTTGTGAATTTTTAAATTATTTTTCTGGTGATAATATAAAAGAGAATAATTATCACATTATTTTGCCAGCAATAATAAGTCAAATAAAAATATTATTAAGTTCGGCTTTCAAAAGGAATGTTTATGGTTATAGTGTATTTCAGGAATATGTAATTATTGTCACAGAAAAATATAATGAATTTTTCAAGGATATTTGCGAATTAAATGAAATGATTGAAAAAAACAAAAAAAATGAATTAATTGAAAATTATGTAAAGTCACTTATAAATAAATATTCAGTAAAGGTTATAAGTAATTTCAATGACTCATTAAATCATATTATTAAAGGTGTCAGCATAACATTGAATAATGTATCAAAACCAGAAACAAATAGTACTTCAAATAAAAAAATTCCAGTTGATTATATTTATGATGATGTTGTCTGTATATGTTGTTCGAATTTCAAGCTAATTAAACTTTTATTTGTATCCTGGAAAATGTTGATTCATAAAAATCCAGATGAACAAATTTATGAGGACATAGTAAAAAACATATCAGATTGCATCAAAGATATGTGCAAAAAGGAGCATAAAAGAGGTGACATTAAACTAAGTGATATTATAAGATTTGTATCAAATAATAAGAACTTATTCAATGAAATTCTTGAGTTAAATCAAATGATGAAAAATACAGATTCTATAAAAGAAGTAATTGATCACATCGAGAAATTATATAATAAATATAAAACTAAATTTAAAAAAAAAATTCTAGATGTAATTTATGGAATTTTAGATTCGCCTTTACCAAAACGAAATGAATTTGCAACAAGAAATCTAAAAATCTTAGATAAAAATTTGAAGCCATGTACACAAGTAGTTATTGATACAATGAATATTTTCATTCTTTGCAAAGAACCACTTGAAATAATTTGCGAATTTATAGAAGTGATTTATAAGGATTTATCTGAAGATCAAGTATGTGAAGAACTATTACAATTAGTGCAGAAAGCATCCTTTTATGCGAGCATAAAGAGCATATAAAAAAATTATGGAATAAAATTATTTACTCAAAATATAGTATCAAAACAATATTTTTTAGTTATACATTTAGTACAATATTTCCACTCTTATATAAATATTAAAAAAAAAAAGATAAGAAATAATTCATACTTCAAAAGACAGTTTTTGATAATTATGAGCGCTGTCATAGATTCAAACTCCAATAAAGAAGTTAAAATCAAACAAATCAAACTGTCAAGAAAATTTCGCAAAAATTCGGCAAATTCTGTATTTGGATCGCAATTCAAACGAAGAAACTTTAAAAAGACATACCGGACTCAAAAAATTAATTTTAAAGATAGTTTGCTTCGTCACAATAGGTTTTGAATTCTTTCGAATGCTAATTTTTATTTTTAAAAAGACAACGACCCGAAACACATAGCCCATGTTGTTAACTTGAAACGTAAATATAAAACAAGCAAGACATAAAGTGATTAGCCAAAACTGATTTAAAAGGATGGCCAAAGAAATACTAAATATTAATTTATTAAATTGTACACAGGCTTTTTTAAAAGTTTTTTTTTAGTAGTAGTACGATTATTTTAAGGTAAAATAAAAGAGATTGAGAAATGTAATTTTCTAATTTTGAAGTAAGAGTCGACTATTAATAAAATAACTTTAACGTATTCGAGTTAGTTTTATAATCCAAAATAGGTTGCCAGGGTCGATTTCATAATAAATAAATATGTGTATAACTTCAATATAAATTAGTTATGTTATATAAAGCACGGCCCAAAGAAGTTGATAAATTTCGCGCATGCTTCTATAAGTGTTAATAAAATGTTTGTATACAAATAAACATTTTGATCTTAAAATAGAAAATTGTGATCTTGAGAAAATGTTATAAATCTTCACTCGAACATAAGTATGTGCACAACTAGTTGTTTTTTATTATTCGCCCATGATGTTTGTGCATGTGTTAGTATATTTTCTTCTGTGCGTGCAAACTTAGTATAATACAACATTGTCAACTATTTTGGCAATATACTCGTATATATTTGCGATGATTGATTTCATAATAAATACATATTACTTTATAAATTACTTGTTATATACATTAGAAAAACGTTCTATTTAAAATGAGAGGAATGGTATGAATTATTCAATTTTTTTAATAATTTTATCATAATTGTGTTTTCTACCAATCCTCATTGACCGAATACTATCCATAATATACAGTTGTATTGTTAGCATAAGTTAATTCTATGACAACTTGAAAGTAGGCTAAAGAAATTATGCATATGAAAAATGTAATGACCAAAAAAAATTTCTTTTTCATTTACACACATGTTATTATCTTTCAAAAATTCATTAAATTAAAAGTGGAAATAAAATTATTTTTTTATTTTTTTCGAACATAAAGGAAAATTCCTAATTATTTGATTAATTTGATAGTATAAAAATTTTTATTTGAATTTCGATGTATGCATATCAGATCGTATTGAAAATATAACAAAATGCATAAGTGTGTATTCAAGCAGGTGATATTAGAAAAATTAAATCTACAAATACAATTATTAGAGAAACGATTACGTAAAAAACGAAAATTAGAAAATCTATTAAAAAAGGATATGGATGGCAATATAGAAGATCAAAATGAAATCACAAGATTGCAGTTGGACAAAGAACAATTATATAGCCTTATATCGATGAAATCCAATAAATTTTTAGGAAATGAAAAATGTTTATGTGATGGCGAAAGGAAGAAAGCCAGATTTAGGACAACAAGCCCAATGCAGTCAGAAGAAGAATTGCATACAGAGCATACTACCGGTGTTCATGAATCAAACTCAACGCAGTCAGAAGAAGAATTGCATGCAGAAGATACTACCGGTGGTTATGCAGCAATCCCGATGGAGTCAGAAGAAGAATTGCATGCAGAAGATACTACGGGTGCTTATGCAGCAATCCCAATGGAGTCAGAAGAAGAATTGCATGCAGAAGATACTGCCGGTGTTTATGCAGCAATCCCAATGGAGTCAGAAGAAGAATTGCATGCAGAAAATACCGATGTTCATGCATCAAACTCAACACAATCAGAAGAAGAATTGCCTGCAAAAGATACTATCGGTGTTTATGGAGCAATCCCAATGGAATCAGAAGAAGAATCACCTGCAGATTTTACCGAAATGAATGCAGATGTAGAAGAAGAGAATGCACCGTTTTTTGATGTTATTCCCTTGGAGGACATATTGGGAAATATTAGGGAAATTTTGCTACCATATATTGATTCTATAAAGGATTGTCACGAAGCTTTAAACAATTTTTCTAATAATATTTCTTTAACTGATTTGAAGGATTCGATACAGAATAATTTGATTTTTCAGTCTTTTGAATTTTTGATAACATCTATTACTGATAAAAACAGCGAAAATACACTACCGTGGGCTGAAATCAAAAATATTATGTCAAGAGTTATCACCGAATACAGTGAAATTTTAAATGATTTTTTTGAACTTCTCGTCGAAATTTTAAATGATGAGCCAGTGTCAAGTATTCGAGAAATGTTGCTTGATATTATTAGTAAGCATTTGCCTACAGTTATAAAAATAATAGAATCGAATAGATTGAAAGGAGGTGGTAGTCTAAGTGATATATCGAAAATAATGAATATTCAAAATAAGGTAAAGAAAATTATAAACAAGGATAGAATAAATGTGTTTATTGAATTTTTGATAGATTACAATGAAGTCATTACGGATATGTCAGTACTAAGTGATAGGATAAAATTGACATCGCAACCTTCAAGTCAAATTAAATTGATTTTGGAATTTATCAATAAATATAAATCGCTGGTAGTTATGGTATTCAAAATTTTAGATTTGCTAGACGGAAAAGATCAATATTTAAAATCCTTTATGGAAACAGTCAGCACAATGTCAATTAATTCGAATGTTTCTGAAATAATTATTTTTGTTAAGACTTTTAAAAAATTCATGCTTATTGTTTTGGAAGTGTACAAATTGGTTGAAGCATTTGAGAAAAAAAAAAGGATTAATAAAAATAAATACATCTCCAACAAAGTCGGTTCCATTTTAAATAGCTCATTAATAAAGAAGTCTGCTAAAATTGATAGAACTTATATTAGTAGTACAGCTATTGATAATGTTACCCGAAAACGTGGAGGAAATGATCTACAAACAAATTGTAATTATTTAAATGATAATAAAACTAAATGTCAAACAGAAAAACCCGTTTTTCAGTATAAAAGAGAAATGAAAATTCAAAATAAAGACAATTCAAATTTTCATAAACGAAATAAAAATTTTATTTCTCCTAACTGTAAAAATTCAAATTATAAACCATTTTTAAATAAAAGAAAATTAATAAGTCAGAATTTGGATTGTGATTTTTCAGAAAATTCAGAAACATCATCCATAAGAAATTTACTCGAACACAAAATGTGTAAATGTACACATAAAGCTAAAAAAATGAAGAATAACTGCTTATATACTTATAATAGTTAGAACACATCAAACAATTCAGGTCATTAATTTTTTATATAATATTGTGCTAGTTGTCTTTTAATTTTCATTGAAATTAGAAAAAATGAATATAAGTACGTATATACATTTATAAAATAAAAATTTATTTGTAATTTCAATCAAAATTTGAAGAAACAGTACAAACATATCCTATATGTCCTATATAATTGTTTTATTGTTTTCATCGAACTGATATGATAAATTATGCACTCGTATATATGAATTTTTAATTTATTTTTGTAAACATTGATTTTTTTTTTTAATTTTTCAATGAATTGTATTTTATAATTTGTGAAATTAAAAACTATTCGCTTATTAAATATATGGTGTATTTTAATTATTTTTCCCATGTATGTACGTATACACATCATCATCACAGCAGAAAATTTAAATTAAAGAAGATTCTCCATTTATATTTATCTATGACATTTTGCAAATTTGTGTATTTAAACAATAATTTCATTCTCCTAAATTTAGATTTTTGTGTAAAAAATTGTTACAATTGGTTTTCACATGCTCTTTTAATTTAAATTTCACATTACTAAAAAAGTTTTTTCAGAATCGAAACAAATAATAGTCAGATGGCGCAAGGTCAAGACTATAAGTGAATTAAAATTAGCCAAATGCAAATTTTTGGTAAAATTACATACTTTACAATCAGATTATTAAACATGTTGAAGACCTATTTTTAACTTGGTTTTAGACGTCATCATAACTTTGAAATTTCTGAGCATGATACAAGTTGTTCTATCTAATCGTTTACAAAAAGTCACAGTTAACAACTAAATGTAATCATTATTGTATAGGATGATTCGTAATAAAGTGTTCCAAATTATACCAATTGATTCCTTGAAGTATTGTGATCAGTGTCCACGATTAGGCAATTTTCCGAAAAATCCCTTTCTTTTTAAGGGTTGAAATTTTTTCATATATGCAGGGACGTGAGCTTATATAAAACGTTACAAATTCTGATTCGATGCATTATGAACTTTTCAACAGTATCTTACATGTCCCAATCTGTTCAAACTTAAAATTTTGAAAAATTTTAGGTGCTTATTATGGTTTTCGATTCGATGGTTGATCGAAGAATCTTCTTCGATTCGATTAAATTTGATTTTGGTATTATGTAAGTTAATCGAACGACTGAAAATGTCAGATGTCATTATTTTGAATTATTGTGAATATTTTCTTGGTTAAGTGATATCTTTTTTAAATTTTCTGTGGCAAAATTGTATGAAGTGGATTTTCAAAATAAATTTATTGAAATAATTCTTTGTTTAACTGTGCTGTTGTGATAATTATTTTGAATCCTCATTTAATCAGTTGAAATGATAAGCGTAGAGCTAAGTTTTGATTCAGATTCGGAGGAAGAAAACAATACAAATGAAACTTGTTTACTAAAACAAACAAGAAGATTAATAAGAGATGCATCTAATCCTCTAGATTTGGATGAATTTTGATAAATTATTAATTTTTTTTGAAGATTATGATGATGAATAATTTAAATTTCTTATACAGTTTTAAACAAACATTCCGTTTAACAAAAGATGCATTTATAAATCTATTGGAGAATATATTCCCGAAATTGACTACATCAAAGCGGTTTTCCTCTATACCAGAGATTATAAAATTAGCCTGCACCTTAAGATTCTTCGAGCAATGATCCTACCAAAGTAGTGTAGGAAACGATTTTCATTTAGGACTAGTACAGTCAACAGTTTCCGTCGTGCTGAAAGAAATGTTGGACATTTTAGAAGAGTGCTTGTGTGTTAAATGGATATATTTAATCCGCACAGAAAAGGAAAAAGTAGAAGCGAAGCTATATTTTTATGAAAAGAGTGGACCACACCACAAGACCACAAGACATAAGACCACAAAATGACGATCCGATACGTTGATGCCAGATATCCAGGAGCCACTCATGATTCACTGGTGTGGAATATGTCTGCCGGTAAGAGCGAGTTCGAGGAAAGATACCAAAACGGAGAAAGGAACACTTGGCTTCTTTGTATAATAAAATGAAATTTTATAAATTTTGAGTTTTGTACATATATACATTTTATAAAAAAAAAACACTGAAAGCTTTATATACTTACATTTTTTTGAACTATCCATTTTTCTAAATGTATTTTGTTCACTGTTGTTATACGTAAATATGACAATTCGACAGTAAAAATGTGATCGAATCAGCTATTCGATTTAATAGAAGGCTTCGAAAAAAATCGAAAACTATAATAGCGACATTTGAATTTGACAGATATTCGATAATTTATCGAAAATCATAATAAGCACCTTAGTCAAAAATTTTCCTGTTTATCCTCCGTCCTTAATAATTTATCTTAATAAGGATATGGTGTTTTTTAAAACAATAATGAACCCTTAGGATATCTTTTAAATAAAAAAAAATCATGTCAGTATCTTTAGTCTTTCAAAAGTTATTAACATTTTTGTGGAGAACAACGCAAAATTGGAAAAAAAGCTTTAAAACACAACAAATGTTTTAAGACGTTTGTGGTTTAAGTGCTTATGAAAACAAATCAAATTAAATTACATTACAATACATATTTAAAGAATAAGTTATACATAATATTAAAAAAAAAAAATTGTTAAACCACTGTGTAAGCGCTCAATTATAAAGCAAAAACTGGAAGTTAATGACTGATGTTTTTAACATATATTTAGAAGTCTATGACACTTCTTTATTTGTTGCCTAATAGCAACATCCTGTTGATTTCCTCAACTTTATCATAATTTGTTTTATGAAAAGAATTAACGAAGAAGTCCTTCGTGCGTAAGCGATGTTGAAAGAAAATTTAATTTTTCCCGAAATGGATGATGATACAATATTACCATTAATAACCTCATGATAGATTTATTAGATTTAATCTACTTTCATATAGAGGAAGAATTATTGGGTCTAGTTACTGTAGTTCACTTAGCGTAAAGCGTAGAAAGTTTTTTGGACAGCTTCGATTTTTCCTATGTTTGTTTTATAGAAAGGAGACCATACTTGGCTTGCATTTTCAAGAATAGGTCGAACTAGACTTGTATAAAGAGTTTTAAGAATATAGAAGTCGTTAAGTTCTTTGGACCATCTTTTTATAATATTATTAAAATGATGTTTTAATGTTAATTTCTCATCAAAATAAACACCTAAACTTTGAATGAAAATATTCTAGATAAGAACTGGGTTCGTGCGACGACTAAATGTCATAAATGCGTACTTATTCACATTTAGAAAAATATTGCTATTACGACTCCAGTTAAAATAATTATTTATATATGTATTTTTGAAGCTCTGTACAATCTTTAGTAGATATAATTGTTTTGAAAATTGTCATATCATCTGTGGAAATTCTTAAGTCACTGTTGGTTAGAACAGATATAAAATCGATGACAGCGATGATAAATAACAGAGGAATCAAATGACTAGCCTGAGGGGCACCAGAGTTTGTTACAAATGAAGAGGATTCTTTGGATCTAAAAACAACGCTATAGATTCTGTTTGATAGGTAAGAATCAATCCAATTAATGAAAAATGTTGGAAACCCATTTTTTGTTATTTCAATAGTAATAACACTATGAGGAAGCAGATCAAATGCTTTACTAAAGTCTGTGTAAATATTGTAATATGTAAATATTCGTAGCAAATAAGTTTATGAATAGTGTGTAGTATATAGTATATTAATCGTTCAAATTTCAAACGTCATCTGAAACAAAGCAAAAATTAAAAAAAAAAATGTTAGAATTGAAAATTCAACGAACCTTAAATTTTCTATCCCATACAAATAGATTTTCATACCATGTATTTATTTTCGCTCAGTACAATGGTTATTAGTAGATAATGTGTGCTTATCTGTCATAGCCAAACAAAACCATTATATATATGTACATACATAAATTATAAGTGAATATGCATACATGAGATAGATACTCAAGAGTAAGTATGTACACCTACACATATAACACAAACAGGAACATACATAATTTTTACATTTACATACATTATTTATATTCCTAAACTCATAAAATTTATATTTAAATAATGTTTTAGATTTTCTCTTAATTTATTTATAAAATTCATGTTTTTGTTGGAATTGTAATTTTCATAAATTATTGTTTAAATTATTTTGTCTCTTTTTCTCTATTTTTTTTTCTCAATTATTATAAAAGCAATTAAAATATTTATATTTTTTTTAATATGAGTACTACAGTTTGTTCGCATGACTATGAATAGGAAAATCCACATTATTCATTAAGAGCATCTTATCCTGAAATCAAAAATTAAAATTGAAAACTCACACAACGAAAATACCTAACAAATACATTCAAAAAATATTTTTATCGTTGTGTTAGTTTACTTTCTGTTATTTTTTTTTTTCATTTACTTTACACTAACCTTCTTTTATTTTGATTTGTAAATTTTGTGGGTATATGAAATGCGCAACTAATAAAAAAAATTTTTTTTTTCAATTCTTATATGATGTGGCAACCGAAGTCAGAAGAAGCAAAAAAAAATTTTGGAAAAAAAAAGAACATAACAAAACAATACAAAGCAAACACAGTGTATAATCAATTGAAAGACATTATTATAGACTTATCTGCTATCGTGATTATGTACAATATGTGTTGTATGTATTGTGTATAATATGCATAATCATAACTAAGCTAGTTTTCTAGTTTTTTTTATGGTACAATATAAGCATTGCGTTATAGGGTTATATAGTTTATTCGTCAATATTCACGGAATTGATAAAATAACAATAAAAATCTGACTATCTGCAATCCTGTAAAAAAAATAATATTACACAAGTTAAAAGACTATATTATATGCATAAGTACATACAGTCATTCCACGTCATATGTTCATGCAATATACAATGTTCATTAGTACTCCAGCTCATCTATTTTATTCGCAAGTCGCAACGATAAAGCACTGTATTGTACAGATTGTTTTTTTTTGGAATACATATTCTACTCTACATCATAATAGCAGATATAATAAAACACAATTATATCTGACCTATCTACTATCCTTCAAACAAAATTATATTACCATACATATTACCGAGTTACAAACCTGTATTGATAATTTCTAAATGATATTTGAAATACAAGTTATAAACATTTGTGTATATAATTGCGTATATCATGTAATGAATATACTATATGAATATACATATATATATTCATACAATATATATATCATTAGGTTACTCCATGGTGTAAATACTACTATACTATTTTCAGAAATCGAAGTCAGTATTGTGCTTATGGAAAAAGTTACCCGATGAGTTTCTGATAACTTCCCATATAATATTTTGTAGGAAATTCTGAATAATATATCTCTGTCTTGATTGAAATTGAGATCTGATCACCCCACACACGAGACAGATTTATACAAACGCAATGTGAAAGAATATAGAAAAGCATGCCTATCTTGCCTGTACTGACTTCAATTTCTGAAAATAGTATAGTAGTATTTGCACCATGGGTTACTCCTTACTCCAGTCTCCAGCTATTTCATTTTAGTGCTTATTATACACATTATATTATACAAAATACAATATTGTACATCATAATAGCAGGTGTCTTCTTTGCAATGCTTTGCTATATGCCACGTCATTTTTTTGTTTGTTTTTTTATTTATTTTTTTTTTCTTCTGTTTTCGGTGATCGTATTATAACGATTGGAAGCATTATTTTTGTTGTTTATTGAATATGTACCACTCACACATATATAATATTTTTATTCATATAAAATGAATAAACGTTTTGGTGAAAAATTGATATATTTAGACCCCAAAGTTATGCAAAATATTTTTATTATCTATGACAAAATTTTTGTGAAAAATAGGAATTTTATATTACTAATAATTCTAAAATAATGTAAAAATTTTTATTTTTCTATTTCGAAATCGAAAAAAGAACATTCGAATTACCTTATATGAAAATTTCAGTATAATACGCAATCATCTACCCATGAAAAATTACATTTAAAATCTATACATTTTTTGTAAAAATCCTTCTTTCTTCAAAGCGTTCTACAGGACTAATAAGGACAAAAATTACTAAAGTGCTCCGCTTAGTGCACTCTACACCCTTTGAATGATGTATGACAAAAATTTTAGGAAAATACATGGTGTAGTTACGGAGAAAAGGTGTACCATAGCACGTTGAAGTTTGAAGAAAGCCTCGTCCTTATTGTCCTGTACAGGAAAAACTAAAACCATTTTGAAAAATTTGTTCCGCTTATTTCACTCTAGACCCATTGAGCTTTCATTTAAAACATATTTCATAAAAATTGGATAAAAAATGGCTGAGAAAACGTGTACCCAAATTACCCAAAATCAGTAAAATCAGAATAAGATGCTCTTAATAATTTAATATTTATTTAAAAAATTTTGTCCTTTAATGATTAAAACGATTAACCTTTCAAATTTCGTTATATTATGTATGGCAATCATTTTTTATTTTAATTTAAAATGAAATTACTTGATTTTCAGGTCCTTTTTTCATTGTTTAAAAATTATATGTATAAAATTATGCATACAAACATATTAGGTAAATTGTGTATATATTCGCATACAATATGTTTATTACATTATTATTAAACGTAAATACATTATGTGTATGATAAAATATTTTAAATGCAATTTAGATCAACTACTTATTCATGATAATATTTTTATTTTAAATTGAAATTAAAAAATAACATTCTATTTTTTTATTTTTCAATTTTTGTACGATTTACTTAAATAATAATAAATAATAAAATAAATATTTTAATTACACAATTTGTCTTGCTGTTTTGTTTGAATACAAATAAAAAATATTATTAAAAAGGTGAGTTTTATACTTCAATCATTGAATTAATATTATAAAATATAATTCTATTTCTAAATTCTAAAATTAAATTTAAATATGCAAATATACAAAATACACACTTTATACACAAATATTTATTTTGAATATACATTTACATATACATCATGTGTACATTCTATATACATATATACGTCATATCATAATTTTAGATAGGTTTCCATGAATGTTGTATCGTTGTATACACATAAATCATAAGCACAACGGATACAGTATTTCTAATCAAATTTTTAATCCCGCATTGCTTTTCAAACACTAAAATATTGTATAAACCTACATTACATATATATATATATATATATATATATACATATGTAGAATTATAAATAAATATATTTAGAAATATATAAATTATATCTGTAGACATATGTATATACATAAGTACATACATACACACATACAATATGTAATTACATCCTCTATTCCATTCTATTTTAATATTTAAAAATTCAATTTGCATGACATTTTAAATAGAAATTTCTAAATTGTTTTTAGAAAATTATTTCTCTTTTACAAATAATTTACACATGATTACTTAAATGTATATATTGTACATACATACTTAAAGTGTATATTTTTTCCATACTTATATGTGTATATTTTCTTAAATACATCAAATTCAATAATTTTCAAGGTAAACCAGCCATTTCAAACTAAATGTGCTTGAATCAAACCACAAAAATTACGTTCAGGATTTAATTGATTTTATATAAAATACGTAAATTTTTTAAATGTAACATCTATTAATATTCTGACATAATTGATTTTATAATTGATTTATATGTATAGAATATGAATATATTAATATACGGGGTAATCTGCTTGAACATATGACAATAGGTGAAAAACAATATTCTTCAGAAAATTTTATGAGAAAAAATGAACTTTCAAAAATATGTCGTCCAAGTTTTAAAACATCTATTGATTTTTGCTATATATTGTAATAAATAAATACTTTGTTTTTTTACTTACTTTTTTTTAATATTGTTAATAAATACTTTGTTGAAATTCTGCATAAAATTTCTTGTTCAAACAAAAATTCTATTAGCATTCTGTCTTCGGATTCAAATATCTTTAATGAAAAAATGTATTCGAAGTCTATTTTCATGTATCCTGTTACCTCGAATGAAGTCTTATTAACAATCTCTTCATTAAAAAATGGCTCTTCAGCAGGAATTGATACAATTAATACTACAACATTGAAGTATATTGCGTACGAAATAAGTGATATTTTGGCCTATTTAATTAATCTGAGTTTTGAAAAAGGAAGATTCCCATCAGCACTAAAAACTGCTATAGTTATTCCACTTCACAAAAAAGGAAATGTTTCTGATCCTGGTAATTACCGACCTATTTCTATTTTGTCAAGTTTTTCTAAAATTTATGAAAAAGTTTTGCAAAACAGAGTAATTTCTTTCTTAAACTCGTATAACTATTTCAGCGATTGCCAATTCGGATTTATGAAAAATAAAAGCACAGAGGATGCACTGTTAAACTTTCTGTCTTCAGTTCATGAAGGATTGGACCAAAATCTTAAGGTTGTTGGCTTATTTATTGATTTAACAAAAGCATTTGATTTGGTAGATCATGAAATGCTCTTAACTAAGTTATACAGCATTGGAATAAGAGGATCTACATTTCTATGGTTTAAATCTTATCTGAAAGATCGTAAGCAATTAGTTCGTTATAACGGTATTTCGAGTGAAATTATGACGTTAATTAACAAGGGTGTACCACAAGGTTCAGTTTTGGGTCCATTTCTATTTTTAATTTATATAAATTCACTCTGCTCCTTTGAATTTTCAGGAAAGAAATTTGCATTTGCTGATGACATATCTCTGGTTTACAAGGCTTCAACTATTAAAAATATACAAGAAAAAATGACTGAGGACATTAATTCGCTTAATATTTGGTTGGCATCTCATAGCATGATATTAAGTAAAAAAACAAAACTTATATCTTTTAAACTACATGGTCCACCAGATAATATAAAGGTAGATTATTGTAAAGGTACTAATAATGGCTGTTGCACATACTGTTGTTTTCCAATTGAATGTGTTGACAAGCTTACATATTTAGGCCTTACTCTTGATTATAAACTCAGATGGAATTATCATATTCAAAGCCTCAAACAATCTTTATACGTGTATTTAAGAAAATTTTATATGATACGCACTTCTTGTCCTCGGAACATCCTGAGACTTTTATATTTTTCATTGATACAGTCACATTTAGAATATGGATTAGCTTGCTGGGGTGGAACTTATTTTTCTCATCTTAAACCGCTAGTAATAATGCAAAAAGCCATAGTCAGAATAATCACGGGTAAAAGTATAACTAGCTCATCTTTTCCAATTTTCAAATCACTCAATATACTTCCCTTAAGATATTTGTACTTCTACAAAGTCCTGAAAATATTTTTTTAAGAAGCACTGCCTTTTCATTAAGAAGTTATTCTGGGTACGCGCTAAGAAGACAGTTCATGTATACTGTCCCAAGAGTAAATACTGAAAAGTCCAGACGCTTCTTTGGAAATATGGCTCCCTGTGTTTTTAACAAATTGCCTGACAATATAAGAACAAGCAGCAATATAAATAAATTTACTAACCAGCTTAAATTATGGCTATTCAATCAAGAAAATATTGAATCATTGATAAGTGTTGTTAGTTAGCTTCAAAACTAAGAAAAATAAATTCACATAGCTCATCAAAAACACGCTCAAATGCTCAATTGTTTTTTTTTTTTTTTGTATAATTAATTAATTTAATCCACTAACACTAGCGGTCCACGCTACTACGAGTAAGTGGAATTTATTTTTGCATTAATTTTCATTTACAATTTTAACAATTTAAGTTGGCACTCTGTACAGGAGTTTTGTATGACATCATATTACATATACCTATTTTAAACTTTATATACATTTTTTCTTTTTTTATTATTTTTTTATTATTGTATTAGTTCTATGTACGAGTATATAAATATGTAAAGTATCTAGATATGTAAAATGTTCGTTTGTATGTAATAATGCAAAAATTAAATAAATAAATAAATAAATAAAATAAATAAAATAAAATTGTTTTCGTATATTGGAGATATTTCTGGATAAAGCGCATTTCTTTCTCAATGGGTTTGTGAACAAATGAAACTGTAGAATTTGGGCTACATCCTCAATTGATTCATGAATTGTTTTTTCATGCTCAGAAAATTACCGTTTGGTGCGGTTTTTGGCTCAATACGTGATTAGTTTTATTTTTTTAAATGAAAATCACGTAACTGTGAATGGCAAGCACTATGAGATGACGATAACAGAATATTTTGGCCTGAACTGGACAATGTTTACTTTAAACAAGACATATACCTATCTCGACAAACAATCGACTTGTTGTAAGAAAAATTTTCAGAACGAATTATTTCAAGGAATGCCGCTAATAAATGCGCGATCTAACAGTCCTATGAGTCTATTTGAAATCTTTGTTCTACAAAAATAAATCAAGAAAGACTCTTAGACAAAACATCCAACGCACTATTAAAAATTCGCCATGCGATATATATGAGAAAGTATTACAAAATTGGTCCTTAAGACTGCAGCCAGACGGAATCGAGGAAAATAATTAAACAATCTTATTTTTAGAACGCAATTTTCTTAAAAATAATAAACAAATCACCTGAAATCACCATATCACTTATAGCTACCTTTGTGTTCCATTTTAAAGCTCTGACACGCTTATGCATTATCATTAATGGCCGAAAAACTAATGTTCTTCACGGTCAAAATCGGACCTGAACCTCCTGCAACAAAGAACTCAACACAGTACGGTCGTTGGCGACGTTCCTCCAATTCCTTGTTCTCAGAATCGACTGGGCATCTTTCATCACTTCGTCGTTCCATCTTGATATCGGCCTGCCTCTTGGGTGGACACCTCCTTGTGGATCAACTGAGAGCATTTTCTCAGAAATTCTATGGTCATTGTACCGTTGCACGTGACCAGCCCATCTTAACCGCATAAGTTTTATATGCGAAGAGCTTCGGTGATTTATATAACTCACCTATTGTACCTGATTCACCACCCATCGTTATCATTGTCATTGACTGGTCCGTATATTCTTTCTAGAATTTTTCTTTCAAAAGCATCCAGTGCATTCGCTGTTTTCTGCGTCATTGTCCACGTTTCTGATCCATACTACGTATTAATGTTTTATATAACATAATTTTCGTTTTTCTGTGGACTGCTTTTGATTTTACTACTGGCAACAGTGAACAAAATGCTTTGTTTGCTGCCCGAATTCTTATTTGAACTTCACAATTTTCATCATTGTCGACTGTAATTATAGATTTACCCTAGGTACTTGAAATTGTCAACTCTTTTGAAGTTTTTATCAACAACAGTTATATTTCGACTCAATCTTCTTCGAGTATGTCGTGCTTGCACCATTACCTTTATTTTACCTTCACTGACTTCAAAGCCGATATCTTGTGCTGCTTTTTCTAATTCTAAATATATTTCTTTCACGTTTAGGAGCGATCTTGTCAAGCAGTTGATATCGTCAGCGTACGCTGCTAGCTGTTTAGACTTATAACAGATGTGAGCATTTATATCCACTGTGACTTTTCTCATTACACCTTCCAGCGTTAAATTGAACAGCATTGGCGCCATTCCGTCTCCTTGTCTTAGCCTTCGATGAGTTTTAAATTCTTCACTCAATTGACCTCCTATTCTTACAGAACTTCTTGAGTTCTCCATTGTTGCTTTTGTGAGTGTATAATCAACTTAGAATCGATGTCATATTCCCAGCATTTTCGCAGTAGTTTTCGCATTACGAATAGTTGATCCAATGTGCTTCTCCCTCTTCGAAAACCTGCTTGATACTCTCCAATGCATATTTTCATTCACTTCAGCATATTTTTCCATTCTATTTTTGATGATAACGGTATATATCTTATATGCTGTACTTAGCAGGGATATTCCTCGGTAGTTCTTACAATCTAATTTATCCCCTTTCTTTATATTGGGCACATTATACTTTCCTGCCATTCTGTTGAAATAACTTCGTCTATCCATACTTTTTTAATGACTGTGTATAGTGCCAAGGCTACCGACTCTCCTCCATCTTTGAAAAGTTCTGCTGGTAAGTTATCTTTCCTGGGAGCTTCGTAGTTTTTCAGGTGATTAATGACTCGCACCGCACTTCATCTAAAGTAGGCGAATTATTTTCGCTTCTGTTCTGTCCATTAATCTCTGATCATCATCTCTGATCAGTAATTTTTATTAAAGTTATATTGCTTTGACGGGTTGTACGATATTCTAACACGGTAATTGGTAAGCCCTATTATATATATATTATGTATTTACATATACAAACAAATGAATTTTCATTATAAATTAAAGTATATATATGCACATGTGTAGTCTCAGAATAATAACATTGTAATAGAAGTAATCTCAGATTTAGTCGGCTATTTTACATATTTTATATTTTTTTCGTGAAAATATAATTAAATGTGTTCTTATAATCCCATAAATATAATGATCTCCAACGTGATTTTACTATCTGTCTGTGCCAATATACATATAGTAATTTCATTCATTAATTTTAACAATATCTTTGTATACCACATCTAATACTAATGTTCATAAAGAAAATAAAAGAAAATAAAAAAAAAATACAACAATATTTTATGAAACACTGTCATGACAACGACAAGTTACAAATATGTAATTATAATAAGAAATTAAATGTTAAAATGTATGGTATGGTGATGATGATAGTAATAATAATACAGTACTCGTATAACTGTACAACGATAACAATGTATTATTAAAAAAAATCATTTTTTAACATAATTACGTTTATATACAAGCATTTATGAATATAGTAGTAGAAAATACAAAATTAAGTTAAACATATGTTACATACATACATGTACATAATAGCAGAAGTGTCTCTTTAGAAAATCGTTTTCACTTAATTTTGTTTTTGAAATTATTTCCTTTTATGCACTCATACACAAATGTGATATATGTATGTACATGTGTATATAGAATCTTACACTTAGTTCGAAATTAGCAAGTTTCATTTCACAAATATATACTTAAATATATGTTACATAATCTTATGTATAAATTAAATTTATTTTAACATTTTTCATTTTGTTCGTTCTTTACCATTTCGCAAGAAATGTATATTTGCGTATTGTATGTGTATGTGTATATCTCACTCAATAACTTTGTTTTGAAATAAGTATATAAAAACACTATGAAGTATAGAGACACCTACATGTACGAGTATATAGAAAATCGATCAATCGTTTGAGTATTTGTTCAGCAACAAATCATGAAAAAATGAAGATAATCTTCCATTATTTGTTTTGCATTCATTTTGTTGTTAGAAATAGAACGCATACATATTCTGTTTTTCATTCTGTTAAACCAATCTAAACGAGTAAACAAACGTAAACAATCTTCTGTTTAGAAATAATGTCATTCGGTTCAACCAGTTAAACTGTATAAAACATAAAACATTCAATGTTCATGGTAGATATGTATACATTCTACCAGAGTATGCGAGTTATTGAAAAATTTCAATTAAATTTTAGAAAAATAAGATGTGTATTAAGAATTAAAGATGAAAATTACATCATATACGAGTATATACTCGTACATCATCATCATACTTACATCAATTCAATATGAACATTCAGAAAATATATTATTTCTCTACTTTCATGGTTGCACAACAAATAAATGGTACCGGCCTCTTGTAGACTGTGCCTTCAAGTTTCCCTGTTCGACGCTTCTATTGCCAGTCAGTCGTGTAACATTCCCAGTCACCAAGGTACATACACAATATGTACGTAGACATATAGTATATGTGTAGATTTCGGAAGTTGTATAACTGTCCAAAGGTCCTCAAGGCGCTGATTTGAATCCCATTGAACATCTATGGATCATCTGGGAAGGAAAATTCGTCACAACAACATCAACAGCAAAAAGGAACTAAGAAAAACACTTTTTCAGGAATGGACTGCTATTGATCGCGAATTTTGTGAAAAATTAGTATGTTCAATGACGTCCAGGCTTAGAGAATTGCTGAACACAAAAGGACGAATGAAAAGATACTAAATCTTTCAATAAAATATTGAAATAACGGTTTTACTTTAACAATTTTCTTTTGTTCCAATACTTTTTTGAGTTTGATAATTTGTAGGTAGTAACATAAATATATTGCTTATCACAGTCTCATTCCAAATCTCTAACAGTGAAGTAATATTTTCTACTCGAAGTGCTAATTATAGATAAAAAATTTTTTCTTACATAGTGTTTTTTCTTTTCTAACAAACAATCAAGTTATTTTATTTTGTGTTAAATCATTTACAATATATAAACTTAATACACAGTTTTTTCTTTTATCATGTCAACCGACCCCGGAGGGGGAGTTAACCACTCCAACTACTACAAAAGATCAAAAAAATCAAATACCAAGCAAACATACAACATAAATACAAACAGCACTAGTGATTTTCCATTTTTAGAGCAAAAAAATTTTAATTCTTCCGATACAATAAAAAACTGTTCAAAATTTGTATTAATAAAACCCAAAGATGATAAAATCAGTTTAAACAAAACAAACATTTTCGCATTAACAAAATCATTAGAAAACATTTCAAAAGAATTTTTATCAATCTCTTTTACATCACAGGGGCACCTATTAATACTCACAAAAAATACAAAACAAACAAAACAACTTTTATCCACTACAAAACTAAACTGTGGTATAGACATACAATGCCTATTACATCCAACATTAAACCAAACAAAAGGCGTAGTACACTGCCCATATCTCACAGATTTAGACACCAATACTATAGAAGCAGAACTCGCAAATCAAAGTGTAGTCAAATGTGAAAAAATCACAAAATACACAAACGGCAAAATTTTCAACACACCATTGCACATATTAACATTTGACACCCTGTCTCTACCTTCCGAAATTGCGGTTGGCTTCCTAAAAACTCAAGTCAAAGCATATATGAGGAGCATCGTTTCAAAATGCAAGTTCTCCATAATGTTTTATTTTCCAAAAAACAAACTTTATTAATTCCTTTTTTTTTTTTTTGGGAAATTGATTAATACAAAAAAGCTTTGAAATAATCATTGTTATGGAGAAAAATAGTCAATAAATAACGAAATCAATTTTTACATTTTGAACCAAGAGCCGTTTTTATAATGTAAATATCATAGAGAATATTGCATATTGAAACGAAGCCGTATTAAAATATAAAAGCCTGCTTCTTTATCAACTGAAGTACGCATCAAAAAGAAAATTTTCGTTTAATGGAGTATTTGCATTTTGAAACGATGCTCCTCATATACCAAAGCCAAAACAATGCAAAAATTGTTACAAATTAGGGCATACAAAAAAATTCTGTCGCAATCCATCACAATGCCCAATATGTGGTACAACAGAACACTCACCGGAAATATGTTCAAAGGTCGAATGTACGAATTGCCATCAACAACACAGTGCTACTAACAAACTATGCCCCAGCTATATTAAAAGACAGGCAATTCTCGAAATAAAAACCAAGAACAAATGGAACTACAACAAAGCCGTAGAATATATAAATGAAAAATATGATAATCAAAACATAAAAACCATTCCTCCCATTGAAACCTTGGAAACCGCTCTCAAATATAACAAAAAAACTTCAAATATATCCAACAACACAACAGTACCAGAAAATAAACAAAACAACCACAGTACTTCAAAAACACAAAATAGTGCTCCGGATAACACAAACAACCATGTTAAAACCCTCGCAGACATCGCAACGTTATTAGCCTCAACACCCACCACACAATCTATGCCAAGTCAACACACCACAACAAACAACACCCAAACTGCAATCAACACAAACAACACACACACCACACAAGCTACAATCAACACAAGCAACTCAAACAAAAAACTAAATACACAAACTACAATTAACACAAATAACAAACAATTTTCTTTAAAAATCACTAAACAAAATACTGACATCCTAGGTAATAATTACAAGACAGATTTCGATATCGATATGGATCCAATATAAATCAATAAAATTCAACATAACATATAATGCTACTTTTGCAGTGGAATATAAAAGGTTTTTATAACAACCTTCCTTTCCTCAATCTATTAACAAATAAATACAGTCCAGATATCATTTCCCTACAAGAAACCCATATCCCTAACAATTACAACTTAAAATATAATTCTTATACCGCATATCTAAATAATAATCACACAAATCTGACCTCACGCAAATGCAGCGGTGTAGGACTACTTATTAACAATAAACTTCAACACAAACCCATAAATATCAATACCAACCTACTTTGCACAGCAGTAGAAATACAAATCCCCAATCACACAATAACAATACTGTCACTATACATAAAACCTTCAGAAACTATATCACACACAGAATTGTATGATCTTTTCACACAAATACATACACCCTGCATCGTTACTGGTGATTTTAACGCCTGGAGTCCTCTTTGGGGCTCCCCATCATATAACAAAAAAGGAAAAACAATAGAAGAATGGTTACACAAAACAGATCTGGTACTACTAAACAATAGAAAACCGACCCACCTATCTACACACAACACCTTCACACACATAGACCTATGTTTCAGCTCATCTAATATTGCCCCTATTTGTAATATAGAAATTCTAGATGATCTATTTGGTAGTGATCACTTCCCCATCCTTACTCGTATCACCAGTCACACAACACCTCCAAAATTCACCGCTAAATTTAAAACCTCAGAAGCAAATTGGCACAAATTCCAAACACGATTAAACACATACCTAAAGGAACACCCAACTTCACCTAACATAAACAAAGAAGCAGCGCAAATACGTAAAGCCATTCGCTATGCAGCTACCGAATCAATACCAATCACACGCCCGCCCAATAAATCCTATAAAAAACAAATACCATGGTGGAACCAAGACATCCAAAACCTCCAATCACAGAAAAAAACTGCCTGGACCCAATTCAAAAAACATCCGTCAACAACCAATCTTATCACATACAAAAAACTCAACGCCATGCTAAAAAGAGCAATTAAAAATTCAAAAAAGAAAACCTTTACCAACTTTACTAAAACTTTAGGCCCCCAATCATCGACAACCTCAATATGGAATACAGTAAAAGCACTAACAGGAAACAAAAAACACTTACACATCAACCATTTAGTATCAAACCATACAACTGCCACTTCACCACAAGACATAGCTAACTTCCTTGGCCTCCATTGGACAAACATAAACAATACCAATCATTCAAATCAAAGAACACAAATCTCTTATCTCATAGACACCAAATCCGTCAGACCCAAAGCCAAATACATCGATATACCCATCAAAGTATGTAGATGAACTACAATTAGCTCTCGATCAAGTGAAAGGAACCACACCAGGATTTGACAAAATATCATACATAATGCTAAAGAACTTAAGTACAATAGGCAAATAAAGACTTCTAAATCTATACAACAGTATTCTAATATCAGGCACGATACCTCACTCCTGGAACACAGCCGTAACAATCCCTATTCTAAAACCTAAACATCCACAAAATATTCCACAATCTTACAGGCCAATCTCCTTACTATCCTGCATAAGCAAACTACTGGAAAAAATTATATCCAATAGACTGCAGTGGTTCTTAGAGAATGACATATTTAAAAACCCTAACCAAGTAGCTTTCAAAAGAGGCTCAGGCACCATAGACGCATGCCTATTTATAGACCATCTAGCTCATCAAACACTGTCACACAAATCACACTGTTCAGTATTAGCCCTAGACTTCAACAAAGCATTTGACAGAATACAAAAACACACAATACTTCAACAATTAAATAAATTCTGCATAGGCCACACAATCTACAAATACGTAGAAAATTTTTTAAATAACAGAAAAATGATCATAAAAGTCAACGGATACTTTTCTAAGTCATTTCAACTCAATCAAGGCATACCACAAGGATCTCCATTATCAGTAGTCCTTTTCCAAATAGCATTTCATGAAATAAAAACAATCATTCAAAAACATAAAAATTTTCAACATACTTTCTATGCTGATGATCTATTCATAGTTTGCAAAGAAAAAGACACAGCTAAGTTATCTATATTATACAATGACTTAGACAAGTGGACAAAGGATAATGGAGCGGTCATTTCATTAGAAAAATCAAAACAAATCCATTTTTGCAGGAAAAAGAATTGCAACTTCACCATAAACATTAACAACACGACAACAGTGTTGTGCATTTACGTGTAATCTATTAAAGTCTACGTTACAGTGTAGACAACTGCGTCGACAATTATTTTAGTGTAGACAATGTCGACAAATAGTAAACAAAGTAGATAATGTAGAGAAAGAACTGTCAGTCTTAGTATAACAGCTGTCTCTCATTCAAATATTTATTTTTTTAATACGGATTTCATATATGTGCATCTCTTTGCGTATGCATACAAGATAAGGTGAATGATGATGACGATCATGGTATAAAGAATAATTATTACTCATTTACACTTCTTACTATTAAAGAGTAATTATTCTATAATAATAATTATTCTCGATGATCTAAATGAGAAATAAACTTATTTTTTTCTAATTTATTTAAAATGTTTGAATATATTTTCTTATAGGCATGAGTATCACCTTCAATGCCGAGCCGATGGCACAGTTATGATATAAAGTCATAAATACATCACTGATTTCAATAAATCATAAATGATTTCAATGTGAAATTTTACTTAGTTTATTGTTTTAAATTTCAGTGCTAGGATTAATGTTTATGAATATTTAAAATCGTTATTAAATGTCTTATTTATATATCAAATATAATTCTAAGTACATTATGGTTATTTCATAATTCAATTCATTAATTCAATGGATTTACTTTTTTATTATAAATTTAAACTTGCATTGTCTACATTATTTACATTATCTTCTTTGTCTACTCAAAAATCTGACGATTGTCTACATACATACTTTACGTGTAGACAACCGCGTAGATTACGTCAACGTAGATTACATGCACAACACTGCACGACAATCGAAACAGTAAATAAATTAAATATACTAGGGCTAGTTTTTGATAAAACTCTAAGCTGGAAACACCACATAGATCACGTTTACAACAAACTTTCAAAAAGACTAAACGTAATAAAAATTCTAACATGCAAAAATAGCCAAGCACACTTCAATACTATTACAACCATAGTAAAATCAATAATACTAGGTATTATTGATTACGGCCTCCCTATATACAGCAATTGCTCAAAAACTACACTTAACAAACTGAAACCAATATACCATCAATCCATTCGATTGGCCTTGGGCGCCTTCAGAACCACGCCAATATCTAGCCTTCTAACCGAAGCTGGACTTCAAACAATAGAGGAAAGAATACAAACGATAAGTGGCAACATTATTCCCAAGATACTTTTCAACCATAAACCATTGCTTAAAACTTACTTACAAAACGCACTCAAACAAAAAAGAGTAAACAAATTCCAATCTGCCCTAAACAAACTAGCTAATCTAACAATGAACCTAGAAATAGGCACTAAAATAATAGATCCAACTCAGTCTAAATTATCCCATCCCCCATGGTTTTTAGATAAATCACTAATAAATACATCAGTATCATACTACGCAAAAAACGCAACGTCCCCCACAAACTTTCACCAAATCTTCCAAAGTCTGACTAATAGTATACCACATCACTTCAAGCAAATATACACCGACGGATCAAAAAAAAACAATATTGTCTCCTTTGCCATCACAAACACCAATTCCATCATCCAAAACTCACTTCTTCCGCAATTCACTTCAATTTTTACAGCTGAGGCCACAGCCATACTAAACGCAATAAATTACACAATTTCCACAAAAACTCCACACGCTATCTATACAGACAGCTTATCCTCATTAAAAGCCATATTAAATCTTAAACACCACTCCCCACTCATAAACACCATCCGTAACAAACTAATCACACACAAAAACTTAATCAAACTAATCTAGATTCCTAGTCACATTGGAATCACAGGCAACCACCAGGCAGACTCCACAGCCAATTCTTCCGAAAACTATCCCCTTACAACAATGAAAAACCACTCACCGAAAGAATTAACGAAACACATTTCACAAACTATCTTCACAAATCAAACCCATAGTTGGTTAACAAAGAAAAACTTTTACAACACTCATATTAATAAAAATCGGCAAAAAATCAAATACCCACCAGTTCTAACTAGAGAACAATGTATAAAAATAAGTCGGTTCCGACTAGGACATACCAAAGCCACACACCAGTATCTATTATCCAAAACTCCCACCCCATCCTGCCACTCTTGTAATACCACTTTCGATATCCAACACATAATCTTCCACTGCAACAGTTACATTAACGTGAATCATTTAATTTTAGATAACACAAACCAAATTAAAATTCAGAATCCTAACATCGAAAACTGTCTTAGTCTACTAAATTTTCTAAAAATCACTAACCTATACAATAAGATATAAAAATTAGAAACATACTCATATTAAAACTATAGAAACAATAAAACTAAACCATAGCATTATAAATAAATACAGCCGATGGTCTTAGCTGCTAGTGCTAATCATGTAAATTAGTGCACTCAAATTCACTTTGATGCACTAATAATAATAATAATAATAATAATAATAATATTGCTTATCAAATAACGGTAACTTGTAAAACCAAAAAAATTTGTAAAAATAAGTAAACATAATGAGTAATAAATTAATGTAAATAAATTTGTATACTGATAATAAATTAATCATTTCATACAAACATTTTGTTTAAAATGGTGTATGTTCCAATACTTTTTTGAATGACGGTATGTATGTATAAACTGTGGTGTCAATAAATTACATTGACTCAGTTTAGTAAAACAAAAAATAAAAATAAACAACTATTCGTATAAGATTATTTCAACCTGGTTTTAAATTTATATTATCACCCAAACACACTTAAATAAAAAAAAAGAAAATGACTAAAAAAAAGAAAATCAGGAAAAAAAATTTTCACATCATTTATCCCTATTTCGTAATCAATTCATTATACACATGAACATAAATGTACATATGTACATACATACATGTATTCATTCATACAAATAAACATAAAAATATGTACATATGTATATGTATATGAATGTTTGTAAAAATATAAAAGGGATACAGTTGAAATGATTTTTGTACGTGTTGGAAAAGTATTTTACATTACTCTTATTTCTTTCAATTTTGTAGACATTGTTATTTTGCTGTTGAAACTTTTTTATGATAATGAATTTACTTTTTATTCATGGTATTATATAGAATTAATTTATATACTCATCTATATATCATATATTACAAACATTTAGTAGTCCTTTTCTAAGTCCATTTTCTATGATATGTACAAACTATTTTAGCTAGATCAAAAAACTTTTTAACAGTTCGTAAAGCAGATTAAATTGAAATTTAAAACAATTTTAACAAATTTGAGCATGTATACGACAAAAATCCTATTGCACGTTACATAATAAATAAAATCAAAAAACAAACGGGGATAAGAATTTTCAAGTTTTCTTTTACTTTATATTATTTTTATTTTTATTTTTCCTTTCGTTAACATAATTTTCATTTATTTTACACAAAGAAATTTTTTATAAATAATGAAAAATTTAATATTAACAATGAGTATATGAGTATATGAGTATAATATATGAGTATAATAAAAGTAGTTTTCATCAGTTACACTATTGACACACTGCAGAGATAAACCATGGTTATCTCAAATAGTTTATCGATAACCTGGTATGCGTGACACATTTAAATTGAGGTGAACTATAGTTTGTATATTCATGTGACACCTGTCGAGATAAATTCAAACATTAATTCTTTTTCATCTAGTCAGCATATTAGCTGAAATTTGGTTTGACAGTTTGTTTAAATATAATATTAAAAAAAATAAATAGCACAAACGTCAAAGATAACTGAGTTCGAACTTGGTTAACAAGATAACTGAGTTCGAACTTGGTTAACAAGATAACTGAGTTCTAGAAACTCGGTTAACTTAACCGAGTTCTGAAAGTCGGTTATCACAAAGATAAACCAGAAAACTGAGATAACCATGGTTTATTTCTGCAGTGTGTCAATAGTATTAGATAGTTTAGTTATTTAACGTAGTAGCTTATACTTGTATACATAACACATATAAGTATATATTTTTTGTCTCTTTTATTATTATCATCATCGTCATTAGGATTTTAATTATCTTAATTTCGTTTAAGGTTAATAACATTTTAATAAAAAATAAAATTCATTTTTCATTGTATTTATGTACATATATGTACTACATATTGTATGTATATATGGTGCACGTACTTCAATAAATATTGAAGGTATTAACTTAATTCAGTAAAATACGTGTAAACCCAGTAAAACGTAAAATTTTGTATGAAAAAAGCGTGTAAAATTAACTGTTCAAATTAGTCGCATAATTCATTTAAAAAGTGCTGTATAAAATATTTACTGTCAATTTCGCTTTCATTTTTTTTCAGCTATTCAGCTTTTAATTTGTTTTCAGTAGTTAATTTAGAATCCTGATTTTCGGTCCTAGTTAATTCCGTAAAACCTTTTTTATGTAATATGAAAATGGCAGAAAATATGTGTATAGATTTACTTTAACAAGATTTTGTATTTTTACTCTTTTAAGCGAATACCCTTATTATATGTGTAAATTCATACATACATACATAAATAACTGGCTGCACTTCCGAGTTGGTACCGCCAGATTTTGAAACGAGACCTTCCGATAATGATACTTTGAAATGTCCTCTTTAACGTGACGTATGTCTCTATTGGCGCAAATTCATATTAAGGACGCTAGCTATCCTTAAAAATTGTTGATCAAAAATGGCGTGATTTTACGAAATCCGTTATTTCTCCAGATCAGGATCTTGGATCGGATTAGTTAATATACCATTTGAAAGAGAACTTTCTGCTCTATTTGTCACAATTTATTTCACTTTGATTAGATTCACGAAATTTTGACTCTAAGTTCCCATATCTCGAGAACCGCTCATCCAATCAAAGTGGAATAAACTGTGACAAATATAGCAGGAAGTTCTCTTTCAAATTCTCTTTCAAATCCAAGATCCTGATCTGGAGAAATAACGGATTTCGTAAAATCACGCCATTTTGGATCAACAATTTTTAAGGGTAGTTTGCGCCCTTAAGATGAATTTGCGCCAATAGAGGCATATACCACATTAAAGAGGACATTCCAATGTATCATTTTCGGAAGATCTTGTTTCAAAATCTGGCGGCACCAATTCGGAAGTTTCCCCTAAATAAGTTTGAATATTAACGTCATTAACCAAAAACGTAATATACAATTTTTTGTGTAATCCTCTATTAAGAAAAAATTGAATAATATTTTTTTATATTATATGTACATACATGCATATATACATATGTACATGTAATATGATAAGGGAAGCCCTTTAAAAGAAATTTATGAAATCGATTAATTATATTACACAAGGAATACAGCATGCATAAAGATATTCAGATACATACATGTTATATATAATGTAATACGTAATACGTATTTTATTCGTATGTGATTCAAAGCATAGACTAGAAAATTATAATATCCAAGAATATTATATACAATGTACAAAAACAATAAAAATATCAAAAAGGATACGAAAATCTTTTGTCATTGTCAAGTGATTAGATAAAATCATAGAACAAGGTCAACAATAAAACACACATATGTATGTATAATAGATATAATAGGAATAGATACAATATAAAAATATACACATACATGACACATTACATATACATATGTATGTTCTTCATATAAATGTACATGTGATAGTATTACGTATTACATAGCCTGTCTACTTAAAAGCATAATAATATAATACGTATCAATGTGGCTTCATGTACATACTCGTATATTTTAATACATTTGTGTATTGTAAAGTAGATATATGTTTGTTATATCATGTATATGTATATGTACAATATTGTATATTAATTGACTTTTGTGTTTGATTGTAAAAAGCACTCAATGCAACTAGCTGACCTAGTAATAACAAAAGTAAAAGATAAGAAAAACAAAAATTTGAAATAAGGATTACATGTAGAAAATTATAACAAAAAAAATGGAAATGTCGATTATTTATTTATTTTTTTATATTATAGGTGAATGTCATTAACAAATTATATTTTCAATTGATGAAACTTCTTGAAAAAACGACAATATAAAGTACGTATTCATAAACTGCTGACACTGTTTCTTTTTATACATCATAATCGTACATCCTTATTTAGGAGAATATAAAATATGATTTGAGATATGATTATGACTATATACTCGTATGTATGTGATTATTGAGTAGAAGGTTTAATATAAATACCGCATATTTATACATATGCATATATATAAAGAATGTGTTGAATCGTCATTCAACATTTTTAATAATCAAAAAAAAGGGGGCAGTGTTTAAAAATATGTATAATAAAAAAAAAAAAAAAAAAAGGTTACAAACACTTCAAGACAAACAATGCGATCATATAATATTTCGTACAAAAAAATGTAAACCAATCAACGTAATCAAACATATAACACAGAAATATATGCAATAATATGGAACATATAACATGAATATGCACAAGCAGGTAACATAAAAATGTTTATAAACATAGCATACAAACAAAAAACAAAACAATCCACATAACACACAAAATATTTAATTGTATAACATAAACAATGAACATTAAAAAAAAAAAAATGAAAACATTTTAAACATATATGCGTAATATATAATATGCACATATATATATATATATGACCATGCCAGTACTGTCAAATTGTCAAAAAGGTACCAGCTGAATATACTTACCAGTCAGAGTTATTCACAATTACCATAAATTGTCATTTGAATTACTGGACACAATTTGAACAAAACGGTTTCATAAAAAAAGACGAAAAGATGAGACAAATAGAAATTTTATCACCAACGGGGAAAATAGAAAATTCCAGAGTTTGCAAATTTTGATATATAAAGGGTTGCGATTCGCAGAAAAATTTGTCTTTTGCAATTACTTGTGTATACTGTCGTATTGAGACTGAAGCAAGGAAACCAAAAGGCCACCTCATCAGCCGGGACGTATTGAGTCCTAAAAAAATCTAGCGTATTGAGCTAGTAATTAGGGAAAAGTTAGGAATTTCTGTAAAAATACTTAGAATTTTTACAGAAAATAGGGAAACGTCGAATTAAATCATCGTCGAAAAAATACTTAGAAAATTTCTTATACAGAAATTTTCTAACACTTAGAGCCGAAATTAATCATCAAAAAAAGTACTTAGAAAATTTTTTCTTACAAAATTTTCTAATACTTCGGGCCGGATCATCGGAAATTATTAAAGTTGAATTTTTTAAAAAAGACTTAGAAAATTTTTTTTACAAAATTTTCTAATACTTGGAACAAATTCATCATCGTTAAAGACTTAGAAAATTTTTTATAAAATTTTCTTATACTTCGAGCAGAAATTCAACGTCGCTAAACACTTAGAAAATTTCTAGGACTTAGAAATTTTCTAAAGTTTCATCGCTGAAAGTATCATCAGAAAATTGAATTATTCTGGAAAATAGAAAATTCATCGAGACAGTAAAAAAAAAATATTTCATCTCGACAATCGTCAATTCCCGTCGGCAATCTTCAGTTAATTTTACATAACGATTTTTTTGAAAGTTTGAAAATTCGAACAGTCATCGTTAAATTAGTCTCATCATCGTTCTTCAATCAACATAGTGTCTACAACGCCATCTATTCGTGTAGGTCGACCTATGCCAACGAATAATTAGTTAATTAGCTCTTAGCAGTTAAGAACATATGCAAATTCATAATTAAAGTAAATTATAGATTTCATTTGTATAAATTCATGATTTTATTTCAATTTTGTTAAATTCATTTGCATAGTTATTTC
Organism: Villa cingulata; assembly: GCA_951394055.1. Lineage (NCBI taxonomy): Eukaryota > Metazoa > Arthropoda > Insecta > Diptera > Bombyliidae > Villa > Villa cingulata. Next base: position 33,585,656 of record OX596018.1, on the reverse strand, counting down.
CGGTTTAACTAAAATATTGTACATATACAAATTTTTAAATTAAAGTAAATTTTATATATTTCATAGATTCAAATTTATTTTGTATAATTAAAATTAATTGCATACTTATTTCCGATTTGATTGAAACATTATTATATAATTGAAAATATTGAATTTTTATATATATTGAATTAGATTCATTTAAAATTTGAATATACACGAATTTAAGTAGATTAGAAATTGTTTGTAATTTAGTTTAAGAAATTGAATTGTTAGATTTAAGAGAGTATATTTTAAAATAAATTTTATAACGAATTGTAAAAAAAAAATTGTGTTTTTATTTTATTAAAATTTTTGAACCGGCACCTTTTCATTTTTTAATGTTAGTCTTATTAGTGGATTTAACAGAATGATAATATAATTTTCTAGAATATTTCAATTTTTTCGATATTATTCCGCAATAACGACTATCTTCTATAAGATTAAGATATTACTTTTCTTAAATTCAAGTTTATCACGAAACCATTCCAAATATAAATTTCATCATCCACTCATATTTTAATTATAAATTTAGTAGGTTCCCATTGCCTCATCGACAACAAGTTTCGAGAATTAAAAAATCTCTAGACTCGAGAGAAGATTCTTAAAATTTTAATATTCAAATTACATTTATATACTTTAAAGTCTAATATCTTTATTTAAAATATGAAAAACAATTTATAATTGTTATCTGATATTCATCAATTTTGTTTATCATTTTATCTACAGTACATACGTTGCCATTATTATTTAAATTTTCTGTTAACCATCAGTTACCAAAATAAAAAAAAAACTTCGGTTATTAAAAACAAATGGATTTGAAACCATCAAAACCATAAAATATTTTTTTTTGTTTTTTACTAGTTTCCCTTTTTTCAATTTTCCGTAAATTTTTTGATGTGGTGATACCATGATACAAACCCACGAAAATATTATGTAATCTTTTTACCATTTATATTTAAAGTAGTAGTATAAAAACTGATAACAAAAACCACAAATTATTGTTATTTTTATATCATAGGTATGTACAATGGACATCAAAAGTCTTTGTACACCTCCAAATTTAAAATTTGGATACCTGTAAATCAAGATCAAATGAACACATATTTCCATTTTTCACTCAAATGAAATCATGATATATTCTTAATATTTTTATAACTCTGTTCATTCTCAAGTTATAGAAAAATAATTGAAACAAATCCCAAAATTATTAGGACCCAAAAGTGTTTGTATACCCATATAATTTGTTATATGGTTTTTTTTTTGTTTTCTTGTAAAAAGTATTTTTGTGATTGTGATGATAATTAACATATTTAAATAAGACAATTTGTCCTTTCATATGCAATTTAATTTGAGGCTCAATTTTTCCCCCGTCACAAAAATTAAATCTCTTGAATTTCAGATGATTTTTAATATCAACATTTTTTCACGACTAATAACGTTAACATACTGATACTGATGTATTTTATTTGAAGAATAATAAAATTTTCTACCACAATTACGTGTATATAATTCACGTTTTTACTTGCCAAGAATTTATTGAGAAGAGAAAGCATTTACAAAAATGTTGAGGTATACAAAGACTTTCTACGTCCACTGTATACACATATGCGAGTATAATCTGTTCTCATTTTATCAATATTAAGGGGATTCATTTCATTTTTCAGTTTCCAAGTTTCGTAGTTCTGTTGAAATGAACGACCATATCAAATTTTTTGTTATTTTTTTTTTATTTCATCTGTTATATATTTTGTTTTTCTAAAATTTTAATTTCTATGCCAACAGTCAACTAAGAACTGTCAAGCATTAACTATGAAACTACGAAATACAAAATTTAGAAAGTGGAACGCATTTTACCTTCGCAGTTTTTCAAAACTTTCGTAGTTTGTAAATGTATGGAAAAGAACTACGAAAACTAAAAAAGTACGAAAATTACGAAGTTTACGACAAACTGAAACGTGAAATGAATCCCCTTATTATGTATACATTTTTTTTTTGTTCCATTTCAATTCTTCGTTTTTCTTTTGAATCGTTATTATCCAAATTTTGATGATTCGAAACTTTTGGGAACTGTGAAACCACACAAATACGAATATATGTAATAACATATTTCATTCATACACATACACATGTAAGCATGATAATGCTTACTGTAGTAATACATTTATGTGTATATATTTATGTGTTTTATTTTTGTAAACATACATTACTACTTACTGATGTATATCTAAAAATATACAACAATATAGATATTAGTAGAAAATTCATAAACAAAAAGAAATTAAATGTAAGGAATTCTCTTATGTATGTATTTGAAAAACATAAAAAATAATGTACAATAATAAAATGATTATATTTATACGTATACTTTTGTTTTCTGAAATTGTAAATGAAATGATTTGTTTTTTGTATTTTATAATACGTTTCTTGTTCTTTGGTAAAAATGTTTTTAACACTACTATATCCTTTCAAATGTAATACATAAATGTATGTAATGTAAATGTTAAATAATGACTTAACAAGTAGAATCATTATCATCATGATTATTTTCTTACTACAACGAATGGTTAGGTTATTTGTTAAAAAAAAAGTTGAAACAAAAATAGAAATTTACAAGCAGATATTATTTAATATTACTTTTTTTTTGTTGTTTTGCTTTTCTCGAAAAATGAATTAAAATTATCAAGCATTGAAACCAACACATACAATATAACGATATGATTTAAAATCACACGAATACTTCACGAGAAGTAAATAACTTTGAAAAAATAAAAAAGAACATTGAATGTAAAAATTATAATCTCAGAATAAAAAAGGAATGATAAGGAATTAATGAAAATTTTTCAAAACAAAAGAAAAAAGTTTCAAGATTATTATTATATAAAAGAAGTTTTATAATGAATCATCCTTTCAAGTTATCTATTCAATTTTATTTAAAATGTTTAATCCGTGATATGTTTCTAAATATTAAATATTTTTTCTTTTTCATTTCGTTTAAGATTCATACACAAATAAGTGTGTACAAAGGTAAAAAGAATAAAAATAAAAAATAAACCGATAAAATAAAACATTTTGTATTTAGGTTTTTTTTTACTCCAAATAAATTTTTCATTATTTTTATCTTAAATTTCAAATTGAAAAAAATTAAAACACATTATGTTTTAAATTTTCTTTCTCCATCTAAAATATCACATATACATACTTACTTCTTATACTAAGTACATTCAACCATTTAACCTTATTATATGTATTTTGCTACTTTTTTTTATTAATTTTCTATTTCTTTTTTAACAAAAATCATGATGATGGGTTTATGGTGTTAAGATTTAATATTTAATCAATAAAAACTTTCTACGAAGTTTTTTATAGCTTGTCGTTTCATATTTATTATATCAAATTTATTTCATTTTATTTTTAAAATAAATCTTCTTCATCTCCTTCTTCTCCGTCTTTTTCTTTTTTTCTCATGACTTCCATATATAAGTACATCAAATCATTGTTATATTTTCGTACTTTTACTTCTCATTTTTTCAAAGTACTATATAAAATAAGTACTTGGATATCCTAAAACTATTGTATGATGAACAAGAAAAAATAACATTAAAAGATTAAATATTTTGTTCCATTTTCATTATTTTTAAGGCTCGCTTGTTTCGATTAGAGGATAATAAAACATTATTATATGTTTGTTTCAGGCATATTTTAATTTAAATATTTCCGTTATAAATATCACATTTGAGCTTTTCATAACTTAATCAATTTGTTTTTAATTTTATTTTACTATTTTTGTAATTTATACATACATATATAAAGTGTATTATTCAATATACAAAGATTTTCTAAACAATTTTACCAAATCTTTTGAATTTCAATATCTATTCAACTACTCGTATCAATATGTAAATATATAATAATGTATAGTATAGTATATATGTATGTATGTATATTCTATTATGAATGAATTATATTCTATTTATTTCATATTCAAACTTTATAATTTATAAAATATGGTGAAAACTTAACAACGATTACATTACATTTCAATATAATGAATATTGAAATATACTTATACTTATATACATACATATATGTATGTGAATATACTTATTCACATACATACTATATGTATGTATAAAAGAGCTCAAGTACTTAAGTTACTTAAGCATGTACATAATATGTACATGCAGTATCAATCGAAAAAGAGTCGTTACAGTTCTAATTATATATTTCGTAATTTTAAATGCGTTATGCACTATACAAATTTTGCGTTTAAAAATTCAATTAAAATTAAATTTTCCAACGCAATATTTTTTTTTATATTTCACTGGAGCAAAACAAAATTTTTACAATAGCGAATTGTGCGAGCTATATGAAGATATAGTAGATATAGTATATCGCATTAAAGTAAGTAGACTCCCAGGATTCGGTGACGTGATGAGAAAACCGGATAATGACGTGCTAAAAAGGTCGTTATTATACGTCTCAGACAGCAAGAGAAAAAGAGGAAGACCAAAGATTCGCGTGTTGGATGATGTCGAGAATGATCTGAGAAAGATTAGAGTTCGAGAGTGGGAAAAATTAGCGAGACGTAGAGCAGAGTGGAAGCAAATCCTGGAGCAAGCCAGGGCCCGCATTGGGCTGTAGAGCTCATGATGATGATGAAAACAAAATTTCGAATAAAGACAATTAAAATTTTCCTAATAAATTCCTAAATTTCCTAAAATTTTCTAATAAGGTTATCTTTTTCTTTCAAAATAACTTTGCTTACACAATTTAAATATAAAATACGATAATAGAAACAATAAAAGCATCGCGTCCTTCTCATTCTAATAAAAAATTATTAAGTAATACGTGGTAATACATATATAAAATGAGAAATTCAAAAAATCGTATAGCTCCCGTTCTATTAAGGAAATTTTCGAAAATTAAATAGTTTATCGTCGGTTAAGTAGTGACACCTCGTAACTAAAAAAAATAATTTCTGGAGAAAGAAGAAACTTAATTATTGGTACAATTTTAATGACTTCTCCAAAAAATTTAAAAAAATAATTAGTGAAAATATATTTATGTTAATAATTTTAAATTATCCATTTTCCAATTTTAATATAATAGAATTTAAAAATGCAAAATGGTTTTTCGAAAAACGCACTTACGAGTTATCACTACTTAAACGACGTTATGTTTTTCCAAATATTGTGGAAATATTTAGTAAAATAAGTACATATATTAAAATTTCTAAACAAATTCAAAATTTTATGAGTTCGAATACTTTATGTCGAAAAATTTTAAATTATGTGAATACCGAAAATTGAATGACAATTAATATTATTACATTGAATGACAAATAATGTTATTTATATTATAAAAAATAATGCGAAACGATTAGAATATATATTTTTCTGACATTTATTAATTATGTACCAATATAATGTTTATGATTCAAATCACTTATGGCCAGTTTCACAGTGTGAGCTTAAGTTTGAGCTTAGCTAAACCAAAAACACTAGAATATATAAGACGTCCCAAGCTGATTATAATCGAAAAAATAGCTTTCAGATCATATCCCAACATTGGTGGCTATAGCTTTTTTGCTGATGTTAATGTGATATTAATATCTCAATCCACTGTAATATAGGATAGCATTTATATACTGTTCAACATGAAATTGTTTTTAGCAGCAGAACAAGGCAATACATGGCAATACAACACGATAGAGTGGCGAGCTTTATATTGATACATTGTTGTGTAGTTGTATGTGTATTTTCCTTTAACATTACTAACTTCATGTACCCGACATCAGTGGCTATAGTAGTCTTTTGTTGTTCATATTCTATTTACTTTTATATTCCACGTCAGGATATAGTGATTTGATTCTTATATAGATCATGGCTGTGTGGTTGTGTGTATATTTTTTTTACACATTATTCATACATTGGGTTTATTGGTACCGAAGATTGGTGTAGTTTTAATTGTTATGTGTATACATATGTATATATGTATATATGTATATACATATATGTATATAGCTATGTATATACATTACACTACACTATTTTTGTATTTTTTTTTTTTTTTGATTTTCTGAATTTAAAAATTCAGTGTAACTACAAATTTGTATATTTTTTATATTATTAGATAATATAAGAGGATACTATAGCATTATGATTGTATTCTGTATTATCTGTATATCGTGATTTCAATTTTGTATACATGTACCTAAATACTTATGTGCATGTATGGATTGAGTTTTCAATGAGAATTTGTAATAATATTCCTTAACCTTGTAAAGTGTTTTGTGTTCGATTTATGCTTCTTTTCTATGATTCAATTTTATAATTTTAAGGCTTTTTTTGTATGGGATATTTTACATATAAAACTTTATTTTTCTAATTGAAAAAAAAAATAAAATAAAATAATTTATTTATTTATAATTTCCTATATGTATGTCTGAAAACAGTACATTCAGAAATATGTTTTGCGTTACATATTTCCTTATTTTTTTATTCCTTTGTTGTTTGTTTGTAAACAAGAATACACAGAATTAGAAGTAGAAAATTGAAAACTCAATCCATACATGCACATAAGTATTTAGGTACATGTATACAAAATTGAAATCACGATATACAGATAATACAGAATACAATCATAATGCTATAGTATCCTCTTATATTATCTAATAATATAAAAAATATACAAATTTGTAGTTACACTGAATTTTTAAATTCAGAAAATCAAAAAAAAAAAAAAATACAAAAATAGTGTAGTGTAATGTATATACATAGCTATATACATATATGTATATACATATATACATATATACATATGTATACACATAACAATTAAAACTACACCAATCTTCGGTACCAATAAACCCAATGTATGAATAATGTGTAAAAAAAATATACACACAACCACACAGCCATGATCTATATAAGAATCAAATCACTATATCCTGACGTGGAATATAAAAGTAAATAGAATATGAACAACAAAAGACTACTATAGCCACTGATGTCGGGTACATGAAGTTAGTAATGTTAAAGGAAAATACACATACAACTACACAACAATGTATCAATATAAAGCTCGCCACTCTATCGTGTTGTATTGCCATGTATTGCCTTGTTCTGCTGCTAAAAACAATTTCATGTTGAACAGTATATAAATGCTATCCTATATTACAGTGGATTGAGATATTAATATCACATTAACATCAGCAAAAAAGCTATAGCCACCAATGTTGGGATATGATCTGAAAGCTATTTTTTCGATTATAATCAGCTTGGGACGTCTTATATATTCTAGTGTTTTTGGCTAAACTCTAAGGGAAGCTTAAGTACTTAGCTTAAGCTCATAGCGTTTCACAGTATAATTTTAAGTGTCGCTTAGCTAAGCCGAATGTAACATGCAATTGTGATTGAAAAATGAAATATTGCATTGTGAATTACAGCTGACATAAGTGAAATGTTGTATTGTGAATAACAGCTGATATTAAAGTAAAGAATTTGAAAATTTATATTTAAAAAAGTGAATGTGAAATTATAATAATAATAATAGCAATAATAATAATAATAATAATAATAATAATAATAACAGTTTTTATCTTATTTCAGTTTACTTTTTTTTCTATATTTATATACACACATGATACGAGAACTAATATCTATATGCATTGGTATATGTGGTTGTATCATGCATATTTATATAATATATATATTTATATATATTTATTATATATATATATATATATATATATCTACACACTTATTCACTGTGAAAATTAAATGTATAATTATTCAATTATTAATTTTGTTTTGTAATTAGTTTTTAATTAATCTAAAATAAATATATTTATTTTCTGTTCACTTATATTATTTTAATACATATTTATTTTCACACTTCTATATATAACATTCTAATGCCCAGTTTCACAGTGGTAGGTTAAACCTTAAACGGAGGTTAGCTCTTTAGTTTAAATCATTCAGTTTCACAGTTTTATTTAAACTGCAGTTTATCTAAACTGATATTAAAGCACTATTGTGAATTTAATTGTACTATTGTGAATAATTTGCATCACTGTGAATAGAATATTGACGTTTATTTGAATTTTTTTCGTACATTTTAATATAATTTTTTTAATAAATCGTGAAATAACTAAAACGACAAAAAATAATAATAATAAAATATAAATAAATAAAAATGGAAAAGCCAGTTAAGTTGGAAAAAAAGAAGCACGAACTTCAATAATAGTGAAGTAGAACTTTTATTAAGTTTAGTAGTGAAATCAAAAGACATTATTGAAAATAAAAAAACAGACAGAATTCACTGGTTCCAAAAAATGCTGCATGGGATGCCATTACAAATGAGTTTAATTCAAAGAGTGGAGGTGTTTATAGAGATAGTGATGTATTAAGAACAAAATATGAACATATAAAAAAATCCTCAAAAAAAAAATTTGCAGAAGAAAAGAAGGGTGTACTTCCGTTTAGCGGAACCCGAATATTGGAACCAAACCAACTTTAAACGATAGATATTGACGTCCTGAGCAAGGTTAATACTGACCATTTTTGGCGCAAGTGACATCTAGTGGTCGAAAAATGCAATTGAAAATTTAGTATAAAATACAAAAAAATGAGTATAATTTAATAACCAGAGATCGTACAGACACTTTATGTATCTCAAAAGATAGATAATAACGCCCTGAACAATTTTTGTTTCGCCATTTTTGGTAGAAATGCCATCTAGTGGCAGAAAAATGCAATTGAATATGTTGTACACAAATCAAAGAAATGAGTATAATTCAATAACCAGAGATCGTCCAGACATACATACTTTATCTAACCCAAATGTACGTGTACATGTGTGCGTATGTGCATATGTAAAAGGCAAATCTGAGGGTGTGTGCATTGTTCATGTGTGTATGTGTATATATGTCGAAGGAAATCTGACAGTGTGTGCATTGTTCATGTGTATGTATGTGTATTTGTAGAAGGCAAATCTGGCAGTGTGTGCATTGTGCATTTGTAGAAGGAAAAAATGAAATTTGAGTAAAAATTAAATTTAAGTATAATTTAAAATTAAATTATACTTAAATTTGAAAGATACAGAAGATATTGGTATGGGCCCCTGCGCAAGAATGACACACAAATTGCAAAATGACACACAAAAAAAGGAAAATCCTAACCACAAATAAGTGGCAAGATCTTGCAGAAAAGAAATGCAAGTACATAGATTTAAAATCAAATTAATGGAACAAAAACATGAACGTGAAATGAAATACATGGAGGAGGAGCACGAAGTAAGGATGACATTACTTAAAATGGAAGAAAGAATTAAATGTAGATTAAATTAAAATATAGAATTGTAAGTAATGAAATAAAGAAAACTTTTAAATTGTAATGCTATTAGTTTGGCTTTATTGTTACAAGTGATTTTACATAAGATTTTTCTCGGTTTTTATAGCTATTTTCCGAGGTACAAAAATATAAATTATAGGGTGGGGTGCTATATGTTGCTGTATGCTTATGTTGTATTGTTGTATATCCGACGCTGAATGTTATATTTTGATGTAAGCGTATCTATGGTGCTGTATGTTGTATTCTTGCTGTGCTGTGCTGTGCTGTGCTGAATTTTGAGTGGCGACAGGAATACAATATTCATACTTACGGTGCGATTCTGCATAAGAGATCTCTTATTCCTCTTATTTCTCTAAACTTTTGGTGAAATATATTTTTTAAGAGGAATCGGTATTCTGGATAAGAGATTCACCTCATAAAATGACATAAGATTCACCATAGGTTTTAAACCCACCTTATTCAATTTACTACTTGTCATATACAATGATAATGTAGTTACACTGTTTTATCATCTTTGTTATTAGTAATTATTACAATTTTTATTAGTAATTATTACAATTTTTATTAGTAATTATTAAAATTTTTATTATTATTTTATTACTATTATTATTAAAAGATAATGTAGTTATCTTTAGATATTATGATTATACAAAAAGATAATGTAGTTACACTGTATTATCATCTTTGTTATTAGTAATTATTACAATTTTTATTATTATTTTATTACTATTATTATTATGATTATTATTATTATTATTATTATTATTATTATTATTATTATTATTATTATTATTATTATTATTATTATTATTATTATTATTATTATTATTATTTTTATTATTATTATTATTATTATTATTATTATTATTATTATTATTATTATTATTATTATTATTATTATTATTATTATTATTATTATTATTATTATTATTATTATTATTATTATTATTATTATTATTATTATTATTATTATTATTATTATTATTATTATTATTATTATTATTATTATTATTATTATTATTATTATTATTATTATTATTATTATTATTATTATTATTATTATTTATAATTATAATAATTATTGTTATTAATACAATTCTATTATTATTATTATCAAATTACTTACAATATGCACGACACGAATACAATATTTGAATATCAACAATATAAATAAAATGAATAAGAGATATAAGAGGTCCTATAAACGTTCGAAAGTAGAATATCAAAATTCATTAAAAAATTCACCACTGAAGTTAAGAGATCAGCTGTTCACATCTCTTATCTAATTTAATTTAACTCCTAAAAGTATGTATTTGTAATTTAATTTGCACTAAAAACGATAAGAGGAATAAGAGAAATAAGAGATCTCTTATGCAGAATCGCACCGTTAGTGTTGTCGTTCTACAGAATGAATTAAAATATAGAATAAATTGAATTAATAATAAAATACAATTAATAATTATACAAATGCTTTTAATTTAATCAATTATTTTCTTTTAAATTTCACATTTAAATTTACATAAATAAATTCAATTTTATTCACTAGATTGTTCTGTGAGACTTCTGAAATAATCATGTATTAATACATTTCGAATTGAAGTATTTTCGTCATTTCGAAAGTATTTCATATCATTTCGAAATTATTAATATAATTTATTTCTGATGCCAAAGCATTATCAACTGGTGGAGGATCAATTTCATTATTCAAGCAACAAACATTATGTAAAACTGCTGTTGCTACAATGATGCCCTGTATTGTCAATAATTTTACTTTAATTCCTGTTGCCAATATGGGAAATCTTCTTTTTCATACTCCATATGATCTCTCAACACAATTACGTGTGCGAATCTGTGATTCATTGTACAAGCTTTCTTGTGGTTGATTACAATTTCGAAGTGGAGTCATTACATAACGTCTGCATTGATAACCTCCATCTGCGACTACAAGATAATCATCAAATTCACTATTTTCAAATCTAGCGCGTATTCGTGAATTATTGAAAATAGTTGAGTCGTGGCTTGATCCAGGCCATCTTGCTACAATATTCATGTTAGGGCAATAACTACATATTAATATTAAATATAGCATACCTAACTAAATATCATACATATAAGTTGCCTAACAACTTATATTTTTACTAAATATTATGTTTTTTATAATAATACATTTTACATTGTATAATATGATTTTGCTTTACTACCTGCATGTACATATTTTCTTATTTACTTATATCAATTGAATTTTATCAATTTATAAAATATTTTGTAACTAACAGTTAGGTCATTTTTTATTTGACATTGAATTGCTATTTTTAACTATTTACCTTAATTTAACTTTCATTAATTAGTATTAGCAAAATTACATTTGAGTAGAGTAGTTTTAGTTTTCGGTTTCGGTATAATATGTGCATTTTTTCTATTACATATTATCTACATAATTTCGTTTCCTATAGATTTTGAAGTAAATTAAATTATAGTGTTAATCAATTCTGTTTTATAAAACATTTTACATTTATTTTTGAAGTGAAAAATAAAAATAATAAACTATCGTGTAATTAACTAAAATCATTCGTTTTTTTTTACAAAAAATTATACAATCCATTATTTTCAAATTAGAATCGCACATAGTCTGTACATTGAATGAAAAAAAACCTTTTCTATTTCGAAATATTTCAGCATTTTCTCCACCTAAAAAAATATGATAATATTATCTACTTTGAAATATAATGGAACAAAAGTATGAAATTATTTTACCTGGAGACTGTATTTTCACATGAGTACAATCCAAAGCAACAATTACTGGGGGAAACTTTGCTAGATCATAAAAACCAGATACTATTTGTAACTTTTCTTCATTGGAGGTTGGAAATTTTATGTATTTATATTTGAGAAGAGTTATATAATGAGAAACTTTTCTACAAATACGACTAGCTGATGCTTTTGATATACCACAAAAATCAGCTGAAACTAAAAGCATGCTTCCACTAGCATAGAATCTTAATGTTGATAAAAACATGACTTCGGCTGATATTGCATTATTCCTTAAACCATGAAAGCCATATAATATTCTAGCTTTTATGTAAAAAAATATATCATGTTATTTACATACCAGCTAGTTTGGTTTTCAATTTTAGAACGTATTATTTGTTCTAAAACAATATAAGCAGAATGTTTAAACATTCGAAATCTATTATAAAAATCAACGTCGTCGAAGCAATAAAAATGATTAATTGTGATCCGTATTCTTTTTTCTCTGCGTACAGTAACTAAAGTACAATTTTCTGAGTCACTTATGTCTTCAGAATCACTACTTTCACTTGAAAACATTTTAAATTAATTTCTAATTTATTTTAATTTATTTTAATTTAACTTATGTAGTAGGTAATACCTACTTATGTCTATAATTTTATGTATTTCTACCTGGTAATACTAATCGTGATGATTAAATTTAAAACGTAATGATTATAATGTAAGAACAAGACGTACGTATATTTATAACTTGACATGTAAGTAATGTAAATTTAAGTAAGCATTGAGTACAAAAGATACAAATATTCATGTAATCGTTCTTCTTAATAAAGTCACTGAAGCGACAGACGTGTTTTTCTGTTTTTGGGTAAGAAAGTTACACTTATTTTAATTTATTTAAAAATTTTATTTTATAATAAATATCATATGTAATCTTATTTTATAATACACTTTCTTTGACAGCTATTGATATTTTCTTCTTTTTTTGTGTTAAACGACGTTTAAACAAAGGAATTCCATCGTTTAACTTAAAACGAAGTTTTAACTCGCTTTGTAGTTTAAACCTACACTGTGAAATCGAAATATTGATTTAACCGGAGTTTAAACCTTAAACTAAGTTTAAACTGCTACTGTGAAACTGGGCATAAAAAAATCAGCTATCACTTATCTTCTTCTTAATTAAGTGAAGCTTAAGCCTAAGATGTTCATCCCTTAAGTTAAACCACACCTTAAACTCTACTTTTGGCTTAAGTTGTCACTGTGAAACTGAAATATTATTTAAGCTTCAACTTAAACCTTAAACTATACTTAAGCTCACACTGTGAAACTGGCCATTACACTTTTTTTATTATTTATTATTTATTATAAGTATTTTAAAGATATGTAATACCATTTATCTAAAGATAATAAATGTATATATGTCTATAGTTTCGTTTTAAGAGTTAGAGAATAAAATTGTATTGGTATTTTCAAATTCTACTTAAATAAAATCGTAGTTATGCTTTTTAATCAATGTTGTAACTACGTACGATTTTCAAACAATTAATATATCTTTTTTTTAAATACACACTCGACATATTTTTAAGTAATATCCCAATTTCATATACACATACATACTTATATAAATACATACTTACACATATTTAGGTTCGTATTCACCAACCAAGATAATCTTTTATCTGAGATAAAGTATATATATCAACCTCGATTTAATACTATTCGGATATTTTTAAGAAAATCTGGGAGTGCTACTATAAATATCGTTAGGACATAACCTTGTTATTAACATAAACAGCGCAGCACTCGCATATAATCATCGCACCACATAACCACTTTTTCATTTTGTAGTATAAAAATACCAACTTTTCGCAATCAGCTTTATCTAGGTAAATGAATAAGCAGAAATTAAACTCGTCTAAAATATATCCGACTGATAATCTTGGTTTGTGGATACAACTCTTAATGTACATATTAAATCTGAACGCGTATAAAATGTACGTCTTAGTATGTAAGTAGTTATACTCGTAAAAAAAACAAATACCATGAATGAATCATATGTAATATTTCTTTTGTTATAAATTTTACGGTTAAAAAAAAAAAATAAAATTCGAAAATAAAATACATAAAAATATAAATAAAATGAAAATCTACAAGAGAGGAAATTTATATTCTATGTATATACAGGGTGTTCCAAAAAACGTGGACAATATTTAAAGGGGTAAATGTAGACGCGATTTGCAATCGAAAATTCCATATGACATTTTTTCGTTTGCACTTTATTTTCGACGCTAGAGGGCGTTTTAAATTTTGAATATTTTGCAAGACCTTTCAACACAAAATTATGTATAACTTTTTGTATGTCTCACGTACGAAAATTTAGTGTTCTAGTCAATGATAGCAAACAAAATTATCTTTCTTTTGGTATGCTACAATAGGTAATTAAGAATTCAGTTCGTAGTAAAAAAACATCCTAAATTCAAAGTTCATGATTCATTTTTAAAAACCACTTCTATTACAAACAGGTTTACTGAAAAAAATTGCATTACGACAAATGTTCCCATTTTAACAAAAAACAGTGGAAAAGTATCCTCTTTCAAACAAACAAAATTTCACGTCGATTGCATGAGCCGTTTTTGAGTTATTGAGGATCAAAGGTGTGCGGAAGGGATCACAAATGTGCATACCTGGAAGATGCATCTACTATGATTAAAACATTTCATTAAAATAAACACATTCTTTATCTTTTATTTATTTTTATTTTGTGAAATTTCATAATTACAATAACTTATTTTTACCTAAAAGTGAAATAATTTTCTTAAATAATTACAACATATGCTCAAAATTGTCGCCTCCCACTTCAAAACATATTTGGGTTCGTCGTAATTAATGCATTACCTGAGCTCAAACTTCGATTTTTTCTTAAAAAAACCCATGGTACTGAACGATTTTATCAGTCTGAATTCAGATTTCAAGAATAAAATTTGTAAAATAAATTCAAGCAAATTTTTAAAATGTCACGTGCTAAGTTCTCAGTTAGTGAATATCTTGACATGTATTTCATTTACGGTTTTTGTAACGGAAATGCATTGGCTGCCGTTGAAGAATATCGTCAACGGTATCCAAATAGAAGAGTACCTGAAAGAAGAACAATTTCACGAGCGCGTGGTATGCTTGAAGAACATATCGAGTCGAGAGGAAGACCACCATATGCTGATGATGAAACAATTTTAAATATAATACAAAGTGAGCCAGGAACAAGTATCAGAGAACTTTCTCGAAGAACTGGAATGCCAACAACACAGGTAAGGACATTTAAATCATATGGAAATTTTAATTACTCCAAATCATCTTGATCTTTATTTTTATTCAGGTATGGTGCGTATTACGGGGAGAAGGACTACGTCCATACCATTATCAACGTGTACAAAGTCTGGAGACTAGAGACTTTCCGTTGAGAGTAGAGTTCGCCAGGTGGATTCGAAATCACAGGCAGATATTAACAAAGATTTTGTGGACAGATGAAGACACAGTCACGCGCTCGGGAGTGTTGAATATATACAACGAACATTATTGGTCTTCAGAAAACCCTCACGTGATGTCACCGTCATCTTTTCAAACACAGTTCAGCAAAAACCTATGGGCTGGTGTAATAGGAAATCGACTTTTGGGTCCCATTGAACTCTTACATAGATTTACTTCTAATACGTTCTTCGATTTCCTCAACAATGAATTCAGTGATCTATTGGAGGACTTACCACTAAATATACGACATGGAATGTGGTTTCAGTTGGAGTGTGCCCCAGCTCACAGCAGCTCCATCATCACTTCATTCCTAAACGATTTATTTCCTAACAAATGGATAGGAAGATATGGCACTGTAAGATGGCCGCCGAGATCTCCAGACATAAATCCATTAGACCTTTACGTTTGGGGTTATCTGAAATCCCAAGTGTACCGTGAAGAAATAAGAAGTGTTAAAGGCTTAAGAATGAAAATCAGAGCAGCAACAGAAAACTTAAGGAGAAATCTAAGAGCATGCAGCATAAAACAATCATTATTAAGACGAGCCCGAAAGTATTGTGAAGTGGGAGGCGACAATTTTGAGCATATGTTGTAATTATTTAAGAAAATTATTTCACTTTTAGGTAAAAATAAGTTATTGTAATTATGAAATTTCACAAAATAAAAATAAATAAAAGATAAAGAATGTGTTTATTTTAATGAAATGTTTTAATCATAGTAGATGCATCTTCCAGGTATGCACATTTGTGATCCCTTCCGCACACCTTTGATCCTCAATAACTCAAAAACGGCTCATGCAATCGACGTGAAATTTTGTTTGTTTGAAAGAGGATACTTTTCCACTGTTTTTTGTTAAAATGGGAACATTTGTCGTAATGCAATTTTTTTCAGTAAACCTGTTTGTAATAGAAGTGGTTTTTAAAAATGAATCATGAACTTTGAATTTAGGATGTTTTTTTACTACGAACTGAATTCTTAATTACCTATTGTAGCATACCAAAAGAAAGATAATTTTGTTTGCTATCATTGACTAGAACACTAAATTTTCGTACGTGAGATATACAAAAAGTTATACATAATTTTGTGTTGAAAGGTCTTGCAAAATATTCAAAATTTAAAACGCCCTCTAGCGTCGAAAATAAAGTGCAAACGAAAAAATGTCATATGGAATTTTCGATTGCAAATCGCGTCTACACTTACCCCTTTAAATATTGTCCACGTTTTTTGGAACACCCTGTATATACATAGAATATAAATTTCCTCTCTTGTAGATTTTCATTTTATTTATATTTTTATGTATTTTATTTTCGAATTTTATTTTTTTTTTTTAACCGTAAAATTTATAACAAAAGAAATATTACATATGATTCATTCATGGTATTTGTTTTTTTTACGAGTATAACTACTTACATACTAAGACGTACATTTTATACGCGTTCAGATTTGATATGTAATAACAGTATAACTACAGTAAATACCAATTTCAGATTATTATAATAGTTTTAGTGAAAACATGTAAAGTGTTTTGCTTTAATTCTCTTTTATTTTAATGATGTTTTCTATTTACCAAAATAAAATGTATTATTATAAACAGTTTTATAAATTTTTTTTCCGCTTGAAATGTTTTTTATACAAATATCCAGAAATATGTATCCACTTTTATGTACGCAAAATATATGATTTGTATCTGTGTGCAATAGATTTTTTACATTATATTGCATATAAGAAAATATAAGCATATAATGTACATGTATACAATAATACTATATTTCTCATAAAAGTTTGCAGCGAAAACCTAAAAACTATGTACATGCTTTTTTTATAAAAAAAATGAAAGAAAATGGTACATCATTATCATATATGTACATATTATAAAATTGTTATTATATACAATATCTTTATAATAAGTGGAATATTTGATGCAAAATGCAGTTTCATGTTTTAATTCAAAAATTTTTCAAATTTACAAAATAGCAACAACAACAGCATCCAAAAATCACAATTTCATGTGAACTTGATTATATATGATGAACTACTTTCACCGTCATTATACTTGCACCAAGGATATTATTCATTCAACTTGAATAATTGTATCTCGTATACGATATTGTGTGGCATTTTATATTATGTATATTTTAAAAAATCCTTTAAAATTATTTTTACAAAACAATAAATATATTTTAATAGGAAATGTTTTGTTTAAATAATTTTTTTTTATAATAAAGTTAAAGACTTTTTTTATATTATGCCCACAGTTTTGTTATCTACAAAAGTATGACTGCGACTATCCAAGTTATATATATTAAATATAATAGTACTACAATAAAAATTTTTAGAAGTGACTAAAAACTAAGTAGCTATACAAAGTATAAAAATGTGTGAATGTTTCTTGAAATATTTTAAAGAAAAACCTTTACTTAAAAAAGATTATGATCATAGGATTTATACAAAAAGTTTTACATATTTTTTGTCAACGCTTAAAAAGAATTGAAAGAATATTTCTCTTGAAAAAAAACAATTTTTTTTCATAAATAAATCTGAATAAAAATGTAAAAGAAAAAGGCAATGAAAGCGATTTTTTTCAACTACATTTATAATTAATAAAGAATTACATACGTATATATGTATATCTGAGTCTGTTTACAATATGAATAAGTTATAATCCTAAATGGTTAGTTCAATATGTTCAGTCAATTTTTATTCATATTAACCTAAAAATCAATGTACGTTGTATAAGTAAATATCTATAGAGTGGAGAAATTGGTGATATTTATTATTTATATTTTATACAAATTCATTGTATTTATGTATATGTATATATGTATATAATGTACCAAGCTGTCCCAGAAGTACCCGACCCGACATTCAAATGGATGTATTTGCTTAAGAAAATTCAGTACGACAGAAAAAACCAACATTATAAAACTTAGGCTCTAAACACAATTAAAGCTGATAGCAGTCAGCAGAAGCAAAAATATGCTGGTATAAGAAGAAAATCTGCCGCTACCGCAGCCAATTTCAAAAACACATTAATTCGATTCAAATCATACTATTTGTTGAGTAAAAAGATATGATTTTCCCCTCTTTACTATGCTTATTATTGTAAATAAATCTGTCATATTTCCTTTTCTACAGCAAACAACCAGCTAATTTGAACATTGATCAAACACGGTGCTTCTGCGTCATTGTATATCAGCATTCATTAACAAAGTACTAAACTATATGCTTATTGTAGCAGATTTCTTTGGTTTTCATCGCCTTACATTTGAAGTTTTAATACATTTTGTTTCACAAGTATCAATAGGGAGCGCTTTCACTAAATTTGTAAACATGGAAGAATTGGTCTTCGTTATGTGATACAAAAAAATTACAAAATCACAAAAAAAAACATGAAGAGATAGAGTCTGCTGTAGATAGCTAATTTAAAGATCTCGATGGATTTTATTATAAATAGTACGTATCCACGAAAGTATAACAAGCTTAAGACTGTACTGAGAAAAAATAAACATATTTTTCAAAAATGTTTGTTTTTTCGTTGTTAGACCTGGTATTTCTGTGACTACCCGCGTATACATACAAGTATACGTAAGAAAATTTATTTCTACGCATATATGTATTTACATATGTATGTATATTCAAAATTATGAATAATACATCCATGCATTATGTTACATAAAATACAATAACCATTTTATTCGAGATTTATATTAATTCATATACATATGTATACGTACATACATAACATGTACACCATAAAAAATACGCAATCATCCAATCATAATCATCCTTATATTTATGATTTATGCATACATGCATCAAGAAAAAAAAATTTCAAAAATGTATACCCATTGAAAATCAAAGATATAATTTTTACCAATAAAATTTTATTGGTTTTATTTTAAATTATCCTAGTGATACACATTTTTAAATGAATATATACGGTATAAAACTTTAATTGAAAGATTATTAAGTGATTATATTTCATACTGATTGATTTTGATGAAGCATACTACATATTACGATAAAATGAACATTTAAATAATATTTTTTCCATATGAACGAAAAAAAATTCCGAATGTGGAAAAAAATCACATATTTGGGATTTAGTATAAAAAAAAAATTGTATCTATTCATTTATTTTTTCAGAAAAAAGTTTTTTTTTAAGGAAAAATATGAAT
The DNA here is from genome assembly GCA_951394055.1 of Villa cingulata. Lineage (NCBI taxonomy): Eukaryota > Metazoa > Arthropoda > Insecta > Diptera > Bombyliidae > Villa > Villa cingulata. The sequence continues at coordinate 33,565,834 of OX596018.1, read as the reverse complement.
ATATTTTTTGTGTGTATAATGTTGTACATTATATAGAAATATGTTTTAATCCTGAAATTAATTCAAACCAAAAAATTATTCAACATGAATTTATTTTTTGCAGTTTAATCCTTGATTATATTGAAAAAAATATTTACAATCATAGAATATGTAAATATACTTACATTTATGTACATTACTTGTATGTACATAGGGAGACCAAAAAGTAATGTAATTTCTTACATTAATTATAAGTATTAAAACAAATAAATTTTTATTTTTAAACAGTGATACAGTTATTCTAGTTATTAAGAAACTTTTGTCATACAGTAAGCATATTTTTAATGTCAGGTCAATGACAACCAACTATGTATATACTTTCTGAGTAAAATATGTTGAAAAGGAATATTATTCAAATTTTTGAAATCTTATATCAACAGCAACTATTGCAAAAATGTATCTCCTCTAATATTTACTTGTGCATTTGGTTCCAAAAACAAAAAACAAGATTTAATTATTTACAAATCAACAAATTATAATCAACTGTCAAATAACAATGTGCATAAATGACAGCAGTTGCTAACGCTTTTTCAGTCTATCACTGCTACTGGCTCATATGTATACCAATACATAAGAAATTTTTAAATCAGTTATCAATATATGATACTAAAAACGGAAATTGCCTGACCTTAAATAAAACATAATTAAAATAGTTTTTATTCACATCATCAACAATAATGTTAAAAATAAGTAAACAATCTGGGGTTGGTTCGCGTAAGGTGATTGGTGATATTCACCACAAATTTCGGTTCACGTATGGTGACAATCACCAAAAATTATCACTAAATGTTATCACTTTGAGGTGTCACTTTTCTAATTTTTACTATTATTCTTCTTCTACCTAACCAAAAAATACTCATAATCACATACAATCAATTGGTGTTTGCTGTTGATGGTATATAATTTATTTAAATAATTTTGTAATTTAAAATATGTAGGTATATTGTGTTATTTTTACAATGAAATTCTCCATGAATAATTGCAATTTACTGAACATCCGGTAATTCCAAGGGATTATTGCTATCTCGCATTTTTCTCCTAATTATTTTTATTTGAGATTCATTTTCAGAATCTGAAATAAAAAATGCTATAGACGAAAACGTTATTGAATTTTCTTTTATTCTTATTCACAATTTAAATTTTTATTTGTTTTGATTGACGTTTGACAATTATAAATATACTGTGGAATTCGCCGCGTTTCAAATTCCATCACTTTTTTGGTGATCACCTTACACGAACAATTACTTTTCGGTGATCACGTTTTAACTATCAACTATCACCTATCACCAATCACCTTACGTGAACCCACCCCTGGTTTTAATAGACAGTATCTGAATCAGTAATTGGTGTGCCTGCGACGGTGGTGAGAAATGCTATAGATTCACTTACAGGTAATCTGCATGAGAGCCTGTGGCAGAGTCTCCCAAAGCGTAGATAAACCAAATGCTTTGCCAAAAAGCCTAACGGGGCTCTATAGCGGCTTTTCTACTGAAACAGGGAATGCAAGACTGCAGAGCAATGGTTAATGCTCTTAGAGGGCATAATATAGCATAGAAATCATCAGTGATGCACTGTGTGTTTCGTGTGGAGAGCAGGGCGATACCACAGAACACTTCTTGTGTGTGTGCCAGGCCTTCTCCTCCATTAGAATGCGCATCTTCGTCACTGATGTCATTAGACCCGAACAAATTGGGCCTGGAAGTCGAGTGGAACTCCTTCGTTACCTAAGAGCGATGAAGAACTTTGACTGGCGCTTCTAATACAAAGACAGCATTTATCTGAGTGCTCAGGTTCATACCTCCCCCTAAATAAACAACAACAACATTATAGACGTTTTCTAAAAAACAAAAATGTTAAAAAAATTTGTCGTTTTATGTTGGTGTCGTACAGCAGTGAAATAAAAGGGTTTTTTATCATTTCGTTTACGTAATGTGCGTGTTTATGGAATCGTAATCGTACGTAAGAACTGGCATTCATACTACATATCAACGAAATAATAATCTTATTGGTATTTTCTCAAATAAAATTTTACAAGTTATGTTTCGTTATTAAAAACAATCATTTCAGTATTTTCCCTATCTAAATTCTCAGTTATTTTCTCGCATTATCATTCGATTGAATTTTGTTAACATACTTTTATTCATGTAAAAAACACTTATAAATACGTCCTACATAAAATCAACTGTTTGCATTTTACAAAAAAAATTACGTTATACATTATGCCATTTAACGATAATCCCATGGAGAATACATTTATATAAAATATATTTTTTATGTTTAGATTTTGTGATAGATTTTACAAATGTTGCACATAAGCTGAGATAAATCTATTATCATCAAATACTACTATAAAGGCGTCTTTTATGAATATCATGTAAAAAATAATTATAAATAATAATCAAAAATGTGAAAAAATACGAAAAAAATGTAGAAAATTTATTATTACACAGTTTCAATTTTTTATTTGGAATTCTTCTTTTTATATATGAAGGTAAGAGAAGTAAAAATACATAATAAAAATAACAAAACAAAAATAAGATCCCAATACAACAGAAAGTTTTCTTATAAATCACAACAAATTGAAAAATTAAGAAAAATTGAAAAAAACATGTAAAACTTAAAAAGTTAGACAACGGAAATTATAATTCTTTAAAATTGAAACAAAAAATTAATGAATTATAACATTGAAGAATTTAGAATTTTGAACTTCAAAATCTTGTTCATGTCTTCTTTTTTTAGGTGGAAGAGATTTTATATTTCATAAATTTTTTTTTTGGTTTTTTTACAAGTTCAAAACTTCCAAATTTAAACATTCAATATTTGATTAAAAAATAATAGTATTTATATTTTTTATAGACATGTAATAGAATTGGTAAAAAATAGACGACAATTTTATATGAGGGCGTAAATCTAACAGAAGATAAAAAATGAAAACAACATTCGCTAAGTAACAGCTGTTATACTCTTGCACTCTAATACTTTTATTATTTTTGACTTTATTAAAGAATTATTTTTGTTCAGAACAGAATTCTCAATTACATATTGTAGTATATTAAAGAAAGGTAATTTTCTTTTCTATCATTAGCTAGAATACTAGATCATGTACAAAAGTATTTAGTAAAGTGTACAAATAATTACACATGATTTTGTGTTAAATGGTCTTATACACGTACACACACTCTGTAGCGTCAAAAATAGGCTCGATAGAAATTTTTGCTAGTACAGTACATACAATTTTTTTTCACTAAACAGTGTAGTAAAAAGATATGTAATAGCAAAAATCATATAGTATAGAAGATATCTTATGCCATACAAAATTATTTATATGGAAAAAATATGAAAAAATAAATTTCAATATCAGTACCCAAGCTTTAAAATGAAGTTGGAATTGCATGGCGCTCAACTTGAAGTTTTCGCGTTTGAACGCTCTGCTATAGGTTGCATGAATGTTTGAATAAGACTGATAAGACGTACGGACGTACAACTTTTATACAGTCAATAATTCAAATGTATGCATTGATATTACCAAAAATCCTATACCACATGATTTTTGGTTATAGCATGCTATGCTGTGGATATGTTTTATTCACTATTATTCACTATACAGTAACTTCGTAGGTATGTACATATTCCTTATACCACATTCTTCTTCTTTCTTCTACATACATTTTTGTTCGATCCGTTTGATTGAATAAGTTATGATTCATACATATATAACGTATACAACATATCCACAGCATAGCATGCTATAACATAAAGTTTGAATATGAAAACTTCAAGTTGAACGACGCCGCTCAACTTCATTTTGAAGCTTGGGTACTGATATTAGTACCCTAGTACAATTCATACTTCATACAAACAATTTTGTATGGCGTAAGATATCTTCCTAGTATATATGATTTTTGGTAATAGTAACACCAACGTTTAGGGCCGGTACTCACATCGAAAGCTAAATTTTTCTCCATATAAAAACTATGTAAAAAAAATGTCGCTAAATTGCTAGCTAAATTTTTAGTTTCAAATTTCGCTTACTGGTACTCACTTCCAAACTAAATTATTTCGGTGGAACTTAATAGTGGAGAGTTGTGGAACTCATTTTTCACAATCATTTTATATGGTCGAGCATATAAAAGGCAAGCGAAATATTGACAAGTCATATATTTTGACTAATAAGACCTGGTACTTAGTTCCCGTGAAATTTTTCGCTTGCAATTGCATATATAATTCTACAAGCTAAAAATTGTGGAAGAAAACGTGTGTAGAGTATATAGAGTTTTGAAATTTTTTGAAAAAAAATCGCGGAGGCTATGAAATTAAATTAATTAAAAATAAATAAATAAATATTTATTAGTCAAAATATATGACCTGTCAATATTTCGCTTGCCTTTTATATGCTCGACCATATAAAATGATTGTGAAAAATGAGTTCCACAACTCTCCACTATTAAGTTCCACCGAAATAATTTAGTTTGGAAGTGAGTACCAGTAAGCGAAATTTGAAACTAAAAATTTAGCTAGCAATTTAGCGACATTTTTTTTACATAGGTTTTATATGGAGAAAAATTTAGCTTTCGATGTGAGTACCGGCCCTAAATATTTATTTATTTATTTTTAGTTAATTTAATTTCATAGCCTCCGCGATTTTTTTTCAAAAAATTTCAAAACTCTATATACTCTACACACGTTTTCTTCCACAATTTTTAGCTTGTAGAATTATATATGCAATTGCAAGCGAAAAATTTCACGGGAACTGAGTACCAGGTCTTAGTAAAAAATATGTAGCGGTAGCACCAAAGATCAAAATGACATATAAATTTAGTTAGTTTTTGATGCTTGTATCTTTTGGTTGTTACTGTTAGAAGTAATTTTTAGTACTTGTGTAATAAATTTGTAAATTTGGAATTGGTTACGATCAATGATAAAATTAATAAAGATTTTCATTAGAAAAAGGGAGAAATTAATTGTTTCATTAATAAAAAAAATAATATATTGACCTACAACAGTATGAAGAATATTCTGGTATTAAGAAAAGGAACATCCACTTGCGCATTGTATATATTGTATTTGTACCATTGTACATAGCTGAAATATATGGTTGTGAACCTATGAGAAAATAAAACAGTTTTAGTTATTTGCTTTAAAAAAATACAAAAAATGATAAAAAATATCAAACTTTATTTTTTCACGTTTCTTTAATTGTACTTATTTTTACATTAGCATTAACATTGACAAGTTTCATTTTCCCGATTTTGCACACAAACTCCCAACATTTTATGCAACTGGAAGTGTAAATCAATTTGATTTGATTACTTTTCTCCGCGAATTACTCGACCTTCTACAATCCTATACATTTAACGGACACTATATAAAATAATGTTAATTATTTCTACCAGTCGACGTTTTTTTTGCTTTTGTAATAAAAAGTCACGATCACGTTTTTTTTTTTCAAAAAAAAGTAATAAATAAAAAGTAATAATTTACATGGCATGAATGGAGCATCAAATCGACACTTCTGAGGTTGATTGGCGTTAGTTTTTTTGTAGCAGGTATATGTATGTTTGTGAGTTTGCAAACGAATATATCCAGAAGCTTCTGTTGAAGAAACCGATATCAATTGATCGATCACCGTTATAGCATTTTGTTTGTCCCTACCAAGTGCATCTACTGGAGCATCATTCAGCCACAACAAAATGTGTGCGTGAGGACTACCACGATGTTGAAATTCGATCCGTTTGAAATAGTTGATAACATGGTGATTTCCAAATGGGCTATTTTTCTTCGATTGTAGAATAGTCAATAGTATATTGACTAATTTATTGAAATATATTGCACAAGTTACAGCATCTTCATTGACGAGTGTAGTCTTAGTTATATAATCCAGCGACGCAGCTTCTTCTGTTGAAATTTCAGCTCCATTATTTTTTAATTTATACAGTAATTGTAGTAAGCTGTTCCATCCAATTTCATTGGCACTCAAAGTAAGAAACATCGTAGGCTTTCCCAATTGTCGAATCATCGCAAAAAGATCTCTTTTTCGTTCGCTCCAGTACCAAACAGAATTTGGTATTGATCGCAAAAAAGCCAAATTACTTTCGATGCAATTATTAATATATTCTTCTGATTCAATTTGCTGCCTTGTAATAGTTGTATGTTTTCCCTCATGCTTGAATGCGATAGTAAGAGAATCACGAATTCTTAACCTCATAATTTTCATAGCAACGTACAGTAAATGATATGGAGTAACTCCTCGCCGGTCTGCTCTCCGTAATTCACTAGTCGCAATTGTAAATGGTGTTGCATTTATTCCCTCTCTGAATGATCGGAGATGGCCCAAAAAAATCGACGGGAAAGAAAGTTCTTCAGCATGTTCATCAAAAATTATGCTTTTCGGAAGATTATTCTGTCCAGGTGCAATCCGTAAATACTCGTCATCATTCCATATCAGAGTATGTTGTTGTGCAGTGAGACTGTCTTCAATAGGTATATCTTCACTTATTTCTTCTCGATTAATTTCAGCAGTACTATGGTCATCATTGAAAAAACTTTCATTAATTTTAATATCGTAAAATAAATAAAGAGGAGTTTTAAGCAAGTACTGAAGCCATGTACGAAGTATCATCACCTGAAAAAAGTAACGAATGAGGTTATAAACATCATGTAAACATCATAATAAAAACAAATTTTTTATTTTTGTAATTAGAAAACAAAAATGTCCTCTTTCAAACAAAAAAATCTAAGGTATATTATAAAATTAGTTATCATGTTATTAAAGAACAAGAATTTGTAAAAATTTGATTGTTTCGTGTTATTTCTCTACAAAGTGGTTCTATCGAACATAAAAAATCCAAACATTTTGCTTTGATTGTGTAATTAATTTTGTTACTGAATTAAACCAGTCGAAAGAAGAAAAAACCAAATAAAAAACAGATAAAAAGTTTACAAGGAGAGTTATCAAATCGTATTATTTCATTTTAGAAACTTTAATGATTTAATACTGTTTATCGTTCAAATTCAATTCAAACAATCGAGTTGAAGAGAAACATTTTTTTAAAATTAGATGTAGTCATTTTTGCATTATGCATATTCTATTCTCTATTCCCAGGATAAAATATATTCACAAATCTTAGAAAAAATTGTGAATAGTATTTTTTGCTTTGACTCCCATTAACTTGTAATTTTCTCTTCATATTGTTTTGTTTTCAAATGTTTCCCCTCCTTAAATTATGTTCGATAAAAAATTTTGAAGGTTACATCGTTTTCCTGCATAGTTTTTATACTTTATTTTTCACTTCATTTATATTCACTTTTTTTATTCCATGTGATCTTCTTAACATTATTTCCTGAAATAATTTATTCATCTGATTTGCATACAATTTTCTATGATTTTTCTTCTCGTTCCATTTTAAAGATTTATTTTATAAATTTTTCATTCTATTTGATACGTGATATTAAATACGTTACGTTGCTATATGTGGATAATGTTTAAGCGTTTTAGATTCATACTTAGTTGTTGAAAATTAATTTTTATTTGCTTACATAAATGCAAATATTTTAAAGTACTAAAATTACAACACAGCAAGTAGGTACATACTCGTATTTAAATTTTTTCCATAAACTTACAAATTTTTAGAAATATTTTAACGCAGAGATTACCATTTAGATGAAGAAATAACTTTTTGTAAAATTCATAAAAATATTATCAAACAAGAAAATGTTAACGTATATACAAATTTTATGCAAGCAATTTGATTGAAATTTATCAAAATAGATAATAAAGAATATTTTTTCTAAAAATTCAAAATTAATAAATGAGATTTTAATTTTTAAATACTTCATAAATAATAATTTTCAAGTATTTTTCAGGGTGAGTTTTTTAACTGGAGATACCTTAACATTTCGTTTAAATCACACTATTTTGTAATGAAAAATCGAAAATTATTTTTCTCCCATTTGCCGTGGAACCGAATTGAACTCTCAACGTCGAGAGGAGAAGACCAGTTGCTCTATAAATAAGTAACTAATGTTACATGTGTACAGATGACAGTGAACCAAACACTGATCAAATCAACCACTAACAAGATGTGACACTCTTTTTTTTTTTAAATTTACCAACACACATAAATATTTAAAAATAATAAAAAAAATCAAAATTCAATTTACAAAAACAGTACAGAATTAATGTACTTATTTCAAATCCATATTTCCTGATAAACCGCCGTAATGAATAAAAGATACAAAACAATATATAAATGTGAGCAATACAATCATATTGTACATGTATACGATTTTATCACAATGCATTTTTAAAGGCGATCTGGAACTTTTTCACTGTGTTAGTACTGGTTAGTTAGACATGTAAATCATAGGGAAAATTGAAACTGATACGCAGATGTTTACATTTTTTCATATGTATTTTTAAAGGCGATCTGGAACTTTTTTTTTGACTACCTGACGCGTCATTATATCAAGATATAAGGTGATTCATATAATTTCTGAGAATTTTGAATACAAGAAAAAGTTTATTTTGTTAAGCTATATATTAGAGTAAGAATTTATTTTATAATTAAGAAATTTAACAAAAATGTAAAAACATTTGATAGCAAACACAAAATTTTAAGTGTAATGCATTTATAATTAATTTTGTTCATTTTAGATAAAAAATTTTAAATAACGAAATTTGTACTTTTTTAATGAGTATACCCTGTAATAATGTTACATTTTTTAAAACGGTTGGTGTTGCAGTTCCATTGTTTTTTGTCTCTTTTTCGTACAAAGGCTCTTAATTACTATCGACTTTTAGCAAAACCCTTAACGCCGAATGAATAACGGGACAAAGGTCATGAGAAATTTTTGCTAACACGTGCTCACTGTCACTACTGTATGAATATAGATTTACTGTGGAACCAAACAACTTTTTAACAGATATATAATAAGATAAATTCCAAAAAAAATCTATTAGGTCATTTTCTTTTCATCTCAATTTTTGAATAAAAAAATTTGAAAAAATTTTGTTTTCTTTTCTTAACATTCTAGAACATTCGTCGCCGTTCACTGAAAAGTCACTGTCCAATTTTGGCTAAAATGAGTTATTGATACCATTTTTATCAGAATTTTATTTAAAATGTTCTAACGAAATTCATTATTTCCTATACATCATAAATATTGAGTTATAAAAAAAAAATTTCTTTTTAAAACTTTTCTTGTTTTCTTATTTTTGAATTGGATTATAGCTGTTTATGTTTTTTATAAATATTTTTGTGAATAGATCGTTTTCCTAAAATTGTTTCTCTTGTTTATAAATAAAATAATAAAATTATAAATAAGAACTTATTCTTTCTATGTTCGTGTAATATTGGCCAGGTCCTTGAAAGTGACCTAGAAAAACTTTATGTTCTCAGCAGAAACTCCAACTACTGCATTCTTGGAGGTAACTGGAATGCCAGACATACCTATTGAAATGATTCCACCTGTAATTCGAACGGCCAAGCGATTTATTCATGGCTCTTCAATAAACGTTATCTAAATCTAGATATCGTTGCCCCTAACAGTCCGAATTTCCCAAGAAGCTCCTAAATTCTATGAACGATGCAATAGGAGATTTCAATTTTAATAATTGTTTAACTCTTCCTTCGGCTTTCAGCCATTTTGGTGTTCTTTTGGATATCTATTTTCATCATTTCGATTTTCTCAAAGTCGATTTCCGTAAAGTTAAGTCCTTAAATCAAACAAACTGGGATAATTTGGGATAAAATATATGTCGCACGATCTTAACAAAGTCGAAATCTCAGATAATATAAATCTGAAGAATTCGGAAATCGACAAATTTATAGACGATGGATGCATCAATAGGCATTCTATATCATCAGAAATCAACAATGCAATAATTGATAACTGGAGGTACTATGTTTGTTATACATAATTTATAATACAATAAAACATAAAACCTTATTCTCTTTTCTCGCAATCAAAAACGAGAGGTAACAAAAATTAATACTGTAAAAAGAATAGAATAGATTATATATTTGTACTGCAATGTAGTGAGTATAAATTTGTAATATAATAATATTGTATACGTACATGCTTAGGGTAAACTAGGATCGCTATCGCTACATCACTCCACTTTTATCAAAAAAAAATATATTACATATGTACTTAGTGTATCTAATTATCATAGTGAAATTTATCTAATCTAATCTGAAATTTAATGTTTAGTTTTACTGTATTTTTATCAAAGATAATATAGTTCTTTGTCTCAATAGATTTTCTTTTTAGTGTAAGAGGTAATTTTTCCAAAAACGACACACTCACATAAATGATAAAGATCGAAAAAGCTTCATCAAAATCAAAAAAGTTTTTCAAAATTTTTCGAATTGCTTTTAGTTATGTACCCTGTACACAATTATAATGATTTCAATAAATGTGTCTGACAGTCTGTGATATAATGGAATTGTTTTTGTAAATCGAGTTATCAAAACTAATTGTGTATACGGACCATAGTGTTTCGAATTTGTTCTCATTTATTATAAATATTTGCTCTCACAAATGAAATGAACACCTGTCAATGTTTTGCAGCACTAAACAATACACAATGCTATTTAAAATGTACATTTAATTCATATGATATTCCACACATATAAGTGTTATTTATATGTAAATGTATATTTTGAGTATTGAAAATAGAATAAATAAATATCATTGGCTGGAACATATAAATATAAATTTGAACATTTTTGAGAGATTTTGATCATATATATTTATTTTCCATGTATGGTTTATGCTCGTGCATAAGGATATGTAAGGATCCATCCCAGCTGACCAAGTGAACTCATAATGATTTCATTCTGAATTCATTTCAACCAAGTGATTCTTCACGTGAACGTTCACAGTGAATTCACAGTGAAGATATTTTATTTCAAAAATTTTTACGCTATGGCTGGTCACAGTGAATTCACTTAATGAATTCATTTTGAAATCACTTAATGAATGTTTAATGAAACACGAAATGAATTCATATTGAATGCACTTTGTGAGGGTAAAATATCATTCACAATGTGAGTAATCAATGAATCCTGGCTCTAATTATTATATTCCTACTTTTCGATTTTTTTTTCATTGATTTAAATAAAAACTCTTTAATCACTTAATAATTAATCACTTCGTTATTTTTTATTTATTTTACTTTCTATTTTTAATAAACTAATATTACACAGAATTTAAAACACTTGCTTATTTCTTATTCTTAGACTCAAATAACTACATTTTATATCGCTTCAGTTTACAAATTAGTACATGAAAAAGGGATATAAAATTTCACTATACGTTCAATAAGTGATTCCATAGTGTTAGCCTTTGTGAATCGCAACCATTTTACGAAGATAAAACGAATGAATTCGCCCAATCCTAAAATTAAAATAAATAGTCGTCATTCGTTTACATAAATCGTCATTCATCAAATGAATTTTATATGAATATAATTCATATTTCAATCACTTGATGTATTCATAATGTACCCATATTTTTGAATAATTCACTTATTTTTCATTTCGTGTTTTCAAAATGAATAGGAGAAAAATTATTCAGTTCGTGAAGATTTTTTGCATTCACTATGAATTCACTGTGAACCTAGTTCACTGAATGGTCAGCTGGGATATTGAATTGAAGACGATCTCGTACACATACATACATAAAGCATATAACGTGAATAAACAAGTTTGATATAACATAACCAAAGACCGATATATAAAATATATTATATCATGGTATATTATATTGGTCTTTGGTATAACATTGAATGCGATGTAAAAACTAATTCTAATACATACATAATAGACATGACATAGTAGACATTAATAACAACATGCTGCTTGCTTATGCAGAATAGATAATAGTAAATACTATATGCAATGAATGTGCTGTTTATGCGATATACATAAACATGATTGTATGTATTAATCGTATATATGGTATTTTGTACACATACATACAATTGTAATTATAAAAATAGATTGTTCAATGATGTATATCAGGATCTATAATGTATATAGTATCAATGACCTTTCTTAACATATTTCTTTATGAAAATATTTGTGTGTAATGTTAAATATGAACCTTTTTGTTATTCATAGATATATGAATACATTATTTGGTAATTACATATACACTTTCGCTATCAGCTGGTTTTTTACTCATAAAAAATTGAAAAGTCAACCTTTTTGCTTTTTTTTCAACTTTGGTTTGATTTCGGATTTATGAATAGAATATAATAGTGGCTGTTTGATGCGTGGAGTGGTGTGGGGGGTGGTGGGTGGTGATTACTCATGAGTAATTTTTCATTAGTAAGATTGAAAAATTTTATAGAATGAAAACTAAAATATAAATGAAAAAAAGAGAATTTTGCCAGGTGGGTGCGGGGATGCTAAAAGAGTATGAAAAGTGCTGTATAATTAGCGTCATTCGTTAACACTGATCAACATTTTTGAACTGAATAATTAAACCGATTTTTTCATATGCTCTTTTAACTATCTACCCACACTCTCCTACGCATCAAACTGTAACTATTATACTTTTTTCATAAATCCGAAGTTAAATGGAACATTTTGAGACTAGAATCATGAAGATTCATATATTTTTCGATTTTTAATGTTTAAAAAAAACTAGCTGAAAGCGAAAGTTTATAATTACCGAATATTTATCAATTACACTGCAATCTGATGGTTTTCCTCTGAAAAGAATTAAATAACAATTTTGATAGGTAACAGGCCTCAAGCAAATATCCTTTTAAGATACCACAATATCTATATTTGAAGAATATATCATTCATTTACTACGTTACCACTATTATAAGTGCAAAATCCACTTTGATCGTGGTCAAAATTTTTCTTCTGCTTTGCTATGACTTTCTTAGATATTTTTATACATAATTTGCATATTAATATTATACTTTATAAATCATATATAGTAATATATTTGATTTTAAAATTTTTAAATTTGAAAACTGTCTTCCAACTATAGTTAAACTAAAACTGGATGTAGAGTATTGTTCACAACTACTTTTACACGGCATTTAATTTCTAATCAATTAATAATTGGAAATGCATCCCAGAATCATTATAAATTCATAAATTTGTTTAGTGTATACATATATAATTATAATAATTAATAATTAAATATTATATCAACTATTAAAATATTAAAATATTGTATAATTTCAACTGTATTAAAAGACGATTGATAATTCATCGCTTTTTTGTCCGAATTCATTAGGTTCATTTAAGTTCAAAACAAAGTTACATATATTTTATAGAAAAAAACAGAATTAAAAATACATGCAATTTTAAAACTTTTGTTCAAAAAAAATGCTGTATAAAAATATTTATGACTAATAGTGCTAATACTAAATGTCAGAGGCTATTCAAATTTCTGATAATATATTCTAACGTATAAGCAGGTCAGATTAACTTCCTATTTTTTGCCAACACCATGACCGCACCATGCAGAACTGACCAGTTCTTGTACTTTTTAAATTAATGGTTTAAGTTTTAAAATTTGGTTTAAGAATGTTATTAAATAGTTGAGCTATCAATTTAATAGAAATGTTAAAATACAAAGGTAAATTTTGAATTCAAAAATCAAATAAGCAATTATAATTTACTATACGTAAACCTATTCCACGTTATTTTGAAACATATTTTTTTGAATCACTACTGAAGATATTTTGATAATACGGATCACCAAAATATTTCTAGGTCTAGAATTATAGGCCCATTCTGCTTAATAATTTATTTTCAAACAAACATAAATGAAAAAAATTTGATTATATTCAATCATAAAAATCCATAAATTTACAAATAATTTATTTTCGACTTCACGACATGTTGTTTATTATATATACCTATAATATATAATATTTTTCAAGCTACAAATAATTATCAATTTTCATTGAATCTAATTAAATGTTCATCAGCGCTAGTATTTAGAATTTTTTGAGTATATACTTTATACCACACACAAAAAACATCAACGAAATAAAATTTAAAAATTTTAAAATAAATATTTGTAAGCTTTCTGTTTTTAAAAAATATTGTAAATAATTTAAAATTCATTATCCTCAAGATTTAGAAAAATATACATATTTGTAAATTATGTTCCATATTAATTTGAAAATATCAATTTTTATCTACATAGTTAGAAAACAAATTGACTCAGTCTATAAAAAAATTTGGTAATTCACAAAACACCTGATTTTTAAATTTCTATATTATGATCATAAATCAGAATAATACTTTATTTTTTCAGAAGTCCTAAGGCCCAAACATTAAAAAAGACATTCTTTAAAAATTTCAAGAAGAAATTCAATTCACGGGATATGGTAATATATAATCGTATCTTGCATTCATAAGTCAATGAACTCAAAAACATAACAAAATAAAACCATAATATATCCATATGTATACATATGTATATTATGTATAATCAAAGATACTATATACTATCACAGATAAGTGTATCTGATCTGTGATACTATGTAAAAACATATTTATATGTATTTATATAGTATCTCTGGTATAATGCTACAGCAATTATAATGTATGCATACGTAAAAACCTCTGTTGCCAAATATTCTACAATGCTACATCAGAAAATAATGTAAACCTATACAAGTAATACATATAATCAAAGACCATATAAATGTACAGAGTACAGTACAAATGCTACAGTAATTATAATGTATGCATACGTAAAAACCTCTGTTGCCAAATATTCTACAATCCTACATCAGAAAATAATGTAAACCTATACAAGTAATACATATAATCAAAGACCATATAAATGTACAGAGTACAGTACAAATGCTACAGTAATTATAATGTATGCAAACGTAAAAACCTCTGTTGCTAAAAATTCTACAATCCTACATCAGAAAATAATGTAAACCTATACAGGTAATACATATAACCAAAGACCATATAAATGTATATTTATATGGTCTTTGATATAAATACAATGCTATATATGTATTTCAATTAGAAGTACTAGTAGTAATTTATGTCAGATCATATAGCACGCGACAAGGCATATTAACATAACAACATACATACATATATAAAAATACATGAAATATGAAATACCTCCTTTCTCAAGTCATTCATATATTAAATACGACGATCAACTCAATACAATAAAAAATTGTCAATTGTTGTATTTTAAAGCATTTGCGTACAAAATATCCATTTATTTTTACTTATTCAGGTATAATATCATATCAAGGGTGCATTCATAAACGTTACTATAGTTAACTATAGTTATCATTTGTCGTTCAAAATGGTGGTGGCATAGTAAAACATAACTACCAATGTTGAATCCAATCAACATGATTTCTTCTGAAAATAGAAGAAAAGAAAATAAATTAATAATTAATTAATGTTACAATAATAATACATAACAAAACAATAGAACACTACACACAAAACATAGAACAACATAAAATGTAAACATAAAAACATAACCAAAACTACATATATCACAATTACAAAACTATGTACAAAACACAACAAAACAATAAATAGAATTATTTACACCACAAAACACATAAATACAAATTTAACAACTATATATTTAAATTACATAAATCACGATCACAAACATACAACACAATAATCACAAAATTATAAACACAAAATAAAAAATTAATAATATTTATCACACAACACAACGTCAAAACTTCACAACATTTGACACTTTTAAAAACAAAATGTAGGTAAATGTAAACAAAACATTTACCAAGTTATTTGATTAATTATATTAGCTGTTCCAATTCCAAATGATCACTATCAAATGTACCAGCCGAATTGAAAATTACCGGCTAATATAATTCACAATCGAAAAATGTACCATATGTCACATCAGTTACCATTCGGAAAAATGTTCCAATAAGAAAGACAGACGATGAGACAAATAGAAAATTTATCACCAACGGGGAAAATAGAAAATTCCAGAGTTTGCAAATTTTGCTATATAAAGGATGAAATTCGCAGAAGAATTTGTCTTTTGCGATTACCTGCCTATATGACGTGTTGAGTCTGAATCAGGGAAACCAAAAGATCAAAAAAAAAACCAGGACGTGTTGAGTCCTATAAAAATCTAGCGTGCTGAGCTAGTAAATAGGGATCGTTAGGAACTTCTGTAGAAATACTTGTAATTTCTACAGAAATTAGGGCAAGTTAGGCCAATTTATCTACGTCGGGAAACGTGTTGAGTTTCCAAGTCCAAATTTAAAGGAGGACTTAGAAATTTTTTCATAAATTTCTAAGCAACAAAATTTTTTAAAGTATAAAATAAAGAAGGGACTTAGAAATTTTTTTCACAAATTTCTAAGCATTACAAAATTTCCAAGTATAAAATTAAAAGAAGACTTAAACATTTTTTAACAACTTCTAAGCATCGGACAATTGCAAAGCATAAAATTTAAAGAAACTTAGAAATTTTTATTGAAAAATTTCTATTTGCTAAACCGAGAGCTACGATATTTGGTTGACACGAAATTTATATTCAATTCATCGAATTCACGAAATTTCTCATCATAATTTATTGGGATAAATAATTGCTGATAATAAAATTAATTTTCCGGAAGTCATTGGACGGTTAAAAATTTTGAATTTTAAATCTTCAAGTTTTGGGTTCGAGTTTTCTTCAATCAACCAAAGAATATAGAGCTAAAGCAATAGAAATAACATTCGACGGTTAAATTCAAATAATGTCTGTATGTTTGCCAAAATACATATTTTCTTGCTTCGAAATTTTGAAAAAGGGGAAAATTACAATTAATGTGGATGACGTGGAATGAAACGAAAAAATTTTGGATTTCGCACATGTTTGTAATTAATGTGTATGACATATTGTGTATAATTTTATACTTCGAAAAAATACTTCGAAAAATAATTTCGTATTTATGAATGAAAATAGGTTTACGCATAGCATTTGTGTGTGCGTTAATTTGATTATTCATACGCCATTATAGATTTCAAATATACATATAATACATATAATATATGTAGATATATATACTATATATATATAATTTTTATACTGCTGCTGGTTGACTGCTATGTTTTTATTTCTATCGATCATTTCTTTATTGCTATTTGCTCTATTGTTTTTTGCTTATGCTTAAGAGCATACGTTGATAATGCAATGGTAATTGGTATACGGCAAATAATACAATGTAAATTTATATTTTATATTGTACATTGTATACGCTAATGCAATACGATTATATATGTATGCGGATAATCATTATAATATATAATATGATGATGATGATGATATGATATTATGATATATGTATATATGTACTATGTATATACATATTTCAGGTTTTTTTTATAAATGCATTAGCCGAGATATTTTTAAAGGGACAATATATATGTATTATATACATATATGTATACTGTATTATAATTATAAAAATATGTATTGTAAAATGATTTTTGGTATTTGTGTACTATTACGTAATGTACGTAAGTAAATGTATATGCTGTGCTGTTTGTTCATATCGACGTTCATATTATATTGTAGACACTATGTACATATGTACGTATACACTTGTAGGATTGAGTTTATAAAAATTAATGGGCCCTATTATGAATGTCGATAATATATAATATCGACTATCGACAAAATTAAGACGAGTCGAGACGATGTAAATTTTGTATTATGCAAATCGGTCGTCTCGACAGTAAGATATTGTCATATCAAATTTTATTGTCATTCAGTTTCTTATTATTATTATGCAAATCGGTCGTCTCGACAGTAAGATATTGTCATATCAAATTTTATTTATCTTATATACAAAGCATACATGAAATGTCAAATCACCATAGACTACTATGTCTATTGATTAGTTTTAACTGATCGACTCAAAATGTCGATATTCTCGCCTCAAATCGCCATTCATAATACAAAAATTGTCGAGTCAAGGCGATAGTCGATGACAAGACGATATTATCGACACTCATAATAGGACCCAATATAAAATAAACAATTAAATAATAAGTGTGAATGGTTGGTTATAGGATAATACAATTCTTATGCTTTTATATCGGGTTTTCCAATAGGGACATAACGATTTTGTGTTTTAATACAAAGGAGGCCTTGAACATTTGGCATAATCTGTCAACTTCAGAACGTCAGTCAATGTTAACATTTTTATCATGGTGAAGTTCACGAACGAGCAACATTTAGAAATTATTAAAAATTACTACCGCAATTCTGAATCGGTAGTCACAACTTTAAGAGCGCTTATTCCAATTTTCGTGCTCGCGGTGGTCATATGAATGAGATCGAATTCCATAATTAAATATAATTTATGTACTTCACTTGGAATAAATTTTAACCTTATATGTATATTAATTATTCTTTATTTTACTTAAATATAAAATTGTTATGTCCTTACTGGAAAACCCTACATTATTAGCATAATGTATTATATTATATTATAGAAGTTGTTAGGCAAGTAAGCAATATAGTATTATTGGTATTATATTTAATACAGTATTATTGGTATTATATTCAATTTTGATAACTATTAAATTATTGTTGTTTTCGTTGGCTTATATTTTTTTCTTTATTTTTTTTTTTATGTTCGTGCGATCTTGTTTATATACAAATGTACACACACACATATGTATATAGTATATTATTACCCTTCGATATTGATATTGTACAATTTCACATTGCTTTTGTACTATTTTTATGTACATGTATATTATTATTTATATGCGTATTGTATTAAGTATATACCTATATATTACCACATTATTTGTATATTGTTTGTGATATTACAATACCTACAATATTTAGGGATACAGGTGGAAAGAAAAAGTAACGATAAAAAATATAATATTTAAATCATATTGCATAAATAATCACCTGAAATATTAAAATTATATCTAAGCAAGTGTATAGATATACCATTCATGCGAAATATCCACATATATGTAATGTATAGTATTTTTAAGATTTTTTACTTATTACGTTCATAATTAAAATTCAAAAATTATTCTTATACATATTCATACGAATATGTAATGATAATTATTATTGTAATTCATAATACTGGAATAGAGTTTATGAAATAATTAATATAAGACCACGCCAAAACACAGATCATAAGGAAAAAATATTTCAATTTATAATCAATGCAGATCATACCAATTATATACAAACATACGTATGTTTGTCATTATGTCATTCGTTTATATATTATTATGTATATTACTCCCTATTAAAAACAAAGGTTTGTTTACATTTCTTTGAAAAAATTTTTAATTTGTTATTCCCTTTTACTTATCATTCACAACAATTCATATACATATATACATACATTTAATATTCGCATATAAATTCGTATTATACTAATACATAATACAGATAAGGATCTTTGTTAATATACATCTTACCAAAGCCCAATATAACAATTTGTTATATAGTCTTTGATACTACATACTACCATACTACATAATATTCCGTAATGAATATTATATACACGTAGCTATATATATTATCATAATACACAATAAACTTGTATTTGCCTTTAAATACAATACAATTCACATTATTCCATTGCACACATACATAATGTATAATATAAAATATAATTTTATATCAATTCCATTCCCCGCAACAGATATTAATCTAGATGATTTGTATGGCAAATATATAATATAATTCCGAATACCTCTTAAATAACAAACAGATAGCTTCCTCGCCGTCAACAAGCATCGTTCACCAGTACAGTACACTATCATCACGCTGCCTCAGTGATAGTGCTGTTTGACGCTGAACATACATGTGCCTTATTTATATAGTCAGGTACGTGAGGGACTTGAATAGCTCGATGGTTGGGTGTCGGTCTTGTGATCTTGAGATCACGATTCGAACCCCGGCCAGCGCGCTACTCTTGCCAAGTCGATCATTAATTTTTCCCATCAGCAATATACACCAGTAACTGATTACTGATGATAAACTGGATGGTATATCTGACATAAATTACTGATCGGCGGTGCCATAATGGACTGAGTATCCGCGTGCACTTAATATATACTATATACATTGTATATTGTATGTATATATGTATGTATATTTGAAAAAAAAAATATATATATAGTCAGTACTGTTCATTACGGCACGGATGTTATCTGTTTCCATCTTTACTTCAAATATGGTAAGTAAGAAAAATTATGTGTATCTTAATACAATTATGAGGGGAAAAATTTATGTTCGAAACATGTTTCGAACGAAGATATTTATGTAACTTTATGTGTTCTGAATTTTTGACAGATTGTGGAATGAAAATTCTATTGCTTTAGCTCTATATTCTTTGAATCAACTAATCATTAGTAACGCCATCTGCATCAACAAATTTTAATTAAAATTAATTTGTAATTGAATCTTTAAATTAAAATTAATTATAATAGATTAAAATTCTTATTTGAAATTTGACGTTTATTGTAAATTAAAGTAAATTTATTTTTTGAGAAAAAATTAGTAGATTTATTATTTTTGAAAATTATAAATTTTGAATTAAATTTTGCTAGTAGATTATTATTTTTAAATTTTGAATTATTTTTAAAAATAAGAAAAGTTGCAACTTAAACGTAAATTTTGTAACGATATTTTTAAAAATTAGTAAATTTATTGAGTAAATTAAAGTCATATATATATAAATTTAAATTATAATTAAATTTTCATTATCTTTTTATTTAAAAATTTAGTATTTGTAATTAGAATTAAGTTTTTGAATTGTTAGATTTAAGAGATTGATTTTTAATAAAGATTTTTTATAACGTTTTGTAAAAAATTGTGTTCTTATTTATAAAATTGAAACCGGCACTTTATTTTATTTTTATTGTTAAATTAAATCATTTTGAGGATTTAACAACCAACATGAATTTTTAGCGTTCATAAACATCTGTAGTAAAGTAAATTTTTAACTATTTGATGTCAAAAATTAACCCTGCTCGAGAGCATGGTTAACGATAGTAACGATAGTAAGCCCTTAAGTGGTAATGACATTGACAATAAAAAATCGTTTATCATTTAATTTTTTGTTGTGAATTGTGAAAATTTCAATTTAATTTATTTGAAATTAATTAATTTTGTTTTAAACTTCATTTTTAAAAAATAATTAATTTTTGACAAACAAAAAATATAATAATTATAATATGTAAAAATTTTTTAAACTTGACTTGACAGCTGAATGATATTTTATTGCTACTACTATGGTAAAAATCGCGTTCAAAAAACACTTGAAGTTAACATAACTATGGCTGTAGTATAACATAACTTTGCTTAAACTATACTACACCATGACTATGGTTAAAGTAATGTTCATGAACGCACCCCAAATAAGTGATGGTACCACTCAAAACCATATAAAATTTAATAAACCAGTCATGCAACTCACAAACTAATTCTTCTATATAAATATTCTTATTTTTCTCTCATATTTACATCCCTCCTGAATTATAAACTTTCGCTCTTTTTCGATATTGTTTCGAAAAACTTTTTCGATCTTTATTTTTGGCAAACATACAAACATTTAAATAAAAAAAATGAAATGGTTCATCTAGTAGGACTGTATTATCTTTGATTTTTATACAAACGCACATACATACTTACACACTTTTTGCGAAATTTCCAAAAATACGTTATTTTTAAAGTTTAATCACAACTTTATCCTTTAAGTTGTTTCTAGTTTGCCGAGTATTTTCGTCTGCATTAAGTACATTTGAGTTCAAAATGTATGCTGGTTTCAGTCTGTCGATTGAGACCGTTTGTGCTTTGCCATTTACAAGAATTAAAAAAAAATTTTTTTTTCTATCTAAAACTTTAAAAGGTCCTTCATAAGACTGACATAAACTACCTTTGTAAATTTCATTTCTAATAAATACATGTGTGCAATTTTTAATGTCTTTTAGTACGAAAATGTTGCTCTGTTTCCTAGCTTTTTGTGATTTTGGTTTGATTTGCAGCTTAAATCTTTTGCATTGGTATTGGCGAGATTTGTTTGAATAGGATTGTTCACCGCAAGGAATTGATCTGGCAAACGTAGGAATTGACCGTAAAGTAAGTGTGCCGGAGCAAGATCGAGGTGTTCAATTA
Organism: Villa cingulata; assembly: GCA_951394055.1. Lineage (NCBI taxonomy): Eukaryota > Metazoa > Arthropoda > Insecta > Diptera > Bombyliidae > Villa > Villa cingulata. The sequence goes on along the minus strand of OX596018.1, from coordinate 33,543,634 downwards.
TAGCAGAGCGTATCCCTAAAAGTATCCAGGGGGTCAATTCTGGTTCGGTGCAGTGCAAAAATGAAAAACTTAGTTTGCACTTAACGTTGCTCACAGTTTTTTCACTTTTACACTTCACTGTGTCAGAAAAAGCGATTCTGGTTCGCTTCGTGTAAACTAGATGCTGAATGAATGTCGGAATTGAATTTTAAAGCTTTTAAACAAAATTTAAATTCGATACGATAAAATTAACCTTCGCACACTATTTTAAACTGTTTTTTTTTCTAAAATTATTAAATTATATTAATTGTATTTTTATACAAAACATGCTAAAAGACACAAAATGTTTTATTTATAAATACATACATAAAAAAAAATTTTAATTCTAACGATTAAAATCACTTTACACAGCTTTGCACCATACTTTGCACGGACATTTAACACGGTGTAAACTAATTTTACATATGCAAAATTTTTGACATTTGTTATCATGTTTACACGGTACTAGAATCGCAAACAGTGGTGTAAGCGTGTAAACTCTTTTCATTTTTTCACTGCACCGAACCAGAATTGACCCCCAGGGCAATGTTTGGTACCACATTTTAGAATTTGCGGAAGCTCGAATTGATGTTTTTAGTTGTCGGTGAAACCTTTCTACGAAACCGCTAGCCTGTGAGTGGTATGTAATAGTTCTTATTCGATGAAATATTTGGCTGCTATGATTTTTCTTGTGCCCCTAATACTTGGATGTGATAAATTGTGGATTTTTTCAAAAACAATTCGTCTGAGACTTGCTAGTACCTACATAAAGTCCATTGATTCCAGTTGAAATTTCACACCACAAATCGTGGTTTTCAACGGGAATTGTTAGTTTTGTAAGTATATAAAAGGGCTTTGGATTGAAAGAAAGTCTCTCAGTGAGAATAGCTAATTCCTTTTGTGGGAATGAAAGTTGTGCGATATTATGGTAAAAATTTACAATACCTTAAAAAACGCTGGAGCTTTTTAAAATATTTATTAGGGGATGGCAAATCTTTTATAACCTTTACTCTTTCGTTCGAGGGTGAGATTCCTTTTCCGGAAATTATGTAGCCCGAAAAATCGATTCCACTGACACCAAAAACACATTTCACTGGATTAATATTGATACCGTATTCTTGTAATCTAGTAAAAAGTAAATGCAGTTGTTTTTATGTTCTCCTCTTGAGTTGTTTGCGACTAAGATGTCATCGAGGTAAAAAAATGTAAAATTTAAGCCTGACAGAACGTAATTAATAAAACCGCTGAAATGTTTGTGCCCATTTTTAACGCCAAAAGATATTCTTATAAACTGGAAGACTCCAAAAGGGGTAATTACAGCTGTTTTGTGTATATCCTCAGGTATTACAGGGATCTGATGGTATGCACGCACTAAATCAATTTAGAAAAGACTTTTTTTTTCTGTAAGTTGGCAGTACTATGACTAATTATGACGCCATTTTTGAGCACGATATGTCAACTAGTATTTTTACAGCAGTTGGTTATATCAGTCGACTTGAAGTGCTCTCGGCGATTTTTAAAATGAATAAAAATATCGAACAAAGAGTTTGTTATAAATTTTGTGTTTCTAACGGAATATCCTGTGCAGAATCATTTAAGATGTTGAAAAAGACTTATGGTGAATTAGTGTTATCTAAAACACAAGTTTACGAGTAGTACAAGACATTTAAAGAGGGCCGTGAAGTGTGTGAAGATTTGCCTCGTCCCGGTCGTCCTTCGACGTCAAAGACAGATGAAAACATTAATCTTGTAAAGGAAAAAGTTTTGGAAAATCGTCATTTGAGTTTAAGAGAGATGGCTGTGGACCTCAACATGTCTCACGAGAGTATTCGCTCCATCCTCGTTAATAATTTGGGCTTGATACGCGTCGCCGCTCGGCTTGTCCCGAAAGAACTCAATTTTTTGCAAAAAAATCCATCGTAAACAAATTGCTTTAAACATGCTTGATCGATCCAATTCCGATGTTACATTCATGAAGCGCATAATTACGGGTGATGAGACATGGGTTTATGAGTACGACATGCAAACCAGTCAGCAATCATCGGAATGGCATACGAAAACTGAGCAAAAGCCGAAAAAACCACGCCAAAGCCGCTCAAAGGTCAAAATTATGCTGACTGTTTTCTTTGATTGCCGTGGTGTAGTACACAAGGAGTTTTTGCCAGAGGGTCAAACGGTGAACAAAGAATACTACTTGAGCGTTATGAGGCGTTTGCGTGAAAGTATCCGTCGCAAAAGACCCGAATTCTGGAAAGAAAATTCTTGGATTTTGCACCACGATAATGCACCGTCTCACAAAGCGACCATTGTGACTGAGTTTTTGGCGAAGAAAGCAACAACTGTCATCGAACAACCTCCATATTCACCCGATATGTCTCCTGCCGATTTTTTCCTGTTCCCCAAGCTGAAATTACCTCTTCGTGGAAGGCGTTTTGACTCGATTGAGTCCATCAAACAAAATTCGCTGAAGGAGCTCGAGGCCATCCCGGAAAATGCCTACAAAAAATGCTTTGAGGATTGGGTTAAACGATGGAACATGTGTGTTGCTTCAGATGGGGCGTACTTTGAAGGCGACAAAATAAATTTTGATGATAATTAAATATTTTGTGATTTATTGACAAATTCCGGGTACTTTTTTGACAGAGTAGTATATATATATAAATGAATGTATGTCTGTACTCGATAGATTCGAAAACCATACATCCAATTGCCTTGAAAATTCGGGAAATTATTAGGTATATTCCCGGGAAGGTTTTTGAAAATTTTTTTTTAAAATCAGAGTTGGGGTTCTAGGTGCTACCGAAAAAATATCCCAAAAATATCAAAATAACATTTAAGGCCGTATGTTCACATGGGTATTAGCTGAACTTAGTCTTAATTGTATGTTCACATGCGTATTAGTTTTGATTTTACTACCAGTCGTAATACAAGTTAGTATTAGTATTAGCGTATTAACATAGATAAATAAAAATAAAAGATATGACAAGTAGTGTAAGAGTGTAGTCACGATAAGCCCGTTCCGTTCTGTTCCGTAAAAAGAAAAAAGTTGAATATTTGACATTTCCATGTTATTTATATCAATTGACGGAAAAGCTGTTATGATTGACGGAACGGAACGGTGCGGAACGTTGAAGTTGAACAAATTTCAACTTTTTACGGATAACATAACCTGTTTCCATATAAATTTTCAATATTAGCTTTCAACTTTACTTTCAACTTTAATAACGAAGGAAACCAACGTCGGGGTCGGATACAAATCTATATTCAGAAGTTGTTCTTTCATTAGAGAAATTCTCCTTTGAATGTACGAGTTCTCATATAACAAACTTTAGCCCTGATAATCCTGCAGTCAGACCCATCCAATTAAGTAGAATAATTATTAGTTATCTATAATAGTAAGTAATAGAAAAATACTAGAATAGAAACAAATATATATACACATTGTTCGTTATCACTCAGTTTTTTCACTTCACCCTTTTTCTTAGTTGATTTTCAGGTGTTGACAAAACTATGATGGTTAATTGGTACAAATTAATTTACATACCATCAACCCCATAATTCTACCAAAAAACACCTGAAATTACACTTTTAATTGCATTGCACACACACAAATTAAACACATTTGTAACTTTTTTATTTTAAACATTTCACATTTTTTCACTTTGCCGACGGCATTTGCATTAACAAACAAATTTCAATAAAAATGAAGTATTTTGATTTACATGAATCAAATACACATTCAATCAAATCTTCATTTTAATTGAAATTTAATAAATAATAATACTACAAACACAACACTTTTGATTAATTTCACGACACTCGAAATATCTAAAAAACACAAATATTAAATAAACAATAAACTGTCAAATATTCAACAATAAACAATTAGTCCAATAAGACTGTTCAATGCTGATCTCAACAATTGACGCAAACATCAACATACATTCCACTATTCATTATAATTATAATTTAGACAATCAATAATCAATAATATAATACAAATTTTAGACTAAGACAACAACACTTGTAATTAATTATACATACAAAAAAACAAATTGTACACAATCACTATATATAAAATGTAAAGTGAGTTTAGACTGCTTGATATGTCATATATGATTTGGTTTGATTTGTGTCAAAAATGTTGTCAGATGGTGTGAAGCCATGTGAACATATCATATTTGACATATCAAATCATGTCGAGTTCGACATTTTGGATTTAGAACATGCTCTAATTCAATTTGACTTGGGTTTGACTTTTTATTTTGTTATTTCCAGATTTTCAATCAAAGGATACAGGTAAAATTAAAATTTTAACTTTTTGTGAATAATTAATTTTTTTTTTTGTTTGCAAATGACAGTTCAATGTTATGTTTGACAAATCAAATGGTGTGAAAACATATAAACAAATGGAAATGACTCTTGTCGTAGCAAATCATAAGCTACGTCATTTTCATGTCGAATCACAAATCATGTTTGACATATCAAGCAGTCTAAACTCACTTTAACATAATACATAATAAAATAAGTAACAGATCAAATATCAAAATGTAATAAATGTACCTAGCAACAATTACTTACAATATCAATATTATTACTTACAATTCAATATACAAATTCCAATTAGAATAATCATGATTATGCAAAAAAATTGTTATTGTAACTATTATTATTATTATTATTAGTAAAATTAAATAATTGTATTATTTTTTTTTTTGTTGCATACTATTGGGTGACAAAAGTAAATTTCAAAAAAAAAAAACAATGACAAATAAAATAAATAATTAATTTTAAATATTCAAATAATTACAATAGGGCTCAAAAATAATAGACACCGTTAATTTTCTAGAAATTTACTTTTGTTCACAAAAGTATATAAACCGAAGAAATCAAGCATCTTCACCTTCATTCCTATCCTAACTAACCAAGTGTAAATTACTGGGTGCTGACTAGCAATTTACACATTCTTGCCAATTCCAAAAACTTAGTAGATATTCTGGGTGCTGACTAGAAGTTTACTAAGAAATATAAATTTCGGGTGCTGACTGAAATTTATAAATACTTAATTATTCCCATACTAAAACTTAGTGAATTTTCTGGGTGCTGACTGGAAATTCACTAATAAAATAAACTTCGGGTGCTGACTGAAGTTTAAGTTAACACAATGCATAGCCATACACAAATAACGTATCAATATTGACACGCGCATCCGACCTATATGCTGAAAGTTCATTCTCTTTACGATTTCTTGTTTAATAATCAAATTTTACTTATTTACGAAATTATAGAGCATTATTGCAATATTATGCTTTCACTAATTTTCTTAACCCAATTTTTGCTGACTTAATTTAATTTAGTTGTAATAAATTCATTCAATATAAAATTAATTGATTATTTTGTAAAATTATAACGAAATTAAATTTTAATTGTATAATTGATTAATTGACAAAAATGTTCAATAAACTAAGCTGTAATTTTAAGTTTAAATAAAAATTAAAAGTTAGTTGTTAATGAGACATCAAATAAATAACTCAAAAAAGTAAAAAGGTGTTTTATTCAAAAAAACCCTTAACTGGCGCCCGAACAGATAGTGGTTAAAAGTACAAAATAGTTGTGTGTAACGGTTAAGTTCAGTGAAAAGTGATACTCAAGAATTACCATTATCACCATAAGAACATAGTGGTAACCGAGTATAATTAATTTTTTTAGTGAAATAAAGGGGAAAAAGTTAATTAAAACGTATAACTCAGTACTACCATTATTAACATTAGAACATAGTGGTAACTGAGTAATATAAAGTTTAAAAAAAATATACATACTATATAAATATAATAAAAACATTTATTTAAGTATCACTATTAACATAAGAACATAGTGATAATTAATAAAAAAAACTACTGAACTTAACTTCTAATTAAAGTAAAAAAAAAATATCACTATTTCCATTAGAACATAGTGATAATTAGTTTAGAGAAAACGGTGAAAAGTTTTATCGCTATAATCATAAGAACATAGTGATAAATCATTGCAAACTCATAAAACCAGGAGTTTCAGAGTAGCAGCACCAACACAACTACAAAACCCGCGTGGCAGAGGAAAGTACCACCAGTATAGGCTATTAACAACTTTCAACGTTTTTGGCTGAAAAGGACCAATACGGACCCCCCGCATCATTTTAACCACCACATCTAATCATCTAATCAACTCATCAAGAAATGAGGACTACAATAATTCTACTGTAAGTAATACAAATAAAGATAAGGAAAATAATAAATATAATAAAATATATATATAATAAAATATATTACGATATAAAACGATTAATTTTTGCGTTTTTTTTTAACAAAAATCATTGTAAAATATAAAAATAAAAGAAGATATTTTGCTAAAAATTCACTGCGGAATATTTGTAAAAATTAAATAATTAGATCAGTTTTTAACAAATTAGATTTCTGTAATAAAGGTATATCTTTCTATTAGATAATTTATGCAGTTTTAATCAATTAAATTTGTGTAAAAAATATATTTTTGTTGGAGAATTTATACAATCTTTTTAATCAATCAGATTTGTGTGAAAAATATATCTCTTTGTTAGAGGATTTACACAACTTATTGTACACTATAAATTACAAATTATAAACTTTGTAAAAGGAAATTAGTGAAAAGTAAAATTTTCTTTCGTAATAATAAAAAAGAAATCGTATCAAAGAAACCCTTTTGTTTTTTTTTTGTCCATTGTGAAAACAAAAAAATGAGCAACATAGAAGCTATGCAGGAAACTATAAGGCAATTGACGGGTGCAGTAAATGCTCAAATAGAGCAAATAAAAAAGTTAGAAATTAGACTTCAACAATTAGAAAAACCGAACACGCCGCAACAAACAATACAACCCACATTAGCGACGCCACAAACAGAAAAAGACTTACAAGACATTTCTAGACTACCAGACTGTGTTAAAGAATTACAACCGTTTGACGGTAATTCTGTACAGTATATCTCCTGGATACATAGCGTAGAAAGTATACTTAAAGATTATGAGATAGTGCGTTCAAAACCAATCTATAGAGCAATACTCCAATGCATAAGACATAAGATAAGAGGCAAAGCAGATTCGGCTTTGATCTCGTATAACATTTTCGACAATGACTGGCAAGCAATCAAAAAATGTCTGTCCTTACATTATGCGGATAAAAGAGACTTACGCACTTTAGAGTATCAGCTAAGTAATCTTGTGCAAAGAAACCAGAGTATTGACGAATTCTATGCGAATGTGAACCACCAATTCTCTCTTATCGTAAATAAAATTAAAACCGAAGATTACAGCCAAGACACAATGAGTGTACTTGTCGAAACTTATAGGAATAAAGCATTAGATGTTTTCATACGCGGTCTAAATGGCGAATTGTCAAAAATTCTAACCATACAAAAACCTCAAACACTACCAGAAGCATATGCTTCATGCCTTGAAATCCAAAATTTAAATTACAGAAACCTCACCATACACCCAAGAAACTTTAACAATTCCATTACAGCACCAATTAATCAAATTTTTAAACACAAAATTGAACAAACAAACACACGAAAAAACCTTATCCCGAAGACACAAAATATTCCAATACAAACCAAGAATCTGGCTTATAATATACAGCATAATCTAAACGAAAAACCACCACCAAGACCTATTCATCCTAAACCACCAGTACCGATGGAAGTCGACTCATCAATTCAGACACGTCAAGTCAATTACATGAATAGGTCAAACCAACCTGATTCTAGTCCACTAAAACGAGGTAACGATTCAGAAGGATTTATGAAGAAACAACAAAGAATGTATCATATAGAAACGGATCATAATGATACTGAGTATGATGAATACATACAACAGTACAGCGACTACGGAGATGAAGATGAATTACACGAAGAAGATCCTGAAATAAATTTTATGACGGGAGCCTCTCTAGCGTACCATACCTAGAGTATAAAACCAGCGACAATAAAATTTTGAAATTTTTAGTAGATACAGGAGCAAACAAAAACTTTGTAAAACCAGAACTAGCTATAAACGCAAAATCTACGACGAAACCTTTTAAAATAAGATCGGCCGGAGGAGATATTCTAATAACACATAAAATTCAGGGAAAATTTTTCAAAAGTGTAGGAAATAATAAGACTATAGAATTTTTTGTATTACCAGGACTTCAAACATTTGACGGAATTATAGGAGATGATACCTTAAAAGATCTTGGAGCTATCATCGATAGAAGAAATAATACCCTTAAAATTTCTCCGAATATAGAAATTCCACTCCAAGAAAAGCCATCAATTCAAGTAAACAGTATTGAAATTCGAGACGATCATCTCAGTCCAGCAATAAAAGAAAAAGTCAAAGCATTGATTAAAAAATTCGAATCATTATTCGGACCTTTGAATGATCAAGAAACTATCGATACTAATGTCAAGGCAGAAATACGGACAACAACAACGGAACCTATCTATTCGAAACTATATCCGTACCCTGTTAATATGCGCGATGAAGTGGAAAGCCAAATAAAAGATCTCCTACATAAAGGCATTATAAGACCTTCTAAAAGCCCTTACAATTCTCCAATATGGATAGTTGAGAAAAAAATGGACGCTTCAGGACAGAAAAAATATAGAATGGTCATCGACTATAAACGACTAAATGCAGTTACAATTGCGGACACTTACCCAATCCCTGACATAACTAACACCATCGCAAATCTCGGAAATTCCAAATATTTCACCACTATTGATTTAACTTCTGGGTTTCATCAAATCAAAATGATGGAAAAAGACATATCTAAAACTGCCTTCTCGACCATGAATGGTAAGTACGAGTTTTTGAGATTACCATTCGGGCTAAAAAATGCCCCATCCATTTTCCAACGTATGATAGATGATGTACTTAAAGAACATATAGGTAAGATCTGTTACGTCTACATTGACGATATTATTATATTTGGTGGAAAGACAGAGGAAGAACACCTTAAAAATGTCGAAAAAATATTTTCGCAACTAAAAAAGAGTAATTTGAAAGTCAACTTGGATAAAACGGAATTTCTCAAGACAGAAACGGAATTTCTAGGACACATTATTACGAGCAATGGCATCAAACCAGATCCAAAGCAAATATTGGCAATTCAACGAATAAAACCTCCAGAAAACTTGAAAGATCTCAAAGGATTCTTAGGTTTGACGTCATATTACAGACGATTCATCAAAGATTACGCGAAAATCGCCAAACCCTTGACAAACCTCACGCGAGGAGAAAATGCTCAAATTGGAGCAAACAAATCGAAAAAAGTGAAGATAACATTGGAAAACAAAGAACTCCAAGCATTTAATCAATTAAAGGAACTACTAACATCGTCAGAAATTCTCATCTTTCCAGACTTGAAAAAGCCTTTCTTACTAACAACTGACGCTTCAGATCAAGCAATAGGAGCAGTTCTCTCACAAGGAGATATTGGAAAGGACAAACCAATAGCCTATATATCACGATCGTTAAACAAAACGGAAGAGAGCTACGCTACAAACGAAAAGGAAATGTTAGCCATCGTTTGGGCCTTGGATAAACTCAGAAATTACTTATATGGAGCAAAAAAAGTCAAAATACTTACAGATCACCAGCCATTAACATTTAGTCTAAGCAATAAAAATCATAACGCTAAACTCAAAAGATGGAAAGCAAGAATTGAAGAATACAACTACGAATTGGTTTACAAGCCAGGCTGCACAAACAAAGTGGCAGATGCCTTGTCGCGATTAGAAACAGACTTGAATGTATTGGAACCAGTATCAACAGCGATAACGGTACATAGTGCGGAAGAAGATAGTAGTGATTTAATTCCACACTGTGAAGCCCCACTAAATGTATTCAAAAACCAAATTATAATAAATGAGAAAGAAGGATCGCGTCCAACTACAATTAAAGAAGAACCACATCCATCATACCGCAGATACTACATAAATATGCCTGCAATTAATAGAGAAACTCTATTGAAAATGCTACAAGAAAAATTACAATCAAATACAGTGAATGGAATAAAAATTCAAGAGAACCACATACAGCTTCTTCAAGAAATTTTTAAAGACCATCTCAAACATTTCAAAATACGTATAACACAAAAAATAGTGAAAGACGTAAACAATGAGGAAGAAATATTTAATATAATCCAAAAAGAACACAAAAGAGCTCATAGGAATTGGAAAGAAAATAAAGACCAAATTCTGGAAACACGCTACTTTCCAAAGATGTCCAAACGAGTAAAACAATATAGCCGTAACTGTGAAATTTGCAATGAGAACAAGTATGATAGGCACCCAAATAAACCGCAACAAAAAGAAACCCCTATTCCCACTTACCCTACAGAAATACTCCATATTGATATTTTTGAAATTAAAAACGAAAAATTCATTTCTTGTACAGATAAATTTTCAAAATTCACAAAATTATTTCACATAAAAAACAAGTCTGTCTTACACCTTCGTGATAAAATAATAAAAATACTGCATTATTTCACAACTCCGCGGATGATCGTAATGGACAATGAGAAAAGCTTTATAAGCCCAATTATAACCGATTACATAAAAACTCTAGGAGTCGAAATATACCTTACACCATCCCAAAAAAGTGAAGTTAACGGTATAGTCGAACGTGTTCACTCAACGTTAATTGAAATAATTCGTTGTATACAAAACGAACTTAAAGACCTAACAATTAAAGAACTCGTGAACATAGCTGTAGATAGATACAACAATACTATTCACTCCATTACAAAGCTTAGACCCTGCGACGTCTTTCTCGGTAGGGCCCAAAAAATCAATTATCAAAGTTTATTGGACGTTAAAAATAAAATTAACGAAAATCTTTTAGATCGAATAAAAAGAAATCAGAAAGAGAAAATGAATAGAGAAGAGAAAAAGAAAAAGAAAACTCCGACATACCAACCCGGTCAAGCAATCTATACAACGATCAAACAAATTAAAGGAAAACACAAACCGAAATTTAAAAAAGAAACAGTGGCAAAAGATAATAAAGTTACTGTTGTCACTACCACAGGAAGAAAAGTACACAAAACTCACATAAAAAATATATAGTAAAATATTTCCTTTTTTTCCTTTTCAATAGCTTTACTACATGGACTTCAATATCGCCTCTCAATATATATAGATATCTCAAATTTTACCACCAATCCTTCATTCTAATGTAATAGGAAACGACACTAAATTAGATTTAAAACTATTACGTAGCCTACACTTGAGCAACGTAGAAAAATTGCAAAAACTTGTCTCACAACAAAAATTAGGAACTGCTACAGACATTGGACTTGTAGTAATAACCCTTATCATTGTTTCCATTCTATTGGTAAAAAAATTTAAAAAAAAAAACACGTGATAATGACAATACCTCCACAGACGACACATACAGAAACATACAATCCAACAGGACTACAACCTATATCATTAAACTTCTGACCCTCGGGACGATGGTATTTAAAGGGGGGAGAGTTAACACAATGCATAGCCATACACAAATAACGTATCAATATTGACACGCGCATCCGACCTATATGCTGAAAGTTCATTCTCTTTACGATTTCTTGTTTAATAATCAAATTTTACTTATTTACGAAATTATAGAGCATTATTGCAATATTATGCTTTCACTAATTTTCTTAACCCAATTTTTGCTGACTTAATTTAATTTAGTTGTAATAAATTCATTCAATATAAAATTAATTGATTATTTTGTAAAATTATAACGAAATTAAATTTTAATTGTATAATTGATTAATTGACAAAAATGTTCAATAAACTAAGCTGTAATTTTAAGTTTAAATAAAAATTAAAAGTTAGTTGTTAATGAGACATCAAATAAATAACTCAAAAAAGTAAAAAGGTGTTTTATTCAAAAAAACCCTTAACTTTTATATTCAACATATATTCCTGGGTATTGACTAGAGTATTCATATCATAATATTCCTGGTGCTGACGGGAATATTTACATACTAACTACTCCGGGTGCTGACTGGAGTTTCTATTAATATTCCTGGTGCTGACGGGAATATTAAACTATTTTTTTTTCTTTACTAGAGAAATTGAACTACTTAGCACAAATAAATACTTTGTATTTATTAGTTATTATAATACTGAAAATTTAAGACTATCAATTTAAGTTTGGAATTACTTTACCATAGATTAAGCAGATAATTTTAATTATTTTAATTATTATTATAAGTTGAATTTGAAGAGAAATAAAACATAAACTCAAAAAATATCTATCTTTTTATTTTTTGAACCAGCACCTTCTTAATCGTGTACTAACGATTGTAGGTGTTTGTCATATATACAAACACACATTTGTAGCCGTACATTTTCCTATTAGTGATGTCATCATCACCAACATAATATTTTTTATTACAATTAACATGTATCAATAAAGTAAAAGTTGCTACTTACTCACTTTCATCATTTTTTTTTCCTAAGGAACAAAATAAAAGTATGTATATGATGCCATAATACGTATTACGGTATTACTGTGGTATTACATAATACTTTGTGTAGACATCGAAATTATGTTACAACGAAAGTAAATTCATATATGTATGTAAAATAAAATGAAAAACAAACGTAAAAAGGAAGGATAACCAAATTGATGGCAAATGAAATGACTGAATAAACAAAAATTATTATTTGTATGCGGATAATATACCCATGGTGTTTTTGTTGTAACAAACGATGTATGTTACTCGTGTATACATTTAATGTACGTATAGAGTATATGTACATATATGTATATGTATATATTTCGAATTACTTAAGTGAATGTTCGTATTATATAAACGCTCGTATTTGAATTATGTATTAAAAAAATGTTATAATGTGTAATATAGTTTTCCTTGTTTGTATAAATTGTCTGCAAAAAAAAAAAAAAAAAAATCACAATAATAATAAACATAAATAAACAAGCACATAATCAATTTCATGTTAATTTGAATGTATAATTCACCGGAGGACTGGCAGTTTTTAAAGTTTCCATATCTTGAAGTAGATAAAATAAAAGCAAACTGCCAGATATCCATTATTCCATTATTCTTAGATTACACTAGTATCCGATTTTTTGACAAATTCTGCATGACGAACGGTTGTCAGATACATTTTGGGCAGGTATCTGTCATGCATCTCCCTATTATATTTATACAATCTGGCATTTTCCATCCAGCAAATATTTTTAAAGAACAAGGGAATAATTTTAAGTTCAAATTGTGCATTGCGAACCAAAAATATTATAATTCTTATTATTATTTATTATTTATTATGAAAGGGTTCAGACACAGTTCAGATTTATGCTGAATGGATCAGAACGGTACATTAAGGGAAATTTCCGAAACCGAGTGTATAAATAAAATCGTAGAGGAATGCAGAAAATTAAGGAATAACAAAGTACCGGGGGAGGATGGTGTCGTCGATGAGCTGATGAAAAAGGAAGGAGAAAAGCTTTTAGACCGCCTCCATCAAATAATAAGCAGTAAATGGGAATCGAAGTAAATTCCAAAGGAATTGGAGGCTAGAATAATATGTCCTCTATACAAATTTGACATTTATATTTGTTGAAATTAACATTTAATATTGGAATTTTCGAATTCAAGGCTGAATTCCTTCTTTTTAAGTAGAACTTTGAAGAAATTTAGGGAAATCCCTGCATTTTTTTTTAAATTCCATCTGCATTATATTAATACCTTTTGTTAATTGAAATTGAAATTATAAATAGCACCTAATTTTGCTTTACTTTAGCAATTCCATTTTCAATGAGATAGTGACGGAGGTATCTTTCATACAAAAAAAAGGAGAAAAGAGAAATAAAAACCAATTTCACTTAATGTTCCACTGAGAACTTATTTGAAATTTACAAACCATCTGCTAATTTGCCAAGGCAAGAAGGTAGTCAGTTGACCCTTTGGAAAATGAGCTCTGAAAATTGTCAGATGACAAAAATTGCCGATTACACATGCAACAGACATCTGGCAATTTATGAGGGCAGACGTCTGTCTTCATCTGTCATAGTGATTAGACGTACATATCTGACATTTATTTTGAAAAAGTAAGTATATTATCGACGAGAGTTTTCAATGAAAATTATATAATAATTTATTTCCTCTCCACTAGAAATATAACGTTCAAAATTAACTTTTTTCAATATGCATGTATTAGGATATACATGTTCTCAAATTTTTAATTACATTCATTTGACGACAATTTTCGATACGGAAGTTGAACTTTAAACAAAATTATTTGACAGTTAATGATCAAAAATGTTCATGACTCAAATAATTGTTCATTGAATAAAAATAAATATTAATTCAGTTTTAATTGAAAATTTCAATGTAGACAAATATATCTATCTACCATATACAAGGAAATAATACATTTATATGTAATAATTAACTAAATATAGAGGTAATTCATTTTTTGTTTTTTAATATTGAAAAATATCGAATACCAGAAGTTAATTTTTTTTCTTTTAAATAATATAGGCATAAATAAGAAAATCTCTCAAATATTCTACATATATGTACATATACTTGTAGATGGATATAGTAATGTATCTATCTGTATTTCAATTTTAACTTCCTTCACATTTCTTATTTGGACTCCTTAATTAGAAAGGTAGACATTTAAACTTTTTTAATTGCATCTCATTAATTATTCAGCTGTATTTATGTAGGGTTCAGTAGTTTTTAAAAGAAACTTGATTATAGAGAATAGTGTTTTGTATTAATTCTCTTTTTACATTTTGTATATTACATTTACTTTATGAATATAATATTATATATCTATTGTTATATTTACAGGTATTATGTACTATTACAGGTTTGATTAAACAGAAAGAAATATCGTATAAAAGTAAAATAATGATGTAGAAAATAAAAAAAAATTCAGAAATTCAGAAATGAAAATGTATTGATTCGGAAATCAATTAACAATATTTTATGTCTATTATCGATTTTTTATGACTTTCATCTTTTCATTTCTCTTAATTTTTCTGCTTTGTTCTTCTCAATTTTGAAAAATAAAACATTTTATTGTTTCATTTTTCACATCCTGATGCAAATAGATAATTACTTTTTCTCTATTTCTTTTATTTACGCATACACATGGAACATGATAAATTTGTTGAAATAGATGATATTGGCATTGAGGTGGCGAAGGGGCTTGTAGCTGAACAATTTTATAATTTGCACAAAAGAACTAATACCTACGACAACATTCTTAATGGAAACAAAAAAAAAGAATAGATAAAATGCAGTTGAGGTCTTCGTTTTTCGGAAATAAAAGAAACATATCAGGATTTTAAAACGCAGATGTAACATAGAGACCATATCAACCATAGAAACCCATTATCAGCCTTCCTGAATCAATCAAAAGGTAATACAGAATAGGCGATCCATACAGATATAAAAATTTTCCTTCAAAGTAACTAATTTAATTAACAATTTTCGTTGTTTTCCTCGGATAATATAAAATACATATAGATAAAAATTATATTGCACACATACTTAATTTTGAAAAATTTTAAAAAAATATAAAAAAAACTTTTAAAATTTAGATACTAGAGGTATTCACGAATTGTTGTAAGAGTGTAAAAAGTATAAACATATACCCAAATCTTGCACTATATCGTGAACGCACTATAGCAAACTTTGTATTGAAAGCAAATTAATAACATAATGTCAGCTAAAATATTATAAAAATAAATTTAATCAAATTACTTTAGCATTTAATGTCAGAATGGCGTATACAATAGTATATAATGTATAAAAATGTATGTAAAATAAATATACACCGTATACAATGGGTTTCAGTATTGTAAATTTTTACAAGCAGTGTAAGTAAAAATTACATTGAAGATGTTTACAATAGGTGTAGGATTGTACGAATTTACACCGTTTACAATGATACTAGACCAAACCGTGAATACCCTTACTGTCACAAAAATCGAAATACATTCTAATAATATTGTTTTTTAATTACATTTTTTTATTTTGTGCCAACATTTTTTTATTCGCAAAAATATAACTGCGTCTATCCAAATTGCGCTCACTGTAAGTTCCTACTTATGTATGTAAACAGGATTATAAAAACATACATTGAAAAATATATCCGAAAACTATACTTAAATTTATTTTTTAGCTATATTTATCATCCCTATTAATTATAACGTGTACCCACAAACATATGCACATTTGTTATATAGTATAAATATCGTGAATGAATGAACAGGTAAGTAGTGCCATGCATTATAATTAAGTACATTATAATTTTTTATGTAATGTAATGAAATGCACTTATACATGCTTATACTTATACTGCTTATACCGATATATAGTAGTATGTATATACGGTTGTAATTCCTACGTTATGAATAATAAAATATGTGATGTAAATGTGACACCTGCAACATACAACATATCTCAGCACTCATTTCATCGCATCGTCATTATAGTTTCCTCATACCACGTCCTATTCATTTAAGACTACTTAAGCTGTAGAGCTTATGTAATTCGTGATTGTATCCTTTCCCTGAAAGTCATTTTCTTAAATCGTTTGAAATATTTCAAACATTCAAACATTCAAATATATTAATGTCCAAAATAATATTTACTGATCTTGTTTTCAGCGTTCATCTGGGAGACCAAGTGTATAATATGATCTCTAAGATAACTCCAAAGTTGTACTCTAAATAAGTCTAAAATATATAGAATTATAATTAATAATCCTGAAAATATCGTAATGTTTTGTTTGTTTTATACTAATTTCAAAACTACAGCCAATTTAATAATTTACCATTTTTGAAAACATACATTTCGTTCATTTTTGAAATTATTATTCACCGTTTGGTTTTTAATCACTTTAACAATTTTATTTAAAAAAATATATTTTATTCACAACAAAATGCATACGTAAGTATTCTGTGTGCATATATGAAAAACGTTTATTCAAGAACCATAATAATAATTGAATTAAATAATTTTCATTTTTACGCCTACATATTTGTACATAATGTAAAAATATTATTATTGAAATGTTAATTCGATGATAATCAGGACAATTTAATTTTCAAAGGTATTCGCGTTCGTATTAAAAGTAAATTATATTAAATGAATATAATGTAAAATTGTTTTACATATATTTTACGCACATAATAATTAATTAATTTTCGAAATACCGTGTTTTAAATGATAATCGTATTATAAAAATATATATATAAATGTGATATGTGTTTTATTATATTTTATATAACCACAGACCTAAATAACGATACACAGATAGGCCAATATCGCAAAGCTCATTTTAAAAAATTTCAAGTTTGCATTTTCATCTATAAAACTTTTGATTTGAAACTTAAAATTCGTAAATTGTGCTCTCCCAAAAAGAGAAATGTTTTTTTTTTACTTTTTTTTATTCATACATACTGCTACCCTTTTTTTTCATACCACAATAGCTAGATATAGATGTATGTAAATGTACAGACAGGTTTTATCATTACACATAAGTTGCGTTCCTTTTGACCAAGTAAAGAACTTTCAAGTACTCGGGAGTATATTATAAATGGAACGCAATTTTTTACTTGGAAGTAAAGAGTAACCTCAAATTTGAAAGCATACACATTTTTAAGGCAATGTAAATATTGGAGTGACAGTTGGCCATGCTCCAATTTTAGCTGTCATGTATTTCAAATTTGTTTTGCTTTGATTTTAGATGCTTCATAACATTAAACAATAAAAAGCCACCTATTGAATAAAACGTGTATTAAAAATATTATAGACTTAAACCTATTTCTTTAATCTCTAACGATTAAAACACAAACACCTCTGACGGCGAATTTTGGCGTAACTAACCATGCAACTGTCAAGTAAATTACTCGAATACAAGAGGTGGTGTAGATGATCACGACTACAAGTACTTGCGAGTACTTTACTTGGTCAAAAGGAATGCAACTATATTGTCACTTCGTATTCAAGGAGGCTTGGTTGTCTTTTCTTTATTTTGACTTACATCATCAAATACCGGATTTTATAGTTGATAGTTGGTAGATGTTAGATTTTAGATTCTGTTTATATGAAGAAATTGATAGGTATGTACAGTGATCACAAAAATTATTGGTGCTACTTGTGCACAACAAATTTCAAATTTTTACTAAATAATTCAAATTTCCTCGGTATTTTTCTTGAAAGTCAAAATTAAATCAATTATTTTCATTTTAATATTCATAATAATTTTTGCGATAGAATTAATGCAGGAATAATTTTTGGAATAATTCAAATAATATATTTGTTCTAAGAATAATTATGGTTTTTTTTAAGAAATTGTATTTATTAAAGTTTGAAAAAATAAATATAAAAATTTATTAGTATTACAAGTGTCTAAATCCAAATTACGATACTTTAATTATGCAGAAATACTTTTTGTGATTACTGTACATGTGTATATAATGTGTATACACATATAATGTAGAAGCAGCATAATTTGTAAGATGCATATTAACTTGAAAAAATGAAATCATAATCGAACAAACATAAATTTAGGGTCGAAAATAACAATGAAATAGTAACAAAGGGTCGAAAACAAAAACAAACCAAAACAAACTATAATGTGCGTATATATATATACATATATACTCGTAGATATACATAAATATATTATATCTAACATTATGGTACAAAACAGTATATATTCCAGTATCATACATATTCTATATACTTATGTACATACATACATATTTCTATTGCCCAATACAAAATATGTACGCAAACAAGAAATAAGCAATTGTACATTACCTTACGTGTATGTAAGAATGTATATTTGAAACTGTGTTGTTTTGTTTTGTTTTATTTATATTTTCTACTCTCAATTTTCAAAATGTACTCATTTTATAAGAGAAGCTTTGAGAGAGGTGGATTTTCGCTAAATCCACTTCCAAAATTAGCTCGGCAATGTAAAGGATTGTATTGCACACTCTGTATATAGTTATTTTACTCTGTGATATAACTATTATTATAAAAAGCGTGTGATGGGAATTTTATTTTATGTTTAAAAAAAAAAAGAATTTTATATTTAATATGAAATGCTCATACATTTAGGTACTGTTAAGTTCTTTATAAAATTATACCTTTCAATAAAACTACAAATTTTAATTTTATCACTAAATTTAATTTTATTTATATTATTATTATTATTACTTAAGTATATGTTTAAATCACTATTTTAGTTTTAATGTTTTCAATCTGGAAGGTCTCTAAAAAACTGACTGACTACAAAATTAATGATATTATTTTAGAATAATTGTATGGTACATATGTGGTATTAAATTATATTATTTTATATTACAAAATATTATTCAACGGAAATCAACTGCTGACCAAACGTAATATCTTATTACAGAAATTATTATTACGTGGGAAGCAAGCAAAACATTCCAATAGACAATATCTTATTACAGAAATTTATTTATGTGTGGGAAGAAAAAAAAAATATTCTAATATAATTTGCAAAATTAGCAAAAGAACATAATTATATAAAATTAGTACATAACACCTTCCCCCTTAAAGAAAAATTGATTTGATCGGAGTTAAAATCAATTTGTTGTGTTGAACTCATAAATTGGGATGGAGACACAGGATGGTGCTTTTGATAAGCTTTGTTTCTTTTGTTGACCTGTTCTTTTATTGGATTTCGATTGAGTTTGCATTTTTGGTTTGGATTTTAATGGAATATTTTGTCTACTTTGAGGCAGCTGTTGATTTTCATCGATTACTGATTCATTACAAAAATTACTTACAATTGTATCTTTTTCTTTTTCATATTTAATTATTACATTTGTATTATTTTTTTGATTACATTTTTTAATACAACTATATGATTTCATTATAAAGAAAATTATAATTAATGCTATAACTACATACAATACATTTGTGAATAATGATGGTTGTCTTAATAATAACGGCTTTTCTTTTGCTTCTTGAATTTTCTTCTCTAAGTAGTTTAAGTCAGTCGATATAATTTTCAATTGATCTAGGTCAGCACTATTTAAGGATACACGGGAAAGATTTAAATCAAAATTAAAGTTTTCTATACGATCTTTTGTACAACAAATATCATCGATAATATTAATTGATGGTATTATTGTTGCATGAAAAGTTGTTTCAATTATTTCTTCCGTATTTAATTTATTGTATTTTATGTAAGCATCACAAGAATTTCCAAGTGTCAAGATATGTGTTCCAATCACATTTTGTTTATTTATATCCTTTCCATTATTACATGAAATGGTTAAGGATTCTTGTTTTGATGAAATTAAAATCCATTTGTTGTTTTTAAGTTTTTGTATAATTTCTATATCGCCAGTAATAATTTTAGTTTTACATGTTGATGGAATTGATTTTATTGAATTTAAGAAAATATTTATTTCGCAATTATGATTTTGATTTGTAGGATAGATCATACTGTTTTCACAAAGGTAATGATTTTTTATTTCTTGAATTACAGAAAATGTTTTATAATCGTTGGATATTGCAATATAATTCGATGATGGTTGAATGAATGCATAAGAATCCGCATTTTTACTATAAGAAATTGGCAATGGCAATAAATGATAAAGAAAATAATGATTTTGATTTGTTAACGGAAGATTTACAACGAAGATTAAAATATGATTTTTTAAATAAGCTTGAGTAATTGATGTTTCGAATAGAATATGAGCATTATCAATAGTGAGTGGAACTGGAAATTCTAATCCTTTAGGAAGGAGATGAAAATTATTGGAGATTTCAATTAATAATTGATTTGGGGTAATGATTGATGGATGTAAAGTGTTACGCTTTGCAAAGAGTATAACATCGATTAGGTTATTCAATTCCTCATTTAGTTCATTTGTGAGAAAATTTAGAAACATTATATTTTCCATAATTAATTGTTCTCGTCTGACAATTATTATAGTGTTTGAAGTTAATTCGTTATATTTACTAATTTTTTTAATATTATCATTAAGTTTTTCTTCCTGCAATTTAAGCTTACTATTGGTTTCATTAAAGGCAGCAATTGTTGTTTTTAATACTTGCGTCTGGCGTTTCATTAATTCAAGATTTGTTCTTTCATCTTCTGAAACTTGTTTTATAGCATTTTCGAAGTATTCAGCGTCGTCTGAATCCATCGTACCAAAAACTGTTTTAATTATTTTTCCACCTAAATCGAACCATCCTCGTTTAACACGATTATGTCCAACGATATTTTGTACGGAGTTGAATTTAGATTCTAAAATTGGTAATTGAACTTCTGTAAGATGTAGAGATTGTTTACAATAGCGCTTTTCTGCAGTATCGTTTAATCGTATACAAAAATCTACAGATTTCTTATAAATTGATTGAATCAATGAGAATTTGTATGTGTAAGTAGAGATATTCACGTACGTTATGACCTTCCAAGATGAGGACCGAAATTTAATGTATCCGTAAGGTTCGAAGAGCAATCCACTGCTGTTCTTCACTTCCTCTACAGTGAAATTTGATGCACTAATCGATAATAGTAAAGATCTGAAATTAAGATAAAGGTTTTATTCGATTTTTGTGAACCACGACATTCTTTCCTTTAATTGACAGTTTGACATTTTGGTTATCGTATAGTTCTAATATTTCATAAGGACCTTTAAAGGTTGGAGATAGTTTTTTTCCCACCTTTCCACCATTGTTTTGTAAGTAGACTAACTGACCTCTATAATATTCCGGACAATGTACATTTTTGTCATATCTTAACTTCGATTGTTCTTTAGAACGTATTAAATTATTTCTAGCTATTTCATGGCTTTTAAATAAACGGAATTTCAATTGGTCTACGTAATTGTCATACGTGTAGGTATAATTTGGTTCATGATTAATAGAGCTAGGGAGCTTTGGTTTGTTACCGAAAAGAAGTTAGAATGGGGAGAATTTTGTTGAAGTGTGAATTGAAGTATTATAAGAAAAAATTGCGGTCGGTAACCAGTCGTCCCAGTCATTTAAATTTGAATTCAAATAATGTTTTAAATAGTCTTTTAATGTTGAATGTGATCTCTCGAGAGCACCATTGCTCTGAGGATGGAAAGCTGTAGTGTGCAATTGTTTTATATTTAATATTTTAGAAAATTCCCTAATTAATTTAGACATAAAATCTGTGCCTTGATCGGTAAGTGTTACGAATAAAACATAAAAATCAAGGAACACCCTCTAACTACATCATCTAGATTATATTATATTTTTATTAACTATTAAAAAACATAATTTTCATAATTTCATTTAAATATTTTTTTTACCTACTTGCATTGTATAATTTTATTTGCTTCATAATATGTACATTTTTACCTAAAAAGCAATATATACCTTTTTTATCAAAACCGTTAGGTCATTTTGTATTCAAATTAATTTTTGTATTTTTTCATTTTTTGTATATAACAAATTTTGTAATTATAGAATTTTGATTTCATTGACACTTACTTATTAACTTAACTTTGGTACAGTCGGTCGATTATGTAAATCTAAATATTATTCGGGCTATTTTTCTAATTTGAATTCAATAATGAAAATTTGTAATATTGTAAAGTAGAGTTCTATTTTAAAAATTAATAACAAATGTTAATATAAAATAAAATATATTGAAAATTAAGTGCAGTGAGTTTTTTAATTATTATTTTAAATATTGAACATTTCCATAAGTGAATTGAGTGAAAATAAAAGGAATTTAACCAGCTTCATAATGGAAAGACAATGTATCTGTCGTAGTCATTGACAGGCATGTCTTGTACATTTTATGGTCCTTCGAGCCGGATGATTAAACGACAAAATTGAGGAATAAAATGGTTATCATTCATAACCATCAGATAAGTATACATTATCTTGAAAATTTATTTAAATAAAAAAAACTATCTTGAATCACGTGCCGATTCTAAAAAAATGGAAATTTGATTCCTATAATTTTGTATTGGAACATAATATAACTATATTTGGAAACCACGTGCCGGTTTCAAATCTATATATTGAAAACTTTAAAATTCTATCTACAATTGGAAACCACGTGCCGGTTTCAAATCTATATTTTGGAAAATTTTAAAACTCAACAAGTGAATCTATAATTGGAAACCACGTGCCGGTTTCAAATCTACATATCGAAAATTTTAAAACTCAATCTATAATTGGAAACCACGTGCCGGTTTCAAATCTACATATCGAAAATTTTAAAACTCAATCTATACTTGGAAACCACGTGCCGGTTTCAAATCTACATATCGAAAATTTTAAAACTCAATCTATAATTGGAAACCACGTGCCGGTTTCAAATCTACATATCGAAAATTTTAAAACTCAATCTATAATTGGAAACCACGTGCCGGTTTCAAATCTATATTTTGAAAATTTAAAAATCTGCAATTGAAAACCACGTGCCGGTTTTAAATCTATATATATTGAAAAACTTAAAACTCAAAAGTGACTTTATATAATGAAATCACGTGCCGATTTCACATATTAAAAATTTGTAATATTTAAGGTGATATTATTATACGAAACCACGTGCCGGTTTCAAAACTTTTAAAGGTAAATTGCAACCTAAAGGTGATATTGCAATTTCAAATTTTATCGATTTTGTGATAATTGTGATAATCATTAGTTTCTAACAACTCTGAAAATTAGTCGTGTCACCCTGCGAACTTGAAGCCACGTGCCGGCTTTCATAACATTGAAAATTACATTCAATTAACTGAAATTAATTGCATTATTATAAAAAAATTGTGTGAACTATACATTTATCAAAATTTTATACAGAGAGTCAACGCTTAAAAATTATAATAATTTGTTGTAACTAAAGGTCTACAGGGTGCTTCAAACATTTTGTGATTTATTTTTACAAATTTCAGTCGCGAACTCTACATTACTTTAACGTTATTGTAAACGTTCAATTTTAATAACAATTACTCTAGTTGTGAATCTGTCTGTTAGCATAATCATGACTCTTGCTCAGAAACGAAGTAGATTACAGGCCTCACTGATGAGATTAAGAAATTTTGCTGATTCAATCAATGACAACATAACCTTGGAAGAATTGACTGTTCGTCTACAATCGTTATCAGAAATCTGGCAAGAATTTTGTGTGGTCGAAGATGAATATATGACGGAAGATCCAACACAACCTACCAGTATGGAAGAATATGAAGCAAAATACTACGAGACAAAGACGATATTGTTACAGCACTTGGGTCGAAGGGCTGGTAATACCCATGTAGCACCTCCTCCTGCATCTCCACAGCTTCCATTAGATGCCTTTAACCAAAGTATTTCGGCAATCTTGCAGCAACAAACCGACCTACTTTCACAAACCATCAGCCATTCTTCTTCTCAATCAAATCCCACTCATTTGCCTCGTCTTAACATTCCAACGTTTTCTGGTGATTATAAGGAGTGGACATCTTTTAAAGACCTATTTCAAGCTGCAGTGAATACTAATCCAAACCTGACAGCGTCACAAAAATTTCAATTTCTTAAGGGCGCACTAAAAGGTTCAGCCGCATCACTTATTCGTCACCTTACAATCAGCGACAGCAATTACGAAGAAGCATGGACTATTCTAAAAAACAGATTTGACAGAAAACAACAAATTATCACTTCATTTATCCGAACATACATGGAAGTTCCTAGCATTAATCAAGTTTCTGGGAAATCCTTACGATCAATAACTGATACATTTGAGGAAGTAATAAGAGGTTTAAAGGCTCTAGGATTGGAAGCACAACGGCGAGATCCATGGCTAATATACTTGGCATTAACGAAGTTAGATTTAGACACAAGGGAACAATGGGCAAAGGAAACAATGGAAAAGGATCACCCTAGCATGACAGATTTTTTAAACTTTTTAAGCAAGCGTTGCAACGCAATTGAAACTGCTGCGTCAATATCCAAAAGGAATGCACCAACGAAATCACTTCATATAAGACCGTCATCCACAGGCAACAAGTGCATAAAATGCAATTCAGATCATCCTATTTACCAATGTCCAAAATTCAAGGCAGAAAATCCTTCTCAGCGTAAAGAATTTGCCTCTTCTCGTTCATTGTGTTACAAATGTTTAGGTCAAAATCATTCTGTTAAAACATGTCACTCGAAACTCAAATGCAATCAATGTAATGCAAATCACCATTGGCTTCTACATGATTCTTACATGCAGAAGAGCTCATCAACACCAACTGTCTCACAATCCAGCGTTATCAATCATCAACCAACATCCGATGTATTGACTACGACTACAAACACTTCGAATTCATCGACGGATTCAAACGCGATCATTAATTGTGTTTCACAAGATTCAAATAAGAGAATTTGCATCTTACCTACTATATTAGCTTTAGTTACAGATTCTTCTGGTAATCACCAATCTTGTCGCATTTTGCTGGATTCTGGCTCGCAAATTTCCTTAATTTCTAATTCATGTGTTCATCGGCTTGGCTTGAAGCGTGAAAATGCCAAAATGTCTCTCACCGGTCTTTCATCTACAGGCATTGGAGTTACTAAAGGCAAGGTGAATTTGCAGTTGGTCGCACGAAATAATATTTCTAGGCGTCTTTCTATCATCGCTTATGTTGTCAAAAACAAGTTAACTATACTACCGCCAGCTAATATTGATATTACTGATAAATCAATACCCAATACTGTTGGACCAGCTGACCCACATTTCAACATCGCCTCAGATATTGATATTATTTTAGGTGCAGAACACTTCGTAGATATTTTATGTCAAGGAAAAATTTCTAGCAAACCTGGGTTTCCTGCTCTACAAGACGTTGCAGGGAATCTTCAATGTCAAAATGCTTTATCTTTCCTTTGCCAGCAGGATTTAAGTAACAACATCGACAAAACATTGCGTTTATTTTGGGAATGTGAAGAAGTGTCAAATGATCAAGATAGCTCAAAACTTTTAAACGAAGAGATAAAGGCAGAAAACCATTTTCTGTCATCACTTGACGAGCAACGAAAAACATTTGTGTTTATTGCAACCGAGGACAACACGACATCCGTTTTGGACAATCTCGTATCTAAATTTTCTTCGTTTTCGAAAATTCTACGAATTATAGCATATTCTCTCCGGTTTATTCAAAACATGAAATGTAAGGCTTCAACCGATCGTCGAACAACCTTTCTGTCGACATTAGAATATTCGTCAGCTTTAGTCACTTGTTTCAAGTGTGTGCAGAAATCATGTTTTCAAACAGAACTTTTAGCACTTCAGGACAAAAAACCGGTTTCACTCAACAGTAAATTAAGCAAACTATATCCCTTTATTGATCAACTAGGAATTATTAGAGTAGGCGGCAGAATCCAGAATTCTAATCATGATTTTAATACTATTCATCCAATTATCTTGCCCCAGTCTCATCCTTTCATCACTCTCATGGTACGTGACATGCACATTAAATATCTTCATCCTGGGACATCATTACTTATCAGTATTTTGAGACAACGTTACTGGATAATTGGGGCTAGAAATTTAGTGCGGAAAATCAATCATTCTTGTACTACATGCTTTCGATTTAGACTAAAACCAAACGATCAATTAATGGGAAGCCTGCCTAATGCTCGTGTTAATCAATCGCGACCGTTTTCTCACGTTGGTATAGATTTTGCCGGTCCGATCTTTATAAGTTCGCGAACAGGTCGTGGTTCTAAAACGACAAAACATTATATCGCTTTATTTGTTTGTTTAGCAGTCAAGGCTTTGCATCTTGAACTCGTGTCCGATTTAAGTTCGATAACTTTTGTCGCTGCACTTCGCCGTTTTGCAGCTCGAAGAGGAATCCCATGCGAAATATACTGTGACAACGGGACAAACTTTATTGGAGGAAAAAGACACCTAACAGAGATGCATCAACTAGCAACAAAATGCTACAGTGACTCTAACATATCTACTTATCTTTTACAGAACAACATCCAGTGGAAGTTTTCTCCACCTTCTGCTCCTCACTTTGGTGGCCTGTGGGAAGCAGGTGTAAAAAGTATCAAATGGCATATGCGAAGAGTTATAGGTGAAACTATTCTTGGTTACGAAGAAATGATGACATTACTTTGTCAGATTGAAGCAATCCTTAACTCTCGACCACTTATAGCAACATCTGACGATGCAAACGATGCAGCGTTTCTCACACCAAGTCATTTCTTAATTGGCGAAGCGATAACAACACTACCCGAACCAAATTTAAACACAACAAACATCAAATTGTTAGACAGATGGAAATTGATTCAGTCAATGATGCAAGGTTTTTGGAAGAGATGGCGCTGCGATTATTTAACTTCATTACAAACACGTCAAAAATGGAATAAGGAAAATGAACCATTAAGGGTAGATGACATCGTCATAATACATGATAACAACTCACCACCTACTAAATGGGTTCTGGGTCGCATATTAGATACACATCCTGGCAAAGACAACTTCATCAGAGTAGTCACCATCAAAACTGCGAAAGGTATACTCAAACGATCTGTGCACAAAATAACAAGGTTACCATCTGGTTAAAACTTCGTTTTAACGGCGGGAGAATGTTACGAATAAAACATAAAAATCAAGGAACACCCTCTAACTACATCATCTAGATTATATTATATTTTTATTAACTATTAAAAAACATAATTTTCATAATTTCATTTAAATATTTTTTTTACCTACTTGCATTGTATAATTTTATTTGCTTCATAATATGTACATTTTTACCTAAAAAGCAATATATACCTTTTTTATCAAAACCGTTAGGTCATTTTGTATTCAAATTAATTTTTGTATTTTTTCATTTTTTGTATATAACAAATTTTGTAATTATAGAATTTTGATTTCATTGACACTTACTTATTAACTTAACTTTGGTACAGTCGGTCGATTATGTAAATCTAAATATTATTCGGGCTATTTTTCTAATTTGAATTCAATAATGAAAATTTGTAATATTGTAAAGTAGAGTTCTATTTTAAAAATTAATAACAAATGTTAATATAAAATAAAATATATTGAAAATTAAGTGCAGTGAGTTTTTTAATTATTATTTTAAATATTGAACATTTCCATAAGTGAATTGAGTGAAAATAAAAGGAATTTAACCAGCTTCATAATGGAAAGACAATGTATCTGTCGTAGTCATTGACAGGCATGTCTTGTACAGTAAGTATGCCATCAGGGATTCCAAAATGACTTATAAACTGGAGTAAGGTTTCGGCAACTGTCTTCGCTTCATGATTTATAATGGGATAAGCTAAAGAGAATTTTGTAAGGTCATCTTGCATAGTGATAATGTATCTATTTCCTTTCTCTGTTATTGGTAAGGGCCCAACGACATCTAAACAAAGCTTTTCGAAAGGTTTTAATGCAGTTGATGTTATTTGCATGGGAGCTTTGTTTGGTTTTCTATTTGTCTTATTAATTTGACAAGATTCGCAAGATTTCACATATTTTTTGATTTCTTTTTTCATCTTTGGCCAATAATACATGGATCGAATGCGTTTGTAAGTTTTATGAAAACCGCCATGTCCAGATAATGGATCATTATGATTTTCTTTAAGAATTAAAGGAATTTGGTCTACAGATGGTGTAATTATTTTTCCATGATAGATTGTTATTTTAATCTTTGTTTGTCTAAAAATGAACTGGATCATGTGTTTTAACTTGGAGAATTTAAACTGATTAACATGATCTTCAAAATTTGGTAATGAAATTGAATTAATTTTATCTTTTAAAAGTTGATCCTTGAGATTTTGAAGAGTGTAGAATATATCCTGATAAGATGGTTTAACCCAATGAGATTGCTTTATGAAACAGTGATAAATAAACCTTTTATTAGATTGATTTATTGATTTAAATACTGAATATATTTCATGAGTAGTATTTTCAAGGATTTCCTTATTGTGTGATTTTGAAGGAAATTCGGAGCAGAATTTATTAGATTCATTTAGATCGATGCTAGTAATATATGCAATGTGATCGGTAGACTTAATAAGATGTGAGTTAGTTTCTTCGAAATTAAATACTTCAGGACTTAGTGAATTATAGAAAAATTTAATGTAATCGTCATATGTGTCTTTAGAAGCGATTGTTGTGAAATTTATATTTCCAGAGGAAATTCTTGATAAGCAATCGGCATTTGAATTAATTTTACCTGGTTTGTATGTTATTTCATAATCATACTCTTCCAGTTTGAGACGCCATCTTAAAAGTCTAGATCCTGGATCCTTGCAGTTAAACAACCATACCAATGGTCTGTGATCGGTTACTAATTTAAATTTTCGTCCATAAACATATGGGCGGAAATGATTGACGGCCCGGCCCACACAATAGCAAGTAATTCTCGCTCTACCGTACTATAATTTGACTCGGCTCGATTAAGAGTTCGAGATGCAAAGGCAATTGGTAAATCCTTACCAATTGGTCCTTGTGAGAGTATTGCACCAATGGCTACATTAGAAGCATCAGTTGTAATCAAGAATTCTTGGGAAAAATCTGGATAAATCAGGATAGGTTCTTTAGTTAATTTATCACGGAGTACTTGAAAACTTTGTTCTTGTTCAAAATTCCATTCGAATTTTGTTCCTTTCTTTAGTAATAAGCTTAAAGGTTTAGATAGTTCGCTAAAATTTTCAATAAATCTCCGATAATAGCCAACTAATCCTAAAAATGATTTAATTTGATTAGTGCTAGTTGGACGAGGAAATTCATTAATGATTTTAATCTTGTCTGGGTTAGGTCGAATGCCGTCACTTGAAATTACGTGACCCAGATACGCTACTTCTTTTCGAAGAAATTCACACTTATCTGGTTGTAACTTGAGATTGTTTTCTTTAAGACGTTCAAAAACAATGGTTAATTTTTCTTCATGATCCTTAAGTGAGGATGAATAGACAACGACATCATCTAGATAAACAAAACAATGAGTTGATGTTAGACCCGTTAAAATGCAGTTCATCATCTTTTGGAATGTCGCTGGTGCATTTTTGAGTCCGAAAGGCATTCTATTATATTCAAAATGACCATCTGGAATGGAGAATGCAGTTTTACATTTGTCCTGTTCTACTAGTTCTATCTGGTGAAAGCCAGATGCTAAATCAAGCGTTGTAAAATATTTACTATGACCTAGTTGATCTAAAATATCAGTGATATTTGGAAGCGGATAAGAATCTCCTACCGTTACATTATTTAAATTCCGGTAGTCGATAACTATTCTCCACTTTCTTTTTCCAGATACATCAGACTTTTTGGGTACGACCCAAAGAGGTGAGGACCATGGAGATGTAGATGGTCTGATAATATTTTGTTTAAGCATAGCTTGAATTTGAGATTTTACCTCTTGTTTGTGACATTCAGGGTATCGATAGGTTTTACTAGCAATTGGAGGTGAATTTCCTGTATTTATCGAATGTTTAACTGAACTAGTGCTTGAAAGAGAGTCACCTTCTAAGAAGAAAAGCTTATTAAATTTTGTACAAATTTTTATAAGACTTTCTTTTTCTTCAGCGTTGAGGTGATCCATTCGGATTTGGGATAAAAGAAGATCATTACGATTTATTTTAAAATCAGAGTTTGAATGGAATTGGTAAGATTCTGTAGGGATTGGTTGAAGAGTAACCTTTGCCTTGGATATGAGAACTTTATTTTCTGTAGTATTAATAATAGAAGCTAGACAATGATTATTTCGTTGAACAGAAGTCATAGCTCTGCTGAGATATACTCCTTCCATTATTTTTACTTCAGGGAGGATTCCTTCCTTAATCTCAGGATTATAGACTTCAATTTCTATTAGAGACTCAGAACGAGCTTGTAGAACGATTCCATTTGAGGACTCAGGGTTGTTTAAAAAAAATGGAACTGAGATAACATTGTGTTTGTCGACTTTTAAAGTAAGATTATTTGTTTCATAATTCAATGTTGATTTATAGATTTCAAGAAAGTCATTTCCCAAAATACCTTCATGAGGAATATTGGAATAAGAAATAATTATGTGAAACTTGTGAGTAATTTCGATATTTTCAACCAAAAGATTTAGAAAGCAATAACCAATAGTTTTGATGGGATTAGTGTTTTTGTCAATTCCACGAAGAGTTAAAATTTCGTCGTTATAATATAATGTTTTTGAATTTAATGAAGTGAATTTAATTATTGATACGTTTGCTCCACTATCGATTAAGAGTTTAGGAGAATTGTTTTTTGATTCTCGACACTTAATGTTAGTGTAAATGGTGCTTGAAATATTCAAAATTAAAGGATTTTTGTTGCAGCAAATTGATTCAGCTCTCGAGGAATTGCTGCAATTGTTTCGAGAGAGTTGATGTTTTCCTGACGAATATTTGATTGATTTGGTTTCGTATTTTCACTAATTGATGTTTTGGACTGATTTTGTGTTTCGTTTTTCCGTTTGTTTACACGTTCGCGTTTTCTACATTCTGAAATTTCGTGTCCCTTGTTCTTACAATAGGCACATACCTTAATTGCAACTGAGTTAAATAAAATTCCTGACTTGGAATTATTTTGTGGTGTGTTACTTTTATTCGTCGATGAGTTATTACAACTTTGATTAGTATGCCCTTGTTTTTTACAAATGCTACAGAATTTTTCGTTTTTATTACGATTTAACAAAAGACCAACTTTTTCTTCCTCTAAGGCAATATTAAAAGCATCATTTAAGTTTGTTATGTCACGAGCTCTAAGCATTTGACTAATTTGGGGTTTGACATTTAAAATAAATGTATGAAGAGCTAAGTCATACATGGAAGCTAATCTTCCAGGTAATTCTTGTGAAGGGTGATTTCCTTGTTGGAC
Organism: Villa cingulata; assembly: GCA_951394055.1. Lineage (NCBI taxonomy): Eukaryota > Metazoa > Arthropoda > Insecta > Diptera > Bombyliidae > Villa > Villa cingulata. The sequence continues at coordinate 33,511,723 of OX596018.1, read as the reverse complement.
TGAAGTAAGGACTCGTTTTAGACAGGTTTCAATTCGGAACATAAATTGAGAAATAATTTCGTTCGATCCCTGTTTACAACTTAAAAGTTCCATAAGTAAATGACCATGCGTTTTCTTATCAGCGTACATATCCTTTAGATAAGCTTTAAGAGTTGACCATGACCGAAAAATATGATTGGCACAAGCTGCTTCAGCTTTTCCTGTTAATTGAGCTCTCACATACGCGAGAAGTACAGGTTTCTGACTTTCGCTTGCCAACTTGAAAGCAGAATCACAATTATTCATAAACGGGATTAATTTTTCACGGTCGCCATCGAAGGTTTTGATAAATTTGAAAAGCACATCGATATTTAATCTTTCAGAGCGGATTTCAGGCTGATTAGCATAAATTGGAGAACTAGATCTTGACACTCCGGCACTTACTATATTAAACTGATTAAAATGACGCGATTCAACATTAATTTGATTTGTGTGATGAGGAGGAATATCATTCCTTCTGATAGTTTGTATATCTGAACCTGCAGGAGTTGGATTTGGAGTATGAGGACTTGAAGGTTCATTTATGTCAGGAACTGGATGATTTGAATCATTTGAATCATTGTTATTACTTGGGTTAACGGGCACTATAGCATTATTCACATTTTGATTATTTTGTTGATTACTTAATTCTAAATTTTGTGCATTTAAATTTGGTTGATTAACACCTTGATCAATTGAATTTCTATTTTGAGATCTTGTTATCATGATAAACAATATCAATATTATATCAACAATTTAAAATATCTAAATATACTCGTATATTTATATTATTTTTTTTTTATAATAAATTTTTTTTTTTTTTTTTTTTTTTTATTTTATTTTACTTTATTTATAATTATGTAATTAATGAAAATTTACATACATTTAGATTAATTATTAAAATTAATGACTTACAGTGAAATATTGATGATTATGAAGAATTTGATGAAGGACATTTCCATTGACCTTTTAATTTAGAGCTTCTGATGAAATTTGTTGTTTAAGTTGAAGTTTATGAGATGATGAAAGATGTGATTGAGTTTGCTGTAGAGACTTAGACTACCAAAGAGTAGTTGAGATTGTTGAAGAAGATTCTGGATGAAAATGTTGATGATCACAAAATGATGATAGTAGGTAGATACAAAAAAAATTTTGTGTTAAGTTGACCAGAATATATTGTTGGCTGATTATTTTGATAAAAAAATTTTTTTTTTTTTTTTTTTTTTTTTTTTTAAAGCACAATAATAATTTTATTTAGTGAATTTCAAATCGTAGTTTTAATGTTAAATACAAGTTTATTAAAATAAATTTGTATTGTATTAATATATTATATGAAAGGTATCCCACTTCTGACACCAAATGTTAAGTTCTTTATAAAATTATACCTTTCAATAAAACTACAAATTTTAATTTTATCACTAAATTTAATTTTATTTCTATTATTATTATTATTACTTAAGTATATGTTTAAATCACTATTTTAGTTTTAATGTTTTCAATCTGGAAGGTCTCTAAAAAACTGACTGACTACAAAATTAATGATATTATTTTAGAATAATTGTATGGTACATATATGTGGTATTAAATTATATTATTTTATATTACAAAATATTATTCAACGGAAATCAACTGCTGACCAAACGTAATATCTTATTACAGAAATTATTATTACGTGGGAAGCAAGCAAAACATTCCAATAGACAATATCTTATTACAGAAATTTATTTATGTGTGGGAAGAAAAAAAAAATATTCTAATATAATTTGCAAAATTAGCAAAAGAACATAATTATATAAAATTAGTACATAACAGTACTTTTTGGTAGACATTTAATTCCCATCATTTCTAATTATTTATTTTATTTTAATACTCGTGTATCTGATACAAAATAAAAACCAAAAACACTTCTACAACACGATTTAAGAATTTTAGACATTTAGAAATTGCTTATCTTTTAAATAAATTAAAATTTGAATAACATTACGTTCATTACAGCTATTAAAATTTACAGGCTTAATTTTGAAGAACCATTCTTGTCACACAAGTATAGAGCATAGTTGAATTATTTGGAAGCCTTACTTAGTTTAGTATTTGCATTTATATATTTTTAAAATAAATTCATTGGAATTATAAACTGAGTTTTTGATTTACAAAATAAGAATATTTAGTTTGTTGATAATTTAATAGAATTTGAATAATTTCAAAAAGTACAAAAGAAAACAAAAAAGAAGACAATTGCAATATTGCAAGTTGCGATAATTTTTTTAGTTTTAGGGCCGCTTTCCGTTTACAGACAAACTGTTGGAGCAGATTGAAGCAATCCTTAACTCTCGACCACTTATAGCAACATCTGACGATGCAAACGATGCAGCGTTTCTCACACCAAGTCATTTCTTAATTGGCGAAGCGATAACAACACTACCCGAACCAAATTTAAACACAACAAACATCAAATTGTTAGACAGATGGAAATTGATTCAGTCAATGATGCAAGGTTTTTGGAAGAGATGGCGCTGCGATTATTTAACTTCATTACAAACACGTCAAAAATGGAATAAGGAAAATGAACCATTAAGGGTAGATGACATCGTCATAATACATGATAACAACTCACCACCTACTAAATGGGTTCTGGGTCGCATATTAGATACACATCCTGGCAAAGACAACTTCATCAGAGTAGTCACCATTAAAACTGCGAAAGGTATACTCAAACGATCTGTGCACAAAATAACAAGGTTACCATCTGGTTAAAACTTCGTTTTAACGGCGGGAGAATGTTACGAATAAAACATAAAAATCAAGGAACACCCTCTAACTACATCATCTAGATTATATTATATTTTTATTAACTATTAAAAAACATAATTTTCATAATTTCATTTAAATATTTTTTTTACCTACTTGCATTGTATAATTTTATTTGCTTCATAATATGTACATTTTTACCTAAAAAGCAATATATACCTTTTTTATCAAAACCGTTAGGTCATTTTGTATTCAAATTAATTTTTGTATTTTTTCATTTTTTGTATATAACAAATTTTGTAATTATAGAATTTTGATTTCATTGACACTTACTTATTAACTTAACTTTGGTACAGTCGGTCGATTATGTAAATCTAAATATTATTCGGGCTATTTTTCTAATTTGAATTCAATAATGAAAATTTGTAATATTGTAAAGTAGAGTTCTATTTTAAAAATTAATAACAAATGTTAATATAAAATAAAATATATTGAAAATTAAGTGCAGTGAGTTTTTTAATTATTATTTTAAATATTGAACATTTCCATAAGTGAATTGAGTGAAAATAAAAGGAATTTAACCAGCTTCATAATGGAAAGACAATGTATCTGTCGTAGTCATTGACAGGCATGTCTTGTACAGTAAGTATGCCATCAGGGATTCCAAAATGACTTATAAACTGGAGTAAGGTTTCGGCAACTGTCTTCGCTTCATGATTTATAATGGGATAAGCTAAAGAGAATTTTGTAAGGTCATCTTGCATAGTGATAATGTATCTATTTCCTTTCTCTGTTATTGGTAAGGGCCCAACGACATCTAAACAAAGCTTTTCGAAAGGTTTTAATGCAGTTGATGTTATTTGCATGGGAGCTTTGTTTGGTTTTCTATTTGTCTTATTAATTTGACAAGATTCGCAAGATTTCACATATTTTTTGATTTCTTTTTTCATCTTTGGCCAATAATACATGGATCGAATGCGTTTGTAAGTTTTATGAAAACCGCCATGTCCAGATAATGGATCATTATGATTTTCTTTAAGAATTAAAGGAATTTGGTCTACAGATGGTGTAATTATTTTTCCATGATAGATTGTTATTTTAATCTTTGTTTGTCTAAAAATGAACTGGATCATGTGTTTTAACTTGGAGAATTTAAACTGATTAACATGATCTTCAAAATTTGGTAATGAAATTGAATTAATTTTATCTTTTAAAAGTTGATCCTTGAGATTTTGAAGAGTGTAGAATATATCCTGATAAGATGGTTTAACCCAATGAGATTGCTTTATGAAACAGTGATAAATAAACCTTTTATTAGATTGATTTATTGATTTAAATACTGAATATATTTCATGAGTAGTATTTTCAAGGATTTCCTTATTGTGTGATTTTGAAGGAAATTCGGAGCAGAATTTATTAGATTCATTTAGATCGATGCTAGTAATATATGCAATGTGATCGGTAGACTTAATAAGATGTGAGTTAGTTTCTTCGAAATTAAATACTTCAGGACTTAGTGAATTATAGAAAAATTTAATGTAATCGTCATATGTGTCTTTAGAAGCGATTGTTGTGAAATTTATATTTCCAGAGGAAATTCTTGATAAGCAATCGGCATTTGAATTAATTTTACCTGGTTTGTATGTTATTTCATAATCATACTCTTCCAGTTTGAGACGCCATCTTAAAAGTCTAGATCCTGGATCCTTGCAGTTAAACAACCATACCAATGGTCTGTGATCGGTTACTAATTTAAATTTTCGTCCATAAACATATGGGCGGAAATGATTGACGGCCCGGCCCACACAATAGCAAGTAATTCTCGCTCTACCGTACTATAATTTGACTCGGCTCGATTAAGAGTTCGAGATGCAAAGGCAATTGGTAAATCCTTACCAATTGGTCCTTGTGAGAGTATTGCACCAATGGCTACATTAGAAGCATCAGTTGTAATCAAGAATTCTTGGGAAAAATCTGGATAAATCAGGATAGGTTCTTTAGTTAATTTATCACGGAGTACTTGAAAACTTTGTTCTTGTTCAAAATTCCATTCGAATTTTGTTCCTTTCTTTAGTAATAAGCTTAAAGGTTTAGATAGTTCGCTAAAATTTTCAATAAATCTCCGATAATAGCCAACTAATCCTAAAAATGATTTAATTTGATTAGTGCTAGTTGGACGAGGAAATTCATTAATGATTTTAATCTTGTCTGGGTTAGGTCGAATGCCGTCACTTGAAATTACGTGACCCAGATACGCTACTTCTTTTCGAAGAAATTCACACTTATCTGGTTGTAACTTGAGATTGTTTTCTTTAAGACGTTCAAAAACAATGGTTAATTTTTCTTCATGATCCTTAAGTGAGGATGAATAGACAACGACATCATCTAGATAAACAAAACAATGAGTTGATGTTAGACCCGTTAAAATGCAGTTCATCATCTTTTGGAATGTCGCTGGTGCATTTTTGAGTCCGAAAGGCATTCTATTATATTCAAAATGACCATCTGGAATGGAGAATGCAGTTTTACATTTGTCCTGTTCTACTAGTTCTATCTGGTGAAAGCCAGATGCTAAATCAAGCGTTGTAAAATATTTACTATGACCTAGTTGATCTAAAATATCAGTGATATTTGGAAGCGGATAAGAATCTCCTACCGTTACATTATTTAAATTCCGGTAGTCGATAACTATTCTCCACTTTCTTTTTCCAGATACATCAGACTTTTTGGGTACGACCCATTTAATATAATATTCCACGAGTGGGAATATAATTTAACTTCGGAAATTTCTTGACAAAAAAAATAATTATTTTCAAAATGTAAACTACACGTTTGTTTTTTTCTTTAATTACATTAAGTTCTTTGATTCTTTATATACATATACTATATACTTATGCAATCTGCATATTTAGGATTTTTTTTTTGATACAGATAAAAACTTCCGTTTGGGAAATTCTTCAATCAAACCTAATTTACTATTTTGATTATTTTGAAAAATATTAAAAATTAATGATTATTATTATTATTATTTATTACAAAAGGTGGACAGTTAACTGCCACCCTTCGCCCACACCACGACCCTCCAGGGCCTTTTGGCGGTAAAAATTAATGATAAAAATAAGATATGGATATAAAAGACTTTTATAACTAATTGGTTATTAAGCAATATCAATATATATACATTGAAAAATAATAAATAAAAAATTCAAAATGAGCAAACTAATTACAAATACAAATCGTACAAACATAAACAAATAGTATACATCCACACATATAACACTTTGAAAAGTGCTTAAATATTAAGACCTGTAATATTAAGGAAGTGGAGTTAATTTATATAGCAACAAAACAATCATGTACAGATATGAAAAATCTAAATCATTTCATAATGAAAGGAATACTTCTCAACTTCTCATCATTTTTCTCCTATCTATATACGAGTATATGCAGCTACATCACACACCATACATACATAAATATTATATTTATATGTAGAAATTTAAAATTTCTCACCCTAATTTTCTAAATTCTTGAATGAAATGAAAATCACATTATATTACAAAAACTAGTTTTTAAATGCATTGTATTACCATCAACTACAAAATGTGTATATATGTATGTATATAGTATATAGGATTTATATGGTATATGTAATAATGTAAGATGACAATTTCACCATTTGTATTACAGTTGAGCGGATTGTTATAAAAAAAGAGGTGAATAAAATTTTGATTGGTGCATCGGATATGCAATTGTATTTTACTTGGACGAAAATACTTCATCCAACACTAATTGCGCATTAACGTTTTCCATATAAATCCAACTATACTGAAATGTGTATCTGGTATTTATTTGTCTGTGCTAATGCACTTCGCTTTTCCAGTATAAACAATAGGATTCAGATAAAAAATTCCGTTTGGGAAATTCTTCAATCAAACCTATAATTTACTATTTTGATTATTTTGAAAAATATTAAAAATTAATGATAAAAATAAGATATGGATATAAAAGACTTTTATAACTAATTGGTTATTAAGCAAGATCAATATACATACATTGAAAAATAATAAATAAAAAATTCAAAATGAGCAAACTAATTACAAATACAAATCGTACAAACATAAACAAATAGTATACATCCACACATATACCACATTGAAAAGTGCTTAAATATTAAGACCTGTAATATTAAGGAAGTGGAGTTAATTGATATAGCAACAAAACAATCATGTACAGATATGAAAAATCTGAATCATTTTATATTGAAAGGAATACTTCTCATCATTTTTCTCCTATCTATATTACTATACGAGTATATGCAGCTACATCACACACCATACATACATAAATATTATATTTATATGTAGAAATTTAAAATTTCTCACCCTAATTTTCTAAATTCTTGAATGAAATGAAAATCACATTATATTACAAAAACTAGTTTTTAAATGCATTGTATTACCATCAACTACAAAATGTGTATATATGTATGTATATAGTATATAGGATTTATATGGTATATGTAATAATGTAAGATGACAATTTCACCATTTTTTGTATTACAGTTGAGTGGATTTGGTGGATTCTTTTATAACAAAAAGAGTTGAATAAAATGTTGATTGGTGTATCGGATATGCAATTGTATAACATAAATTTTACTTGGACGAGACAACATCGTCCAACTAAATTTTCTCTATGAAAATGAACTATACCAGAATGTGAGTCTGGTTATATTATATTGTTTGTGGTATAGTTCATTTTCATAGAGAAAATTTAGTTGGACGATGTTGTCTCGTCCAAGTAAAATTTATGTTATACAATTGCATATCCGATACACCAATCAACATTTTATTCAACTCTTTTTGTTATAAAAGAATCCACCAAATCCACTCAACTGTAATACAAAAAATGGTGAAATTGTCATCTTACATTATTACATATACCATATAAATCCTATATACTATATACATACATATATACACATTTTGTAGTTGATGGTAATACAATGCATTTAAAAACTAGTTTTTGTAATATAATGTGATTTTCATTTCATTCAAGAATTTAGAAAATTAGGGTGAGAACTTTTAAATTTCTACATATAAATATAATATTTATGTATGTATGGTGTGTGATGTAGCTGCATATACTCGTATAGTATATAGATAGGAGAAAAATGATGAGAAGTATTCCTTTCAATATAAAATGATTCAGATTTTTCATATCTGTACATGATTGTTTTGTTGCTATATCAATTAACTCCACTTCCTTAATATTACAGGTCTTAATATTTAACCCTCTACTGCATGAATTATTTTATAAGTGCAAAAATCTGTCAATGACATTAAAAGATCATTTCAAGATGCATAACTAGAATAAATATTTGGTACAAAAAAATTTATTTCACCTCGCAGGATCAAAATAAGGATAAAACCATATATGGCTTCGTATGTATTAAGCATAAAATTTTCAGAAAAGTAGTCTGCCATATATGGCTTTGTATGCTTTTGCGACAAAAGTGAGAAAAGTGATATGTTTTGTATGATTAATTTTTTGTGATGGTAAGAAAAAATAAATTGAAATATTTTTTGACTTCTTTATTTAATTTTACAAATTCCTTCAAACTTAAAATTAAAAATGAAATTCGCGAAACAATTACGCTTTTCGTTGTAGCAAAGATGTACGTTGCATTTTTCGCATACAGTATATGACCGGAAATTGCAGTGATTTTGACATAACATTCTGTTTGAGGACCACGTTGGTAGATGTCCAATGTTATCCATTCGCACAGAATTCAAAGGTATGTCCTGATGTCTGGTTGGACGTTTTCTTTTTTTTTTTATGTTGTTGGAGTATTGTCAGGAGCAGGAGAATTATATGGACTTGATATAGGAGAACTATATGGGAACAATCCATCTGTTGAAGTATAAGAAGCCATATATGGCAGATTAGTTGTGTGAAGTTTTTTTGATAAATGCATACGAAGCCATATTCGGCTTTTTGGAAAATTGCACAAAATCATATATAAAAATAATTGTTTTTTTGAAAAATTGCATTACAATAATTAAATAATAATGCTTAGAAATAGAAAATATTTTTTAAATCGTCTTTACTTACTTTTTGTTTATTTTATTCAAAAAATAAAATTACACAACTTTTTATTACACTTTCATTTGGCACACGCTAACGCACAACTAAAAAATGATTACTACAGGAACATGAAACGAACATGACAGAATATGAATAACAGTTGTAATAGTACATACTAAAACTTGATGAAACACCTGTCAACTTTTAATAACAGGATTTTGAGAAAAACATTATAGAATACACGAATCCATATTTGGCTTCGTATACAGTAGAGGGTTAAGCACTTTTCAATGTGGTATATGTGTGGATGTATACTATTTGTTTATGTTTGTACGATTTGTATTTGTAATTAGTTTGCTCATTTTGAATTTTTTATTTATTATTTTTCAATGTATGTATATTGATCTTGCTTAATAACCAATTAGTTATAAAAGTCTTTTATATCCATATCTTATTTTTATCATTAATTTTTAATATTTTTCAAAATAATCAAAATAGTAAATTATAGGTTTGATTGAAGAATTTCCCAAACGGAATTTTTTATCTGAATCCTATTGTTTATACTGGAAAAGCGAAGTGCATTAGTCAATGTAATTTTTATTTGAATTTTCTGCCGGAAATACATGTTCAAAAAATGTGTTGCAGTTCCACACGCCTCATACAAATTTATTACATATTTTTGTATTACCTTTCAACGTTTTTCTCTTGGTATTTATAATATATTTGTAGAATGAATATTAAAAACGTATATTAAAAATCTACAACCAAAAAATAAAAAAATCTTTCAATTTTTGGCGAAATGTCAATATAAAAAAATATAGTTTATAATAGATTACTTAATTCATATTGTTGATAGTGATAATAAAAGAAATAATTTGGTTGTGAAAATCCTTTGTATATTCATGACACAAGCTGGGAAGAAAATTTTAAATATGTTTTTCATAATGTGGCTCGTAAAAATAATACAGACTCCAAACAGTTTTAAAAATTTTGTTTGGAAAACATGATTAACATGAGTAAATCAAAATATCAAAATTTAGTCAAGATCCTTTTGCAAAATTATTTCTTAAAATCAGATGTAGAAATGCAAATCAGCAAAATCCGACGCTTTTTAATTTTTAAATATTAATGCGGAAATAATTGAAAGTATAGAAATTGTTTTTGGCGTATGTTTCATACATTTTTCTTTGCATTCCGAGCGAATTTCTGTCTGTTATTACATTAGAAATAAGTATGTTTTACAGGGTTTACAATAAATTAATGTTTGAAACAAATTAATACTATAGTTGTGAAAAGTGCATTTTATTGATTGAAAATAAAGATTATAGATTTGAAATTGTTACTAATAAATAATAATAATATCATGTAATATTACATTAACTATGTAGTTATGTATTATATTATTCAACTTTTTGTTTTTACTTTTTACTTTTTTGGAGTGTCTTAACTTATCAACCATCCAAGCACAATTTTTTCGTAATAATACCAATATCATGAAATCAAGTATAGCCATTCTGTGCTCAAAACATGGGTGAATAACATTATACAAATTATTGAACTTTAAATTTGTAACCATTACACACATGTTTTTAATAAGTCTCTTTATATTTGGTTTGTGAGGATGTTTTTCAAATTTTTTTTGAATATTTCTAATTGGTATTTAATTATTTCAAAATGTGATTCAGACGGTCTTATTAGAGAATTTGGAATTTTTGAATTAAAATTTTTTAAATCAACTAATATATCTGTAGAAGCACTTTGATCAACTACACCTTTAGTCAGAGCTGTTCTACATGTTTTACATTCGTTTTTAATAATTTTAAACAAATGTGCAATGCAATACCCTGTGAAATATTTTGCACTTAAGGATGAAGAAGATAAGACTCTGATATAATATTCTTCGCAAACCACCACATTTTTTAGCTCATTCATATCAGGTGTTAAATTATTATCACTATTCGGAAAACTTTCTGCATTGGATTCAGAAGAAATTAAAATAGCAGACCAATCTAAATTTAAAAATTCCTCGCTGTCATCCTCACAGTTCTTAGACTTACAACTAAAAAGAAATTTAATAGACACTATTTTTGCAATAAGTCTTTGAAATTCTAAAACACTTGGGTTGTTTTTATTTGCATTCCTACATCTAATGTGATAGAAAAGGTTTTCCAAACAATCTTGATTAAACTTAGAGAAATATATGTAATATAAATCTTCATGAATTGTAAATAATTTTTCTCTCACTCCGAGTATAGCACTTATCGTTAAAACAAAACCTTTGTATAATTTTGTATAATTTAAACTGATAAAATTTATTCATTACATCTACATACATGATACATGTTCAAAACAGGATTCATAATTTCTTTTTCATAAAATGTAATTTATTATAGATTAACACATTTTCTGTACAAAAAATATATTTTTGATGAAAAGGGAATATCATATATTATACCTGAATACGAAAAACAATCTTCATTTCATTTTTGAAAAACTCGAGCTAAAAAAAAACAATTATATGATCTTCATTGATTTTAAAGGTGTAAATGTTTATCACCATTGTTATGTCGAAGTTATAAATTTTATTCTTAATTATACCTGCTTAACATAACATTACATATGAAACGAACTATAGCATGGGTAGAATTTTATAAAATTTGTGTAAAATATTTATGATTTCTTCATTATATTTCTTCATATTTTATGACCCTTTTTACAGTACTATTTTGAGTCTTTCAAGTTAAAATTAAGGCCAAAAAATGAATATGAATACATCCTACAACACAATAATCTGCAAAATAATATGTCGATAAGTAGAATAAATTTTAGAATAACTGAAAATATTTTTTTTATTCTTAATTCTAAAAATTCAAATTTATTCAATATATTTAAAAATATGCGGGTGCATTTCAAATTGATTGACTCCTTAAAAAAAGATAATATAATATACCATATAAAAAACAATTTTCATTTAGAAATTTATTTTGAATAAACAGTTTGTACTGTAGAAGTAGAAATAGTGCTTAAACATGTAATATTCACGAAGTAAAAAACGAGTGGGAATATAATTTAACTTCGGAAATTTCTTGCTAAAAAAAATTATTATTTTCAAAATGTAAACTACACGTTTGTTTTTTTCTTTAATTACATTAAGTTCTTTGATTCTTTATATATACACTTATTCAATCTGCATATTTAGGATTTTTTTTTGATGCAGATAAAAAATTCCGTTTGGGAAATTCTTCAATCAAACCTAATTTACTATTTTGATTATTTTGAAAAATATTAAAAATTAATGATAAAAATAAGATATGGATATAAAAGACTTTTATAACTAATTGGTTATTAAGCAAGATCAATATACATACATTGAAAAATAATAAATAAAAAATTCAAAATGAGCAAACTAATTACAAATACAAATCGTACAAACATAAACAAATAGTATACATCCACACATATACCACATTGAAAAGTGCTTAAATATTAAGACCTGTAATATTAAGGAAGTGGAGTTAATTGATATAGCAACAAAACAATCATGTACAGATATGAAAAATCTGAATCATTTTATATTGAAAGGAATACTTCTCATCATTTTTCTCCTATCTATATACGGCTGGAGTTCCGAAAAGGTGTTCCCTCTGATCCTCTTGAAATTTTGACCACATATTCTACTCGACAATATCAGAAAAGTCACGGAATATTTTTTGTCGGAAAGCCCTCTATCGGTCACAATTCGCATTTAAAATGTTTTGTCAAAATTCTTATTTTAGCAATATGTCTGTAACGGTACATGATACAGGTATGTTTTACATCTCAAAAGATGCGTCTTAAGATGCTCTATATTCTGAAAAAAAGAAATTTTCAAAAGCTCCTAGTAGAAGGATAATAAAGGACATTTTGTGATTTTTGGCTATTTTCACATTTTTGACAATTTCTCAGAAAGGAGTAAGGATAATCGGTTTAAATTTTTTGCAAATAAAAAAGGACATCATGAGCAAGATTTTTCATTCATTACTTTGATCCTAATGAAAAAGGAAAATGTCCTACAGAGAAATAATTTTATTAATTCTGAATTTTGCAATTTTATGTTCGTGTGCACGTGTATGTATGTGAGTATGTGTATTTGTAGAAGTCAAATATATGATATTTTTTGTATATGCGTATATATGCGTGTGTATGTGCATTTGTAGAAGGTAAATCTAACAGTGTGTTCATTAAGTATTTTCTATACAGTTATACATATACACTACACGTATATCGGCAAATATGATAGAGTACGCTTGCGGGTTTGTGTGTGTATGCATTTGTAGAAGGCAAATCTGGTAGTGTGTATGTAAATGTATGTGTGTGTGCATTTGTAGAAGGAAAATCTGATAGTGTGTGTATGTAAGTGCATGTGTGTGTGTGCACTTGTTGAAGGCAAATCTGATAGTGTGTGTTTGTAAGTGCAGGTGTGTGTGTGCATTTGTTGAAGGCAAATCTGATAGTGTGTGTTTGTAAGTGCATGTGTGTGTGTGCATTTGTAGAAGGAAAATTTGATAGTGTGTGTGTGCATTTGTAGAAGGCAAATCTGGTAGTGTGTATGTAAATGTATGAGTGTGTATTTGTAGCATCATCTACATTTTCCTTCTACAAATGCACACACACTACCAGATTTTCCTTCTACAAATGCACACACACACTATCAGATTTGCCTTCTACAAATACACACACACATACATTTACATACACACTACCAGATTTGCCTTCTACAAATGCATACACACACAAACCCGCAAGCGTACTCTATCATATTTGCCGATATACGTGTAGTGTATATGTATGCCTGTATAGAAAATACTTAATGAACACACTGTTAGATTTACCTTCTACAAATGCACATACACACGCATATATACGCACATACAAAAAATATCATATATTTGACTTCTACAAATACACATACTCACATACATACACGTGCACACGAACATAAAATTGCAAAATTCAGCATTAATAAAATTATTTCTCTGTAGGACATTTTCCTTTTTCATTAGGGTCAAAGTAATGAATGAAAAATCTTGCTCATGATGTCCTTTTTTATTTGCAAAAAATTTAAACCGATTATCCTTACTCCTTTCTGAGAAATTGTCAAAAATGTGAAAATAGCCAAAAATCACAAAATGTCCTTTATTATCCTTCTACTAGGAGCTTTTGAAAATTTCTTTTTTTCAGAATATAGAGCATCTTAAGACGCATCTTTTGAGATGTAAAACATACCTGTATCATGTACCGTTACAGACATATTGCTAAAATAAGAATTTTGACAAAACATTTTAAATGCGAATTGTGACCGATAGAGGGCTTTCCGACAAAAAATATTAGAGTTCTGTTCTTTGCGTCACAAGGACTATCTGTGGTCAAAATTTCAAGAGGATCAGAGGGAACACCTTTTCGGAACTCCAGCCCTATATACTATACGAGTATATGCAGCTACATCACACACCATACATACATAAATATTATATTTATATGTAGAAATTTAAAAGTTCTCACCCTAATTTTCTAAATTCTTGAATGAAATGAAAATCACATTATATTACAAAAACTAGTTTTTAAATGCATTGTATTACCATCAACTACAAAATGTGTATATATGTATGTATATAGTATATAGGATTTATATGGTATATGTAATAATGTAAGATGACAATTTCACCATTTGTATTACAGTTGAGCGGATTGTTATAAAAAAAGAGGTGAATAAAATTTTGATTGGTGCATCGGATATGCAATTTTATTTTACTTGGACGAAAATACTTCATCCAACACTAATTGCGCATTAACGTTTTCCATATAAATCCAACTATACTGAAATGTGTATCTGGTATTTATTTGTCTGTGACTATACCAGAATGTGAGTCTGGTTATATTATATTGTTTGTGCTTAAGGTTAATCAAAAAAGGAACAAATAAATATTAAAAATACATACTCATATCTTATATTATATACTATATACTCGTATATTAAATTTATGATAAGATTCATTGGTTTATTAAATCTTTTTTTTTTTTGGTTTATTCCATTACAATTTTTTTATTTAAATAATAAAATAAAACATGGTTATAAATAAAAATAAAAATATGTATGTTTTGTATGACATTATCATATGGTTTATGTGATATTTTCTTAGTTTTTTTTTGTTATTAATAGGAAATTACTACATACTCGTATTAATGTTTTTGGTACATATTTTTTTTGTCTTACTATGGTTATTAAGATTGTTATGCCTTTTCTTCAATTTTATCATACATAGTAAATTATAACTGCTTGAACATAAAAGTAAATAGCAAAAATGGAAGTTTGACCAACCATATTCACCTCTGGCAAAAACGCCTGAAATTTTTGGAGAATCTCTGATAAGTAGAAAAAACGAGCAACACAAATCGAGGTCAAAAATTCAAATTACATTGCCATTATTATCATCATCATCATTACTCACACAACAGTCATTGATGAGACTTGAACTAAATTACTATTGTGGTATTCCCATGACCAGAAATTTGAGAATTGCAAGAAAAAACCCAGAACAAATCGTTACGAGTCCCTAGCCCTACTACATTATCTTCGGAATCACCAGCAAATATTTCCTACAATTATCTTAATCAATAACAGATACGGTCCCCGATTCATAATTCATAGTTGTTTAAAACATTCATTATTCATATGTAACTATGCATGCACCATTTTCACCTTTCACTGGTCACTCCCATTGTCGTTTTTATCTTATTATTCTTTATAAATTTTTTATTTATTTTTTTCGATATTTCCATTTTAGATCCCAGAAATTTGCTTATTATAGCTTTCAAAATTTTAATTATATTTTAAATTGTCCATTGCTTCGTTTCTGTATCACTTCTCGATTGGTTTTCTCGACTGGTAAACTCGATTTGACGTTATTATGACGTCATTCTCGATCGGCCTGTTTCTGTATCTGTGGAGAATCAAGAATCGAGAATGTAGCGATCCAGAAACTTCTCACCGAAAATTTAGGTAGTGAGAACTAAAAAAGCCGTTGAATTTAAAATATTTTTGAATTTTAAAATTGTAATACGGTAATAATAATTACAATTATTACATTAATATTGAAAATAATAGTTATTATAATTATAAATTTAAGAAAAAATAGTTTTTATATATATAATATTATACCTATCCTTATCTATAAAAGAAAAAAAAATAAAAGCGGTGTAAAAAAAATTAAGAATAATAAATTAATATACATATAAGTACATATAATATATTTTTTATTTTTATTGTAGGGAAAGGTCAGGTAAAACTAATAATATATTATAATTAAATAATATAATATATTGCACGTAAAATTTATAAATTTTTTCAAAATGTTCAAGATTTTGTTTTTTTATGCTTCTAAATAAAAACAAAACAATTATATTAAAAGACACAAATAGTATTTACAGTGTCTAAACAAGAAGGGAAATTCGAATTCTTGTTTATTATAATTAATAATACCAATCATACAGGTTTGTATTACTATATATCTACATGCAAATAAAAAAATTACAAGATAGATAGATATTTTATACTACCTCTCTTTATTTACTTATTTAATTTTTTCACATGTAATAACACATGTCGATTAATATAAAAAAAGCAAAATGTTTACAAAAATTTCTAAAATTTACCTGCAACAAATTACCCTTTTTTATTATCCCATATTTATCTTTTTGTTTTTTTTTTTTATGAAATTATCTTAAATTTAAAATTATACTAATTATTTTTGTATTTAAATACACATATGTATAACATAAATTCATAAAATGTAAAATATTGGTTAAATCTAACTATAATATTCATACATATAAACTTTTGTATGATAGAAATATCAAATATGTTTTTGAAATAAGCGGTTAAATATGTAATTAATATTGAATACACTAACAACTTAAGTGTCATATTGTTTCATTCCCGATATTCCCTCTCGATTATAGACAATAACCACGATTTTCTCGATTTGTGAATTTCGAGAGATACAGAAAAGCAAAAATATTTTGGATCGAGAATTACCAGTCGAGAGGCTGTGACGTCACTTTCAGTCGAGAACTTCTCGACTGAGATACAGAAACGGAGCACATGTCCTTAAAAAAAATAAAAAATAAATAAATAAATAAATGTTTGCTTATTTATATGAAATAATTAATTGGAGTATGCAATGAGTCTATGCAACCAATGCAATTATACATGCATACCTTTGTCCTTTGTACCTTTATAATAAAATTTCCCTTTTTTTAATTTCAGATTAATAAATCGTTGTGGTGCTAATCGTGTTTTTCCAAAAAATAATTTCGTTTTTCAAAATTACATTCTTACTCAAAGTAGTGCCAAAATAGACAAGTTGTGTAATGGAATGAAGTTATAACTCTATATTTTACCGACAAAAAATAGATGGTAGTAAAATGAAACTCATAATTCTTTACGTATTTTATTGTCATCTATTTTAAGGTATCAAAAACAAAATATTTATTTCCTCTTCCTGTTAAAAAAATAGTTCCTTACTAAATGTAGCGCGAAATTGTTAAATTTTTCTTGTTGTCATAACATAAAAACACAGTTTTACTTTTTAAGAAATAGATGCCGATATTTATATTCTATGTGTTCTTAATGTCATCTGTTAGTGGTTATTATAAACATAGTTATAATTTCCGTTTCCGGTTAAAAATTTGTTCTTTGCTGGAATTAGGGCCAAAATTGAATTACTTTCATTATTGTCATAACATAAAACCATAATTTTTATATTTAAAAAATAGATTGCGGAATTTTAAACTCTATTTTATATTACTGTCATCTATTGGTTGTTATTGGGCTCTATTCTGTAACCATTCTGTTAACTAACAGAATTTTCTGTTAAGTTTTAACAGATTGACTTTTTAACAGACTTTTTAAAATTCGTATTCTGGTCGTAACAGAATTCCGAAACCTTTAAGAAGCTGTGAACTTGATTCCGAAATCCGTTAATTTTTAATTTGACAACTGTTTGTTTACATTTTGAATTTTTATTTATATATAAAGTATGTATATATTTATGTTAATGTATATGTATGCATATAAATAAAGTTATATAAAAGCGAGGATTTTTTTAAACCAATTTAAATTTTAAAAAAATATAAATTGTCGTACGTAGTATGTATGTATCCATAATTTTAATTACTTTTTTTTCTTTTATTTATTTATTTTATTTAAAAACAAATTTGCAACATCAAATAATTAATTAATTAATTAAATTATTTATTTATAATTAATTAATTTTTAAACTATTTTATTTTACTTTTCACTTATGATTCTATACTTTGATTTACTTTACTTTTTTTGTAAACAAACACTACACATAACCGCAAATATATTTTTAAAAGATTTTTAACTAAATTCTTTAACTTAAAATACTCTAAAATGTTCGCTGTTAGTTAACAGAATTTTAAAAGATTTTTAACAGATTTTTCTGTTAACTTTTCGACCAGAATACGAATTTTTTCAGTTAACAGGTTTCTGTTAAGTTGTCAAAATTTTATATGCGGTAACAGATCTGTTAGTTAACAGAAAAATTACAGAATAGAGCCCATTGTGTAGGTATATCATTTTTTTGTGCACTGTATTGAATGTTTAGCAACGTTCTTATAAACATATTGTCGTTTTAATAAATTTTTTGACAAATACAAAATAATCTTAATTTCTATTTGTAATTGTACACATACACGCGTATTGCATAGAAACTTGAATTATATAGAAACTTTTCGGCTGATGAAAAGTTACCACAAAAAATAAAGTTTTAAAAACAAAAAATTCTACTAAACATGTACAACATTATATTTTTTTAATATATGATACATACATGTACCTACAGTTTAAGAATAAAAATTTCTATAATTTTAAAAATACCTATCTAGTGCTTGACAACATTAAAAATTCTCTGTTTTTCGAATTTATATTAATTACTCTAGATACATGATCTTATTATTGATCAAAACATCATATAATTTGTATTTATAATGTGGATATGTTTTTATTCATTTTTTTTTTATTATACATACTTTGTTATTTTTATTTTAAAAATGTTTTTTAATTGTATTTCGTATGTTTTACTCTTTCACTTGTAATAAATAAAATCCATTTAAAAAATACAAAACATCATTAAGCAGTTTGTTTTTCTTCCATACATTCATTCATTCCTATATTTATTTACATATATTTAATTTATTCTTTTAATCGAAAAGACTACATACATACTTAGATACATGTATATACCAACACCAATTAATAAAATTGTATTAGTTTTTATTTTATTATCGAATAGCTTTCGAACAGTTTTCTTGTTTTGTTTACTTTGTTTACTTTTTAATACATTATATTATATGTAGCTATATGTATACAAGCGTTCATTAGTATGTAATATGTTTTTTTTTCTATTATGCATTATAAATATAGGAGGTGTGTCTGATCATCTGACTTCTGAAGAAATTTTTATCAATTTTGTTTACGTATTTATTTTGTTTTTAAAATTCAATCTAGTTGATCACGTGTGTGTGTGTGTGTGTGTATTATGTATACATATATATAAGTACATATATGCATATATACTAATAACATATTTGTGATTCTATGTATGACTGTTAGTTATAAGCAAAATAAAATTGACAATATTAAACATTTATTGAAGAAACAAAGTATTACGAGAATAATAACAAAAAAGGAAAAATTAAAATCAAATAAATAACAAAACTTACACTCGTACAAACAAGTCAACCTTGTGAATAATTTTTGTATAATAACGCTAGTCTTGTTTTGTTTACTCGCTATTACTGTTATTTTGAATTTTTTCTTGCCTACAAAAAAACATAAATATGAACTGTTTTCATTAAATTTATTATATTCATGATTTAAATGCATTAGAACATGTCATACATATATACAATGGTTACAAAAATTATTTGTGCATAACAAAGTTGTTTTCTGTTTTCTTCCTCTCATTGTGCTATTTTGCACAATTCCTGTATTCTTTTTCTTCAGATCTTAATGTAGAATGGTATTTATGTGAACATTACTCTAAACATACATAAGCCGATAATCGAAAAGTCCCATTAGTGCTTAGATTACTTGCACAGTTGCACCTATATCAATGTACCTGCACAAATAATTTTTGTAATGATATGTAATGTGTTTTGTATTCATAATTGTGAGGGAGAGCAGGTAGATATTGCTTCAAATTGATAAAAATCCTAAAATATGAGGTGCAAAATAAGCTGGTGAAATGAGAGAGCAAAAGGTTTTTTTTTAAACATATAAACTAAGCTTGATGACAAACAAATTGTAATACAAAATTTTTGGAATAACGGTCATGTATAAAAATTTTTTATCAATAATTTTTCAAAAACTTTTTTTTGTCCTAATATTTTTTTCAGCGGATGTAAAAATCGATGTATGTATACATGAACGTCACGATACTAGTATACGAATATCAATAAAGACTGTATTGTATCTCATCAAAATTTAGACATTAATAATTCACCAGGCAATAAATTGGAAAAAAAAAGATTAAATTAATTCCATTATGATGTGTTCTAAGAATTATAATACATGCGGCAAAAAAAATTCTTAAAAGTTTATTTTTTTTACTATATTATCATTTTTGTTTACTTCATTATTTTTTTTTTTTTAATAAATAAAAATAATATGTATTTTTTCAAATTTTTTAATCGTTGTTTTCCAACATCAATTAATGACATTATGAGAAACGAAATTTTAAAGAAATCATTTGAAATTTTTAGCTCTTTTTTTGGATAAAGTAAACAGAGTTATTGTATTTGTTTTCTGTTTTGCTATTGCTATCGAATAAACTAGACTGCTCAACGTAATCACATCATTTTATTACATAATATAGAATTTTGTTTATCTGCTCTACTATAGTTTCTCACATACTTAACATTTAACTTTAAACATTTTCTTGTATATTTGATATTTGGAAAGATGAAATTTGAAAAAAATGTCACCATAAGTTACCTGCTAAATTAAGAAAATTATGAAAGATTGGACTAGATTTTGTTGAAAATTCTATACAGTTAATGCCAAAGCAATTAGAGGAGAATTATATAAGTAAAGGTGGTCAAACAAATTAATTCAATTAATTTTTTCATACAAATTTTAATAATTTTTTGTTCCATGCCCCATAACTTATTCAAAGTATATTTGGTACAATTTTTACTTTTTGAATTTTTTTTAATCCCTTGTGCATTAATCACGAGTATGACTCGTATAAACTTATTTTACTTTGAGAAACAATCACGAGTCTGACTCGCGTGAACCTATTTTTAGTTTGAGAAACAATCACGAGTCCTACTAATAAATAGTATTAAAACTATCAATTTTGTCGTTATGAAATTTTCTTTTAAATAATCAGTTCAGACTCAAAATTTATTTAAACAATTAAAACTACAAGGGGTTATAACGAAATTAAAAATATTTCTATTTTTTGTTGTATTTTATTTGTAAATGAATTGAATAAAATATTCTGTTGGAAAAATTATAGTTTTTTTTTCGTTATAGCTATATGATACGTTTTAGAGAACTTTATTTTGTAAAATTATATTTGTCCCATAACTTTTTCACGCCTGTTTACGTACATTTGTAGAATAACGTGTGAATTTTATTCAACATCGTCGTCAACATAATCAGACATTCAGACATTGATATAGCTAAAGAAAAAAAGATGAATACACTTTAAAATTTTATTAAGGTCAATACATTCATATTTTCATATTTGATAAAGTCGACAAAAAAATTTTTCGATTAATTGTGA
Organism: Villa cingulata; assembly: GCA_951394055.1. Classification (NCBI taxonomy): domain Eukaryota; kingdom Metazoa; phylum Arthropoda; class Insecta; order Diptera; family Bombyliidae; genus Villa; species Villa cingulata. The sequence goes on along the minus strand of OX596018.1, from coordinate 33,490,016 downwards.
TAATCAATTTAATTTATTCTTTGAATTGAAAATTTATTGCGTAAAATATAATTATTGATAAATTTAAATAAATAATTTTTTTTTTTTTTGTAATTGCAAAATGAAACCTTCATAACATCCATGTAATTTGGTGATAAGTTTCTTTAACGTGTGCGGTTAGTGAAAATACATACTGACACATGTTAAATGTACATGTAAAATTTATCAGCTGTTCATTGCATATTAATACATATGTTATTATTATTTCGCCAAAATAAATTTTATTTTTAATGAATCATAAAACAATAGATATAACATATGACGCAAACACATAATCATTATTGTAGCTTTTTATCATTTTGACTTTTATACTATTTGTCTGTCAAAATAATAGTGAAATATTTTTAATAAGTATATAAGGTTTATCAATAAGCGCGTCAGAAAATTAATATAAAACATAATGATAACTGCAAGTGATATTCACGAGGTTTATTTATTACTAGCTGTACCCTGCGCGCTTTGCTACGCTACCAAATAAAATAAATTTGAAAGAAAGACATTATACAAATATTAAATTCATTTTAAGTCATTTTATTGATTTTGTTCATTTCGAAAAAATTGTGACATGTACTTTTTTTTTACTCATGTTTTTTATTTTTTTTTTTTTGTTATCTCAATTAAAAGTGAAAGAAAACAATAAAAAATTCATTTTTCTATACATTAATCTTAATCTTACGAAGATTACTAAGTTTATGAAGTGAAATGAATCCCCTTATCGTCTGTTCAATGTGAGCCTGACATGAATTTCACAATTTACATAAATTCTTATGTCACCCACAACTCGAAACGTCATCATTCGCTCGCTGTAATATAAACTTTGACACTTGCAAGGCTAACTAAAATAAAAGTAAAAAAGTTTGACACTTTGATATATGTACAAAGTTTCTATTATATACTATTTGATTTTTAGCACACAGTTGTCAAACTCAAGCTAAAAAGTTAATACCACTACTAACTTGTATTACGACTATTAGTAAAATCAAAACTAATACGCATGTGAACATACAATTAAGACTAAGTTCAGCTAATACCTATGTGAACATATGGCCTTAAATGTTATTTTGATATTTTGATATTTTGCAATTGGATATATGGTTTTTGAATCTATCGAGTACAGACAGACATACATTCATTTTTATATATACATATAATAATATATATAGACTTTGAAGAAAAATTAATTATGCGTTTTTCTTTAGCATCGTCTGACTGAAAGCCAGAAATGTGCTTCTTATAAAACGATTTTTATCTCAAAATCTGGATTGATTTCAATTCAATCCAATTCCAATTGCTTCAAAGCCCAATTAGCGAAATTTTGACGCAAACCATGGTCAGTTGGTTTGAGTTCTTGAATCAGTTAAATTTGAACTTTATAAGGCTTCAAATGAAGATTATGATGCAAAATTCTCCAAATTCTACATTAAATTATAATTTAAATTTTAATAAATGATAATAAATTCTAATAATTCTTACACGTTATTCAATCATCGCGATCAAAACAAAAATTGAAAAAAAAATTTAAATGTGAATGTGGCAAACTCTAGAATGTTCGCTATTAGTAATCTATTTTTAAAGTTATGTGAATGATGATTCAAATGATGATTCAAAGTAATTCGTGAAACATTAATCGTAATTGTAACTTACTCTACACAAATTCTTATATTGTCACACAACTTCAATAATCTCCTCAAAATATTACTACCAACTCAATTTTCAAATTTCAGCTGGTAAAAATGAAATATACAGAATTTATTTACGAGTTTGATCTATGCGACTGAAAACTTACGAACACAACTCGCATTTTGTGCCCAAATGTTACTAAAACTTCGTCTTGAACACAACGACGTTCTTACTATACGTAGTTGTTTCGTAAATATGTCGTCAAACTTCCTTTTTAGTCAAAGTCACAATTTTGGTCGCAGACACGTAAATATGCCCAGAAATGTTTCCCTAAAGACGTTTTGACTACAAAGTAACTACCACTGTGTTGTGACTTTCTAATCGGGAAATGTTACGTTTATGTTACGACGTGCTGCGTCTATAAAGTAACAATTCCCATCAATAAACTAAAGAAGTTACATAAACGTAATTGTGTCTAATTAGGTTCCTTAGAAGAAACTGTTTCAATAAAGAAACAATGCCCTATATATCCATTATGTAAGTTTTCTTCTTAGGCACTATTACTCAAATTCGTCCTGCAGTTTCGTTGAAAAAGAAGTAATTGTGCCTATAGAGAAGCATACTTACTTAGTCACACAGAAGTGAATGTGCCTACACAGAAACATATTTGATCAAGTTGCTGTGCCTATAGAAACATATTTGGTCACACAGTAGTAACTGTGCCCGCAAAGACACATATTTTGTTGAAAAAGAAGTAACTGTGCCTGTAAAAAATATACGGTCACTCAATAGTAACTGTGCCTATATAGAAAGATATTGGAACACAAATTAGTAATTATGTCTATATAGAAACAAATTTAGGCACAAGATGGTAATCATGCCTACTTCGGAACAAATTTATACACATACTATAGGCAATTTGCCTTGCAGGTAACTTCAATAATTTGAAAATTGAATAAAATGGACTCCAATTTTTGTTTAAAATTTGCAAAAAAAAATTTGAAAAATATATTCAATGAAAGCACGTATAGGAATCAAATATCTAAAATTACAAACTTATGGCCTTCTCCAATTTAATTAGATATCATATGTATGAATAAAAATCAAAATTATTTTTGTACATTTTTATTTTTATGTCCTGAATTTATTAAATTTGAATGAATTCGGAAGGCGCTTTAATTTTTTAGAAGTTTTTTGTTCAACTTCAACGAAAAAATTTGTTTCGTTAGTCAATTTACGCCCCAGATGTCGAAAATAATTGAATTTGTTATTACTACATATTAAAAAGAAAATTTGAAACTCTATGAAAATTATACAATTGTAATTTTCGAATATATTTATGAGTCTTATGCACATATGTATTCATTTCATAATATTTTTTATGTGTATTCTATTATATATTATATAATTTTTAAAAGTATTAGGAAGAATATACAAATAAGTAACACCAACGTATAATTATCTCGAAACTTTTACGAAAATGTGCCTAAAAAGGCAGATGTGTTGACGCAATTATACGCCCTGACAACTACCTTTTTCCTGTTTGCTTCAATATGAACAAGTAACATTTTAGGCATTATGACGTCGCTAGTCCTACAATGCGTTGCTCCAATTCCGTAACATAGAAGACCCTGCAACGTCGTCATGTCGTAACACAGGTTACTTTATTGACACCGGTGTAGGCAAAATAACGTAACGGCAACCAGTATGTGTCAAAGGATGCTAGTTGGGAAATTTCATAAAAGTACGATCAATTTGGCTATTTACGCGAATTACGTGTCTACAAGATTTGAAATGCATACCATCAATATACTTTAAAATTTCTAACAAAATTTAAAATTTCAAACAAAATTTAAAATTTCAAAAAAATTATAAAAACCAAAAATGCATTATAACTCGTTTTTGAATATATCTCATATTCGAAATAAACGACTCAAATAATTTTCATTAATCAGAAAATTAAATATGAAAATTAAAAGATTTTATTATTCAATGAATAGTAATCAAAACAAAAACATTAATGACATAATTTTTAATTACATGTCTACAAATCAAAATACGAGTATATTACACTTATACCATCTTATACATAAGTACATGAACATGTTAATATGGTTGTATTGTAATCGTAATATGTTATGCGTAATTTACTGATATACTGCATGCTACACAAAAAAGTATTATCGACAGTTAACAGTAAGAAATAATAAATTTCAGATAATACTAATAATAATTTTTAATTGAATCATAAAATAACTCTGCTATACATTATTATGTTCAATTTGTAAAACAGATAAGAAAATTGCTGCATAATCACGAACAGTATTACGACGTTAGTATGTGGTATACACAATATACAATAAAAAACTTCGTAAGCACGAATTATGTGTGTGTTTTTGTTACATATTTTTAAAATAATAATAAAACAATTTAATTTAAATATAGAAAACATTTTAGTCAGCGATCCTATGCACATAATATATATACATATATCGTATTAATCGTATATTAATAAACAATCTAATGTACGTAATTTGAATCATTATGAAGCAGTGAAAAAAAATTATAAAAAACGATTATTTTAAATCATGAACCAAGCGCACCATGTAAATAAACAAATATAAGAGGTACTCACGATTTGTTGTAAGAGTGTAAAAAGTTTGAACATATTAGGTGCTTTCGATTTGGCAATTTCAAGTACTTGCGAGTAGAAAATGTAAATGTCTGTGCTAAACCACTCGCAGTGGTATGAAAAATTTTTCAAGTACCTGGAAGTACTTAGATGCAAGTAGTTACGAATAATTTTTGTGTACTTCGTTTTAACAATTTGTCCTAGACACATTTTAGTATTCGCAAGTACTTGAAATTGCCAAATCCAAAGCACCTATTGTGAACGCATCATAGTAAAATTTGTATTGAAAGCAATTGAAAAGTCAGCTATAAATTATATTTACCATTTATGCTAATATAAAGTAGTTATAAATTAGATTCAATAAAATTATCTTAGCATTTATTTTTTATCAAATGTCAGAATGGCATATACAATGGTAGCATACACCTACAATGGGGTTTTAGTATTGTAAATTTTTACAAGCAGTGTAAGTAAAAATTAGAAAATATTGGAAAAGAAAAGGAAATTCAATAATACTGATAATTGAAAATAGCATTGAGTGAACATTTCCAAATGTGGACATTTGTTTGTGCATATTTTTAACTTGAATGATTACCAATTGCTCGATTGAACACTTTTCTCATAGTTAAAATTGTTAAAGCATATTGCAAATCTAAATAAAACAATTATATGAAAATATTGGGTGTGTTCAATTCATTGCAGCGATGCAAGTCAGCGATGAAAATGCAGTGATGTTTAGATAATCGCTATATACAATTTACTGAACTATTTACAGCGTAATCCGCTGTGAAAGTTGATAGTAAGTAAGTAAGTTGATATTAATGCAATGAAATTGTTTTTTATTATTTTTTGCTGCCAAAATTCCTGAGAAACCTGGAATTATTAGCATTTTAAAACCGTCAAAATGAAAAGTAATTTCATCATTCTCATAATAAAAAATTATACATCTTACTAATAAATATGTATTAACTTTTCAACCATTAAATTCATCTTTCAAACATGTCAAAATTTGTTTACGATGAATTTTAAAGCGAACTTTTTTTCAGCTGCAAAGTAGCGACTATGCAGCGAAGTCGTTCAGTAAGAGAAATTATCGCAGCGATGGAAAATTTTACATCGCTGCGTGGAACTGAACGCACCCATTAATTAGAAAAAGTAGAAGAAAATAAATTAATGAAATGTAGATATGTATATAGTACATATGTATACATATATACCATATATAGATTTGTGACATTTAAAACTCTTTCACGGTTTATTGTTTAACATTACGTAAATACAATACATTATACTAAAATTTATAAATTTTGTAAAAATTTTTAATTTTTGGCATCATAATTACAATTAAATGAAAAATCAATTAAATTTGTTACAGATTTAATTATACAACACAAAAACGATTTGTTGTAATTTTTACATCAACTAAAGAAAAATAATAAATTTTGTAATAAAATAAAATATACTTATTTGTACACTCGTCAATCAGCACAGATCAATTATTTTATTTTATTTTATTCATTATTTACATGAATAAAGTGTATAATAAATATTTCTTGCATGCATATCATATGTCAGCAATTAAAACGAACTTGGTATAAATCAATTGAAAACAACATAGTAAATTGATTCGAATTTAAATAAAATAAAATGAAAAATATCCAGTACATTATATATAGGTTTTAAATCAATAGCATATGATCCGGTCCGTATTTTCCAATGAGACGGAGTAGGCGGCAACCTATAAGCCTCCACCAGTCAATCCAGAAAAATTGAAATAAATAATGAAAAACTAAAACAAATCAAAATAAATAATTGAATTGTTAAGGATAAATTAAATCTAGATCAAATAGAAAAATTTAGTGAAAACAATTATAGTCTAATTCGTAAAAATCAAATGATGATCAAATTTTAAAATCCAGCATATTATGATATGAAGCTGAATATAAAAATTTTATCATGTTTCATGTTTATAAATCCAGACCATTATTAAATCCATTACAAAAAAAATCCATACAAAACTAAAGTGTCAGCTCTTTAGAAAAACGTAGCCTTCTAAAGCGTGTTTCTTTTACAGGTGTAGAACTTTGAAATGTAATAAAATATGTATAGAAAAAGTGTTTTGGCCAAAATATTGGTTACATCAGATTTTCAAAAGATAATTTTATTTCACTAGTGTTCAAATATGACTTCTTCAATATATTTTCGAAAAATCAAATTCTTGACTATTTTTTGCAGTAGATGAGACCATTTTTTGTCATGAACACGGCTAATTTTGACTTCTAAGTGGTCAAAGTCTGTGATTCATCAGCATAGACTAGCGACTGCATATATCCCCACAGAAAATAATCAAGAGATATAACATCACACAATCGTGGAAGTCAATTCACCATTTCTTAGGATCATTTCGTTAAATTATCAACTCATACTGAATCATAAACTGATTGTGTGGCCTCTATGTGTCATATTGCACTTTATTTACTGAAACCTGAGATCTTAACACCATTCAGTTGGGAAACGAAAAAAATATTCATCCTACAGTTATAATGTACACTAAACAGGGTTTTTTAGTGGATGTAACAGGCTCTTAATAAAGTATTCTTAATTTCCTCCATTCCAAATCCAACAATTTTTTATTGAAAAAGTCATTCTGCCAAAAATGAGCCTTGTCGCTAGACGAAATTTTAACCATAGAACGCTGAATACGTTTCGTTATTAGAACCATGATTATATAGAAGTAAATTTGTACAATTCCCAAGCATTGTTACGGCTTAAAACTAATCATGATAAAATAGCAAAATACCCTGAGATTTAATTAGTGTGCTATTTGCAAATTGACCGTTATGCCGTTACTAAAAGTAGTGCTATACATCTTGAGAACATACCTTCGAAGAAATACTTTTTGTAGGCCCCCATCGTCAGACTTCCACAAAGATTAATACGACCTTTTATGTATTTGTATTTATTTTTCGTTTTCATTTGTACTGTTTTTAAGTTAATACTTAAAATCATATTTTATATAGGTACTACGACATCATTGAAAAGAATTTTTACCGAGTGACTAATAAAATTTTAATTTTTAAAAATATAAATAATAATAAAAAAAAACGAACAAGAAAAATACTCAAAATTAATTAGAATATCAGTCATTATTTACCTATTCCGTGTATATTTACATAGTACTACATACATACATATGTATATGAAAATATGATAAAAAAAATTATCAACATAAAATTATACTGTATAACATCGTTGAACAAATATTAAAATGGATTTTCCACCTTCAACACACAGATAAATAGTCAATTATTTAATTTATGAAACAATATAATGTGCTTAAATACGTATACATATAAATACATTATGTATATTTATTCAAAAAAATACAAAATAATAAATAGAACTGGAACAATTATTAGGAAAAAATTCTTTTGTGAATTGTTTTTCAATAATAATTTTAAAAAAAAAAATCTATATTGAATATCTATCTAATTTTCAAACGCAAAAAAAATAAGAGTAAATAATATACAAAGTAGTCATTTTTCAATGTTACTTAAGAAAAATAACAAATGAAAGTATGTATGTAAAATACAAATATAAATAATATAGTATGTACGTATATAGGTGTACACATGATATACATATATGATATACGTACATACATACAAAATTATGCATCATATTATATTAGTATTGTTATAATCGTATTTCTTTTGAAACAAAATTTTATAAAACCTAGTAACATATATCCAGATATCATTCTCTGTTTTTCAACTCTCCATTTCTGCATTTCATATCACAGAACAAAGGTGGTAACATATCATTCTCTGTTTTTCATATCACTTGCATGTTTTAGGATTGCTGCCATTTACGTATTTTACTTTCCCTGTAAAATGCTAATCAAGACTTTTTAAGACACATATCTACCATTTTCTAAAATCACTCGTATTGTGAACTTTGCCCTGTGTCTATATTAGCAATGGAAATATTATTTAACATAGCAAATTGCTATGTGTGTGGACATATTATGGAAACAATATTTATTTGAAAAATATGAAAAAACAAAAAGAAAATATAAACACAAATTCAAGGATTTTACGAATTTTTCCAAAAATTTCATGGATAAAAATCAACATGTCACAATTATTGCCACGATATTTTGTAGAAGCAAAATTGTTGTCCAAGGCAATTGCTATCTACATAGAAAAATTGCCAAAAATGTAGTGTCTACATAATCAATATCCATATTGCAATAAATTGCCAACCACATTTCCAGTATTAATGCTAGTATAAACGCAGGGTTATACCCTTTGTTTAAAATATTTATATTACCAACCAAATTTTCATACACAAAATGCACACAAACACACATGCACACAAACACAAATACACGCACAAAAAAAACAAAAATATGCAAAACGCAAAAGGTGATCAGAAGGTTCACCTTTTCGGAACTCCAGCCGTTTTTTAATCATTTTCATTATTTGATGAACTATTGTCTTTTTTTTCATTATTATAGCAAAAAATAACTATGTAGTTATGTGTAAAAAACATGCACTTTGTTGCATACATTTGTTCATAGTTTCTTAGACAGGCAACATATGAGGGTGTGAGGAGCATAATTTTAAATAGGACAAAATTACCTTTTATTTGACGTCAACATTTACATATTTTTCAACTTTCTTCAACTTTTAGAGATATATCAATATCAAAAGAAGTTGGAAAATCATTTTTTTAAAAACACGAAATTTTGACTTTGAGTCCTTATATATCAGAAACTACTTATTATTTTGGAACAAAATATATTTCGTTAGAAAGAGGAGAAAGTTCTCTTTAAAATGCAATAGCCTTTGTTATCCTCCATTATTTCAAAAAATTAATATAACGGTTTTTGTGAAACAGTAAAATTTTTGAAAAATTTTTAACGGTACTTTTCCCCCAAATATCAAATTTCCGCAAACAGGGAGATATAATACATTAAAAATACATCTCAAAGTACAGTTCTGAAAAGTCCTGTTTCGAAATTACGAACTAGCGATTCGGAAGTATCTCCCTATTGAAATAATAAAAGTTAGTTGCCAAAATTTACTTCAACTCTATGAGTTCTTTCAGTTCAATTTTAATGAAATATAAAATCAAATATATTGTACAAGTGTTTAAAAACATTTCAAAATCTTTATTCACATTGGAGAATTTAAAAACAAAATATGAATGATTTCTCAATTTCTTCTTCTTCTTATTATTATTATTATTATTATTATTATTGTTATTATTATTATTATTATTATTATTATTATTATTTTAATCAAAAAATTATTTTTTTTTGTATTAAGATTGATGTTCATTTCATAAATCTTCTACATATACATATATAACATTTTTTGTAACATGAAAATATGTATGTATTTTATTAGAATTTTTTAATTTAAATTTAAATCTTAACAAGCAATCATTTATACATCTACCTACAAAAATGAGCGTATGTATCATATTTTCATATTATTTATATAGTATTTACGCATTAATTTATTCGGCCAGAATTTTAATTTCTCTAAATGTGAAGATAAACCAAAAAAATAAAACTGTATACAAATACATAATACGATTACGTATACATATCATATGGACAATGAACATGTACATACGTATGTAGTATGTACATACATATATACACGTACATATTCATTCTGATGAATTTACATTCGTCTTCAATTCTATTTTTAATTTTTTATTGCTTTATCTATTCGAATTATACATAATGTACATACGAGTATTTTGCTATCATAATCAACCGCATATTCATGTATCCAATGAATGTATACAAATAAATTCAATTAAATGAATAAAACCAGAAAATGACCAACTTTTTAATTGTTTTTCCTCATTTTTCATTTTCACTTAGCGCCAAATTAATAAAAAACAATAATAATTTTTAATTTAAATATGTATTGTGGATGATATACTATGTAGTACATACACATGTACAATTTCATTTTCAAATATTAATTTCGTACATTATATATTTTTATGCTTGATAAATACACTGAATCAAGGAAGAATTGGCACAACAATTAAAAAGAAATAATATACATTTCATTATATTTCTCAGTCTAAAAATTATGATTATGACTAAATTCGAAATTTTTTTTCATTTTTTTTTCTTTCATTGTCTACTTCGTAATTTATTTATTTTTATTTATTTATTCAGCTTAATTCAAACAAACTACAATTAACTATAATTAAATATGAAATACAAAATACAAAAGAATATACATACAAATAGTGCTAATTTATAATAAATAAGAAAGTACAGATCAAAGGCTAAAAATTCAAAATATATTTTTTTAAAGTCTGCTTGGATACTCTTATATTTATTCCCGAGTATTGACATACGATTAATTGATTCAAATTTGCCATAGTTCGATCTATAAATAGTTCTAACGAAAAAATTACCTGAGCGAAAAAGTTTGTTGGAATTAATTTTTACTTTTTCTAAGATAAATGGTGATAAGATATTCTTTTTTAAAATTTAAACTTGGAAAATAATATCAGCCATTTCTTGCCTTTTCTTTAGAGAAGATAGTTGAATTAACTTTAGCCTATTTTCATAGGGAGGTAATATTATTTGATTATTCCAAGGAAGATCCCGAAGAGCAAAAGAGAGTTATGCAAAAAAAAATGATCTGAGACCTCTCAAAATTTCCAGAAAAATATAAAAATCGCAAACAACTACAAAATTTACATACTTTATTATTCCATTTAAGATAAAAAAAACCATTACACCTATTTATTCTTAAAATGTGGAGCTTAGCGTGACTCGTAACATATACATTTTTAACTTTTAATTGTATTTGTATTAAATGCTAACAGAAATTAATATCCTCAAAACCTTTTGGAGCGAATTATGAGCAATAAAGGGCATCTTAACAACATAAATACTTTATGTATATATAAACACTGAATATATATCTCTTAAAAAAATCGATCTTCAAAACACTAACCCTAGAACATAATATATATATTTACTCCAACTCAAAAGAAAAATTATTCTTAATACTTTTTTAAACAGTTTTAAATATTCACAAGTATATCAGTATACTAATAGTCTAGTATGATACATGAATACGAGTATAAGAAGTATGTATACGTAAAGAGTGCGTCAGATATAAACGAATGATAATACACATTTTTTGTGTGCAATACATAATATTATTCAAATTAATTTATAATATTCTCAAATTTCAATTATTTTCAATTAAATTTGTATTAAAGAGCTTTATTTCATGTTTAATTTTTTTCAATTCGTTTTTTATAAGTTTCTGAAATTGTATACTTTCAATAAACGATATTCTATGAAAGTAAGTTTCGAAGGTCATCGTATAATAACCTCTTTATGTTGAAAACAGGAATTCCAAAAATAAGAAACATATATTACAAAACATACTAAGTAATACTGACATACATACATACTAGAAACGTGTGTTTTTTGTCTATTATTTTCATCGACATTGTTTTTCTTTTGCAATCACTTTATATTCGTTTTTTTCGTTTCGTTCTTTATACGAGTATGTCTACATTTTTTCCTTTTTCGCAAATAAAATGATGCTAATAAACTTTGGAATGTGTAAATAAAACAAAATCTTAAACTACGTTAACTAAATACAGTAAAATTTATTTTCTTACTGGCAAATTTTCTGTATTATATTCAAAGTATTCATTTTCATAATGTGTTGGTGTGCATTAACATGTGATACATTATATAATATATTTACAAGGTACAATATATATATTTTTTTAATAATACTTATATGAGATTCACATTATACTTTTTTTAAAAAATAAAAAATCATCAGAAAGTTGTAATTGTAAATTATTTGGAAATAATAAAGTCCATTCAAAAAATTACAAAAATAAATAATGTGAGTAATGTTAAAGTATGTAAGTCATCACAAAATTCTTAATGAAATAATAGGCATCATTATTTCAAGAAAACAAAGAGGCAATCGAAACTTACGAAAAATAATTTCTCTGTTATTTTTTTATCACATACACATATATCCGTAAAGACAGAGTATACATTACGTACAAAATTAATCAATAACTCACATATTTATTGTTTTTATAATATAATATAATATATGTGTATAATATATTGCATATAGTACATTACACTTACAAAGTGTATGAGATCTGGTTCCAAAATGTATAATTAATACAATGGAACTTTATAAAAAAAATTTTAAATTGTTCACTTTAATGTTTGTTTAAATACATGCGTGTATATTTATGTAAAAGTCCCTTTGAATTTTAGTAAATAAACTATCATGAAAAACGAAATTACTACTTGAACTAATGTATGTTGCCTGTATTACACAGATACATGTACTCGTACACACATATGTATGTGCATGTGTATGTGCGTATAACAAAATAATAAATTCTATTTGTAATTAGATATATGGAAAAATCTCATCAAATAAGTGATCAGTAGCAGTGATAAGTAGTATAGTAGATTATGCAAACATGTCTTCAGGAATTTTAAAGTTCATCATTTGAGTTCAACGTTGAATGAACTATTTATTATCATCAATTTGAATAAAAAGTAGATATAGTGGAAGTTAAAAGTCTTCGTACACCTTCAAATTTTTGTAAAATGCACTCTGTTCCTAATAAACCCATGAAAAGCAAAGACATATTTTACATTAATGTAGCAGAAAAGTTTATTATTCTGCAAATAAAATACATAATTAATTTACTATCTTAACGTTGTCAGCCGTGAAAAAATGTTAGTATCAAAAATCATCTAAGACGATTTTTTTTAATATACATATAGATTTAATTTTTGTGAAAAGGGAAAAATAGAGCCATAAATTAAATTGTATATGAAAGGTCAAAGTGTATTCCCTAATAATGATCATTAAAATTAAAAAAATACTTTTTACAAGAAAAATATTTTTGTAAGATGTCTTAGAAAAACTGTATAAAATATTATATATGAGATTACATGGGTGTACAAACACTTTGACTCATGATACTGGGACTTTTTTTTATTATTTTTCCATATATTGAGAATGAACGGAGGTAAAAATGAAATTCCGAAATAATATTAGGAACATTACTTATCTGGATTTTGATTTGATTTTGACTTACAGTTATCCAAAGTTTAAATTTGAAGGTGTACAAATATATTTGGTATCCACTTTATACCTATACAATTGAAAAATAAGTTTCAAAATACTAAAGATATACCTAGTTACCTAGTACAATGTTAGAAAAAATATTTGTAAATAATAACGCAACTACTAATATTACTAAATCAATTGACATTAGTAAATTTTCTTTAAGAACAATAAAATAATGTGCTTAACGTATGAGTATGTACGTACATATATGCAACTGTGTATAATATATAATATGTAATATGCATTTTTCTGATATACATACATAACATTCAAAATTTAATAGGCATGAAAATATTTTTCTTTTTATGTTATTTCTTCTTTTTTGATTAAATTAAATATAGACTAAAACCTTAACTGACATATCTTGCTATATTTCTAGAACGAAAAGAGATAACAACGTAAGACACAGACAAAAATTTTTCGGAAGGAATCGGACTTTCTACTGACGGAAAAAAAATTGCACATTAAACGGGTGTTTTTTCGAGAAATCATTGATTTTTTCCAAAAAATCACGTGAAAAAGTGTAGATTTTTGAATTTGACTACCCATAACTTTTTAAAGGGGCGGGCGACAGGGATGAGCCATAAGTCAAATGAAACGGCAAGGGGCCTCCTATTGCATGGTGGTATACTTTTTGAGCTGGGATGTAAAATAACAAAAATACAGGGTGTTTAGTAAAACAAGAGAAGAAAAACTTTGACGCCCTCTAGCGGCTAAACGGTTGAGATTACCCCCCCCCCCCCCCACCTGTAAAACGATTTCTTGTTTGTCTCGGCGAAACCTATCTACTGTTCAATTTTTTTACCGTTGAACTGAAACACCCTGTATATGTACGTGTATTCATGCACGATTTTTTTTAATGTATATTTACTTGAGCATCTACACCATAATGCATGATAAGCAATAATTTCGCAAATGAATAATAACTGATAAAAGAAACGAACAGAAAAGCACTCAAAACAAATTTTAAAAAAATAAATAATACAATGAATAACAATAAAATATTTAGTACATGTGATTAAAATATTTTGTGAAACTATATTTCAAATAAAAAATGAACTAAATTAAATAAACAGATCACTCGGAAATCAAGCAAAATAGTACACGTAACGTTTCACTCTATACCTACTCGTATATACATATGTACATAATATGAAGATATGTAGTATATTTTAGACATAAAAAAATTCAAATATAAAAATAATTTTATCAACATACTTAGACAATTTATTTCAATAATAAAAATAAGCCTACAAATAATATTACACATAGATAAATGTATGTTTTCATATATATACGTACATACATATTTTATTTTGCCAACTAATTTAGGTAAATATATTAATAAATTTTCTGTTTTCCTGTTTTACAAAATGACATATGATGATTTTTCTATGATACATTGTAAATTTAGTGACTCGATAAATTACAAGCATATACAAAAAAGTATTGTTAAAAAAGAGAAATTTTAAAAAAAATAAATTAATAAAAAATTTGTATGACCGTTTTTCGAAAATTTTTTAAATTACATTTTATTTTAATTTACATTTTATGTCATTGAAAGCACTAATTTTTCACAAAATTAATTTTGCACTCATACTATTTATATTACGCTATCGAATCCTTTTGTCAAGATAATCCCAAAGATGTTCAGTTAAGTTCAAACACGGACTTTGAGGTAGATAGGTAGGTAGATGGGTAAGTAGCATTGGCAGTCTATCCTTTTTTGTGGTTAGACTCAAGTAGCACTTTGCTTCACACAGAGCTCATAAATGGCGTCTGTTTAGATTCTTGACTCTCGAGCCTCGAGTCTAATTTTGGCCAAGACTAGTCACTTGCATGGTAAATCTCGATAAGATTCTGTATTTTTATTTTGTTGTATTCCGGTTAAGTTTCACTTGATTAAGAGCAAGTGAACAAATTCTTACATCTGTTATTGGCTACCGATAGGTAGGTATTATGGTATTATATATATAGCCAGATCTCTATATTTACATTACTTAAGCGGATTTTTGTCGGTTCCGTTAGTACATGGTGTATGGGTAAGCCATGTTTTTCTAGCCTTCTCGCTACCCTCTAAGTTCCTGTGTCCTGGAATCCAGATTAGAGTAACTTTAGGAACTTTGAGATAATAACATAAAATGTAATATCAAAATTTTCTAATATGTACATAATTATCATTCAAATTATTTATTAACCATTTTTCCAACAATTTTCTTTTGTCCCTATACTTTATATACATATAAATTCAAATACATATGTGAATTAATTAAAAAAATTGTAATTAAATTTGATAATATGTGTATGCAGGTGTGTAATAAAATAAAAATAATATTAATAACAAATTACGTGATCTGTAATCAAATGCACATACGTAGATAATATACAATTATTGTATACATTAAGATCTATTTTAAAATATACATATGCATATGTAAGCAAACGTAAAGGGTAAAATAAATAATATAAATATGTATGTAGATATAAATAAAATAATACTATTAATAAACTTAATTAAAACAGCCTTCATTATTGCTGTATGAAGTTTTAAAATAAAAATAACACTGAAGAAAAAAAAATTAAACAATTCTATAGCATTTTCTTTGCAATAAGAAAATATGTAATTTGATTATTTATTATTAAATTTTTAAATAATAAAAACATTTATTTTTTATAAAAAATTACCGGTAAACAACTAGTAATAGTAACACACAAACACACTCAAAAATTATTTTTGTTTTTTTTTTTTTTTAATTTATTTTTCTTTCTCTTTATACTTTATTTGTTTACAGAGTATACCTACATATTACATATGCATTATATTAATATAAACATCATCGAATATCCATCGAAAATTATTTTTAAATAATAAATAAAAATAAAATGCTATCTTCACATTTACATATACCCATATGCAGAAGTCCACATATTATTCATCATAACTACATATATTGTTATAAATGTTGTAACAATACTTACAATAAATTAGAACCAACTGAGTGACAACAAAACAGTCACAACATTATACATAATGTACCTATGTACATTATTCATCATTATTCATAAGCGATAAAAATTCTCAAGTTCTAAAGCAAAATATGTATTGGGTGGTATTGGTATTCATATTCATACATTCATACATCTAGCATAGCCATATGTGCCGTATGCCGTAAGTATATTATAAATGCATCTGCATCTATCTATAGCATGATATAATATGACAACCAAAACATTTACTACACCTACAGTACACATACGTATTTCGGTATTACCGTATTACGTATATGCTTAGGTAGATACACATTAATTTCAACTTCGCAAAAAAACAAATAATAAACCACTTTATTCAACTTTATTTTTTTTTTTAATTATTTTTTTATATTACTTATTTACGTTTTAAATGATGAAATAAGCCTAATAATAAACTTCAAATGTATGGTGTTGTATTGGTGTGATTGTATGTATGTTGTATGTATCACGTATTCGTATTCCTCTATTTTCTTATGAATCGTATCATCGTATGTTGTGTTGCGTGTGTTGGTGTGTAGCAATCGCAGCGCATAAAAGCTTATTTTTAAGCTGTAAAAATTCTGTATAAACTTTTGTTTTTGTACGTTTTTGTGATGTACATTTTGGATATGATTGTATTGTATGTAATGCGAAAAAAAATTAAATTCGTGATATTTTCGTATTCGTTTGCAATGGTGTGCGCTGACAGCCGTGTATGGTACGGTGTGCGCATGAGCACTATGATATAAAATTATTATAAATTAAATTATAAATTATTATAATAATCAATACATGCGCGTACCCGTACACCATTTTCCGTTCATTATAAATATAAAGACAGCCAATCGAACTTTATGAATTCAGTTTAAATTGAAAATTCAAGACCAAAAGTTTTAATTTAAAATTAATTTTCGGCAAAGTTTGAATTAAATAATTTTTAAAAAAAAAAATTGGAACAGAAAATTAAATTAATTAATAAATCAATTGAATTGAATACTTTTTAAGTGAATTTACAAAGTGAAGTTACAAATCTAACGACTAATAAAACTTAGAATCAATTGCGAAAAAATAGATCACTGCCTAAATTTCGAATTCAAAACTTTTCTTTGGTTTATTTTCAAATAGTACCTATATTAGTAGTAATAGTAAAATCAAAAATATTTTTTGAAATTTTCGTTAAAATGTCTGCATCACCAATGGCCAGACAAGCTTGCTCAGGAACACAAGCGATTCCAACACGAAAAATTTTAATAACAGATCCATCACAAATGCCTGATGTTTATTCAACTACTCCAGGAGGTACCTTATACTCTACAACACCAGGAGGTAAATTAAAAAAAAAAAAAACATTAAAAATAAAAGTGAACGTTTTATGTGATAATAAGGGCATTAAATTATTAATCAAATTCAATTTATTAATCAAATGAAATTATCAATCAGTTTAATCGAAATAATTGTATAAACGATAGGAAGATGTTTTTGAAAAATAAGTAATACACGAAAAAGTACTTTTTCCAAAGTCATTTTGAATAAATAATAAAAATTAAAAAAAAATTTTGAAAATTGTTTAATAGAAAAACACATATAAATACGTACACTATGTAAATGAATCTACAATCTAGTAGCTAGAGCTAGTATAAAACAAAAAAATAATCGCTACGAAATCTAAATTGTTTTTTGAAAAGCAAAAGAGAAAAAAAAACAATTTTCAATTTAGCGCAATGAAAAAATAAATATAAAAAATTTAAAATTCAATATTGTGACACGAGATAAATGTGTGCAGTACATATTAAAATGTACAAGCAATCATTAATCACATTCATCGGATTTAGAATTTTGCTAATATTTGATTAAAAAATGTAAAAATTATTTCAGAAATTTTAAAGTATATTATACCTATCTATTGAAAAGGAAAGAAACAAACAACAATCGTATGTTTTAAATTTTAATATACATACATATGTATACATCTATTTACGCGTTATTTTATTTTTGTTTTATTTTTAATTTTATAACATGCATAGATTGCATATACATATGATGTAATGTATATGTGTATATTATTATTTAAGTATTATTATTATTAAGTATATACAATATACAATATACATCATGCCTTATGATCGTATCTAAATAACATATAACATGCTATCAAGATATGTGCTAGAAAGCACTGCTTTAAATTTTTAAATTTCTAATTAAGAATTTGTATTATGTATTTGAATTTTATCAAAGTAGCTAGGTACTACGTACTACATAAATACAAAATCGAATATTTTTTAAATTAATGCACATACTCGTATACCAACATAAAAACAATTCTCTTGCTTTAAAGAAATTAATTTAAAAACTGTTTCAATAAACCCAAACATACATACTTGAATGTAAATGTTTATAAACACTGTAAACACTGTAATCTATTATATGATGATGACGGTAATTTTATTGAATGATTAAAGATTGAAGCAGTTTAAAATGAATAATTTATTTATGTATTTTAACTGAACTTTAATTCTTGAATTTTACTATCCATTGAATTTTATTTTGTTTTTATAATGTTATACATAATAAGTTAAGATTCATCATTAATAAGTATATAGATTTAATTTTTTTGAACGGAGAAAAACAGTCAAATCGCAAAACTATTTTTTACAAGAAAGAGAGTTTTTTGTAATATTACCCACAAAAATAGAATAAAAAATTAAATAGAATTATATAGGAGTAAAAAATAGGAAGATGTTTTTTTTAAAATAGGAAGTTTTTTCATCATATCACCATCAAATGTCTTCATTTGATTTTAATTTACAAGTATCTATCCAAAGTTTAAATTTGAAGGTGTACAACGACTTATGATGTTCGCTGTATACATTCTATATTATTATGCTCATCTCATATGTACAATATGTATTTATATTTGTGTGTATTTTTAAATTTAATGAATATAGTTTAGTTGTTTATTTTCTTTTTGGCATTGGCACATAAATACATACGTTTGCACGTACATTCCCATACATGAAGATCTATTCTAGGATCGTTGTTTTGAATAAATTTTTCAATAAAAATTTACAAATTAAAAATACATGCGTGTTAATTTATTAGTTTATTCCTAAATGTCTTTTAGTGAATACATAAGTTAATACATATATATGTACAATATATATACAATAGTATTATACAAATGTACATACTTATATACTTATACTTATTTAACACGATCACACGATCTACTATACATTATATCTTGTTTATTTTAAATTTTGTTTTATAATTTGTTATCATTATTTGCTATATTTTTCTATAATTCATTAAAATTTTATTATAACCATAATCACATTGTAATTCATTTTCATTGCAAATTACTTGATATACAAAATTCTAATATTATATAGAGATATTATGTGGAATATATAATATAAATTTACGCATAAGAAGATATACTTGGTTATTTTAAGATTAAAAATAAAGATTATTTATCATACGAGTGCTCATTTATATTCACGATTTCACGTAATTATGAATATCAAATGTTGTGTATTTTAAATTCATATAATCGTAGTATACTTACATATTATACATATACATATTTATGTGTTTACATACATATACTCGCATATACTTACATTTTTTTAAATAAAAGTTTTAAAATATGAATAGAACTACATATATGAATAATATAATATCAATCAGCCACTCGCGTGTACGTATATTTAATCACTCGGTAGTTGGAACATATGTATGTATGTGTATGTAAATACAATACTCCTATTGTGCATTTATGTAATATGTACATATGTATATTTTTAAAAATACATAAGTGTATACATACATATGTGGATAATGTAATTTATCTTTTTATTTTTAATCTTTTACAAATAACACATATAACATAAAATTTTACTTTTGTAATGTCTTCTTAAATTACAAGCATTGTTTTTTATTTATTTGTTATCGCGAATAAATACTGAATACATACTTTGACATATAAATTAAAATATAGAATACACCCACACAATATATTCTATATTCTCTGTAAATTAACAACAAAAAATAACCAATACATACAAATTATATTCATTATAATAATTTTTCCATTTTTCATTTTTTTATTTTATAAATTTTGATGATGAAATTTTAATAATTATTTCGAATAAATTTACTCTAGGTGCTTATATTTATATATCTTGTATTAAATACATATATGTGAGATGGGTAAACAGTATAAAAAATTAATAATATATACATACTTATATGAGCGTGTATATACGTATGTACACAAGTCTCGTTTTTTGAACTCAATCATCATTACAAGTACGATTAAAAATAAATAAATAAAATGCGTATTTCCGTATTTACTTTGCATCAGAAATCGTACGAATTTTGTTCGTCAGAATTCGAATTCTGATAGAAAATTGTCTGATGAAATGTGGGAGGCGAGGACTAATCCCATTACATGTTTTGAGATCATTCACAGTTTTCGTTTTCTGTTGAAAATTTGCGAGCGACCTAAATAATTTAATTTAAAAAACAATTATTGTCTTAAGATTTTATGATACTATATATCATGCTTTCATTTAAATATAAACACATTTTCATACACAAAAACCTCATTAGGTATTAATATTCCATGTAATCTCTTCATCAAATAATAATCGTTCATTCGCATCTGTTAAATTCCGTTCTATATACTTCTTTTTATACTTCTTTTTTAGATACATACGTATGTATGTCTTATGTATGTCTTTATCTTAGATGCATTATCTTTCAATTTGATTAGGTAGTCTTATCATGCATATCATGTGTATATTATATTCCATAACTCCATTCATTCCATTCATCTTCAGTCTTCACTCAAATTAAAGAATATTTTATTCTCTTTAATGTTTTTAAGAAATTTTAAAAAGTAAAAAAATTTATAATTTAATTTAATTACATATTTCATTTTACATAATAATTTTCAAAAAAATAAGTAATTTTTTTTCGCAAATTAATTAATATACATATACATACATATATGCATATATTATTTCGAACCCATTTTTTTTAATCTACATAAAAATATATACATACAATGTATATGTATATATATAGTGCACACGGATAATCAGTTCATTATGGCACCCCGCCGATCAATAATTCTGTCAGATGTATCTTCCAGTTTATCATCAGTAATCAGTTACTAATGTACATTGCCGATTGGAATTAATGATCGACTTGGGCGAGAGTAGCGCGCTGGCTGGGATTCGTACCGGTACCTCAAGAGTACCAGATCAACACCACAACCATCGAGGTATTTAAGCCCCCATTTCGAACCCATAACCGCTGGTAAAATGTAATTTAATACATCCTAAATAACCTCTATAATTCAAACCTCGTTAAATCGAATTCCTCTTTAACTCGAAAAAAAATACCCATTGCATTATAAATACCCATACCTCCATAACTTGAATTATAAGACCTCTGTTATTCGAAACCACCCATTACTTTATAACTCGAAGAAAATGTTTTTTGACCCCTTTATTTCAAAGAAATAAATGTTTTGTTTTATCACTTATTGTTTTATCGAGTTAAAGATGAGACCAGTCGACTTAGCACGTGTTTACTAGTTGTAGTTTTAATTGTTGAATATTTTGTAATTACTTCTTTTTGTTGTTATGGCTTTTTTTTCTGTCGGCCGAAATCTTAATTTGTAGAATTTTTTATTAACAGAATTTAGTTAGCATCTCAGCATCTTGGTTATTTTCTACTTGTTTACATCAATACTCACTAACATATGTATTTATTATGGAAAATTAAAATCCTGTAGTATAAAATTTAAACTAAAACTAGACTAAACTATATGCTAAATTAACTCTATAACTAAAATTTATTTGCATCTTCCTTGAATTTCGACTTATACAGAGATTACACTGTATATCAATGATGTATGAAAGCATAAGGGGAATAGAATACTTAAATATTTGAGATACATTAATGGTATATCAATGGTACATTGTAAATTCAAAATAATAAATCGACTCGAAATTTAAATAATAATAAATGTTTAATTATTTTGTCTAAGCAGTCTTTAGCTAAGATTTAATCTGATTGCAACTATTTATGTATGTACTTTCAACTTATCTTTTATTCATTCAACATGTAGATTGTATCATTACTTTACTATAATCTATAATGTTAAAAAATAAATATGTACATATTTTCTTTCCTTTAATTAAAAAATACATAAGACATTGAGACATTGAGACGTTCGTAGTATATATAAAAATAATTTAATTATCTTACAATATTTATTACAAAATAGAAACAAATAAATCAAAACAATAAAAAATGTAAATAAAATTCTTGGAATGTATTTCATATACAAATAAAAAAATAAATAAGAAAATAAGAAAATAAAAAAACAATTTTTAAGATGCATATATAAATTCTATGATGAACATAAAAATGTGTTAAATACTTAAATACACATGCATACAGATACATGTATGTATGTGGTTTGATATTCTAATTTCTAATGATCGAATTATGAGTATGTACATTTATACTTACACAAATTAAAATTACATTATTATTCATATCAAAAAAAAATAAAAAAAAAAAAAAAAAAAATACATTTGTGTATGTGTGCTTATGCAATTACATAAAATAAATAAAAGTAAAATGCATTAAAATAAATTGAAAATAAACAAGTAAACTAAAATGACATAAAAAAAATATTCTATTGCATTTTATTAGCCATGAATATAGATATTTTGTTTTTATTTTTGTTTTCCTTTTTTACTTTTTACTTTTTTATTTTTTTCATTTTCAAAATTAGAATTTAGAATTTCGTTCATTTCGCAAAATGTAGATACTACGACGACATTACATTCATATGTGATAAAAACGTGACTGAAATTCATTCATTTACTGAAATAAGAAACAAAACAAATAAACAAAAAAACAAAATAAAAAAAAACTTTTATTAATAATGAAAAAATAAAAATAAATAAGGAATCCAAATAAAATTGCAACTGCATCATTAAACATAAAAATAGATACGATATAATTTTTACTACACATGGTACATTATATGAGAGTACATATTATGTAATTACATACACAAACATTTATGTTTAGAGAATATGCATATAAAGTTTGTTCGTGTGTATTATACATACATATAAACATTTTTATGCACATAAAGTTTGTTCGTGTGTATTATACATATAAACATTTTTCTATCAATACAAATGTGAAAAACATTCAAATAATTTTTATATCAAGCATTTTTATATATTGAAATTTGAATTTCACATTTTTTATTTTATTTTTAAATAACAGGTGTTTTCGATTTGGATATTTCAAGTACTTGCGAGTACTAAAATGTGTCTATAGGATAAATTGTTAAAACGAACGACACAAATATTATTCGTAACTACTTGCATCTACTTCCAGCTACTTAAAAAATTTTCCATGAATAGCTGCGAGTAGATGGTATAGCACAGACATTTACCTTTTCTACTCGCAAGTACTTGAAATTGACAAAACAAAAGCACCTAATATATGATAATATATAACAGCAGAACCTCGGTTATCTGAACTAATTAAATTTGGATAAGTAAATTTGGTACTAGTCGCAGTGGCAGTGAGTCTATGCCTATTCTTGAATAAATTCAAATAGAATTTTGCGGGCCGTTTTGATAAGCGTAATATTTTAAAAAATATATGGATAATTACAACGTTTATTCAATACGATAAAAATGAAAGATTATAAACAAAAGTAAATTCTTTAAAAAATTGTTATTATATCAGCACACTTTCTTTCCCTTTCGTCCATTGGATATTCCAGCTGCTTTCGATTTAACAATTTCAAGTACTTGCGAGTAGAAAAGGTAAATGTCTGTGCTAAACCATCTACTCGCAGCTACTCATGAAAAATTTTTCAAGTATGTAGCTGCAAGTAGATTTGAAGTAGATGCAAGTAGTTACAAATAATTTTTGTGTCGTTCGTTATAACAATTTATCCTAGACACATTTTTGTACTCGCAAGTACTTGGAATTGCCAAATCGAAAGCAGCTTCTGTAATATAAAATGTCATTTTTTAATTGTGTCTATAATTACACATTTTTTTTATTTTCGAAAAGACTCATGTGTTTTCTAATTTTAGATGTTTTTACACGTTGCATTTATTAAAAACAGAACTAATGAAAATTCATTTTTATTGCAAATAAAATGTTTGAATAATAGAATGTTTTACACCACAATTACAGTAAAGAATAATTTTCCATTGTACTTGAATCAGCTATCTAGGTAAATTTCTTCGTAACTTTCATATAGTCTTGAAGGAATCAAACTTGAAAATATTAATTTAGTATTTATTCCACATAAACGGTTATTCTAAGCAAAGAATATAAAAGAATAATTCTGCTATAGTCTTTGTTCTAAGTATAATTGTTGTCTGATTAATCGAAATTGTACTGTACACAATTGTACGTATATATTTTATTATCTGTTTATAAACTTTTCTCGTATTAAACATTCGTATTATATGTAAATTTTCATTTTAAATATGAAAAATTTGTCCGCACGCTTTTTTTTTAAGTTTTTCAATTTTTATTTTCTTTCAAATTTTTTTAATTTATTACAATATTCACGAAAAGTGGTATTTGTGTATATTAAACTTTTTTTAAATAAGTGGCCTGTCTGTGTAATCATAAATGAACACATTGTTCTATGTAATAATATTCATGTGTACGTACTACGTACATGCATGACATTCATACACTTCAATTAAATTAAAAAATAATATGAAATAATTGGAAAAACAGTTCTATATGTGCATTTGAAAAAAAAAAAGTGTATAAAATATAATTAATAAAAAGTATTACTCATGTTACAAACACTTTAAAAACGAATGTAAAATATGCGTACTAATCCATATAAATATGAGAAACATGTATTTGTAAATTAAATGCAAATTTTTAATTCATGTCAATCGTGTAATTTGAGTCGAAGATTTTCGAGTTGAGTTCGAATAGAGATTTTAATACTACCACGATCATGAAATTCGAGAAAAATGTACTCGAATGTCTATACTATAGAAATACGAAGATTGAAAACTCGACTCAAACTACATGATTAACACCCATTGACACCATTAATTTAATTTTATTTCATTCCTTTTCAAATTAATTGAAATTAAATGCATTTTATACTCTTATGTACGTATTAAATTCAATTAATTGAAAAGAGAAATGTTCATAAATATGAATTGTAGATATTTAATTTAATTATGACTGTTTCCAATATTGCAAGCTTTACTTCAAATTCAGATCGAATCAAATATATCTTATTGCAAAATAAAAGACGATCATGGACTTTGCAAATCTTAGTTGAATTTGAACAAAATTTAACGATTGCAAGCTGATTTTCAAATTAACACTATACTATATGATTACACTATGAGTGACTATGAGAATACAAGCTCGCCGTGAGCTTGCAATTTTGAAAACAGTCAGTTTACATAAAATAATATTTAAAAAATATTGTATCATTTAGTATACATATTTTCAAATTTAAATTTAATTTAAAATTTTTTTATTTTATATTTTCTTTAGGTACTCGAATCATTTATGACAGATCATTTATGATTAATCTCAAAAGTTCACCATTAAGTCAGACACCACCAAAAAATATACCACAATGTTTACTACGTGGTACACCACGTAATACACCGTTCGTAAAATGTCCATCACCAATTTTAAAATCACCATCAAAAGCTGATGATGGTCAAGAACAATTTCTTATGGATTTGTAGAAATTTAAAACAAAATAAATAATAAACCGCAGGAAAATTACTCTAGATCATAAGAACATTATTCATATAATTACTATATTTACATTGTAACTTAAGAATTAAGATATTTTTTTTTAAATAAAGTAAAATAATTCAGAAAAATTTAAACAAAAAAAATAACAAAAAGATTGTCCTATAGTCATAAGTAAAATATTTGTTTGTAATATATAATATACAATTGTGTATATTTTTAAGTATGTAATATAAACTTTTTACTTTTAAAATTTTAAATTTTTATTATTTTTCTAATTTTTATCATCAAATCATGAATTTCTGGTTTAATTTTTCTTTTTTGATTTTTAATTTTTTAATTAATAATTTTAATTTTAAATAAAATCATATTGAATTTTTGTTTTTATATAAAAACAATACTTAATTAATTTAAAAGAAAAAATTTATTTGTAAATCGAAATAAAAATTTTATGAATGTAACTAAAAAATTGACAAATACTTACTATATAAAACAAAATTGTTAAGAATGTGATATTTCTGTAAAAATTTCATAAATTACAGACTTTCATTAATATGAAAAATTTAATTGTTCAACACTTAATGAAAATATTTAGAATAAAAATTTAAAAACTACTTTTTAAAAAAGTGATCAAGTACAAGTACAATATGTTATAGTGTTTTATTTTTACTTTGATATTTTATATGCAAAAGGAAAGTTTTGTTTTAAAAACAAAATATCTACTATTTACCATATACAATAAAATATTAATAATTAGATGGAGAATTATTGTTCTAATTGTATTAATAATGCAATCATTGGTTTGATCTGTTTCTAAATTTTATTTATTTTTTTTACAAATATGTATGTTTTCAAAATCGAATGAAAATAAAATAGTATATGTATATACATATTATACATATATATATATTTCAAAGAGAAAAAAGGCTAGTTAAATTTACAAAAACTTCATTTATTTTATTCATATGAATTTTCAATTTGTATTAAAACTACAATCAAAAACATAATCATTAAGATGTCACTAACCTCTTTTCCAAATAAAAGCACTTAAAAGCAAGTTAAGATTTGTATCTGAAATTATATTCGGGTATGATTCGTCGTCATATTATTTCATTATCTGATTTCGTTTTTAATTTGTCAACATTGATTTTATATTTTGGCTTGAGTAAAAGTTAAACTGTGTCTAATAAAAATTATTTAAAATTATTAAATTTAATTATAATTATTTTTATAATTAATAGTGAGATATACGAGGGGACTAACAAAAATTCTCCGAAAAACAGATTACCTGCAGACTTATCTGCAAAATTGCAGTATATAAAGAAAGACGGACTCTTAATTAGTGTTAATACGTAATTTGAGACAGGTGTATGAAGATGGAAACGAGAAAACGGAAAGCAGGTGAAAGCAGTTCTAGTGTATTCCCAGCTCCTAGCAAAATTGAAGTACGATTCGCGATATTGGCCTCTATTACGAATATCGATTGTGTTCATGATCGAATGATGAAAAGCTGTTCGATTGTGAAATAATTCGGTATTGTGTAACACAATCGAAAGAATCAATTAGTAATGCCATATGCATTATTAAAATTATAATCTATTGTGAATCTTTTTAACACTATTGTGAATCTTTTTAACATTATTGTGAATAATGCTAGTTTTTCATGTTGTGGATCAATTTTTTTTTAATATTAAATTTTAAATCAGTCCACACTGAAATAGAATAATTGTTAGATGAATGATAAATGCTATAAAATATTTGTTAAACACTTTTGTACCTTCAACCATTTTTCAGATGATTTTACTGGAGGACTAAGACTGTTTAAAATTTCAGCATACTTTCCCCAATTATTTAAAATTTGGCTTTTTCTATAAAGTCCCTGTGCAATTTGAGGATTTTGTTTCATAATTTCTATCAGTTTTTCAACCTGATTTTTATTACTTAAATTTCTAATAAAATAATAATAATAACAATAATAATAATAAAATAAGAATATGTATTAAAATATAATTTTTAGTAATTACATTTAAAAAAAAAACAAAGAACCACGTAAAACAATGAAATATCATCATAAAATGAACAAAAAAAATGATATTCGTTCGTTAAAAGACAATCGAACGAGTGATACGATCACAATCGAACATATCATTCGCAATCGATATTCGCAATACCAAAACTTCGATTGTACGATTGTTCGTTTATTTGACGATATTCACAATAGAGGCCATTGTTTGGTTATCGTCGAGGTATCAGCAAACAGCAAATATTCGAAGAGTGTAAAACTGCTTTTGGTAGTAATGCTCCATGTCTGGACACTATTTACAAGTGGTACAGAAAATTCCAGACTGGCCATTTTAATGTAGAAGACAAACCTCGTGAAGGGCGCCCAAAAACATCAACCGATGACACCAATGTTGCGGCTGTAAAAAAACTATTGGACGAGGATTCCAGAATGACCGAAGAAATGGTAGCGGAGAGGCTAGGAATAAATGCCATGGCTGTTTCAAGAATCTTGAATGACAGTCTTGGGTACAGCAAAAAATGTGTCAGATGGGTTCCAATTGAGCGATAGAGAAAAGGAGGCTCGCGCACAACTCGCTAAGTTTTTTTTAGATAAATTCTCGAACGGTTGTTCAAATACCTTTAATGACTTAATTACAGGTGACGAAACATGGATTTATAATAACGATCCTGAAACAAAAGAACAATCCTCAATATGGAGCCATAAAGGAGAACCTTCACCCGTGAAAGCATATCGTCAAAAGTCATTAAGAAAAATCATGTTTGCGATTTTCTTCAGCAGAAGCAAGATTATAGCTTCAGTGCCACTTGAAAAAGGATCAACAGTAACAGCAGACTGGTACACGAACATATGCCTACCAAAAGTATTTAACAATATATTAAATGGCCGAGATAAAAGTGAATTAAGAAGATACTTTCTCCACCATGATAATGCACCTGCTCATAAGGCAGAATTAACATCAAATTTTATAGCGCAGTCGGGGATAAACGAAATCGTTGCAGCACCTTATTCTCCTGACTTGACGTCGTGCGATTTTTGGCTATTTCCAAAAATCAAAAAACCACTTCGCGGAAGAGTGTACCAAAGCAGAGAAGGTGTGATAAATGCAGTGAATGAACAGCTTCAAGTGTTAAAAAAGGACGACTTTGAGCACTGTTTTGAAAGATGAATCTACAGACTAAAAAAATGTAACGACATAAACGGAAATTATGTAGAAAACTAATAATAAAATGAACTTTCATAATTTATATTTGATTAAACTATTTTATTATTTTTAAAATAATTTTCGGAGAATTTTTGTTAGTCCCCTCGTATAAGCCAGTAGAGATAGATATTATTATGTATTATTATTCATTTAGTCATAAGTGATATGTGATATCAAAATATGAATAGTTTCCAAAATTGTAAAAGAATTATGAGTACTACAAAAAAAAATTAAGTTCCAACTGAAAAGTAAAATATTTAACTACTAGTTAAAAAAAACTAAGTTATGAAAATATTATAAATCGTCATTAATAATTATTTTGTATCCTTAGAATGCTACAAAGTAGAAAAATATAGAATTTTATCTTACATTCACCTTTGTATCATATACATATTCCTACATTTTATTGCTTTTTGCTTTCAGTAATTTTTTACGTTTTTCTAATAACTAATTGATTCCTTTAATCCATTATTTTTTACTTTCTCTTATATTTATCTTAAAACACATTTTCCAACTTCAAGACGAGTTTTATTACCAGTATAAAAGCCGTCTTTTAATTAAACTTCTTAATTTTATCATATCGGTGGATTTATTTCAATATATGTATAACTTTTTTTCATTTCTTCATAATTCATTGCATTATTTATTTTTAAAAATTTATTTAAAACTTCTTATCTAAACAATTTCATAACGTAGAAGTACATAATTTCAAATCTTAAAATTCATATGAAAATTAGAAACGTTTTAACTTTTTTAAAAAAAAATCATTTAATCGATGAAATAATTGATTATTTTATATAAGCGTTGCGAGTGTCTGATTAGATTCAACATATGATGATCAAAACAGATATTCTGAACTTGCTTTAAAGACTTTTATTCATACTTATTTTTCGTAATACAATAGTTATTAATATTACTATCAATTATCAAAAGATATCTGACGTTTAACTTTTAATTTATTTAATTCGGAAGATGACAACGATGTTGATACACCATTATTACTATTATTTATATTTTTAACATGATTACGGTATTTGTGATCAGAGCGTTGTAAATTTTCGATAATATACGGACTTGTATTTTTCATATCTTTACCAGTAAAATTTTTTTGTGCTGATTTTCTCAGTTCACAATCAACATTTTCACGTAATGCAATACCGTACAAATTACTTTTTGATGTGCTATTTTGTAATTTTGAATTCTTATTATTAACATCTTCATTATGATTTTTACTCAATACACTATCATTTGTTATTTGACTTAAAAATTCTGTTGAAGATGAGCAAATTTTTTGTGAATTTTGCATATAGCTTTGACTCAATAAATTGAATGAATCACATGAATTATCTGAAAATATTGTTGATGTTGATGGAATTTTTCTCAAATTATTTTGACGAATATTTTCATAATCCTCTGGTGCTATATAACCAGAATTTATTTTTTTTGAAGCCAACAATATTCTTTCATTCTCTAAACGTGTTTTCCCACTCAAATATATATCATCTGAAGACATTTCTAACAATGCACAATGAACATACTTTTTAGATAATCTATAATTAAAAAAATAAAGAAAAAAAAAACATTTTTTAAAAAATTTAGAACCATTAAAAAAATCAAATTAACTATCTTACTTCAACATTGTATCGCTCGTACTTGCATTTTTAACATTTAAATAAAACTCCATAAAAAGTCTTTTGATTGCTCTTGCAAGTATTGTTGCATATTGTTTGAATTTTGGATGTTCAACACTAATTTGTTTAGTTTGAAGTGCCTGCGACACAGCCCAGAGCAATTTCTGTAAAAAAATCCATTTTTTTTTTTCGACGCATTAATATCGCTTTTGAAAATTATTTTATAATTAATTTTCCAATGACTTACCTTTTTGTGACTTTCCGTCAATTGACTAGAGCAAACTGTGTCCGAACTTGCTCGAACTAAAGTTTTACCTTTTACGTTATTTAGAAAATTATTTACGTTGCTATTGGTTCCAGAACCAATGCAAAAACTTTGACTTTTAAATTTCAGTGATCTCGGTGTTATATTTTGAAAATCTGTACGAATTATTTTACTAGGATTACTTATTAAACTGTTACCATCATCTAGATCACTTCGTTTTCGTTTCAATTCATTTTCAATGTTCGATGATTTATCTGGTGAGAATAATGCACGTTTTGATTTTTCTACTCGATTTGCTATTTCTGGTTTGAATGTCATCGGTTTAGAAGCTATTTTTGATCCAACTAACTTAGTGTTATCTGATGGACTTTGAAATAAAACACGCTTTGAACTCTCTCTTGTAGGAGCACTAGATTTTAAATTCTTCTCTTGCACTAGTTTCTCAGCTTGTTTACGAACTATTTATAATTAAACATGAATTTAAAAGTTCTTGAAATGTTTAATTTAAACATAAAAATAATTACCATTTTTTGATTTTTCAGGCGTTTTAATTTTTCCTTTTCTGTTTAAAAAAAAATCAAATTATTAAAAAAAATTTTTAAAAAAAAAAAAAAATAGTGACTTAATTTACTTCGTATCTATAAGTATTTGCCGTGAAGTTATAGCCTTTGGAGCTTGTTCTTGAAATGATTGGAGTGTTGCAGATGAAAATGTTGCACGACGTTTTGCTAAATGACTCAAGCGACTTCCAGGTGATTGTATTGATCTACAAATTAATTATTGATTACAAAACTTTTTGATTTCAATTTAAATTATATTTTTACTTACTTTAATTTTGATTTAGGTTTCTTATTGGAAAAAGTACGAAATGATGAACTAGTTTCAACGCCAATATAACGTTCAACAACCGACATGCATAACAGTTCAATTTTCTCTGTTACTGTCGACATATTGTAACTAAAAAGAAAAAAAAAAGTTACATAAAAATGTTAATTAACTTAAACAATCTACAATAATAAACTTACTGTAGACCATGATGTTTTACATTCAGTATCTCAGGCCACGATATTTTTTTAATTTCATCTAAACTATGAGTCGGTTTAAACAGGCTATTGAAGCGCTTTTGTTTTTCATTTAAATTTATATTAAATTTTAAAATATTCTCTTTATTTACTAATACAGAATCGAATAAGTTAATCTGAGATATTGTAACAGACGGTGGTGGTGGTACACCAGATAAACTATCTTTTATACGTTTTAATAATTCTATGTCAGTATTTATTATTTGATCACGTATATCTGTGAAATTGTTTGACACTTCTACTTCAGATTTATCATTATCATTACACTCTTCATTATAACAGTCGTTATCATCACTATCAAATAAATCTGGTGATTTTTCATTCAAATCTTCTTGTTCAATTTTATTTTTTAAAAAAATTTCTGATATATTATCATTTTTTTGATTAGTTTTCATATTTTTTGAATTTATTAGATCTGTAAATGATGAATCTCTATCTTCATCTATAATCAATCTATCAGAACTTAATGAATTATCTTCAAAGTTACTATTATCCGCATTATAAAAAATTTCGTTTGGAAAACCTTTGAAATCCGGTTCTTGACTAGAACTGTAACCATCTTTAGTTTCCTCATCATTTTCTAGGTTTTCTCTTTCATTTTCATGCTTCACATTTTCTTTATTTGAAATCAATTCTTCAAAGTTTTTCGATTTAAATAT
This sequence comes from Villa cingulata, assembly GCA_951394055.1. Taxonomy (NCBI): domain Eukaryota; kingdom Metazoa; phylum Arthropoda; class Insecta; order Diptera; family Bombyliidae; genus Villa; species Villa cingulata. Next base: position 33,456,863 of record OX596018.1, on the reverse strand, counting down.
ATTTTTTACTTTTTTCAATTTTGTTTTATCTATACTAATATCTCTTGCAATCATTTCAGCTTTAAAAGATTTTGGTTTTAGCAAATCCGATAATTTCGAAATTCCTTCCGATTTTATATCTTCAATTGAATTTTTACCACCTTCAAGTAGACTATTATCACACAATGGCGACTAAAATAATTTGAAATTATAGTTTACAAATTAAAATTTCATATTAACTTTATATGTATTAATTTACTTACAGCACTACAAGATGATGGTTCCGATTCATAACTATTACTAAATTTTGTTTTATGATGCATCTTCATAAGTTTGAATATACTTTTTTTTTTTTAAAATAAGAAAAGATTATAAAAATTAGCTATTGATTTGTGTTATTTTTATTTTTAAATTTTTGGTGTTAGTATAAATTTTATAAATTTAATAAGTTTCTGAACTTCCTTATCACATTTGAAATTCATTTTTAAAAAATGACAATTTCTTATCATTATTCTACAACATGGATAAAATCTAAAACAAAATTTTAGTTTTTAAGCTTTAGTACATACATATTTTATTCAAACTAATTTATTATTATATACATCCAAGTATAATCATCTTTAAATTTATTCAAAGAACTTAATCCAAAACATTTTAAAAATTATAATTCTCACCTACGTACATATGTAAAAACAATTAAAAATGTTTAAAAAATAATTTTTTTAAACACCTTTAAATAAATAAAGGTTTGGGTTTGGATTTGATTTAACTTGAGGTAAATTTTTTCTTTTGCTGAAGTGTCAAAGAACTCAAAATTTTGGCGGATTGGCGCTAATTTTTTCCATAATTTAAATGTCCATTTTATTTTTTTTAGGTCATCACCTGATTTTTTCTATATTTGTATATTTGGCAGAATTATCAAAAACAAAATAAAATTACGAAAAAAAAATGTTTAAGCAAGATTTTTAAGTAGATTTGATAGAATATGTACATATATATAAATAAACGTATGTATATAATTAAATAAATAATGGTAAAAAAAATAGTTATGCAAATATGTACATCTACATATATTTTAAAAATTGCAATAATTAAAAAATAAGATTTATACTTACTTTTCTTTACTGGTACATTAAGGTTGGTTTGGTTGATTAATGATTTTCTTAAATATGTAATAATTTTAAAGACAATTCTTTAAATAGCATGTAGGAAATATTTATCTATAACTATGTAAACTAAATTTAACTCCGATTCCTCTACTTACAATTATAATAACTAATATTAAATAATTTATAAGATAAAACAATTATTAATAAAATATAAAAGTATTTAATAATTAATAATATAATAATTTTTCAAGCAACTAAAAAGAAAAACCAGAACAGAAACCATCGGTATCGCCAAAATAAAATCCAACTCATTAACTCAAAGACTCAAACTCAACCAAATCAATTCTTATAACAAAAACAAAACACCGAATGACAGAACGGAACCATTGCTGTGCTGTGACCCGTATCGCCGTATCCCGTACCGTACTACAACTATAGTAGATCTTAGAGGTGGGCGATAGCGAATAAAAACTATCGAATTATTCGATAGTTGAATGATTTTCATTTATTCGAATACTAAAACATTAAACTATCGAAACATTCGATATTTTCAAAACATTCGAATAACTATTTTGCTGGCATATATGTATTTGTCTTACTGATTACGGAAGTAGCAGAGTTTTTGTCAGATTCCATCTGCTGAATCTGAAAATATTCACTTGGCAGTTTGGTAGATGAGTTTTGAAAGTTCTCAAATGAAAAAAATTGCTGGTAACACGTGTGGAAGACGTATGGCAATCTTTGAGTGTCAGATTTCGAGGGCAGACGTTTGTCTACATCGGTCATGGTGATTACACATATCTGACATGAAAATGAGCAAATTTCTGACAGTTTGTCAGTTCGGTGTAATATCAGCTTCTTTCTTCATTCTTCATACATTTTATTTGCTGGATTTGACATTTTTTAATTTAACTATTACAGCAATGTAATGCTGAAATTATAACCTACTAATATCATTGAAATAAACAAAACTGAAAAATCTGTAAATGGTTGGAAATTTATACTTTTTTCAAAATTTTATCATACTTTTAAAGAACGGAAATAAATTATTAAAAATAGTTCTTCTAATTTTAGCCAGTTCAAGTTAAAATAAAACAAAACTCTTCGGAATTCCACACTGATTTAAAAATTTAAGCAGAAAAGTCTTTCTTAATTAAATTTTATATCAAAACAAAAATGATAAATGTCATTTCAGATTTAGAATAAAAGGACAGGGATGTCGTATTAAGTGATAAACATATAACATAGTTCCATTTTCGTGCCGATTGGAATGGGAAATGGGACGGTGACGGTGGTATATGTCATTATTTTATAACAAAGGCTAAAACTATCGAATTATTCGATAGTAAAAACTATCGCATTCGATACTATCGATAGTTGAATTCATTCACTATCAAACTATCGATTGTTGAAATCATTCGCTATCGCCCACCTCTAGTAGATCTGCTACTATTTAACAATAAAAAGTACCTACTTCGTGCTTCGTTGACACTGAAATCTACTACCATTTTTATTTGCAAGTTTTCTCGATAAGTATACAATCAAAGATAATAGTAGTTCCTTCTCAATAGATTTTGTTTTTAGTGTAAGTGGTAATTTTTCCAAAAACGACACACTCCCATATATGACAAAAATAATACAGTCCTACTAGATGAACCATTTCATTTTTTTTATTTAAATGTTTGTATGTTTGCCAAAAATAAAGATCGAAAAAGTTTTTCGAAACAATATCGAAAAAGAGCGAAAGTTTATAATTCAGGAGGGATGTAAATATGAGAGAAAAATAAGAATATTTATATAGAAGAATTAGTTTGTGAGTTGCATGACTGGTTTACTAAATTTTATATGGTTTTGAGTGGTACCATCACTTATTTGGGGTGCGTTCATGAACATTACTTTAACCATAGTCATGGTGTAGTATGGTTTAAGCAAAGTTATGTTATACTACAGCCATAGTTATGTTAACTTCAAGTGGTTTTTGAACGCGATTTTTACCATAGTAGTAGCAATAAATTATCATTCAGCTGTCAAGTCAAGTTTAAAAAATTTTTACATATTATAATTATTATATTTTTTGTTTGTCAAAAATTAATTATTTTTTAAAAATGAAATTTAAAACAAAATTAATAAATTTCAAATAAATTAAATTGAAATTTTCACAATTCACAACAAAAAATGAAATGACAAAAGATTTTTTATTGTCAATGTCATTACCACTTAAGGGCTTACTATCGTTACTATCGTTAACCATGCTCTCGAGCAGGGTTAATTTTTGACATCAAATAGTTAAAAATTTACTTTACTTCAGATGTTTATGAACGCTAAAAAGTTATGTTGGTAGTTATGTTTTACTATACCACCACCATTTTGAACGACAAATGATAACTATAGTTAACTATAGTAACGTTTATGAACGCACCCTTGATATGATATTATACTTGAATAAGTAAAAATGAATGGATATTTTGTACGCAAATGCTTTAGAATACAACAATTGACAATAGGGTTGTTTCAAATTTTTTTTGTATTGAGTTGATCGTCGTATTTAATATATGAATGACTTGAGAAAGGAGGTATTTCATATTTCATGTATTTTTATATATGTATGTATGTGTTGTTATGTTAATATGCCTTGTCGCGTGCTATATGATCTGACATAAATTACTACTACTACTTTTAATTGAAATTAGTGTTTCCCATAGGTCTAAATTTCGATACGATATTGTCGATAACGATATTACCTCCAGCATTATCGTTATCGAACAATATCGGAAAATATATTTCAATATCGATACTAATATCGATATTTCTTATATAAAAAAATTATTGTCATTTATATATGTAATTTAAATGTGTAAATAATATTTTAAAACTAAAAACAGCAAATAATTTTAGTTTTTTTTTAGTTGAAGGTAGAATTTTATTGTTGCTAATAATATCATTTCCACATTCAACATTATGAAATCTATTTTTATTTGTGGCTGCACTAAGATTAAAATACGCTTTTAACCCATGATTATTTGAAATTTATACGATGATGTTAATATAATAACTTGTTTACTCTGCAATCGAATAAAAATAAATAGTCAAATTCAGTCAGATCAGCCATGAGGTTATAGATATAATATAGACAAACAGCTGTGAGTATGAAAGTGTGAAGAAAGACGACTTAGTTTGACAACTTGATTTGACAATTTTACAGGCGGTATAAAGGATTTAATTAGATTGAACGTTACAATAAAAAAATTCGATATATCGTCTCAAAAAATATCGATACGATATAATATCGTCCTTTGTAATATCGTGCAAATTATCGATTATGTGATGTTCGATATATCGATATTATCGATATCAATATCGTATCGGGAAACACTAATTGAAATACATATATAGAATTGTATTTATATCAAAGACCATATAAATATATACATTTATATGGTCTTTGGTTATATGTATTACCTGTATAGGTTTACATTATTTTCTGATGTAGGACTAGGATTGTAGAATATTTAGCAACAGAGGTTTTTACGTATGCATACATTATAATTACTGTAGCATTTGTACTGTACTCTATACATTTATATGGTCTTTGATTATATGTATTACTTGTATAGGTTTACATTATTTTCTGATGTAGGATTGTAGAATATTTGGCAACAGATGTTTTTACGTATGCATACATTATAATTACTGTAGCATTTGTACTGTACTCTATACATTTATATGGTCTTTGATTATATGTATGTATTACTAGTATAGGTTTACATTATTTTCTGATGTAGCATTGTAGAATATTTGGCAACAGAGGTTTTTACGTATGCATACATTATAATTGCTGTAGCATTATACCAGAGATACTATATAAATACATATAAATATGTTTTTACATAGTATCACAGATCAGATACACTTATCTGTGATAGTATATAGTATCTTTGATTATACATAATATATGTATACATATGGATATATTATGGTTTTATTTTGTTATGTTTTTGAGTTCATTGACATATGAATGCAAGATACGATTATAAATTATCATATCCCGTGAATTGAATTTCTTCTTGAAATTTTTAAAGAATGTCTTTTTTAATGTTTGGGCCTTACGACTTCTGAAAAAATAAAGTATTATTCTGATTTATGATCATAATATAGAAATTTAAAAATCAGGTGTTTTGTGAATTACCAAATTTTTTTATAGACTGAGTCAATTTTTTTTCTATAACTAGGTAAAAATTGATATTTTATTTTCAATTAATATGGAACATAATTTACAAATATGTATATTTTTCTAAATCTTGAGGATAATGAATTTTAAATTATCTACAATATTTTTTAAAAACAGAAAGCTTAAAAATATTTATTTCAAAATTTTTAAATTTTATTTCGTTGATGTTTTTTGTGTGTGGTATAAAGTATAAACTCAAAAAATTCTAAATACTAGCGCTGATGAACATTTAATTAGATTCAATGAAAATTGATAATTATTTGTAGCTTGAAAAATATTATATATATATAGGTATATATAATAAACAACATGTCAAGAAGTCGAAAATAAATTATTTGTAAATTTATGTATTTTTATGATTGAATGCAATCAAATTTTTTTCATTTATGTTTGTTTAAAAATAAATTATTAAGTAGAATGGGCCTATAATTCTAGACCTAGAAATATTTTGGTGATCCGTATTATCAAAATATCTTCAGTAGTGATTCAAAAAATTATGTTTCAAAATAACGTGGAATAGGTTTACGTATAGTAAATTATAATTGCTTATTTGATTTTTGAATTCAAAATTTACCTTTTGAAAGACGATATTCTTTCTGTTTTTTTTATAGAATTTTCTTTTATTTTTTTTTGTATTTTTTTTTAATTTACAAGTATGTATTATTATTATTATTATTATTCAAGGGCTCTGTCTGTAGAAGACCGTTAAGTGCTTCTGTATCAGAGCAGAGTTTGATTATGACTGAACTTAATACTACTGCAACGCTGCTTTTATACTCTTCCGATGTTTGATGTTGTCTATAGATGTTGGGTGATGCACGTTGCTTACTGAGTGTTGTTTGTATTGATGTACGTGATCAAACGTGTGTATTGTTTGTAGTTGTTGGATGCTTATATGTTATTTGTATTGGTGTACGTGATCAAACGTGCGTATTGTTTGTAGTTGTTGGCTGTTGGATGCTTATATGTTATTTGTATTGGTGTACGTGATCAAACGTGTGTATTGTTAGTAGTTGTTGCTTCTTGGATGCTCATATGTTATATAGTGTGATGTTACAATCTCCCCTTCTATTCTTGAGCATTGTCTCAGTGAAAGAATAGTCGAAAGAGAAAAATCACACTGCTTCATGTTCTTTTCGGCCTTCCTCGTCGTCTTATTGGCCTGACTGGCTTTTCCTTTGAAATTACATCTTGATTATTCATCTTGGTCAACATTGATGAGTGGTATACACCAATTATTTCTGATGGTCTTTCAGGACAGGCTACTTCGTATACTGTTGGTCCCTTCCTTTGTAGAATTATGTAAGGTCCATCTCTGCGAGGTGCAAGTTTTGAGGTCCTTTTCTGTGTTGCCTGGCTACGTACATGGCTGCTTATCCAAACGTATTCTCCAGGTTTGTATTCTGCATCGGGTTTTCTTTTTCAGTCGCTATAATTGCACTGTCGATCTTGTTCCCTCTCTACTGTTTCTCGCACATGCTTTAAGGTACTGGCCATCCGCAAAAGGTAAGGTGTCATATTTGTGGTGAAATTCTCTGACGTTATTACTTGTTTTAAGTCGTTGTGAACGTCAGCCGGGCTCCTAAGTTCTCTCCCGAAGGTAAGAAAAGCAGCGCTGTAACCTCGTTGTTTACATAGCGCTGTGTTCATAGCGAATCTTATGGTTGGAAGTTTGCTATCCCATGATGAATGATCATTTTTGACCAGGATTGACAACTGGGTTTTTAAGTCCCTATTCTTTCTCTCGACCGGATTTGCCTGTGGGTGATATACTGGCGTTAACTGCTGTTTGATGCCTAGACAATGAGTGGCTTGCTGCATTAAAGAACTGACAAACTGGGCTCCATTATCACTTATTAATCTTCTACATAAGCCGTATCTCAAAAATATCTCTTCAATGAGTATTTTGGTGCAATTATATGCGTCTGCGTTCTGCAATGGGAAAAGCTCAACCCATCCGCTTGCAACATCTTCGACGATATATATCCATTTATGCCCTTCGCTAGTCTCTGGTAGTGGTCCAAAAAGGTCAACTGAGATAACTTCGAAACGTTGTGAAGGTGTTGGAGTTTGATAAAGTCCTGTTGGTTTCAAGTTACTGGCTTTATAACGCTAACATTCGGCACAAGACTTTACGTAATTGGTGATTTGCTGGCGCATACCCGACCAATAATACTTTGGTGCAATTATTTGTATTGTTCTTTCTATTCCGTAGTGTCCAGCTGTCGCTTCGTTGTGGTATGCCTTCAGAATCTCCTCTCGAAACTTTTCTGGTATTACTAGCTGCGGTTCTTCGGTATACTCGTCTGGTACGTAACGATATAATACTCCATCATTCACAATGTAACCTCTATTAGTCCATCGTGAAAATTCTTCATCTGTAGTGTTCTTCTCTAAGGTGGATATGATTATATTAAGTTCTGCATCTTGTTGTTGTGCTTCGCGTACCTCAGCCACACTTCGGTGCGGTAAATCTATCGATACTACAAGTGCTTCTATACCTTCTTCTGTGTTGCAGGGTGGTCTCGACAATGTGTCTGCTACTACATTAGCACGTCCTGGTGTGTAGGATATCTTTAAATTATACGGTTGTAGTTGTAACGCCCATCTTGCCAAACGTCCAGTAGGATGTGTTTATTACGCGATATGTTGTTTTACTATACCGCGAACGATAAAGACTTGGCAAAGGTTCTTGATACCTAGCCACTGATGAATTTGTATGGAGGTACTTTAACCTGCACACAGGCAATATTTAAAATATTGTTAATAATTTTACCTAGGTACATAAACCTATGTAAAATTTCAATACGTTAAATTAAAACACCGTTTTTAATGTTAGAACAAAAACTGACTGATTTATTAATTAAAATCATCACTTATATACTAAACTTATTTTAAATCGGCTAATAAACTACAACAATAAAAATTGTAAATAAAATAACAAATTTTCAAACTTATTATTAATTGAATGTAGGTCAATATGTAATTTGCTTAATATTAAACACTTTTCATACATACTTTCTTTAATATAATTACTTATAACAAACTACATGATCAAATTTCAAACAATTACGTTAACATCCAAATAAATTCTTACATTATGCAATTTAACTATTATGACTAATATGCCATATACTAAGAAAATTAAGCTGACAATGCACCAAAAAAGTTTAACTACCTGTGTACTACTTGATTTGACATACTTATCTATATAAGTGTATTAAAATTGGAAAATTTAACAATATGATTAATTTTATTAACATATGTTAAATTAGGAATTTTAACATGCTCCCCACGTTGATCTAATATTGATAATTATATTGGTTCAATGTTGAAGTTGGGTTTTGGTAATGATGTTGAATGAGTAATAGGAGTAGTTACAACTACTGTTGGTTCAGGGCTATGACGTGTTCGATGTTTTATTTTATTACAATTCTTATAGATTATGTAAGATATTATCAAGACAATAAGAATTATTGCTAGATAGCTAATGCTGAATTGATGAATCATGTGAGTGTTATTCTTCAGTGGTAATAATTCCGCATCCTTCAATTTTTGGATTTGTAGTTGCACGTCATTGATGGTTTGATTCAAATTTTCATAATTATACCTTGATGCTATTGCAACTGCTTCGTCACTAATATTGTTAAAGACGAATTCTGTAATTGGCTTTGAAGGTATGAAAGAAGTTTTAAATGAGCTCGGATGTACTGAGAAACCTTGAATAGTTACTGATTCATCTTTCATGGAACATCCTTCTTGTAATTGCATGATTCCGGATCCATTTAGCGTCATTTGTGAGATGTTTGTGCCACATACTATGTTAATTGGTGTATCTTTCGTTACAAAATAAATCCATTGATTAGGATTCAATAATTGTGTGTAGTGAGGCGGGTTAGACACTGGCTTAACTTGACACTTCTGCATCATTGGAAAATGGCTGATGAAACTTATTTCACATGAACTCACGTTACTTTGTGGGTGATATAATGGATGAAGTTGCTTGCATAAATATGTTCCATCGTTTGATATTGTACAGGTGGATACTTCAGCTTCTGTTAATGGATAATATTGATCTCGATGTAGGTTGATAATGATGTAATCTCTCCATGGGTTTATAGCTGCGACTTTTTCGTTGATGAGCATGGGCACTGGGATAATGTGCATCAGCTCAAAATTTTCGTAAGAACTGAGGGGTAATTTTAATTGAAAAATAATATGGTTTTCCAGCAGACGTCCTTCAATTGTGATAAGACCATATAATTGCAATAAATTATGATTTTTTATAGGAAGTCTAAAAGCTGATGATAATCTGTCCCTAATTTTTGTTAATTCGTTTCGCAACTGTGTTGGTGATATAAGTAGAGGGTTGACCTTTTGATGGTGTGTGTCTATCATTATTTCTACAATTGACGATTGAACCTCTTGATAATGAGTTAACATCATGATGACTTGAAATGCTACTAGATTAAAATGTTGCAAGGCTTGTTCTTCATATACTTCTCTATGAATAACGTGAAGTTGAGTGATACTTTGATTAACAATGTTTTTGAATTCATTAATTTGTAATTCCATATTAATTTGATTGGTTTTCATAATGTTAGCTGTGACATCTAGAATAGAAGTTTGATTTCGAATAAGTGATAACAACTGCTGATCATTCGTCTGAAGATTTTCTATTGTAGTTGCGATTTTCTCAGCGTATTCTGAGTCTAATACCCCAAATAATGATGAAGCTATGTTTCCAACTATGTTTAGTGCTCCTCGTTTGAACCTCTCATTTTTATGTTGATTAAAGTTTAATAAATTTTGGTTGGTTTCTTGTATTCTTGCAAGTCGTTGTTGAAATCGCAGAGAAACAGAAGTGCATAAAGTTCCATTTTTTAATTTTTTGCAAAGTTCGTCGAGTTCCGTTATTCCGACCCTAATTACCTCGTATTCTCGCCAGTACATCGTCATATTGTAATAGGTTATCAATTTCCATTAGCTCATGATAAGGTCGACGTCTCCCATTTTTTCAAAATAGAGGCCCGGTGGTTTCTCAAAAGGCATAAATTTCAATCCAGTTATAGTTGGTAAAATTGAAGTTGCTAATAAGAGCGAGGTCACTGCCGATTGTATGTGATTTGTTTTGATACGTTTTGGCTTCGGCTCGTGCAATTGAGGATCATTTTGAGTTTGATGACTTCTATTCGTGGTGCAGTGTGCATTTTTCGGTGGTCGAAGTTTTTCTAGGTCTTTATTACAATCGACAGGTAACGGTGCTAATCTATGAATCGCCCTGCGTATTGTTCCAGAAGATGTCATTACATCTGCCACTCGGCATAACCCATCGTTACCTGGTATAGCTTTGACAATACGTCCTAGTTGCCATTTTAAAGGAGGTAAGTGGTCTTCTTTTATCACCACCATCATTCCTGGTTGAATATTTTCACAGCGTTGTTTCCACTTGTAACGATTTTGTAATTGACTTAAATATTCATTTGACCATCGTTGCCAAAAACTGTTTTTTAATTCGTTCACTAATTTCCAACGTTGATTGATATTCACATGGTTACGTGCTTGATCTTGTGGATTAACTATGCTGGTGAGTGGTTCTCCAATTAGAAAATGCCCAGGAGTTAATGCAGCTAGATCATTTGGGTTATCAGACAACGGAGTTATCGGTCTGGAATTTACAATAGCCTCTATTTCAGTCATGACAGTTTCTAGTTCTTCATAAGTTAGCGTCGAAGATGCTATACTTTTTTGTAGATAATGCTTAGCTGTCTTTACTGCAGATTCCCACAGACCCCCGAAATGTGGTGCTCTGGGTGGAATGAAATGAAATATTATACCTTTCGTCTTACAAAAGTTTTGAATTTTAGCCTGTGCAGATGTACTGTGCAGTATTTCTTGTAAATTTTGTAATTGATTTTTAGCTCCAACGAAATTTGTTGCATTGTCTGAATAAATATTTTGAAACATACCCCGTCTTGAAACGAATCGTTTTAATGCACCTACAAATGCATCCGTAGTTAAATCGCTAACGATTTCAAAATGTGTAGCTTTAGTTACAAAACAACAAAATACTGCGATATAAGCTTTACGGGGTTGATTTCCTCTTCCTTTGAAATGTATCATAATAGGTCCGGCAAAATCAACTCCAGTATTAATGAATGGCCTTGTTGGTTGTACTCTTGCAGCTGGAAGATCTCCCATCATCTGGGATAAAGTCGTTGGTTTGACTCGTGTGCAATGTACACAATGTTGTACGATATTCCGAGCTACAGTTTTACCCTTCAAGGGCCAAAATCTTTGACGGGTGATTGCTAGCAAAGTTTGTGGACCAGCGTGTTTGTTTATACGGTGTAAATGAGTCATGATCATTTTTGTTATCCAATGCGAATATGGAAGAAGAATTGGATGTTTTGCGTCGTACGACAAATTTGATGCTTCTAATCGACCTCCTACTCTAATCAGTCCATTTTCATCTATAAATGGTGCTAAAGAACTAATTGCGCTGGAGTTCGACACGGACTTGTTAAACTTCATTTGCTTAAGTTCATCCTTAAAAACATTTCTTTGAATCAATTTCACTATTGTAGTTAATGAAGCATCTAACTCAACAATGGTTGGGGTGTGTCTTAGTAGAACCAAATTTTCTAAAGCAGTAACTGATAATTTCGAGTTTTGATTCTGATTACGTTGCGGACGAAGCTCGTCTCTATTACCCTTGTTTTGCATTTTTCCTTTTAGGCTATTGATGAATCTGTTTACGTAAGACATAATTCGTTGTAATGAGATGAGTGAGTTTCGATGATTTATTGCTTCTAAAAATGAGTCTGACGCTGAACTGATTGCCGCCGTAACTTTTTGTTGTCTTCTTTCTAATGATTCTTCAACTTGTTGATATTTTAATGGCCAAACAGAATGAGGTCCATGCAAAAATATTGGTCCGTATAGCCATATATGACAGTTGACGAATTTGGAGGGCGAGATTCCTCTAGATACCAAATCTGCAGGATTTTCTTTAGTTGGAACATGTCTCCATTCGTCTTGTGAAGATATATTTTGAATATATGCGATTCTGTTTGCCACAAAGGTGTGATACTGTGCTGGTTGTCCGTTTATCCAGCCCAATACAATAGTGGAATCTGTCCAATAAAAAGATTTATAATTGTGCCATTTTAATTCATTCTTTACTCGATGCATTAACTCCGCTGCCATTTTAGCTGCTATTAGTTCTAGGCGTGGTAGAGTTAACTTCTTTAGTGGTGCTACTCTCGATTTTGAGCATAGTAAATTCACTGTTAAAGTTCCATCTGGATATTTAGCTCGTACATACAGTGCTGCTCCATAAGCTTTTTCAGATGCGTCGGAAAAAACATGCATTTGTATATCATTTGGTATTTTCTTTGAGAAAATATGCCTTGGTATTTGGAAATTTTGCAGCTGTTGTAACTCATTTCTAAAATTCTCCCATGCTTGATGTAATTGCATAGGTAATGCAGCGTCCCAATCAAGTTTGAGACTCCACAATTGTTGTAGCATGATTTTGGCTGTAATTACTACGGGACTTATCATGCCTAATGGATCAAAAAGTTGTGCGATTTCTGACAACATCGTGCGCTTTGTAATTCGGTGATTTTGTATTTCTGACACTTTTAATTTAAAATTATCTTGAGCTGGTAGCCAAATTAATCCTAACGTTTTTGTACTATTGGTGTCATCATCTTTAAATTCTAATTGTAAAGCTCGATCCTCTACTAAGATCGGATGCAATAACTGTGCCGTGTTCGAGCACCATTTATGTAGTCTGAAGCCTGCAGATTTCAGAACATCAATCACCTGTTGTTGGAGCTCCAGGGCTTGTCCTAGGTTATCATGTCCGCTGATACAATCATCAACATAAAAATTCTCTAAAATTGCTTGAGATGCTAATGGATATTTATCGGCACAAGTATATCCAAGCTGTTGTAAACACTTGATGGCTAAGTAAGGTGCTGAAGTTGTACCATAAGTAACGGTGTTTAACTGATAGTACTTCATTGATTCGCTAGGATCATTTCTCCATAGAATCATTTGAAGTGGCCTGTCCTCTTCAGCAACTGCAATTTGTCTATACATTTTTTCAATGTCAGCAGTTAAAACATATTTTGGCCTCCTAAATCTCAATAATATGGTGAATAAGTCGTCTTGTAATTTAGGTCCTGCACCAAGAATATCGTTTAAACTAACTCCAGTTGATGTTTTTGCCGATGCGTCAAAAACTACTCGTAATTTCGTAGTCAAATTATCTGGTTTCAGTACTGCGTGATGTGGGAGGAAGTAATGACGCTCAGGAATATTCTTAGGTTCGATTTCACTCATATGACCAAGTTCTTCGTATTCCTTGAGAAACTCAGTGTATTGTTTTTTAAGGTTATCATCCTTGTGTATTTTTCGTTCACACGCATAAAATCGCTTCTGCGCTTGTTGTTTTGACTCTCCTAGTTTTGTAATATTATCGATTAATGGTAGCCTTACCACAAATATACCTTCTTTATTCCTTTTCGTATTTTGGCTAAAATGTGTTTCACATTTTAATTCTTGCTTAGTCATATGTGGGTTATTGTTTTCGACTTCTTCAAGTTTCCAAAACCTTTCGATCTTTGTGTTGATATCATCATCATCATCAGTTGTAGTACCAACTGCACAAGTTACTCCCTTCTGTCGTTTTGAGGAAATTCTTCCAGCGACAATCCAGCCAAAAACTGTGTTTTGTAAAGTTGGTAGCCCGTTTCCTAGTTTGATCTGGCCTATAGAAAGTAACTCATAATAAATTTCAGCACCAATCAACAAATCTATTTTGCCTGGTTGGTAAAACGTTGGATCAGCTAGTTTTATGTTACTTGGAATATTCCATGATGATGTATTAACCCACGATGATGGTTGTTGTCCAATTATCTCAGGTAGTATAAACGCATTTAGTTTTGCCGAGAATCCTGTTTGCTGTGATTGTATTGATATATTAGTTCGACGATATGTTTGTTGATTTGTATTACCGATACCATAAATCGATAATGTTGTCGTAGTTTCAGGTAATCCCATACTTTTAGCAGCAGTAGCTGTAATAGCATTAATTTGGGATCCACAATCTAATACTGCTCTGACTTGTCTTGGATGACCTTTTACATCAACTATATTTATTAAAACTGTGCTTAATAATACTTGAGTCGCTTCGTAAGGTTCTAAGTTAATATTAGCAGTTAGCGACACCGGATTTTCTCTTGCTGTATTAGAGAAAGTTGAGTTGTATGTACCAGATTTTTGTTGTTGATGGATATCGTCAAAATGTAATAAAGTGTGATGTTTTTTATCACATTTAAAACATTTTCGGGATGTGCAATCCTTTGCTACATGTCCATTGCTTAAACAATTTTTGCACAAATTAAATTTCTTCACAATTTGCAACTTAATTTGCATTGGTTCTAACTTAAACTTTGGACATTTATATAATAGATGTTGTTGTTGACAAGAAACACATTTCAAAGTTTTGGCTGTTGTGATTAATGTAGTTTTTGTACCTGAATTATAACCTTTTGAACTTCCTTCAGAATGATTGGCCTTTTTATCTCTACCAATCGCCTCTAGAGCTTGAAATCTAGCTTCTAAAAAATCGAGTAAGTATTGCATATTCTGGAGATCTCTTGGATTCTCTAGTGATTGTTCATACAAAGTATGTGTATGACGATCAAGTTTCTTTATCATGAGATGAATCAACAATGTGTCCCATGATTCAGTGTTTACTCCTAAATTTTGTAAACCCATTAAACATTCATTTGTCACGTCATGTAATGATTTTAATGAATGTACACTTTCTTGTTGCAAACTAGGTTGTGATAATAATCGATTTAGCCATGATGTAACCAAAAGTCGTTTATTTTCATATCTTGCAGTTAGAATTTTCCAGGCTGCCTCATAATTTGTTTCATTGATTGATAAATGTTTAATTAAAGATTTTGCTTCACCAGTTAAATTCATGGTCAAATAGTACATTTTTTGTGCCTTAGAAATATTTTGACTATGCACTATTTGTGTATAAAGATCTCGAAACTGAGTCCATTTATTGTAACTACCATCGAACTCTGGTAGTGTAATTTTAGGCAATTTTATGGTACTATTCATTTCAGTGGTGTGAAGATGAGATGTCGCATGTACGCATACCTTTTCAAGATGCTCTTCTAAAGCTATTAATGCCTCTTGAATCCAATTGTCGATTTCTAAAAATTGTTCTATAGTATAACCAGGTGGTTGAGAAGATAGAGACCAAATTGATTCATTCGTGGCCTTTATTTCTGACCATTTTTCAATAATCACTCGTTTTTTCAACAAATAATAAGATTTTGGTAATTTTTCCTTTCCTTTTCTTTGCAATTCTTGCAAATAATGTGTTACAATGTTGACATTGGTTTTTTGCTTTGCCAACAGTGTTTCGATTTCAGTTGGATTAGCTACTTTAGAAGCTATTGATGTTGTCGTTTTAAAACGTGATTCGTCGGATGTAGTAGACAATGTTTTTATTCCTTCCAATAAAGATTCACGATATTGGTCATATACTGCCTTTGTACTGCCGTAGCAGTCATCGTCAAAATAAGCATGAATTACACCAGTTTCTTGCATGGTGATTAACTCTTGATGACGATGATTGAATTCTTCCCACATTGCTTCAACTGCAGTAAGACGTTTCTCGTAATATTCAAGATTCTTTCTAGTTTGAGAATCTTTTTTGAAATTAACAGCATGCTGGCGTATTTTTTGTGCTCTCTCTAGTTGAGCCTGAGCTAAAATATCCATTGTTGTTAATTCACCAAAATAAATTTACACACGAAAATAGATAAAACGTTATTAAAACACTATTTCTGAACAAATCAACACACGAAAATCGCTATAAAGTTTTTAAAACACTGTATATAAACAAATTAATACCCGCAAATAGATATAAATTTATTAACACTGTGTCCTGTCACGGTCGCCACTTTGTTTACATTTTTTTTTATGTGGTCTTCTTCTTTCTACAACGTCAAATGTCAACGTTATAATCACTTTCTTTTATTTCGTTGACATTCGTTGTAGAAAGTTGTTCCACATTCCACTGGAAGTCTCTATCAATTCGTTGACGTTGTCATCTTTCGGCGAATTGATAGAAACTTCCAGAAGATCGATTCTTTTTTTTTGTATGTGACGATAGGTATATGAATGCTGTCGTCACTATACACGTTTTTTAGTGAGTCAAGGCAGTTCTTTTGAGTGAGTTAATAGAGTTCTTCTTTTTAAGTTAGTTCAGTTTTTTCAGTCAGTTTTTTTTTACTTATTTAAATTTTTTTTTCATTTCTTTTTTTTCAAATAAAATTTAATTTAATTAACTTTTTTTGTGAATTAATTTAATTCGTTTTTCCTTTTTGTAAAAATAAAGAATTTTCTTTTTGGTGAAAAAACTATTAGTTTTATTTTATTTTATCAAAAAAAAGGGTAGTTTTATTTTAATTTATTAATAATCCCTTTTTAAGGCTCCGCTCGGCCTCTAACTTAACCTTTCCTTTCCTTTTTTTTTTCCTTTCTTTTTTTTTATACAAAACTTTTAACTCCTTTTCTACTTCTGTAGAATTTTCTACAGAAAAGGGGTTAAAAGTAGGAAAAATCACATTTTTCCAACATTGGTGTCAGGTGTGGGGTGCTCCGATTGATCTTAGAAATAGGATCCTGCCACCACCACCTGATCTTATTACCCTTTTTCTTCCTTCTTTTTCCCTTTTACAATTTTTCAAATTTTACAGATTTTTTTTTGCATACATTTTTTTTTGTATGTACTTGAAAAGTACATAAAGGTTGTATAGTAGGGACACTTGGGGCATCAATCTTTTATTGTGTTGTTCCATTATAATTGGATATTGTGTTTTTTTGTTTGGGGGGGGTGCAATTATAAAAAACAGTGCAGTGCATTAATTTCTTTTTTTTTGTTTTGTTGTTTTTTTTTATATGATCTTGGTTGTTCTATGGACAACGTTCTATAAAACACGTGTATTTCATTTTTTTTACTTCTTTTCTTTTGTTATACACGTGTTTTGTTATACAGTTATACACGTGTAGTACATAGTTCAACCAATGTTATATGAAATCAGTTATTTAGAAAGTTGGATATTGTACAGTGTGTGACAATTTTTTTTTTGGTACAAGTAAATTTTAGTGTTTGTATGGATAAATTTTTTTGGTAACAGTTTTACACACTTCTGTCTTTTATAAAGACTACTTCTTTTGTTTTCTTTATAACAGAGTGTTTTTCTTATAGGGCCTGAAAATAGAAATTCCTACGTCTTGCATATAAAGCCTGTCACACTTCTTTCTGTTGCAAAAAGTAGCACTCTATCTTCTATAAGACTGCTTTCTTTTGTAACGGGTGATCTTTTCCTTTATAGTGCTCGAATTTAGTAGAAATTTTCTATCCATTTTGTGCACATAAAACCTGCCACACACTTTCTGTTATCCAATCTGGTTCTTTTTGCTGTTGCTCTTCTTTTTACTTGCTACTATCTACGATTTTATTCCACTAAAGTTGACTGATTGTACATCTTCGGCCACAAAGTCGTAAACAATACTTTCGTAACAGGGTGATCATTTTCTTGTCTGCGAGAAAAACCAGGTAATAGTACACGCATAGTGTGTAATCGCTACAGGGTGTTTCCCACATTTTGATTTTTCTTTGTGGAAACTTTATCTATACCCTTCCTTTATCTGATTTTGCCTGCAGATTGAAAATTTTCATCATTTTTTCCCTCGTTTTCGACTCGGTTACTTTTGCCATAGCTTTTGGTTACTTTTCGGGCTACTTTATACCTACTCTTACTGCTCTAATATGTCTGAAGGGGAACGTTCATCTGATTCCGCCCTTGGTGTGGGAGATAAGCGACCCATCTCTGACACACTCGAATCTACTCTCCCAGAACTTGCAAAGCAGATGGCGCTGCAGGTGCAGCTGGTATCTGACATGACGAGTGCACTAAAGGGACTGTCACAGAGAGTTGAGCATCTAGAACAGAGCCGACAAACAGCAAGTGCTATAAGGTTGGATGAAATCGAGCGCTTAGCTAGCCTACCTACGCCTGAGGCTGTCAGAGCGAGGCCAACTGTTCCTGTTAGCACTACTGAGCCCAATTTTTCAACAATGCTACAAGAAATGACTCTATCTGAGACCGTGTGCACTGCCAATGTCATAACAACATCTATTGCCCCTGCACTCTGCACAGATGGCGCTCCTGTCTTCCCATCCACCAGGGAAGTTCCAACTTCTACCCGACGAAATTCGGGACACGATTTAGCTGCCACCCCTATTATTAATCAAACTTTTAGCCATGTGGTCCCTAACGAAGTATCCCTTGGACCAGAAGTTGACTTTCCGTCACTACCTGTTAATACAGGGTATACTTCTCTAGCCCGGGATTCAAATAGGCAATCCAGGTTTGTGGCAGGCTTCCAAATAGAGCCAGAAAATCAATTCAGACAGCGGTATGAGGTAGTAGGGGAGAATGTTGACCTTCACAACCCTGTCCAAAATGTACCCCTTACCAATCATGCTTACTGGCCTAGTCAGCGTAGATCCAGCGTACATTTTGGACAACCATCAGTGACTAGCAGCAGAGTTATGATGGGCTCAGGGCATCCTTTTATGAGAGTGTCCCCCAAGGAGTTTGATGGACGTGAGCCATGGCAGAGCTACAAGCCCCATTTCGAGGCTGTGTCGAGGGCAAATGGTTGGCCTGGAGAGTTCAAGGCTCTAGAGTTAGCGCCACACCTAGCGGGTACAGCCCTGGCCTATTATGAAACTCTACCAAGAGCTGTCCAGGACAACTATGACCTTCTAGATCAGGCCTTGGATAGGATGTTCAGTATGCAGTATCGTCAGTCCGTGGCTCACATCCATCTGCGTGGACGCCTGCAGAAAGACAAGGAACCCTTGCCTGATTTTGCCACGCATATTCAGAGGTTGGTATACCTAGCTTTTCCTGACTGCCCAGAGGCCGCTCGTGACAGAATCGCTTTGGGGCAGTTTGAGGATGGCCTAGCGGATTTGGACATCCAACAGAGGGTCAGAGATGCAGCCCCAGAATGTTTAGAGGAAGCATTGGCCTTGGCCATTCGAATGGAGGCCAGTCGAGATGCGACCCGAATAAGCCGAAAAGGAACAAGGGCAAACCAGGTAGTTGTCCATGAGTCCCCAAATAATAGCAAAGCACCTTCGGGAAAAGCCACCGGTCCAGTTTGAAGGAGTGCGAGCTGGACCCCTTCCCTAAATACACCCCATCTACTGTTGAAGTGATTGCAACCGGGGTCACAGGGCAAGTAAAATTCTTTAACCCTTCTAAAAATTTTGGGTTTATTGTGCGAGATGACAACGGGCAGGAGGTTTTCGTCCATAAAGACTGCGTTTCTAAAGACGAGGGAAAACTTCGTTTGAGACAGGGGCACAAGGTAGTTTTCGATGTTGTTTCTAGCTCTCGTACCCCTCGAGCAACTAATGTGAAATTGCAACACGAGGAGGGGTTGAATCCATCTGAGACAGACTTATCTCTTTGCCCCAAACAAATCCCCAAATCGTCTTTGCAGCCTTCTGGGACAAGCCCCAAGCCATCTGGCAACCCTTCTGGGCCATCTCGCCCTTCTGAGACAAGCCCCAAATCATCTGGCAACCTTTCTGGGCCATCTCGCCTCCCTGAGATAAGCCCCAGCCATCTAGCAACCCTTCTGGATTATCTCGTACTTTTGAGAAAATCCCCAAATCACCCGTGCAGCCTATTGGGACACCTGACACTAGCCCCAAGCCATCCGTGCCACCTACCGGGCCTCGTGTCACAAGCCCCAATGCATCTGCACATCCTACTAGGTCATCTAGCCCTGCCAGGCCAATCCCCAAATCATCTGGCAATTCTTCCGGATTATCTCGTACTTTTGAGAAAATCCCCAAATCACCCGTGCAGCCTATTGGGACACCTGACACTAGCCCCAAGCCATCCGTGCCACCTACCAATGCATCTGCACATCCTACTAGGTAATCTAGTCCTTCCAGGCCAATCCCAAAATCATCCGGCAATCCTACTGGGTCGCCCAGCCGTTCCAAGTCAAACCGCAAGTCATCTAGAAAGTCTAATGGGCCACCCAGCCATTCTAAGTCCATCCCCAAAGCCTCTGCACACCCTTCTAGGTCACCTAGCCCTTCTAAGTGCATCCCAAACTCCCCTGCACGTCCTTCTAGGTTACCAAGCCCTCCTGAACCGAACACCAAGCCACCCGCTCAGCCTTCCAGTGCCGACAAACTGGACAATGAACCCTCTTCTCGGCCATCGAGTTGTTACACTTCCGATTTGTCTGCCTCCCATTCTGCCTCCCACTCCCTTACAACAGATTTAAACTAGTTTCCACTGACCCTTTGGGGCCAGAGTTGGTGGAAGAATCAGCCCCAATAACAATTCCCATTACAGTGGTCTCTACTGGACCTAACCTTAGCGTCCATGGCACTGTCAATGACATACCTATTATGATGATTGTGGATACAGGAGCTACTAGAACGATCGTACACCCCCGAGTCCTACAACGAAGCCCTTGTGCGGTGGAAGTCCTACCATCCTATGCTACTATACAAAGCGTCACTGGTGAGACCATCCCCTTCGAAGGTAAAGTCCTAATCCAACTATCGATAGGCCACTTTTCGGTCAAACACTTAACCTATTCCGCGGAAATCCATGACGACTGCATTCGGGGTATGGATTTCCTAAAACAGTACGGCTGCATTCTTGACTTAGAAAAAGATCTCCTCCACTTACAGGAAGAGTCGATTCCCTTACATCACTCTTCTTCTTTCTTGGCAAGAACTTTACAGTCCCTCGAGTTTCAACCCTTCCAGGAAATAATTACACCCCTTCATACTTCTCTGGTGCCGAACAAGGATGTCCTCCTCTCAGCCTCTTCCTTGTTGCCAGAACAACTTAGTATGATGCCTTCTATCTCTCGTGTTTCAAATGGCCAGGTTTGGGCTAGGATTTCTAACGTCTCCTCTCAAAACGTTATCCTACCTAGCCACCTACCTGTTGCCCATTTGGACACCGATTGTATTCTCCTGTCTAATGAAACTCGAGTGACT
Organism: Villa cingulata; assembly: GCA_951394055.1. Classification (NCBI taxonomy): domain Eukaryota; kingdom Metazoa; phylum Arthropoda; class Insecta; order Diptera; family Bombyliidae; genus Villa; species Villa cingulata. The sequence continues at coordinate 33,435,394 of OX596018.1, read as the reverse complement.
TCCCCTGTTCTGCCCCCTGCCCAACAAGATCTTTTTCTAAACAGTAGCGAAGGTTTGGAACCTGCCCAACAGGCAGCCCTACAAACACTACTCATAGATTTCCAAACCGTCTTTTCCTTGTCAAAAGATGACATTGGACGAACCTCGATCCTTCAACACCGGATCAATACCGGTCCCTCTCAACCAATTAAGCAGCCACCACGTCGCATGCCCTATTCTCGACGATTGGAAGCAGAAGAAATGGTGAGAGAGATGAAGGAGCAAGGTGTCATTCAGTCCTCTACGAGTCCTTGGAGCTCGCCGATAGTCCTGGTTAAGAAGAAAGACGGGTCACTTCGTTTCTGTATAGATTACAGACGCCTAAATGAAGTGACCAAGAAGGATTCTTATCCACTTCCGCGAATGGACCTCACTCTGGAGGCACTAGGCAGATCTAGGTGGTTTGCCTCCTTGGATTTACTTTCAGGGTACTTTCAAGTAGAAATGCATCCTGCCGACAAGGAGAAAACCGCCTTCAGTATTGGTTCGGGTCTTTACGAGTTCAACGTTATGCCTTTCGGTCTAACCAATGCTCCTGCCACTTTCCAACGCCTGATGGAAATAGTCCTCCACGACATACCCTATACCTCTTCTTTGGGCTACCTGGATGACTTGCTGGTCCATTCCGAGACCTTCGAGGGACTCTTGTCCAATCTGCGGGTAGTGTTTCAGCGCCTCCAAGAAGCTAATCTAAAACTCTCGCCGAAGAAGTACCATCTATGTTGTAGGGAGGTGAAATTTTTGGGACACGTGATCTCGGGAAAAGGATTGTCGACCGATCCAGAAAAGATTGAAGCTGTCAGAGGCTGGCCCACTCCCCGCAGCAAGAAAGACATTCAATCTTTTCTCGGATTGTGCGCATACTATAGGCGCTTCGTGAAGAATTTCTCCGCCATTGCTAAACCCTTGACGGGACTGACTGAAAAGTCTGCCAAATTCAGTTGGTCGGAGGAGTGTGATTTAGCATTTGCTACCCTCAAGGAGAAATTGACCGTGGCACCTATACTTGCCCAACCGAATGATGACGATCCCTTTATTTTGGACACCGACGCCAGTCAGTATGCTTGGGGAGCGGTCCTGTCGCAACTCCAAGATGGCGAAGAGAGGGTCATCGAGTACTACAGTAAAACGCTCAGTAGACCTGAGATTAATTACTGTGTTACCCGAAAAGAGCTATTAGCTGTCGTCAAGGCAGTATACAAAGATAATAGTAGTTCTTCTCAATAGATTTTCTTTTTAGTGTAAGTGGTAATTTTTCCAAAAACGACACACTCACATATATGATAAAGATCGACAAAGCTTCATCAAAATCAAAAAAGTTTTTCAAAATTTTTCGAATTGCTTTTAGTTATGTACCCTGTACACAATTATAATGATTTCAATAAATGTGTCTGACAGTCTGTGATATAATGGAATTGTTTTTTTTATAAATCGATATCAAAATAAATAAATCGAGTTATCAAAACTAATTGTGTAGACGGGCCATAGTGTTTCGAATTTGTTCTCATTTATTATAAATATTTGCTCTCACAAATGAAATGAACACCTGTCAATGTTTAGCAGCACTAAACAATACACAATGCTATTTAAAATGTACATTTAATTCATATGATATTCCACACATATAAGTGTTATTTATATGTAAATGTATATTTTGAGTATTGAAAATAGAATAAATGAATATCATTGGCTGGAACATATAAATATAAATTTGAACATTTTTGAGAGATTTTGATCATATATATTTATTTTCCATGTATGGTTTATGCTCGTGCATAAGGATATGTAAGGATCCATATTGAATTGAAGACGATCTCGTACACATACATACATAAAGCATATAACAAGAATAAACAAGTTTGATATAACCAAAGACCGATATATAAAATATATTCTTGATATTATATCATGGTATATTATATTAGTCTTTGGTATAATATTAAATGTGATGTAAAAACTAATTCTAATACATACATAATAGACATGACATAGTAGACATAAATAACAAAATAAATTAAAAAAAAATGATTTTAAATAAATAATAAATAATATTAATAACATACATATTTAAAAATACATAAAATATGAAATACACCCTTTCTCAACTCATTCATATATTAAATACGACTATCAAATCAATACAATAAAAAAAAATTTGGAAACCAGCCCTATTGTCAATTGTTGTATTCATAAAGCATTTGCGTACAAAATATCCATTTATTTTTACTTATTCAAGTATAATATCATTTCAAGGTTGCGTTCATAAACGTTACTATAGTTAACTATAGTTATCATTTGTCGTTCAGAATGGTAGTGGTATAGTAAAAACAAAATTTGTTATCTTTTTGAGTTCATTGACATATGAATGCAAGATACGATTATATAATATTATATCATATCCCGTGAATTGAATTTCTTCTTGAAATTTTTAATGAATTTCTTTTTTAATGTTTGGGCCTTAGGACTTATGAATACATAAAGTATTATTCTGATTTTTGATCATAATATAAAAATTTAAAAATCAGAAATGAAATTTAATTATAATTATAATTATAACTATTATATTTTTTTCATAAATCCGAAGTTGAATCGAACTTTTTGAGACTATAATCATGAAGATTCATATATTTTTCGATTTTTAATGTTTAAAAAAACTAGCTGACCGCGAAAGTTTATAATTACCGAATATTTATCAATTACACTGCACTGCGATGGTTTTCCTCTAAAAAAAATAAAATTGCAATTTTGATAGGTAACAGCCCTCAAGCAAATATCCTTTTAAGATACCACAATATCTATATTTGAAGAATATATCATTGTAAAATAAAAATTACTATTCAATGAAAATTGATAATCATTTGTAGCTTGTAAAATACATATTATATTTTTGTTCACAAATTATAACAATAAACAAGATGTCATGAAATCGAAAAAAAAAATCACATACATAATATCTAATAGATATTTATAAATCCATCGCTCATATCCTGAAGATCAGTGTTTCTCCTTTTACTCATGCTTTCAGAATGAAGACCAAAAAGGGCACAGGTTCAATTAATTCAAATCGCCATACCTCCATTATAGTTAAATTATCATGTCCAGCTGAACGTAATATGCTATTTCAAGCAGTAAAGAAATATAGAAAACCTATCAGTCTTAAAGAACTGAACTGTGATTTTGCATCAGACGCTAAAATTGGATTCTTTGAAAGCTTGTTACCAGAGGATGATATTATTAGAAAACGAGCTAATATTCTCCGTAAAGAAAACAGGCTATTTTCTGTTTTCACAATTAATGGTAGAGTGCATGTCAAAAGAAGTAGGAATGAATTGCCAATTAAAATATTTAATGTTAATCAGCTTGAAACTCTTGTTCTATCATCCGCATCTACTACATCGGGCAGTATTGCTATGGAAAAAGATGGTAGTGATATCACTGTGGTCGCTAATACTTAACTATTACTCAACTTTATCATCTCTTTTTATTAGTTTCAAATTTTATAAAATTAGTTACATTTCTTATACTTTTTTTTTATTTTGATTAATAATTATTATTCAATTTTATTTTCTATTTTTGGTATGATTGTTGGGGTGTCACGTAGTGCTCATGTTTATCTACAATTACTCAATTGTCTTTGCTTGATGATGGTAATGGACTCCCAGGGGTGTGATGGTGGCTAATTTTTTTGATCCGTTGAACAAAGTAAGAATTTTGACTAACATTTTCGCCAGTAAGGCCGATAATCTCAATATTTGCTTTATTAATGCTCGTAGTTTAAGAAACAAAGTACATGAGTTTAATGAAATGTTTTCAATGACTAATCTTCAAATTATTCTGATCTCTGAGACTTGGCTGAACGACAGTATTTCATCTAATTTGGTATCACTTAATGGTTTTAAATTGTATCGAAATGATCGTGTTGGTAAAATGGGAGGTGGTGTTGCCATGTATATCAAGACCGACTTATCAGTTAGAGTTGTTTCTTATTCTAAGAACAGTGTCTTTGAATACTTGGCTGTTGAAGTTTCCTCCGGTGTACAGAAATGTGTTGTTTGTGTTGTTTACTGTCCACCAAATGAATTTTCTTTGGATGCTTTGATCTTTTTCGAAGCATTCTTAGATAGATATTCTAAACTATACAAGGATATCATTATTGCTGGTGACTGGAATGTAAATATTTTATCTAACACACTGGTTTCTAGAAATTTCTTACATTTTTTTCAGCGTTTCAATCTTTCCGTACTTAACAATCAACCAACCTACTGTAATTCCTCTAATCCATCTCTTCTAGATATGTTTCTTTCATCAGATCTATCAAGGATAGTTTCATTCAACCAAATTAGTCCTCCTAGTATATTTGATCATGACATTCTATACCTTTCTTATGCTTTCTCTATGTCTACGTCTGTGAATGCTACGAGGCTTTCTTATAGAGATTATGCAAACATAAACTACACCTCTTTACAACATGACTGTAGTCTTATTGACTGGTGCAGGATTTACCACATCACTTCTATTGATGATCAAGTTAATACATTAAACTCATATGTTCTAAATATTTTTAATAAACATATTCCCATTAAAACTAAATTTATAAGTCAAAATTCCTATCCTTGGTTTTCAAAAAAAGTAAAAATCCTAATTTCTGAGCGTGAATTCCTTTATCGGCAATACAAAAGATCGAAATCATTAACTACTCTTTTTCAATATAGGAAAATTAGAAATAAAATCAATAGTATGGTACGTAAACTCAAGTATAACTACTATATTTCTACATTAAGTCCTGATTTACCACCTCGAAAATTATGGAATAATTTAAAATCTTTAGGTGTATATGATAAGAATAAGCTGGGTTGTGAATGTGACCCGCATGAGCTTAATCTTGACTTCCTTCAACCTTCAGACAGTCAACAGATCAAGCCAGTAGTTAGTAATTCTGTCTCGACTGATGGCTTTAGCTTTAGATGTGTCTCCCCAAAAGAAGTTTTCCTAGCAGTATATTCTATTAAATCTTCAGCTGTAGGTGTGGATGAAATCCATCCCAGATTTCTCAAATTAATTCTACCCTACATCATCCCTACTTTGACTCATATCATCAATACTTGTCTGATGTCTTCCAAATTTCCATCTATTTGGAAAAAAGCCAATGTTCTTCCTATTCCGAAAAAGAATAACTTATGTAGTGATCCTTCTGATTTCAGACCTATAAGTATACTATGCTTTCTTTCGAAAGTTCTTGAGAAACTTATTTATGAACAAATAGTTTGTTATCTAAACTCCTCCAACTTGTTAACTTCAGTTCAATCAGGTTTTAGAAGACACCACAGCTGTGAAACTGCTATGCTTAAAGTGACGTCTGATATTCGTGATGTCTTGGACAAGGATGAAGCTACAATTCTGTGTCTTTTGGATTTTTCCAGAGCTTTCGATAGTGTTCCACATAGTCATCTCTTAGGGAAATTGGTAGAGCTCTTCATGTTTCATTCATCGGCTATATCTCTTATTGACAATTTTCTTAATAATAGGTGGCAGCGAGTTACAGTGAATAATAAATATTCTGATTTTCTACCTGTGTCTTGTGGTGTCCCACAAGGTTCTATTCTTGGTCCATTACTGTTTAGCATGTTTATTAATGATCTACCTTTGTTTATTTCGCACTCCAAAGTTCACTTGTATGCTGATGATGTCCAACTATACATAAGTGGAAAGCATGATCAAATCATAGACTATATTAGCAAGCTCAATTATGACTTAAGTTGTATTAGCTTGTGGGCTAATCGTAATGGTCTCATACTAAATCCATCTAAATCTCAGGTCTTGCTGTGCTCACTTCGTGATATTACATTTAACCCTATACCTAAAGTGATGATTAATAATGATGAACTGAATTATGTTTCACAGGCAAAAATTCTAGGTATAGTAATCAACAATAGAATGTCCTGCTGTGATTTTGTCAATAGTGCTCTTAAGAAAATTTATTGCGGCTTACGCACCCTGCGGCTTACAAGTAACTTATTGTCATTTGATTTGCGTCTAAAACTTGTTCGATCCCTGATTATCCCTCATTTTCTCTATGGTAGTGTTGTCTTTCCCTCATTAGACTCTGTGTGTGCTAGAAAAATCAATGTTGCCTTTAATGACTGTATACGCCTGGTCTTCCAGTTACCACGCCATGCACATGTTTCAGCACATCGAAATTCCTTACTCGGTTGCTCCTTAGATCAATATCTTCTTTATAGATCATCTGTATTGCTACATAAGGTTATTTATACCTCACTCCCAACATACCTGAATCGTTTTCTTAAGCCATTAAACTCACACAGATACTTAAAATTCCATATACCTAGATTCAAACGTTCCGTTGGTGAACGTTCTTACTTTGTTCAAATTATACGTTACTGGAATACTTTACCATCTCACATTCCAAAGGAGGGTTCATTGCTAAAATTCAAGCGAAGTCTCTGGTCGTCTATCTTATCTAATTGCCGGAATTAACAGAGGGCATGATGTTTCACCCCATTCAATCGATAAATTAGTTATTATACATGTTATGTAATATGAATTCTATTATACTTAATTTCTAATTATAAAAATCACTTTCTTAGTATATTAATTTAAATATTAATGCAGTTTTGATTTTATTTTGAATAATAATATTTTGTAGTATATCTGTAATTTAATTTTCTTTTCATAATATTAAGTCTAGTTTGTACTTTTTACTAGTTTGTATGCTAAAAATTAAAAGATTTCATTATCTTGTTAGCAATTATTATGTTGAGTTAAATAAATAAATAAATAAAAAATACATACAGGGTGTCCCGTTTCGGGTGGTCATCCGGCACACAGTAGATAGGTCTCGCCGAGACAAACAAAAAATCGTTCTAGAGGGAGGGGGGTAATCTCAACCGTTTAGCCGCTAGAGGGCGATGAAGATTTTTCGCACTGAATCTACGAAACACCCTTTAATAACTACGGTGTACTAGCTAGAAAAATCTGGTCTAAGAAAAATCTGAAGGAAACTCTCTCCTCTCTTCAATGATACCTTATATGCTTCTCTACGTTCTTTGTTTCAAGAGTTATTGTGCTTCAAAGTCAGAATTTAGTGATTTTTTGCCATTTTTTTCAGAGATAATACAGACTGTGGAAGTAAAGCGCCCTCTATCTTAATTTCAAATTACAAAAACAGAAAGCCCAAGACACCTGCTTCATTTTTGCCCTTTACAGTAAAGGTCTATCTCTCAAAGTTTTTTCCACGTTCTATCTTTTTAGTGTTTGAATTGTGTAAAATCATGTAAAATCATGTAAAACTCATATCAAAGAACCGTATTTTATTAAAAAATGGCTTTTCAAATATTGTTTATTATGCGCTGGTATTGAATTGGTAAGAGATAGACCTTTACTGTACAATACTAAAATGAAGCGGACATTCTGGGCTATCTGCTAATTTAAATAAAAATTAACATAGAGGGCGCTGTAATTCCACAGTCTGTATTATCTCTGAAAAAAATGGCAAAAAATCACTAAATTCTGTCTTTGAAACACAATAACTCTTGAAACAAAGAACGTAGAGAAGCATATTAGGTATCATTGAAGAGAGGGGGGAGTTTCCTTCAGATTTTTCTTAGACCAGATTCTTCTAGCTAGTACACCGTAGTTATTAAAGGGTGTTTCGTAGATTGAGTGCGAAAAATCTTCATCGCCCTCTAGCGGCTAAACGGTTGAGATTACCCCCCCCCCCCCCTCTAGAACGATTTTTTGTTTGTCTAGGCGAGACCTATCTACTGTGTGCCGGATGACCACCCGAAACGGGACACCCTGTATATATAGATCGTTTTACATAGATCAGACTAATAAAAAAAGTTTAACAAAATTTTTCGAATTACTTTTAGCAAAAACTATAGAATATATGAGACGTTCCAAGCTGATTATAATCGAAAAAGTAGCTTTAAGATCATATCCCAACATTGGTGGATATAGCTTTTTTGCTGATGGTAATGTGATATTAATAACTCAATCCACTGTAATATAGAATATGATTTGTGTGTACTGTACAACATGAAATTGTTTTTATCAGCAGAACAAGGCAATGCTTGGCAATACAACACGATAGAGTGGCGAGTTTATATTGATACATTGTTGTGTAGTTGTATGTATATTTTTCTTTAACATTACTAACTTTATGTACCCGACATGAGTGGCTATAGTAGTCTTTTGTTGTTCATATTCTATTTACTTTTATATGCCACGTCACGCTATAGTGATTTGATTATTATATAGATCATGGTTGTGTGGTTTTGTGTATATTTTCTTTACACATCATTCATACATTCGGTTTATTGGTACCGAAGATTGGTGTAGTTTTAATTGTTATGTGCAAATATATATGTATATATGTATATACATATATGTATAGCTATCTATATACATTACACTACACTATTTTTGTATTTTTTTATTTTTTTATTTTCTGGATTGTTCAGAGTTTATTCGTATTGGCAACACTCAATTTTATAAGTATGTTGATTTCTTTTCTTTCATACTACTTCACTTCGCTTTCGGCTATTGATACGTACGGTTTACCTTTTATTTGAGTCGTGTTTGAAATATATACATTTAGCCTACACCTGGAAAGTTCTATTATTTAGACTACGTGAATTAATTAATTAACTTGTATTATATGTTTTTATGTTTATATTTAGTAAAATTTACAAATAAATAAACTGAGATTTAATCTTGGACTTTTCATACATCTACGTACATAAATTTGGCGCCCGAACAGGGACCTCAGTTTAGTGTAATTTAATAAATAATTAATTGGTGTAAAGTGCCTTTTTTACAAATTGGATTTTATTTCTTATATGGTGGTATTTTACATAAACATTTTCTTAAATAACACAGTGCATAAAACAAACATAACATATATAACATATTAACATATATTGAATATCGTGTCGTGCTTTTTTTCGTTATTCGAATACATCTTTTAATAGTTGTATATTTGCATCACAAACAAATAACAGTATCGTGTCGTGTTGTATTGTTCGGTTGTACACCCAGGTGTTCATTATAACAAAAACAATCACTAACATTCAATTTCTTTTAATACCCTTTCGTCTGATAAATTAAATTTTATACAGTAAAACACTTTAATATTGTATACATTTTATATACTTAAATAACATGGAGGAACTAAAAAAGAAACGTAAAACAAATAAATCGAATTTTTCTAAACTAGAAACAAAAATTAATCAATTACTGCAAAATACAAATGTGTCTGCTACAGAAATACAAGTTTATTTAGAACACGTGGAGAAAATATTTGAAACACTTAGCAACATTCAAACGAGCATTGATGTTCTTACAGATGTTGATCAATTGGACGCAGAAATAACACATAGAGAGGTGATAGATTCACAATATTTATCAATAAAAACTAAATTACAGGTAGTATTACAACAAGAGAGCATCAATCAACAAAATATATCACATTCGGACTTAAGGGCTAGATACATTAATGCGAGATTGCGATGCGAGATCGCATACGAGACTCGGAACAACTGTCAAATTGATTTCAAAAATGGAAATTGTATTTAGCAAAATACATTGCTGTGCGATGCGAGAATGCGATGCGATACGATTTCGAAAATTTGAAATTTCCTCGTATGCGAGATGCGTGACGTTTATTTTGACATAACTAATTTTTGCTTTGTAATGAATTGAGTTCAGTTGCTATTATTATTTAGTTGATAATTATTTTAAAAGTTTTAATTATAATGCAAAAATTAAATGAAAATCAAATTGAGATTTTAATTGATGAAATAAGATCTAAACCAGCTTTATACGATAAACACCAAAAGTTGTATAAAAATGTGCATTACCGAGAAAAAATGTGGAAAGAAATTGCTGCAGTAGTGAAAGCTGATGGTAATTAATTTTTAAATAAAAAGTTTTGTTTAAATAATTTGTTTAAATATCTGATTTTTTATTTTAGAAAAAGATTGTAAAACAGCGTGGAGGTCACTTCGTGATCAATTCTCCAAAAATAATAAAGAGATAAAAGGGACAACTGGTCAAGCGGCAGAAGAATTTTCATCATCAAAAAAAGTATATAAATATTTTAACCAACTTCTATTTTTGAAGGAAGTTTTAGAGCCAAGACAGTGAGTACAAACTCAAAAATTTTACTAAATTATAAGTGATTATTTAAATTTTTACAGAACAACTTGTAACTACACTATTGATGCTGGAAAGGAAGATAATAATAGTGATTTTTGGACAGAATGGAGGAGGATCGACGCACAAGAGGAACCATCACAACTTTCAGAATTAATGAGTGATAATTCTTTTTTGTTTTCACTGTGCCAACTCCACTTGATGGTTCCACAAATTTTATGTCGATTCGGGGATCAATTTCAAACCCTGCCTGCGAACGAAAAGACTCTCTTCCATCTTCAACTCCACCACCAATTAAAAAAAAGAAAGAAAAGGAAGATGACGAGACATCATATAAGGAATTCCTTAATAATTTGGTGTCCAAAGCGAGTGAAGACGAGTTGGATGGGATTGATAATTTTTTTTTAGGAATATCTTCTACAGTGCGAAAACATAATTTATCGGCACCAGATCTTCTACAATTACAATGCAAAGTAACGATTTGCGTGACAGAAGAATTGCGAAAAATAAAAGAAAACTTGTAATTAAAATAATATTTATGAATTTTGTATTTTTTTTTTTGAGTTTTTTTTTTAAATAATAAATTGTTAAAAATTAACGATTTCTACTTAATCTATTTCGAAATAAATAATTTGATAACTGTTTCCTTAGGTTGTAGGATTCTCTGGTGGAATTATGAGCACGTGAAGCCGGTAGTCCTCTTAGAGCGATGTCTTCGTCCCTCCATTGTCCCAGGATAAGATTTCCATCAACAACGGCATCCATGTAATTTGCCGGACAATATGAATTGCATCTTTGCAACATTAAATAGTTTTGGAGCAATACGGTCGCTTTGATTTTATTATCAACTGTGTTTGGCAAAGCATGAATATCATTTCGGAGCACTCTCCACCTTGATGCAAGCACTCCGAACGTATTTTCAATTGTCACCCTTGCATGCGACAGCCTTTTATTGAAATTATCTTCTTGCTCCACATTGTGTTCTAAAAAATGCAAATATGTATTATATAATTAGATGGTCATTTTGAGAATTTCAAGAAAAACATTTAAAAAGCTTTGTTTTGTCCTAGGCTAATATATATTGTAATAAAATATAACGGAGATAGAAAAGTAGAGTACATATCATACAAAGATAAACTAGTAATTATCAATATATATGTATATTTTTAAAGTGTAATATTATTGTCATTAAAGTGACTTTGCATTGACTACAATTTAAATTGGATACTTACCAGGAAAAGGACGCATCAAATTTCGACTCAGCGGGAAAGCACTGTCTCCCACAAAGAAATATGGGAACATCTCATTCGACATGGGTAGAAATGATGACTGTGGAATTGGCAACTTATTTTGAACTAAAAGTTTGCCGAAGGTAGATTCTGAAAGAATACCCCCATCACTTTGACTCCCATACGCCCCAATATCAACCATTGTGAAACAGTAGTTGGCGTCACAAACAGCAAGGAGAACAATGCTATGACGTCCTTTATAGTTGAAGTATTGAGATCCTGCGTTGGGAGGGCAAACAATGGAAACATGTTTTCCATCTATTCCATCTATTCCATTTCCATCGACACTCTGCTGGAATTGGTTTACGTGATCATGAATATTTTTCTAACCTGGTTTGTAGTAAATTAAAAAGTGCATTAAAATTTTCAACACTCATTCGTGTTGCTTTAGAAAACATTTCATGATCTTCTCGTTTCATGGTTTGAAAGGTTGTTTCATAGAAACCTAATTGGTCTCTTTTTTGGAAAATAGGTCTAACCCACCACTTTCGGGCTTTCTTAGAATGCCTACGTTTATTTAATTCTTTTTTTTGCTAAATATGCTGCTGTTGCCAGCAAAACAATCTTACGAATTTTCCTTGATCTCATTTTTTAATTAAAGAAATATCTGCAAAAAATTTAAAATTTGAATAAGAATACTTATGATACTATTAAATAAATTACACTTACTTTTTAATTGCAAATAATGTTTTTAGATTTGATATTAACTATGTCAAAAATATTTTTAAGCAATTTTTTAAAAATTTTTGTAGCACATAAAATTATTTTTATTCTTTTTGACATGCGAGCTCTCGCATCATTGTACGTTGCAATGCGACGTAATACTGCACGCGAAGTCAATGCGAGTCTCGTATGCGATCTCGCATCGCATTCTCGCATTAATGTATCTAGCTCTTTAACTACATCATTAAACGCATTAATACAAGGTCAAACATAATTATCAGAGGTAATTCAAAGAATTACATCAACAAACCCACTCACATCGACACCAAATACTGAAATAGTAGCCGGTTCATCACATAAAATTCATCTTCCTGTTATTGAAATACCAAAATTTACTGGAATGTACAAAGACTGGAAACCGTTTTCTGATACATTCAACTCTATAATACATAACAATAGTAATAGTTATAATACCAGATCCCAATCCTAATAAAAAACAAATAATTTAATGCTTTTACCTTTCTGCATTATAAAATATCATATATCACTTATTTTTCTTAATTCTGAATTTCCATAATTCTCACAAAATTTGATGATTTTAACATAATTATTGTTTTTTCCGTTCCCATCACGTTGTTTTTTCCGTTCCCATCACGTATATGTTTTACATAACATACAAAATGCTACACTCGCATATGCAAAATATATTGCATATGCAAAATGTACTTTACGCGTGTTTTAATTTATACGCGCATATGGGAAAATTAATTTATATTAAAATTATTGGGATCCACACAAAATCCAGAAAGTCAAAATCCAGAAGCGACAAAATCCAGAAATTTTTAAAAAATCCAGAAACGATAAAATCCAGAAACGACAAAATCCAGAAACGACAAAATTCAGAAACGACAAAATTCAGAAACGACAAAATCCAGAAACGACAAAATTCAGAAACGACAAAATCCAGCGCGACAAAACAAAAATCGGTAAAAAGAAAAAGAATTTCATTGATTTCATGAATAAAAGACAATTGAATTTAAAAAACATTAAGTACATTTTATTGCATTTTAACATAATAAGTATTCATATTAAGATACATTTTCATGAATGAATTTAAATGCACAAAATTTAAAATTAAATGATTTGAAATATTGAAATTTAAAATGAAAAAATAAAATTTCAGTTTAATTATAAAATAAATGATATACATAGATAACTTAAATTTAAGCCAACGAAAAGTTTATTGCGATATTTTTTAAATATTCTTCTTTAGAATACGTTACTCTTCTAGTCACTAATTCTTTGATTCTTTCTTCTTTCTTTTTTTGTGCTTTTTTTATTTCTATTTTTATACCGTAATTAATTTTTTCAACTAATGTTTTAACCATTATTTGTTCCTTTTGAAGGTTTTGTATCAAATTGTACAAATTTGTTTGTGTACCTATTAAGGAACCCAATCTCCTATGCCATGCTTCAACTTTGTTTTGAGTTCGTGGAATGTTGTTAACAACGCTTTCATAAACTGACCAGAATGATGGGGGATATACTGGTGGCTTTTGTACTCCTCGTTTAGTTTTTTTTCCGTAAATATAATTTGTTTCCAAAAAACCTGCGATTTTTTGGAAATCCTCATTGCAAGTTTTTATTGCTTCATAATATTGTGGAATTTCTTCCACTGGTACGAAAGCAAGTGCTTTTAACTGTCTAACTTGCAATGAGAACTCCTCGTTTGTTCCATATTTTTTCTCTAATTTTTCTTTTTGTATTTTGCGCCATATAATTTGGCCAAAATGAAAATAGCATCCTTTATATACAGCGTTCGGAAAAAATCCTTTAAAAGAATTTACGCTAGCTGTTTCAAAATCCGACAATATTAGCCTGGGATTTAAACATATATTAAATTCAGCTGCCGATTTTAATAATTCGTATAACATCTCATCATAACATTTTATGTTTTTCCGAGACATTAGGCAGTAAATTAGGGGTACTATATCATTATTCGACTCATTCCCAATGCGTCCATGAATTGTAAATAATTGTCGCATCAAAGACGGCACTACTTTAAATGTCCCATCCATTATCCACACATCTGACTGTGACAACCAACGAATATTTTCTGCTGTACTAAAAAGTATTATGCAGTCGTTGTCAAACATTTTATGAGAAAGTAGAAATCTTTCTCCTTCAACTACTTGTAATGATTCAGGAATATCTATTTCACTAATAGCTTTCGGCTGTTTGAAAAGTAATTTTCGCCGCACTCTTTGAATTTTTCTATTTTGTGCACTTTTTGTAGGTAAATATTTCCTACATGATGGTTCACAATTAGCTGCAGCGGAAGAAATAATTTGACAAGACTTTAGTCCGCTGTTTCCAGCTTTTTCTTTAACTGCACTGTTTGTTTTAGCTACACTTTTATCAGACGCCATTGGATCGTGATTATGCTCTGTTGGAGATCGTGTGATTGTGTGACTACCTTCACCTGTATAATTTGTTGTCACTCTTGCTTTACATTTAAAAGATTTTCTTTTTACACATACCCAGTTTATATTTTTATCAGTTTTTTTATCTGCGTGGTATATATAACCATTAAGTGATAACTTTATACCACCTTTATTTGATTTTATTATTTGTAATTCTGTTCCACTCATTATTTCCAATAATGTAATCTTTTTTTTTTCAAAAATAATGTCCAATTTCACTGTTTTTTTATGTGTATATTTCAATTATTCACTTTATAGAAATTTTTTAATATTTTTCTTGGTTATTCACCATTTACTAAATTATTTAATACGATATTTACATGGAATATAGTAACTAACTAAAATTATACTTTGATTAATTTTAAAAATTCAATTTTATTTATTGTCATTTTAATTATATTATTTTACACAAAGATTTTTAGTTTAACAAAATTTTAGTTTTTACAAAAATACTTCTTTACTTTAGGGCCGGTACTCACATCGAAAGCTAAATTTTTCTTCATATAAAACCTATGTAAAAAAAATGTCGCTAAATTGTTAGCTAAATTTTTAGTTTCAAATTTCGCTTACTGGTACTCACTTCCAAACTAAATTATTTCGGTGGAACTTAATAGTGGAGAGTTGTGGAACTCATTTTTCACAATCATTTTATATGGTCGAACATATAAAAGGCAAGCGAAATATTGACAACTCATATATTTTGACTAATAAATATTTATTTATTTATTTTTAATTAATTTAATTTCATAGCCTCCGCGATTTTTTTTCAAAAAATTTCAAAACTCTATATACTCTACACACGTTTCCTTCCACAATTTTTAGCTTGTAGAATTATATATGCAATTGCAAGCGAAAAATTTCACGGGAACTGAGTACCAGGTCCTAACAAGAACAATCAATATTGAAATTGAGATATTCTCCGATGATATCGATCGGTCCGCTCCACTGTCAAGATGTTAGTGATTCAAAGAATTCAACAGTCCTTCGCCTTTATGTTGGACGGATACTTCTTCAAGGAATGAAAAATCTGTAACGAGAAAAAAGGTGTGAAATGCATGTTTCGGTTTGCGACTACACGACAAATTTCACACTGAAGTGAAATTTGTGTAATAACACTATCCTTTTTTCTTTGATCTTCCTAGATCTTTGTAGTATGCTTCATTCCGAAGCATAGAAAGTTTATGCAATTATTGTATTGGTTGATAACCAACGAAATCTTTGTTACTGAGTATCAATATACCCATATAACGAAGTATGCAAGAAAACGATATCCTTTGTGATCATAAAGAAAGGATATAATCATCTTAGCAAATATTTGCATAGGATAGTGTGAATGTTAGAAATTAACCGAAACATGATGTGCATGCTTTGTATCGCAAGATGCATTTGTTCCATACCAAGCAACAATATGCTATAGGTATTACCATAGACTAATATATAGATTGGAAATGCTTATGGCAGAAATCGTGTTCATAACTATTAAGTAAACATCAAAATAGCTTTTGAGAGATTTTGAAAAAGCTATAAAATCAGAATAAGGAAAATAAATGAGAGAACTTTTGTAATCTTTTGAAATCTTGTATATCTTGAAGAAAAAACAAATTTAAAAATCAAAAATCTATGTAGCTATATTCTTATCGGAAATGATAAAAAATATCAAATAACAGGCAAATGTACAAAATCGTATATTTTAAGTCTACTGTCACATTATTCTGATTCTGAATCTGAAAACTCCTTTTCAATATTTTTCTTTAAATTTGTTATTGTTATAAAACACTTTACTTATCGAGTGAACATTAAACCATCGAACAATAACTACTATGAGTGGCGAGTACGTAGGTAAGACGCACTTTTCAATGGAGGGTGAAATAAAGTTAATCTTCTGTCTTCTGTCTTCTGTCTTCTATCTTACGATCTTCAAGTTGTATATAAACAAGTAATTTTATGTCAATTTATTGAGTGGTTTAGCTATGAATTCAGATTCAGATTTCAGGTACATGTTTCATTTTCTATTCTGAAAATAATCAGATTACAAAACGGAAGTACGAACCGGAATTTTTTTAGAAGATGAATTTTTCAGAGCCATGTAACAAGTCACATTTACTACAATGCATTTGAAAGTGATTCTGAATTTTTCAGATTCAGAATCAGACTCAGATGACAGTAGGCTAAAGGAAATTTAAATTTTCAACAAATTTATGTTATGACTGGCAATGAATATAATAATATATATTTTCACATACAAATATCCTTATCTGTGATATTATATATACAATTAAAACTGGTTTTGAAAGTATCTAACACATATGTGCATGCATACTATCAAAGAATATATATCTACTAGTTACGTTAGTTATATATTCTTTGATACTATGCAATCTGTATTGTTGGCTACATGAATATAAATATTCTATATTCATGATTCAAGTAAGACCATGTATGACGGTATAACATAAGTATAACATAACCGTATAACACAGTACTACTGCCAGCTATTGCAATGAGTATGTATTGTGTATTGTTTTTTAAATAAATATGCATGTATTTTCATTGCCAGCTATTGAAATCACAGTATATCTATATTCATACAGTAATGACACTGAGCACGCGTTAGCAAAAATTTCTCATGACCTTTGTCCCGTTATTCATTCGGCCTTAACGGTTTTGCTAAAAGTCGATAGCAATTAAGAGCCTTTGTATACGAAAAAGAGACCAAAAAAATGGAACTGCAACACCAACTGTTTTAAAAAATATAACATTATTACAGTGTATACCTACTCATTAAAAAAAGTACAAATTTTGTTATTTAAAATTTTTTATCTAAAATAAACAAAATTAATTGTAAATGCATTACACTTAAAATTTTGTGTTTGATATCAAATGTTTTTACATTTTTGTTAAATTTCTTAATTATAAATTAAATTCTTACTCTAATATATAGCTTAACAAAATAAACTTTTTCTTGTCTTCAAAATTCTCAGAAATTATATGAATCACCTTATATCTTGATATAATGACGCGTCAGGTAGTCAAAAAAAAAGTTCCAGATCGCCTTTAAAAATGCATTGTGAAAAAATCGTATACATGTACAATATGATTGTATTGCTCACATGTATATATTGTTTTGTATCTTTTCTTCATTACGGCGGTTTATAAGGAAATATGGATTTGACATAAGTACATTAATTCTGTACTGTTTTTGTAAATTGAATTTTGATTTTTTTTATTATTTTAAAATAAGTAATTATGTGTGTTAGTAAATTTAAAAAAAAAAAGAGTGTCACATCTTATTGCTTTGTTGATCAGTGATAAATATTCTATATTGATTCCAGTACTACTGCCAGCTATTGCAATGAACATGTATTGTGTATTGTTTTTTAAATAAATATGCATGTATTTTCATTGCCAGCTATTGAAATCTACAATATATGTAATATATATGGAAATTCGTGAGCGAAAAATTATCTCTCCTCTCAGTAAAAGCTCCTGCCAGCCATTCTTCAAGTTTCTGCCAGCTATGATCGATTTCAAAAGTGTATTAAAAATTTATACGGTCATTTCCTATCTATATATTAGTCTATGGTATTACGATATAAATGTGTATCTTGTACAAAGCAACTGTATGCTAAGTACATCTAGATCTATACCAAGCAACTATATGCTATAGGTATTGTGTGACATGTGTTATGATCTACGCAATTATGTTCTTAGGTTTGTATCAATAAAAACCTAATTAAATATTTGTACAGCCATAAAACTATGGTTCTAAGACCAAGACAAAAAATTGTGAAAGATGTGTTTCAGTTAGAAGTACCAGGCTATATGCCGAAGAAATTCCCATTATGTTGTGACAAAAAAATTATATTAACAGAAATTTCTATCGACCCTATTTTCGACGCTAAAGGGCGTTGAACATTTTGAGTTTTTTGCAGGACTTTCTAACACAAAACCGTGTATAACTTTTTGTGCACCATACTTTGGAAAATTTAGTGTTCTAGAGAATAATAGGAAACTAAATTATCTTTCTTTTGAAATAATACGACAAGTAATTTGGAATTCGGATCTAGATAAAAAGAATTCCTGAAATCAAAATTTATGACGAATTTTTTAAAAAAATTTGAGTATAAATTGGATTCCTGAATAAAATTTTCACTACAAAAAATCTTTTTATTTTTTGAATCGAAGCACAAAAATGTTCTGTTTCAAACAAGGAAAACGAGAGCATGATATCTTTATCCATTATCGGGTTATTAAGGATCAAAGTAGTGTAGAATTGGTCAATGCAAAAATATACAAAATATACACATTTTTCATACATTTTCATACATTTTTGAGTACATAATTATTTCAAAGTTTACTATTTTTCGTAGGAATTGAATATTAAAGAACTTAATCAAATTTATATTAGCCAAGTGATGTTTAAGAACATTTTACTCTTTGTATTTTTGGTGGTCCTGAAAAGGACCGATGTTTTTAAATCAATAAAATTAGTTGAGTTTAGGTACTCTTTGTCCAAATCTTTTTATGTCACCATTGTTTAAAATAGATTTAGTTTCATTTACCTTTTACAAAAAGTTATATAAGTAAGTTTTGGTAAAATTTAGTTTCATTTACTTTTTATGAAATTATGATTTAAATGATAATTTTATGATTTTATGATTTATAATTCTATTGATTTTATGCATAAAAATATATAATTATATCTATTCATAAAAAATTCCAGAAAAAAATCAAGAAAAAAATCCAGAAAAAATTAATTGGCTTAATTAGTTGAGTTTAGGTACTCTTTGTCCAAATCTTTTTATGTCACCATTGTTTAAAATAGATTTAGTTTCATTTACCTTTTACAAAAAGTTATATAAGTAAGTTTTGGTAAAATTTAGTTTCATTTACTTTTTATGAAATTATGATTTAAATGATAATTTTATGATTTTATGATTTATAATTCTATTGATTTTATGCATAAAAATATATAATTATATGTATTCATAAAAAATTCCAGAAAAAAATCAAGAAAAAAATCCAGAAAAAAAATCCAGAAAAAATTAGTTGGCTTGCTTGGTTATGATTTATAATTCTATTGATTTTATGCATAAAAATATATAATTATATATATTCATAAAAAATTCCAGAAAAAAATCAAGAAAAAAATCCAGAAAAAAAATCCAGAAAAAATTAGTTGGCTTGCCAACTTGATTTTTTTCTGGATTTTGTCGTTTCTGGATTTTGTCGTTTCTGGATTTTGTCGTTTCTGGATTTTGTCGTTTCTGGATTATGTCGTTTCTGGATTATGTCGTTTCTGGATTTTGTCATTCTGGATTTTGTCTTTCTGGATTTTGTCTTTCTGGATTTCGTGACTAACCCAAAATTATTACGTTCACGTTAATTAACAACGTGACCGTAATTAGCTTTTGAAAGAAAGGTAAAAGAAAAGTTCAGTCTTGATTGAGAGTCCGAATAATAAAAGTGAATTTATAACAAGTATTAGTGAAATATTGTAATTTCTAAGAATACTTATAAAATATATAATGCAATTATAAAATTAGTGAAATATTTGAAATATTGTAATTTCTAAAAATACTTATAAAATATATATAATTATAAAATTAGTGAAGTATTGTGGATTTATAAATACTTGATAAATTTATAAGATTTATAATTAAGTGACAATTGCAGTACAATAAAGTTAAATTGTAAACAAAAAACTATCGTCTTTTAATAATAAACCCCAAAGAAGGGACTAAAGCAACAGTGTGCATAATTTTTTTTTATAATCTTGAAAGATCAAGATTAAAAGTGGCGCAGTCGGTAGGATTGCACATCACGAATATCGTGTGTATTTTAATACTTAAATTGTGCAATCAAATCGTTACAAATGGTTTTGACTCGTAGCAAAGCCAAGTTAATTGAATCCTTAAAGAAAAAATTAACAAAACTTTTAAGACCGCTAAGAGAAGACGAAGCAACTGTCGATTACCAAGAGGTACTAGAAGTTCAGAGAAAAATAACAGAACTATTGAACAATTAACCGCTGAAGTTCCAAATTTAAACCAAGGACTGCAACAATTCATCAAGACTCAATACCATCCTGGAACCAGCAGCTATCATTAAAAACATTCATCAGCAACCTTCATCAGCAACATTCATCAGCAAAATTCATCAGCAACATACATCAACATCTTTTAACGACAACTTACAACACCAGATCAACCAACAAATTTAACAGGAGATTCTGGAAATCCTCGTAAGTCAGCAAATTTTTTTTATTATTTTATAATTATATGAGAACAAATTAAAAAAAGGAAAACATTTGTTGCAAAAAAAAATAAAATAAAAAATAATTAAAAATATTGTTACAAATCTTCTTTTAAAAAAAATAAATTTGAAAATTTACAAATAAATATTGTGTTCAATGTGTAATTAAAATAAATATACAACAATATCAAATTAAATAATTATTTTTGTTAAATTAATTCGAAAATTAAGAAATACTATCGTGTTCAACTCTCAAAATATATTAAATATCATTAAAATCTGTGACAGATACTGGATTTTTTTTTTGTTTTGTTTTCATTGTCAAATTAATTTGAAAAATAAGCGACATTTATCGTGTACAGTGCGTCGTACTTATCGTATTAAATATTAATTCGTTCACTTGATTATTTTATCCATGGTCCATGTCCTCTGTAAGCCATTCAGACTTGACGGAACAAATCGAACTAGCCAGAAGTAGATCAAGAGAAATTTCTAACATTTTAACAAACTTTTTCGATCCTTTACCCTCAAACTCCAATATGCTTTCACTAAATATCGACCCCCTTAAATATCTATCAAAACCTACCTGAATTTAGTGGAGATTTTAGAGATTTACAAAATTTTTTAGATTTAGTCGATAAAATCCACCCTACGTTATTAAGGTACGACGAGCTATCACAGAGCATATTTTCAGACTATATTAAAACAAAATTAAAGGGCAAAGCTAGAGAGGTGATCGAAATCAATTCGCATGTAACATCGTGGTCAGATATTAAAAATACCTTAATTAGAAATTTCGGAGATAGGTCTACTGCATAGGAATTGTTTGATGAACTTAGGGCTGTAAAATTTAAGACAAACAGTGTAGAATTTTACAACGAAATAAAAAACATACTTAGACGACTCAACGTAAAAAGCAAACAGACAATAGATGAACTCGACGATCTCAATAATATTATAGAACAAAATAAAAATTCAGCACTAGTGGTATTTAAAAACAAATTACCAGAACCTATGCGTTCAGTTATTCACTGCAGAAATCCTGATAGCCTTGAAGACGCTATATGAGTATTTTATACGAATGTAACTACGTATATTTCAACCCTTCACAAAGAACTCAAAACACACATTTAAGTAATACCAACAAGAGTAACAAAGAACAGGGAAAAAATTCAACCCACAATAATAAGTTAAACCAGAGGCCTAACCAAACTTCTAATAGGAATGATTTTGGTAACAGTAGACCACCATTCTTCCAGAATCAACCCCCGTTTCGCCAACGCTTCAATACGTTCCAACGTAATAACAATTTTCATAACAATAACAATTCTTTTAGACCAGATAACAATAATTTTAGATTTAATACTGGGAACAACAATAACCACAACAATAACTTTAGATTTAATACTGGGAACAACAATAACCACAACAATAACTTTAGATTTAATACTGGAACAACAATAACCACAGCAATAACAGGGAAAGACCAGAACCTATGGAGGTAGATTTAGTACATCCAGTGGTTGGTAAACATAAAAAACCAGCACAATTAGGAAATTTTCAGTCAACGGCCTCCGATATCAATTACCCTATATAGTCGTAAAATCTAAAACTGTCCCCCTTAAATTTATCATCGATACTGGGGCAACACATTCGATAATTAATCCAAATCTTTGTCATCCTAAGTGGAAAACTATCCTCAATACCCCACTAAAAGTAAAAACACTCAACCACACAATAGAAGTAAATGAAAAAGTCAACATACCCCTCTTTCCTGAATTAGGAGATCCAAGAAACAAAGTTTAATTTCTCCTATGTCAGTTTCATAATGAATTCAATGGAATAATCGGAAATAATATTTTATTGAACATAAAAGCAATTATCGATTACAAAATTAAAAAACTTATTATCGGAAGAAATAAAGTAAAATTAAACTTCACGTCAAGAGACGAAAATCTTGTAGAATACGAGTCGGTTGAAACAAATTTATCTGTGTCACAAAAGGACGGGTTGGGGTATATTAAAGAACAAAGAAATGTCGAAAATACGCTCATAGTAGAGGAAGGAGTGTACAATATCGAAAATTACAAGATTTGCGCCAGAATAAAAAGACAAAAAAATGTAAAGAATATAGCTGAAATTCCACAGCCTTTGCAAGTGCAAAGGGTTGATCATGAAAATTTTAATGTTATAGAGGAAATTGAAAAATCCTCTATTCAGGATCAACTTAGAACAGACCATTTAAATTCCGAAGAAAAAGCTCGTTTACTTAAGATAGTAAAGAGATTTTCGAATATTTTTTATAAGGAAGATTCAGACCTTACTTTCACAAATGTAATAAAACATAGAATCAGAACTATTAATGACATCCCAATTCACTGTAAAAGTTACCGTTACCCCTATGTACACAAAGAGGAAGTAGAAAAGCAAATTAAGGAAATGCTTGAAAAAAATATCATTCGTCATAGCAATTCACATTATTCGGCACCAATATGGATCGTACCTAAGAAGGTCGATGCCAGCGGAAAAGCCAAATGGAGGCTTGTAATCGATTATCGTAAACTGAACGAGGTAACAATCGACGACAAGTATCCAATGCCTAGTATAGATGAGATTCTAGAAAAGCTAGGTAATTGTCAATATTTCACTACACTCGACCTGGCGAAAGGATTTCACCAGATCGAGATAGATCAACAGGATATTCATAAAACAGCTTTTAGTGTCGAGAATGGCCATTATGAATTCCTGCGCATGCCCTTCGGACTTAAAACAGCTCCAGCAACCTTTCAAAGGTTGATGAACCATGTCCTTCAGGATTATATAAATAAAATATGTTTAGTCTACTTAGACGACATTATTATTTTTTCTACTTCATTGCAAGAGCATATTGATTCAGTGAAAAAGATTTTTCAGAGATTAAAAGAAGTCAACCTCAAAGTACAGTTAGATAAATCGGAGTTTTTGAAAAGAGAAACAGAGTTTTTGGGACATATCGTTAACCCAGAGGGTATCAAACCAAACCCCAAAAAAGTAGAATGTGTACGTACTTATCCACTACCCAAAACACCCAAACAAATAAAGCAATTCCTAGGACTGACAGGGTATTACCGTAAGTTTATAAAAGACTACTCAAAAATAGCGAAACCGATGACGAAATACTTAAAAAAGGACATGAAAATAAATTTATCAGACTCAGAGTACCAAAATAGCTTCTCTATACTTAAAGAACTGTTAATGAGTGATCCAATACTGCGATACCCGGACTTTAACAAGACATTTACACTTACAACAGACGCAAGCCAATACGCATTAGGGGTAGTACTTTCGCAGGAAAATCACCCCATATGCTATGCAAGTAGAACATTAAACAATCACGAAACCAACTATAGTACCATTGAGAAAGAACTCTTGGCTATAGTGTGGGCAACAAAATACTTCCGGCCATACCTCTTCGGCCGAAAATTCATTATAGAAACGGATCATAAACCGTTAACCTGGTTGTTTTCTTTAAAAGAACCTAACTCCAAATTAGTACGATGGCGTCTTCTATCCGAATTTGACTACACAGTCCAGTACAAAAAAGGTACAAAAAATAGCAACGCTGACGCCTTGTCAAGGATAGAAAATCCAACAGCGGAACTAAACATGGCGTTGGAAGACCCTTTAATACCAGTTAGTAAATCATCAGTAAATGTATTTAAAAATCAGGTGATCATAGTTAAAGTTAATACCGGATCAATGAAAATAAAGAAACAAAAAGTTTTCGACAGAAACCGTACTACACTTTTTATTAAAACATTAGATGAACAAACTGCTACTACATTATTAAAAACACATTTTAACCCAAATGGTCTGAATGCCGTTTTTATTGAAAACGAAGAAATATATCAGGCCTTAGAAAATACTTTTCGCAAACACTTTTCCAGTAATAATAAATTCAAGATTATTAGATGCAAAACCTTGTTAGAGGACATAGTTGATGAGGAAAAACTTGCCGAAATAATAAAAAAGGAACACCTAAAAAATAACCATCGGGGAATTGAAGAAGTTCTCTGCGAAATGAAAACTGTTTACTATAGTCCGAAAATGAAAGAGCGTATAACTCAGTTTATAAATAACTGCGAAGTATGCAATTACGAAAAATATGACCGGAAACCACCCAAAATACCGTATAAGGTTACCGAAACTCCAGGAAATCCCAGGGAAATCATTCATGTAGACGTTTTTTACACATTACAGAATCAGTTGTTTTTAACTATAATTGACAAATTCACAAAACATGCTTGCGCGATTAAAATAATAGGACGAACCTGGATAGAATTCAAGAGAGCTCTATCCTATTATTTCGGGCAATTCGGTACAGTACAAAAAATCGTCACGGATAACGAGTTAGGATTTAAGGCAATACCTCTAAGAGAATTTTTAAAAAGTATATATGTAAATATTCACTTCGTATCAAGTAGTAGTCACACCTCAAATGCGGATATAGAACGCTTGTACAATACCATTAATGAACACATTCGTTTATTGAGACATGATGAAATAAACCACATTAAGACAGTGTAAGAAAAAATTCTCCAAATCATAATGTTTTACAACAATACTATTCATTCCGCTACAGGTAAAAAGCCGATAGACTTCATTAACGGGAAGATACACCAGAGTAAATACCCTGAAATATATACAAGAATCGTCGAAAAGAAGCAACAAGTAATACAAAGGTTGAATGAAAACAGACGGGATAATACGATATACGAAGGCAGAAACTTCATTAAGGAAATAAGAGGCGGCAAGAACCACTCAAAATACCGGAAGATCGATGCAAGGAAAATTGACGACGACCATATCGTTGACGTGAAAAATCAGTTAAAATATTATAAAACTCATATAAAACAGAAGAGAAGATTTCAAAATACCGACAACCCGACTATTGAAGTAAAACGGAGGAGCAAAGGTAAAATATTGTTGGAAAACCACCTAAAAAAAAAATAAATAATTAATTAATAAATTAATTAATTTAAAATAAAATAATTTTAATTAAAAGAATCACATACTTACCTGTAAAATTGTATTGACACTTCTTTATTTACATTTTTTTTATTTATGTAATCTTCTTCTTTCTACAACGTCAAGTGTCAACGTTATAATCACTTTCTTTTATTTCGTTGACATTCGTTGTAGAAAGATGTTCCACTTTCCACTGGAAGTCTCTATCAATTCGTTGACGTTGTCATCTTTCGGCGAATTGATGGAAACTTCCAGAAGATCGATTTTTTTTTTTTTACGATACACGTTTTCATTGAGTAATGCAGTTTTTTTTTTTTTTATTAGTGGAGTCAATGCAGTTTTTTTTTTTTGGAGTAAGTGATTCGAGTTTTGTAGTGAGTTGAGTCTAGTAGTTCTTGTTCGTGAGTTAAGTAGTAGAGTTCTTTTAGTTAAGTCGTTTCTTTTAGTTAATTTTTTTTCTTTTTTCATTTTTTTTGAATCAATTTTTCTGAATTAAATGAAATTTAGTTGAATTAACTCTTTTTTTTTTTTGTAAAGTAATTTAATTCGTTTTTTTTTTTTTTTTTGTAAAAAAATAAAATTTTTTTTTTTGTTAGTAACGAAAAAGTTGGTTTTTTTTTTTATATAAAAAAAAAAAAAAGAAAAAGGAAAAGGATCATAAAAAGGGTAAGTAGTCTCTTTTTATTTATTTTATTAAAATTCCCTCCTTTTATAAGGCTCCGCTCGGCCTCCTATTTAACCTTTTCCTTTCCTACCTTTTTTTTAATAAAACTTTTAACCCTTCTCTTTTTCTACCTCTGTAGAATTTTCTACAGAAAAGAAGGGGTTAAAAGTAAGGAAAAATCACATTTTTCCAACATTGGTGTCAGGTGTGGGGTCCTCTGATCGATCTTAGAAATAAGATCCTACCACCACCACCTGATCTTATAACCCTTTTTCTTCCTTATTTTTTTTTACAATCCTACAAACAATTACACATTTTCTTTTTTTGCATAAAATTATTTTTTTTTGTATGTACTTGAAAAGTACATAAAAGGTATAGTAGGGACACTTGGGGCATCATCTTTTAGTATAAAGTGTTAGAAGTCCCTCTATATTTAGATAGTGTTTTTGTTGTGTGAAAATAGAAAATAAAAAAGGGGGCATTAAATAAAATTTTATTTTTTGAAATATTTTTTTTTCTTTGTGTTTTTTTTTATGCAGCATAGTTTTTTTTTTCCCCTTTTTCTTCATATTGGGTGAAACGTAGCATTCTGTTTTTCTTTCTTTGTAGTCGTTATACACGTGTAACTTACATTCTCTTTGTTACCGTGTATAAACTCGTGGTTCTTTGTACAAAGAAGCCGTAATCGTAACGGGTCAGAGATTTGGATTATTGTACAGGGTGCCACAATTTTTTTAGTACAAGTAAATTTAAGTGTTTGTGTGGACAAGATTTTTTTTTTGGTAACAGGGTGGATTATTCTCCTTCTTCTACCGTTTTACACACTTCTGTCTTTTATAAAGACTACTTCTTTCGTTTTCTTTACAACAGGGTGTTTTTCTTATAGGGCCTGAAAATAGAAATTCCTACGTCTTGCATATAAAGCCTGTCACACTTCTTTCTGTTGCAAAAAGTAGCACTCTATCTTCTATAAGACTGTTTTCTTTTTGTAACGGGTGATCTTTTCTTTTATAGTGCTCGAATTTAGTAGGAATTTTCTATCCATTTTGTGCACATAAAACCTGCCACACACTTTCTGTTATCCAATCTTGTTCTTTTTGGCTGTTGCTCTTCTTTTTACTTGCTACTATCTTTGATTATTTGTATTCCTTTATACCCTTACTGCTTTAATATGTCTGAGGGAGAACGTTCATCGGATTCCGCCCTTGGTGTGGGAGATAAGCGACCCATCTCTGACACACTCGAATCTACTCTCTCAGAACTTGCAAAGCAGATGGCGCTGCAGGTGCAGCTGGTATCTGACATGACGAGTGCACTAAAGGGACTGTCACAGAGAGTTGAGCATCTAGAACAGAGCCGACAAACAGCAAGTGCTATGAGATTGAGTGAAATCGAGCGCTTAGCTAGCCTACCTACGCCTGAGGCTGTCAGAGCGAGGCCAACTGTTCCTGTTAGCACTGTTGAGTCCAATTTTTCAACAATGCTACAACAAATGACTCTATCTGAGACTGTGTGCACTCCCAATGCCATAACAACATCTATTGCCCCTGCACTCTGCACAGATGGCGCTCCTGTCTTTCCATCCACCAGGGAAGTTCCAACTTCTACCCGACGAAATTCTGGACACGATTTGGCTGCCACCCCTATTATTAATCAAACTTTTAGCCATGTGGTACCTAACGAAGTATCCCTTGGACCAGAAGTTGACTTTCCGTCACTACCTGTAAATACAGGGTATACTTTCCTAACCCGTGGCTCAAATCAGCAATCCAGGCTTGTGGCAGGCTTCCAAATAGAGCCAGAAAATCAATTCAGGCAGCGGTATGAAGTAGTAGGGGAGAATGTGGATCTGCAGAACCCTGTCCAAAATGTACCCCTTACCAATCAGTCTTCCTGGCCTAGTCAGCGTAGATCGAGCGTACATTTTGGACAACCATCAGTGACTAGCAGCAGAGTTATAATGGGCTCAGGGCATCCTTTTATGAGAGTGTCCCCCAAGGAGTTTGATGGACGTGAGCCATGGCAGAGCTACAAGCCCCATTTCGAGGCTGTGTCGAGGGCAAATGGTTGGCCTGGAGAGTTCAAGGCCCTAGGGTTAGCGCCACACCTAACGGGTACAGCCCTGGCCTATTATGAAACTCTACCTAGAGCTGTCCAGGACAACTATGACCTTCTAGATCAGGCCTTGGATAGGAGGTTTAGTATGCAATACCGTCAGTCCGTGGCTCACATCCAGCTGCGTGGACGCCTGCAGAAAGACAAGGAGCCATTACCTGATTTTGCCACACATATTCAGAGGTTGGTATATCTCGCTTTTCCTGACTGCCCAGAGGCCGCTCGTGACAGAATCGCTTTGGGGCAGTTTGTGGATGGCCTTGCGGATTTGGACATCCAACAGAGGGTCAGAGATGCAGCCCCAGAATGTTTGGAAGAAGCATTGGCCCTAGCTATCCGAATGGAGGCCAGTCGAGATGCGACCCGAATTAGCCGAAAAGGGGCAAGGGCATACCAGGTGGTTATCCACGAGTCCCCCAATAACAATAAGGCACCTTCGGGAAAAGCCACCGGTCCAGTTTGAAGGAGTGCGAGCTGGACCCCTTCCCTAAAGACACTCCACCTACCGCTGAAGTGATTGCCACTGGGGTCACAGGGCAAGTAAAATTCTACAACACTACCAAAAATTTCGGGTTTATTGTGCGAGATGACAACGGGCAGGAGGTTTTCGTCCATAGAGACTGCGTTTCCAAAGACGAGGGAAAACTTCGTTTGAGACAGGGGCATAGGGTAGTTTTCGATGTGGTTTCTAGCTCTCGTACCCCTCGAGCGACTAATTTGAAATTGCAACACGAGGAGGGGTTGAATCCATCTGAGACAGACTTATCTCTTTGCCCCAAACAAATCCCCAAATCGTCTTTGCAGCCTTCTGGGACAAGTCCCAAGCCATCTGGCAACCCGGCTGGGCCATATCGCACTCCGGACACAAGCCCCAAGCCATCTGGCAACCCTTCTGGGCCACCTCGCCTCTCTGAGATAAGCCCCAAGCCATCAGGCAACCCTGCTGGGTCATCTCGCCCTCCTGACACGAGCCCCAAGCCATCTGGCAACCCTTCTGGGCCATCTCGCCTCCCTGAGATAAGCTGCAAGCCATCTGGCAACCCTGCTGGGCCATCTCGCACTCCGGACACAAACCCCAAGCCATCTGGCAACCCTTCTGGGCCATCTCGCCTCCCTGAGATAAGCCCCAAGCCATCTGGCAACCCTGCTGGGCCATCTCGCCTCCCTGAGATAAGCTGCAAGCCATCTGGCAACCCTGCTGGGCCATCTCGCACTCCGGACACAAACCCCAAGCCATCTGGCAACCCTTCTGGGCCATCTCGCCTCCCTGAGATAAGCCCCAAGCCATCTGGCAACCCTGCTGGGCCATCTCGCACTCCGGACACAAACCCCAAGCCATCTGGCAACCCTTCTGGGCCATCTCGCCTCTCTGAGATAAGCCCCAAGCCATCTGGCAACCCTGCTGGGCCATATCACACTCCAGACACAAGCCCCAAGCCATCTGGCAACCCTTCTGGGCCATCTCGCCTTTCTGAGATAAGCCCCAAGCCATCTGGCAACCCTTCTGGGCCATCTCGCCTCCCTGAGATAAGCCCCAAGCCATCTGGCAACCCTGTTGGGTCATCTCGCCTTCCTGAGACGAGC
The DNA here is from genome assembly GCA_951394055.1 of Villa cingulata. Classification (NCBI taxonomy): domain Eukaryota; kingdom Metazoa; phylum Arthropoda; class Insecta; order Diptera; family Bombyliidae; genus Villa; species Villa cingulata. Next base: position 33,405,122 of record OX596018.1, on the reverse strand, counting down.
CCCAATAACTCAGGCAACCCTTCTGGCCCATCTCGGGCTTCTGAGAAAATCCCCAAATCTCCTGTGCAGCCTATTGGGACACTCGACACTAGCCCCAAACCATCCGTGCCACCTACTGGGCCTCGTGACACAAGCCCCAAGGCGTTTGCACAGCCTACCAGGTCATCTAGCCCCACCAGGCCAATCCCAAAATCATCCGGCAATTCTACTGGGTCGCCCAGCCGTTCCAAGTCAAACCGCAAGTCACCTAGAAAGTCTAATGGGCCACCCAGCCATTCCAAATCCATCCCCAAATCCTCTGCACACCCTTCTAGGTCACCTAGCCCTTCTAAGTGTATCCCAAAGTCCCCTGCACGTCCTTCTAGGTCACCAAGCCCTCCTAAAACGAACACCAAGTCACCCCCTCAGCCTTCCAGTGCCGACAAACCGGATAATGAACCCTCTTCTCGGCCATCGAGTTGTTACACTTCCGATTTGTCTGCCTCCCATTTTGCCTCCCACTCCCTTACAGTAGATTTAAACTAGTTTCCACTGACCCTTTGGGGCCAGAGTTGGTGGAAGAATCAGCCCCAATCACAATCCCCATTACAGTGGTCTCTACTGGACCTAATCTTAGCGTCCATGGCACTGTCAATGACATACCTATTATGATGATTGTGGATACAGGAGCTACTAGAACGATCGTACACCCCCGTGTCCTACAACGAAGCCCTCGTGCGGTGGAAGTCCTACCATCCTATGCTACTATACAAAGCGTCACTGGTGAGACCATCCCCGTCGAAGGTAAAGTCCTAATCCAACTATCAATAGGCCACTTTTCGGTCAAACACTTAACCTATTCCGCGGAAATCCACGACGACTGTATTCTGGGTATGGATTTCCTAAAACAGTACGGTTGCATTCTTGACTTAGAAAAAGATCTCCTACATTTACAGGAAGAGTCGATTCCTTTACATCACTCTTCCTCTTTCCTGGCAAGAACTTTACAGTCCCTCGAGTTTCAACCCTTCCAGGAGATAATTACACCTCTTCATACTTCTCTGGTGCCGAACAAGGATGTCCTCCTCTCAGCCTCTTCCTTGTTGCCAGAACAACTTAGTATGATGCCTTCTATCTCTCGTGTTTCAAATGGCCAAGTTTGGGCTAGGATTTCTAACGTCTCCTCTCAAAACGTTATCCTACCTAGCCACCTACCTGTTGCCTATTTGGACACCGATTGCACTCTCCTGTGTAATGAAACTCGAGTGACTTCCCCTGTTCTGCCCCCTGCCCTACAAGATCTTTTTCTAAACAGCAGCGAAGGTTTAGAACCTACCCAGAAAGCAGCCCTACAAACACTACTAACAGATTTCCAAACCGTCTTTTCCTTGTCAAAAGATGACATTGGACGGACTAACATCCTGCAACACCAAATCAATACTGGTACCTCTCAACCAATTAAGCAGCCACCACGTCGCATGCCCTATTCTCGACGATTGGAAGCAGAAGAAATGGTGAGAGAGATGAAGGAACAAGGTGTCATCCAGTCCTCTACGAGTCCTTGGAGCTCGCCGGTAGTCCTGGTTAAGAAGAAAGACGGATCACTTCGTTTCTGTATAGATTACAGACGCCTAAATGAAGTGACCAAGAAGGATTCTTATCCACTTCCGCGAATGGACCTCACTCTGGAGGCACTAGGCAGATCCAGGTGGTTTGCCTCCTTGGATTTACTTTCAGGATACTTCCAAGTGGAAATGCATCCTGACGACAAGGAGAAAACCGCCTTCAGTATTGGTTCGGGTCTTTACGAGTTCAACGTTATGCCTTTCGGTCTAACCAATGCTCCTGCCACTTTCCAACGTCTGATGGAAATAGTCCTCCACGACATACCCTATACCACTTCTTTGGGCTACCTGGATGACTTGCTGGTCCATTCCGAGACCTTCGAGGGACTCCTGTCCAATCTGCGAGTAGTGTTTCAGCGCCTCCAAGAAGCTAATCTAAAACTCTCGCCGAAGAAGTGCCATCTATGTCGTAGGGAGGTGAAATTTTTGGGGCACGTGATCTCGGAGGAAGGGTTATCGACCGATCCAGAAAAGATTGAAGCTGTCAGAGGCTGGCCCACTCCCCGCAGCAAGAGAGACATCCAATCTTTTCTCGGATTGTGCGCATACTATAGGCGCTTCGTGAGGAATTTCTCCGCCATTGCTAAACCCTTGACGGGACTGACTGAAAAGTCTGCCAAATTCAGTTGGTCGGAGGAGTGTGACTTAGCATTTGCTACCCTCAAGGAGAAATTGACCGAAGCACCTATACTTGCCCAACCGAATGATGACGATCCCTTTATTTTGGACACCGACGCCAGTCAGTATGCTTGGGGAGCGGTCCTGTCGCAACTCCAAGATGGCGAAGAGAGGGTCATCGAGTACTACAGTAAAACGCTCAGTAGACCTGAGATTAATTACTGTGTTACCCGAAAAGAGCTATTAGCTGTCGTCAAGGCGGTAGCTCATTTTCGGCCTTACCTTCTGGGACGTCGATTCCTACTGCGTTCCGACCATGCCTCCTTAAGGTGGTTGATGAATTTTCGCGAACCTGAAGGCCAAGTCGCCCGTTGGCTAGAACGGCTTCAGGAATTCGACTTCGAAATTCATCATCGCGCCGGAAGAAGTCATGGTAACGCAGATGCGATGTCCCGAAGGCCTTGCGCAGTAACCTCCTGTGCGTACTGTAGTCGACTCGAGGAGAAGCAGTCTCTACTAATAAGGACCTCTACGGTGCAAGCCATCGACGTGAGTCAGCTCCAGGAAGCCGATCCGGAACTACAGACTGTCCGACAGTGGCTAAGCGCCGGCGAAAGACCAGCCGCTGAAACCCTTAGCTCTGTTTCACCATCGTTGAAGGCTTATTGGGCAATGTTCTCCTCGTTGGTACTTGAGGACGGAGTGGCTTGCAGGAAGTCCACCAACCCGGACGGTCAGTTGCAGATACTGGTGCCGGAATGTCTACAACTCGAGGTGTTGCAGCAGTTACACGACAGCCCTGCTGGAGGTCACTACGGCATCGACAAGACCCTAGCGAAGGTCCGCTTCAGGTACTACTGGGTCGGCCTTTCGGCTAGTGTTCGCGAATATTGCCTCCGATGCCCGACTTGCCAGCAGCGCAAAGGAGCCATCCCGAAAAGGAAGGCGCCTTTGCAAATTCGGAACTCTGGATCACCATTTGAACGGGTTGCTGTAGACATTTTGGGGCCTTTACCTGTAACGAAGACTGGCAACAGGTATATACTTGTGCTGATGGACTATTTTACCAAATGGCCTGAGGCCATAGCTATTCCTGACCAGACCGCGGAAACAGTGGCAGAAGCATTGGTGAGTCAAGTCTTCTCGCGATTCGGGCTTTGTAGACAGCTTCACTCAGATCAAGGGCGAAACTTCGAGTCCGCGATCTTTACTGAGGTTTTGCGTCGTTTCCGAATAGAAAAGACTCGGACCACTGCCTTGCACCCCCAGAGTGATGGCCTAGTGGAACGATTTAACAGGACCATCTTGGACTATCTCTCCAAGTTCGTAAGTGAACACCAAAGAGACTGGGACACCTATCTGCCTCTCCTTCTTCTCTCTTATCGGTCTGCTGTACAAAAGTCTACGCAACGTACCCCTGCTCTTCTAAACCTAGGGAGGGAGCTCCGATTACCCATCCAACTATTAACTGGAGACCCTCCTGGCAACCATCCTGTAGAACTGCCAGAATACGTCAAAAACCTTCAGGAAAGGCTCACTAAAGTCCATGCCTTTAATCGAACTCAATTGGACTTAGCGAGCCGGAGAATGAAGGATAGATACGACCTGTCTGCTAAGGCTAACCCCTTTCAATTGGGCGACCTTGTCTGGCTGTTTAACCCGAAACGGAAAAAGGGACATTGTCCAAAATTACAAAAAGACTGGGATGGTCCCTATAAAGTGATTGAGCTGGTCACCGACGTAGTCTATCGGATAAAACATCAGACATCCAACCGCACGAGTGTTGTCCATCGCGATCGCTTAGCTCCCGCCGCAATCTAAATATCACACCGAACTCCTCCTTTCCTCACTCCTCCTCGTCCCTATCCAGTGAGCCTTTTCTTTTATTGCTTTATTTTATTAAAGTGTCTAGAACTTTTCACTGCGGAAAGCCTGTCTTTTCTTTCAGGTGATCCTGGCCTATCAGTGACGTCTGGACACTCGAAATGCTCAGTCGGAACTTTGAGCCTTCAAACGGGGGGTCGTGTTGGAAAACCACCTAAAAAAAAAAATAAATAATTAATTAATAAATTAATTAATTTAAAATAAAATAATTTTAATTAAAAGAATCACATACTTACCTGTAAAATTGTATTGACACTTCTTTATTTACATTTTTTTTATTTATGTAATCTTCTTCTTTCTACAACGTCAAGTGTCAACGTTATAATCACTTTCTTTTATTTCGTTGACATTCGTTGTAGAAAGATGTTCCACTTTCCACTGGAAGTCTCTATCAATTCGTTGACGTTGTCATCTTTCGGCGAATTGATGGAAACTTCCAGAAGATCGATTTTTTTTTTTTACGATACACGTTTTCATTGAGTAATGCAGTTTTTTTTTTTTTTATTAGTGGAGTCAATGCAGTTTTTTTTTTTTTGGAGTAAGTGATTCGAGTTTTGTAGTGAGTTGAGTCTAGTAGTTCTTGTTCGTGAGTTAAGTAGTAGAGTTCTTTTAGTTAAGTCGTTTCTTTTAGTTAATTTTTTTTCTTTTTTCATTTTTTTTGAATCAATTTTTCTGAATTAAATGAAATTTAGTTGAATTAACTCTTTTTTTTTTTTGTAAAGTAATTTAATTCGTTTTTTTTTTTTTTTTTGTAAAAAAATAAAATTTTTTTTTTTGTTAGTAACGAAAAAGTTGGTTTTTTTTTTTATATAAAAAAAAAAAAAGAAAAAGGAAAAGGATCATAAAAAGGGTAAGTAGTCTCTTTTTATTTATTTTATTAAAATTCCCTCCTTTTATAAGGCTCCGCTCGGCCTCCTATTTAACCTTTTCCTTTCCTACCTTTTTTTTAATAAAACTTTTAACCCTTCTCTTTTTCTACCTCTGTAGAATTTTCTACAGAAAAGAAGGGGTTAAAAGTAAGGAAAAATCACATTTTTCCAACAATATAATAAAAATGTATGCAAGCGTGGCAATACTATTAACTTTACTTTTACCGACACTTAACACTCAAGAAATAGAGATCCACGACTTTAATAACAACAACGGATACTTAACTTTAAAGTTGGAAAACGTTAAAATTATCAGGAACTATAAGAAAATTCTTCATGTCATTGATATTACAGAATTTGAAATATCAAAAAATATAATAAAATCGAATATTTTAGCCCTCGAATGTAAATCTAACTTGATAAGACCGATGTACAGCACCTTAAGTCAAAGTCTCAAATTAGTAGAAGCCAAGATAGAAAGTATCAAACCACATAACAAAACTGATAACAGGAAAAGACGAGGACTCATAAATATCGTAGGGAAAGGACTAAAATACATTGCAGGTACGATGGACTATGACGATGAATTAGAAATAAGGACAAAATTAGACGAATTGTACAATAGTAATGAAAAGTTAGTTAACGAAAACAATAAACAGTTCAGTATTAACAGACAAATATTTGACCAAATACAGAATATAACAACCCATATTAAGACCCAACAATTAACAATAGAAAAATATATTAACCAGCTCACACATAAATTAACCAATAGAATAGTAACTTTAGAGGACGAGGTCATGCTAATGCAAGATGCATATCATATAAACCATGACATCATCCTGTTAAGAAACCACATTGATGATATTGAGCAATTACTATTTTCAAGCAGACTAGGAATTTTATCAAAAAACATCCTCAATAAAGAAGAATTAAAATTCATTACGAGCATAGAAAGCTATCAAAATATTAAAATAACAGTGACTTCATATAATAATCATTCTACTCATTCCTCAGTTCTCAGACTCTCAGTTTTCCAAAGTCCTTATTGAACCGATTCCAGATAACAAAAATCAATCCCTATTCCTACCAACCAATGAATTTCTCTTGGACGAATACAATAAAGCCTATAATTTACCGGTAAAAGATATTTTGAAAAAGAATTTAGTATCTGTACAGACGAATGCATTACAAATATAATTAACGCTAAAGAAGCATTTTGTAAAAAATCATTAAGAGATAAAGAAGAAATTTTAGAAGTAAGAATCGGTTTAATAGTAACAAAAAATTTAAAAGATACCAAAATTGAACAGAATTGTAATAGGTTAGAGATAAGAATAAAAGGAAACTATTTAATTAAGTTTAGAAATTGTAAGATAAAAATACAAAACAGAGAATACGAAAATTTTGAGACAACCTTTTACGATAAAATTATAATGCCAAATTTTATAACTAAAATAAAAGAAAAAGAAATTGTTAAAGAATTAAGCCTTGATCATTTGTATTTAGAAAATATTGAGAATAGAGAAAAACTAGAAATTTTAAACCATAATAATCATAAAAATTATAAAATTACAATAATTACAACAAGCATTAATTCAATCATAATTTTACTTGTAATAATTTTGATCTTGTCAAGAATAATTGGAAGATGTGCAGATAAAACAAATTCCAAAAAGGGTGAAATTGACATAAAAATAATTTCGTCGGAGCCTCAATCAAACGGTGGGGGAGTTATAATACCAGATCCCAATCCTAATAAAAAACAAATAATTTAATGCTTTTACCTTTCTGCATTATAAAATATCATATATCACTTATTTTTCTTAATTCTGAATTTCCATAATTCTCACAAAATTTGATGATTTTAACATAATTATTGTTTTTTCCGTTCCCATCACGTTGTTTTTTCCGTTCCCATCACGTATATGTTTTACATAACATACAAAATGCTACACTCGCATATGCAAAATATATTGCATATGCAAAATGTACTTTACGCGTGTTTTAATTAATACGCGCATATGGGAAAATTAATTTATATTAAAATTATTACGTTCACGTTAATTAACAACGTGACCGTAATTAGCTTTTGAAAGAAAGGTAAAAGAAAAGTTCAGTCTTGATTGAGAGTCCGAATAATAAAAGTGAATTTATAACAAGTATTAGTGAAATGTTGTAATTTCTAAGAATACTTATAAAATATATAATGCAATTATAAAATTAGTGAAATATTTGAAATATTGTAATTTCTAAAAATACTTATAAAATATATATAATTATAAAATTAGTGAAATATTTGAAATATTGTAATTTCTAAAAATACTTATAAAATATATATAATTATAAAATTAGTGAAGTATTGTGGATTTATAAATACTTGATAAATTTATAAGATTTATAATTAAGTGACAATTGCACTACAATGAAGTTAAATTGTAAACAAAAAACTATCGTCTTTTAATAATAAACCCCAAAGAAGGGACTAAAGCAACAGTGTGCATAATTTTTTTTTATAATCTTGAAAGATCAAGATTAAAAATAGTAATCTATCTGCTGTTCAAAAATTTACTTATTTAAAACAGGCGCTGCAAGGTGAAGCAGCTTCCATTCTAAAACATTTACAAATTAGTGAAGTAAATTATACAGCAGCCTTCGACTTATTAAAAAAGAAATATGACAGAGAAGACTTGATTATCGAACATCATTTAGATACATTGTTTGATTATCCTCAGCTTAAACATGTAAATGCTGAAGGTCTTAGGAGAGTGATGAATACATTTGAGGAAACAATTAGAGCTTTAAATGGTCTAAATTTAGAAACTGACAAATGGGATTGCTTGATTCTCTCAGCAATTATGGCGTAGAGAAATCGCAACGGAAAAACTTCCGTCCTTTAAGGATTTGTTGTATTTTTTGGAAAAACGGGTTTATGAATTGAGTTCAATGACAAAAGAAAATCAAGAACATAAATCTCAACAATCAAAGGTAACAGTTAGTCGTACTAATAAATTAGTAAATTCAGTTGTATCTGTTACATGTACACATTGTAAAAATGATCATTTGATCTACAATTGTCCAACATATTTGAAATTAGCGGTTCCAGAAAGACAACAATTAATTACAAAATATGGCTTATGTTATAATTGTCTGAGGGGTAAACATATAGTGAAAGATTGTAAATCTAAATCAAATTGTAAGGATTGTATTAAAAGGCATCACACTACATTACATAGAACAAATATAGTTGGTTTATCTGCACCTGTTAATGAAACTTTAAAAGGTGATTTGAAACAAACGCTTTCTTGTAATTCTCAAACTGTATCTCATACACATATCAACATTTTACCGACAATTTTCGTTTACATTAATGATGTATTTGGCAAATTACAACCGTGTAAAGCTTTGCTCGATACAGGCTCTCAAATTAGTTTAATTTCTGAATCTTGTATTCAACGGCTACGACTTGTACGTGACAATTCTAGATTAGCTATAATGGGTGTTGGTTCATCACATCACATCCCCGTTATACAAGAGGTAAAACAAAAATTGAACTCTACAAGAAAGATAATACGTTTGTCATTTCAACAGAAGTATTTGTGTTAAAAAAAATTGACAAATGAATTACCACCGATTCATTTTAACACAACAGTTAAATCATGGCTTGAAAGCGAATGTCATATGGCTGATCCTCCTAGTCTTCCACATTCTCCTTGAAAGGGTAAAAACATTAAACAATACAGGGTTATTGGCACGTGAAACACATTTTGGGTGGGTTCTTACGGGTAATACGTCTGAGGAAGCTGCATTAGCATCTACATGTCTTCATACCACGGTGGGTACAGACATCGATCAAACTTTAAAACAATTTTGGGAGGTTGAAGAACTGAAAATTGACGTTCCTTTAACAAATGAACAATTAGAATGTGAAGATTATTTTCAATCTACATTTCAACGATTAGAAAGTGGTCAATATGTAGTCCGGCTTCCCTTTAAAGTTTTCACTACAACATTAGGTAATTCTTCTGATTCAGCGCTCAAACGCTTACAGAATATGGAAAAAAGATTTAGAAAAGACGGAGAGCTACCAGAAAATTATAAAACATTTATGAATGAGTATCAAGCACTTCATCACATGCAAAGTGTGCAAGATGAAATTAATATACAAAAAAATAAATTTTACTTACCTCATCATGGTGTATGGAAAAAATCTAGCACTTCTACAAAACTGAGAGTGGTATTCGACGGTACGTGTAAATCATCATCTGGTATTTCTCTCAACGAAATATTACATGTGGGTCCTAAAATACATAATGATTTAGTGGATGTATTAATGAGATTTAGGACAGGTAAGGTTGCATATATAGCAGACATCGAAAAGATGTTTCGTCAGATTTTGGTGCATCCTTCAGATCAGAAGTTCCAGTTAATATATTGGCGAAATTCAGATGATGAAGAAATTAAAACCTTTAAATCACAAACAGTGACTTATGGTACCACATGTGCTCCTTATTTAGCAATGAGGACTTTGAAACAATTAGGCGAGGATGAGAAACAGTTTCATTCACGAGCATACAATTTGTTAAAATACAATTTTTATGTCGACGACTTGATGGCCTCTGATGATACTCTAGAGGAAGCAAGGTTGAATATGTTAGATATTTCTGAAATGCTGAGAAAGGGTCATTTCAACCTTCATAAATGGGCATATTTTTCACGAGAACTGTTAAATTGTATATCTCAAAATTCACAGCAAAACGAAAAATCATTCAACACTGATGATGAAATGGTCATTAAAACACTTGGTTTATATTGGTATTCAGAATCTGATTGTCTTGCATTTAAAGTTTGTTTTCCAGACATACAGCATTTCACAAAACGTATAATACTTTCAATAATTTCAAGGATTTTCGAATCTTTAGGTCTATTTTCTCCGTGTACGATTTCAGCTAAAATACTGATGCAAGAAATCTGGAAAAAGAAAATAGATTGGGATACACCAGTTCCGTCAAACATATTGGCTATATGGAGTGACCTTTATGAAGGATTTTCTGTCTTAAAGGATTTAAGAGTTCCACGCTGGATTTATACAACAAAGGAATCTGATATAGAACTTCATGGTTTCAGTGATGCTTCAGAGCAAGCATATGCGGCTGTGGTGTATTTACGAGTATTCAAAGATGATAAATACGAAGTTAGTCTTGTTTGTGCAAAAACAAGGGTTTGTCCAATAAAACAATTAAGTATCGCTCGATTAGAACTTTGTGCAGCTCATTTACTTACAAAACTTTTACTACAAGTTAAGACATCACTCAATTGGAATGAGAATAAAATTAAAATATTTGCGTGGACTGATTCCACCACTGTTCTTGCATGGCTTAATGATTTTCCGAGACAATGGTCAACCTTTGTGGGCAATAGAACTTCGAGTATTTTGCCAATACTACCATTTGAGAATTGGCATCATGTACGTTCAGAAACAAATCCATCTGACAATGCATCGAGAGGTATTAAGGCTGTCGATTTCATTCAATGTGAATTATGGTGGAACGGGCCATTATTTTTACGGCAGTGTAATGCAAATTTTCCTGTAAGATTAACAGAATTTCAAACAAATAAAGAGATAAGATCAAAGTGTCTTTTCATTCAAACAAATACACATACTTCTACGTTTTATGACGAAATGTTAAACAGATTTTCGAATTTAACAAAGATATTAAGAGTAATGGCTTGGTCATTAAGATTTATTAAAAACAGCAACAAAAATTCACAAGGTTATGTAACAAAATATTTGACAACAGAAGAAATTCGTATAGCACTTCATATTTTGATCAAATCAACAAAACAGCAATTATTTAAAGATGAGATGCAGCACATTCGAAAAAATAAACAACAGTTAAAAGGCAGTAGATATAAATTATATACATTAGATCCATTTATTGACGAAGAAAATATATTGCGAGTTGGTGGACGATTACAACAAGCATCATATTTATCATATGACCAGAAACATCCAATTATAATACACAAAGATGCCCGTTTAACTTATCTATTAGTTAAACAATACCACTTGAAATTTTTACATGCTACTGGACAGCTATTAGAGGCAAACATTCGTCTGAAATACTGGATAATTGGAATTAAATATTTAATTAAAAGGGTAACAAGGGAATGTTTGACATGTGTTCGATTCAAGGCTGAAACATGTATACAGAAAATGGCCAGTTTACCTTCTTCAAGGTTTTCAGTTGGAAAACCCTTTTTGAATACCGGCATTGATTACATAGGACCTTTCATGATTGCTACATGGAAGGGTAGAGGAGCAAAACAGTTAAAATGCTACATTGCAGTTTTTGTATGCTTATCTACAAAGGCATTACATCTCGAATCGGTTTCAGACCTATCAACCGAATGTTTTTTGGCATCATTTAAGAGATTCATAGCTAGAAGAGGTACAGTTCATAACATTTACAGCGACAATGGGACTAATTTTCACGGTGCGGTTCGACATCTACAAGAAGTTTATGAATATTTTAAAGCCAATAAAGGCGTGAATACTATTCACAATTATTTGACAGACAATGGTATCCATTGCAAGTTTATTGCACCTGGAGTCCCTCATTTTGGAGGGATTTGGGAGTCGGGCGTTAAAAGTGTCAAGTTTCATTTGAAGCGAATTATGGGTAATGCTCGTCTCACTTATGAAGAATTCAACACAATATTATGTCAGATTGAAAGCTGTTTAAACTCACGACCGTTAATGCCATTATCAACTGAGCATTCTGATTGTCAAATATTGACACCGAATCATCTTTTAACTGGTGGTCCAACAATGCAGATACCAGAGATTTTAATTGAAAACGACAAGGACTGTCCTAGACAACGATGGCAATATATGCAAAAGGTGTATCAAGATTTTTGGCGACAATGGCAAAGAGAATACTTATCTACGCTACAACAAAGAACCAAATGGCTTGTAAAAAAACGAAATCTTGAAATTGATGACTTAGTTCTTATCATGGAACCTAACCTTCCACCCGGATGATGGCTTTTAGGTCGAGTACAGGAAGTTCATCCAGGTAAAGATGACCTCATCAGAGTAGTTACTATAAAAACTCTAAAGGGTACATTTAAAAGACCTATAAATAAATTAATACTTTTAACTGATAAGAAAAAACAAGAGATTTAAAACAAAATTTTGTAAAGTAGGACTTTCCAAGGAGGGCGGAATGTTCAGAGTTTATTCGTATTGGCAACACTCAATTTTATAAGTATGTTGATTTCTTTTCTTTCATACTACTTCACTTCGCTTTCGGCTATTGATACGTACGGTTTACCTTTTATTTGAGTCGTGTTTGAAATATATACATTTAGCCTACACCTGGAAAGTTCTATTATTTAGACTACGTGAATTAATTAATTAACTTGTATTATATGTTTTTATGTTTATATTTAGTATATGATTAAATTTACAAATAAATAAACTGAGGTTTAATCTCGGACTTTTCATACAACTATGTACATGGATTTAAAAATTCAGTGTAACTAAAAATTTGTATAATTTTTATATTTTTAGATAATATAAGAGGATACTATAGCATACTATGTATACTGTAGTATCTGTACATCGTGACTTAAATTTTGTATATACCTACATATATACTTACATATGTACACGTATAGATTGAGTTTTCATAATGAGAATTTGTAATAATATTCTTCGCCCTTGTAAACAGTTGTGTTTTGTGTTCGATTAATGCTCCTTTTCTATGATTCAATTTTATAATATTGAGGCTTTTTTTTTGTATGGGATATTTTACATTATAAAACTTTATTAATTGGACAAAAAAATAATAACAAAATAATTTATTTATTTATAATATCCTATATGTATGTCTGAAAAAATTACATCCAGAAATATTTTTTGCGTTATTTTCTTATTTTTTTATGCCTTTGTTGTTTGTTTGTAAACAAGTATACATATACAGAATTAGAAGTAGAAAGTGAATTTTGTATGATTATTTTTTGTTCTTATATTTATTTCTTAACTATTACAAAGAATTCAAAACTTGGTTTATACACCTGCCAAAATCAATGAACGTGTTCACAATATGTAGTAATTAGAAATTTCATAATGTTAAATATCCAAAAAATATCAAAAAAAAAACTGTTTACAAAAATGTGGCAGGTGCATATTCATCGGAACATTAAAATTCTCATTGAAAACTCAACCTATATTTGTACATTATTTTATACAAAATTCAAATCACGATATACAAATACTATATAATATATGTATACATATATACACTATATATATTTTTTTTTTTTACCAAAGATACTAGAAATACAAGGATTTGAAAACTAGTACAAAAAAGAGGGATAGTTTTCTTCTTCTTGAATTTCTCCATCGCATCGCAATCAACTCTTCTTGAATTTTCTTGTTGGATTTTACGTTCTAACCGAAGAAATTTTTAATTTGAATTGTCAGTTATGTTATGAAATTTTGTTAAATTCCAATTGAAAAGCTATATATTAGAACTTTCTTTCATTTTAAATTAATTATTGAAATATATGAAATATATAGTATTGGTAGTGTGTGTAGTATGAATATATGAATATATAATGTATTTTGTTAGTAGTATAGTGTGGTAGTATAGTATGGTAGTATGATTATATCACATACCATATTATTACTTGTAACTTGTACATACTATATGTATATAGGAAAATATAGGAAGAAAGGACTTGCTTTCATATTAAACCTGTTTTGTGTATGAATTGTTTCATCTTACATATACTACATACTTATTAATGCTCGAATTTTAAATGATCTTTCGTATTAGAAGGGATCATAATATAAATTTCGTATTGTGTACGATATATGTATGAATATGAATTTGTTTTTTCAATGTGATTATCACTTATCACATTGCAATTTATATTTAGAGCGTATATTCATATATACATACGTATATAGATTTCATATATCTTACAAGGAAGATCATGTGCATTCACTGTATATGAATGTATACATAATTTAGATACATATATATATATATACAGGGTGCCCGGTTTCGGGTGGTCATCCGACACACAGTAAATAGGTCTCGCCGAGACAAACGAAAAATCACTGTAGAGGGAGAGGGGTAATCTAAACCGTTTAGCCGCTAGAGGGCGATGAAGATTTTTCGCACTCAATCTACGAAACACCCTTTAATAACTACGGTGTACTAGCTAGAAGAATCTGGTCTAAGAAAAATCTGAACGAAACTCCTCGCTCTCTTCAATGATACCTTATATGTTTCTCTACGTTCTTTGTTTTAAGAGTTATTGTGTTTCAAAGACAGAATTTAGTGATTTTTTGCCATTTTTTTCAGAGATAATACAGGCTGTGGAAGTAAAGCGCCCTCTATATTAATTTTGACTTAAATTAGCAGATAGCCCAGAATGTCCGCTTCATTTTAGTATTGTACAGTAAAGATCTATCTCTTACCAATTCAATACCAGCGCATAATAAACAATATTTGAAAAGCCATTTTTTAATAAAATACGGTTCTTTGATATGAGTTTTACATGATTTTACATGATTTTACACAATTCAAACACTAAAAAGATAGAACATGGAAAAAACTGTGAGAGATAGACCTTTACTGTAAAGGGCAAAAATGAAGCAGGTGCCTTAGGCTTTCTGTTTTTGTAATTTGAAATTAATATAGAGGACGCTTTACTTCCACAGCCTGTATTATCTCTGAAAAAAATGGCAAAAAATCACTAAATTCTGTCTTTGAAACACAATAACTCTTAAAACAAAGAACGTAGAGAAACATATAAGGTATCATTGAAGAGAGCGAGGAGTTTCGTTCAGATTTTTCTTAGACCAGATTCTTCTAGCTAGTACACCGTAGTTATTAAAGGGTGTTTCGTAGATTGAGTGCGAAAAATCTTCATCGCCCTCTAGCGGCTAAACGGTTTAGATTACTCCCCTCCCTCTACAGCGATTTTTTGTTTGTCTCGGCAAGACCTATCTACTGTGTGCCGGATGACCACCCGAAACCGGCACCCTGTATATATGCATATATCTATTTATGGTGTAAATTTATACTATAAAGAAGTTTATTATATGTAGGAATACGTCTTTTGAAATATATTGTTGGAAAAATGTGCATTTTCCTACCTTTAACCCCTTTTCTGTAGAAAATTCTACAGAAGTAGAAAAAAGGGTTAAAAGTCTTAAAAAAAAGAAAGGAAGAAAAAAAGGAGAGGAAATGTTAAATAGGAGGCCGAGCGGAGCCTTGTTAGAGGGAATTTTAATAAAATAAAAGAAACTACTTACCCTTTGTCTATGATCCTTTTATTTTTATATAAAATATTTTTTTTTTTTATTTTATTTAATTAGAATCTGGAAGTAAATTCCAGTGTCCTAATTTAATTAAGCACTAGCAACCGGGCCATCGGCTTATATATATAAAATAAAACTATTTGTTTCTTCACAAAAAAAATTTACTTTTATTTTTTACAAAAAAAAAATTAATTAAATTAATTTACACACAAAAAAAAAAGGTTAATTAAATTAAAATTTTTTTTTTTTTTTTTAATTAAAAATTGATTTTAAAAAAGAGAAATAAAAAAAAATTTAACTAAAAAAAACTGACTGATTAAATTTTTTTTGACAAGAACTCAACTAAAAAAGAACTGAACTAATTAAAAAAAAAAGAACTCGATTGACTAAAAACTCGATGTATAGTGACGACAGCATTAATATACCTGTCGTCACATACAAAAAAAAAGAATCATCTTCTGGAAGTTTCTCTCAATTCGCCGAAAGATGACAACGTCAACGAATTGATAGAGACTTCCAGTGGAATGTGGAACAGCTTTCTACAACGAATGTCAACGAAATAAAAGAAAGTGATTATAACGTTGACATTTGACGTTGTAGAAAGAAGAAGACTACATAAAAAAAATGTAAACAAAGTGTTGTCAATACAATGTTACAGGTAAGTATGAGTATAAAATTATTTTAATTAAAATTATTTTAATTTAAATTATATAATTTATTAATTAAATTTTTTTTTCTTTATTGTAGGTGGTGAATCTCCAACACGACCCCCCGTTTGAAGGCTCAAAGTTCCGACTGAGCCTTTAGAGTGTCTAGACGTCACTGATAGGCCAGGATTACTTGAAAAGAAAAGAAAAGAAAAACAGGCTTTCCGCAGTGAAAAGTTCTAGACACTATAATAAAATAAAGGCGATAAAAGAAAAGGCTCACTGGATCGGGACGAGGAGAAGTGAGGAAAGGAGGAGTTTGGGTGAGATACCTTAGATTGTGGCGGGAGCTAATCGATCGCGATGAACAACACTTGTGCGGTTGGATGCCTGATGTTTTATCCGATAGACTACGTCGGTGACCAGCTCAATCACTTTATAGGGACCATCCCAGTCTTTTTGTAATTTTGGACAACGTCCCTTTTTCCGTTTCGGGTTAAACAGCCAGACAAGGTCGCCTAATTGAAAGGGGTTAGCTTTAGCAGACAGGTCGTACCTATCTTTCATTCTCCGGCTCGCTAAGTCCAATTGAGTTCGATTAAAGGCGTGGACTTTAGTGAGCCTTTCCTGAAGGTTTTTGACATAATCTGGCAGTTCTTCAGGATGGTTGCCAGGAGGGTCTCCAGTTAATAGTTGGATGGGTAATCGGAGCTCCCTCCCTAGGTTTAGAAGAGCGGGGGTACGTTGAGTAGACTTTTGTACAGCAGACCGATAAGAGAGAAGAAGGAGAGGCAGATAGGTGTCCCAGTCTCTTTGGTGTTCACTAACGAACTTGGAGAGATAGTCCAAGATGGTCCTGTTAAATCGTTCCACTGGGCCATCACTCTGGGGGTGCAAGGCAGTGGTCCGAGTCTTTTCTATTCGGAAACGACGCAAAACCTCAGTAAAGATCGCGGACTCGAAGTTTCGCCCTTGATCTGAGTGAAGCTGTCTACAAAGCTCAAAACGCGAAAAGACTTGACTCACCAATGCTTCTGCCACTGTTTCCGCGGTCTGGTCAGGAATAGCTATGGCCTCAGGCCATTTGGTAAAATAGTCCATCAGCACAAGTATATACCTGTTGCCAGTCTTCGTTGCAGGTAAAGGCCCCAAAATGTCTACGTCAACCCGTTCGAATGGTGATCCAGAGTTCCGAATCTGCAAAGGTGCCTTCCTTTTCGGGATGGCTCCTTTGCGCTGCTGGCAAGTCGGGCATCGAAGGCAATATTCGCGAACACTAGCCGAAAGGCCGACCCAGTAGTACCTGAGGCGGACCTTCGCTAGAGTCTTGTCGATGCCGAAGTGACCTCCAGCAGGGCTGTCGTGCAACTGCTGCAACACCTCGAGTCGTAAACATTCCGGCACCAGTATCTGCAACTGTCCGTCCGGGTTGTTGGACTTCCTGCAAGCCACTCCGTCCTCAAGTACCAACGAGGAGAACATTGCCCAATAAGCCTTCAACGATGGTGAAACAGAGCTAAGGGTTTCAGCGGCTGGTCTTTCGCCGGCGCTTAGCCACTGTCGGACAGTCTGTAGTTCCGGATCGGCTTCCTGGAGCTGACTCACATCGATAGCTTGCACCGTAGAGGTCCTTATTAGTAGAGACCGTTTCTCCTCGAGTCGACTACAGTACGCACAGGAAGTTACTGCGCAAGGCCTTCGGGACATCGCATCTGCGTTACCATGACTTCTTCCGGCGCGATGATGAATTTCGAAGTCGAATTCCTGAAGCCGTTCTAGCCAACGGGCGACTTGGCCTTCAGGTTCGCGAAAATTCATCAACCACATTAAGGAGGCATGGTCGGAACGCAGTAGGAATCGACGTCCCAGAAGGTAAGGCCGAAAATGAGCTACTGCCTTGACGACAGCTAATAGCTCTTTTCGGGTAACACAGTAATTAATCTCAGGTCTACTGAGCGTTTTACTGTAGTACTCGATGACCCTCTCTTCGCCATCTTGGAGTTGCGACAGGACCGCTCCCCAAGCATACTGACTGGCGTCGGTGTCCAAAATAAAGGGATCGTCATCATTCGGTTGGGCAAGTATAGGTGCCACGGTCAATTTCTCCTTGAGGGTAGCAAATGCTAAATCACACTCCTCCGACCAACTGAATTTGGCAGACTTTTCAGTCAGTCCCGTCAAGGGTTTAGCAATGGCGGAGAAATTCTTCACGAAGCGCCTATAGTATGCGCACAATCCGAGAAAAGATTGAATGTCTTTCTTGCTGCGGGGAGTGGGCCAGCCTCTGACAGCTTCAATCTTTTCTGGATCGGTCGACAATCCTTTTCCCGAGATCACGTGTCCCAAAAATTTCACCTCCCTACGACATAGATGGTACTTCTTCGGCGAGAGTTTTAGATTAGCTTCTTGGAGGCGCTGAAACACTACCCGCAGATTGGACAAGAGTCCCTCGAAGGTCTCGGAATGGACCAGCAAGTCATCCAGGTAGCCCAAAGAAGAGGTATAGGGTATGTCGTGGAGGACTATTTCCATCAGGCGTTGGAAAGTGGCAGGAGCATTGGTTAGACCGAAAGGCATAACGTTGAACTCGTAAAGACCCGAACCAATACTGAAGGCGGTTTTCTCCTTGTCGGCAGGATGCATTTCTACTTGAAAGTACCCTGAAAGTAAATCCAAGGAGGCAAACCATCTAGATCTGCCTATTGCCTCCAGAGTGAGGTCCATTCGCGGAAGTGGATAAGAATCCTTCTTGGTCACTTCATTTAGGCGTCTGTAATCTATACAGAAACGAAGTGACCCGTCTTTCTTCTTAACCAGGACTATCGGCGAGCTCCAAGGACTTGTAGAGGACTGAATGACACCTTGCTCCTTCATCTCTCTCACCATTTCTTCTGCTTCCAATCGTCGAGAATAGGGCATGCGACGTGGTGGCTGCTTAATTGGTTGAGAGGGACCGGTATTGATCCGGTGTTGAAGGATCGAGGTTCGTCCAATGTCATCTTTTGACAAGGAAAAGACGGTTTGGAAATCTATGAGTAGTGTTTGTAGGGCTGCCTGTTGGGCAGGTTCCAAACCTTCGCTACTGTTTAGAAAAAGATCTTGTTGGGCAGGGGGCAGAACAGGGGAAGTCACTCGAGTTTCATTAGACAGGAGAATACAATCGGTGTCCAAATGGGCAACAGGTAGGTGGCTAGGTAGGATAACGTTTTGAGAGGAGACGTTAGAAATCCTAGCCCAAACCTGGCCATTTGAAACACGAGAGATAGAAGGCATCATACTAAGTTGTTCTGGCAACAAGGAAGAGGCTGAGAGGAGGACATCCTTGTTCGGCACCAGAGAAGTATGAAGGGGTGTAATTATTTCCTGGAAGGGTTGAAACTCGAGGGACTGTAAAGTTCTTGCCAAGAAAGAAAAAGAGTGATGTAAGGAAATCGACTCTTCCTGTAAGTGGAGGAGATCTTTTTCTAAGTCAAGAATGCAGCCGTACTGTTTTAGGAAATCCATACCCCGAATGCAGTCGTCATGGATTTCCGCGGAATAGGTTAAGTGTTTGACCGAAAAGTGGCCTATCCATAGTTGGATTAGGACTTTACCTTCGACGGGGATGGTCTCACCAGTGACGCTTTGTATAGTAGCATAGGATGGTAGGACTTCCACCGCACAAGGGCTTCGTTGTAGGACTCGGGGGTGTACGATCGTTCTAGTAGCTCCTGTATCCACAATCATCATAATAGGTATGTCATTGACAGTGCCATGGACGCTAAGGTTAGGTCCAGTAGAGACCACTGTAATGGGAATTGTTATTGGGGCTGATTCTTCCACCAACTCTGGCCCCAAAGGGTCAGTGGAAACTAGTTTAAATCTGTTGTAAGGGAGTGGGAGGCAGAATGGGAGGCAGACAAATCGGAAGTGTAACAACTCGATGGCCGAGAAGAGGGTTCATTGTCCAGTTTGTCGGCACTGGAAGGCTGAGCGGGTGGCTTGGTGTTCGGTTCAGGAGGGCTTGGTAACCTAGAAGGACGTGCAGGGGAGTTTGGGATGCACTTAGAAGGGCTAGGTGACCTAGAAGGGTGTGCAGAGGCTTTGGGGATGGACTTAGAATGGCTGGGTGGCCCATTAGACTTTCTAGATGACTTGCGGTTTGACTTGGAACGGCTGGGCGACCCAGTAGGATTGCCGGATGATTTTGGGATTGGCCTGGAAGGACTAGATTACCTAGTAGGATGTGCAGATGCATTGGTAGGTGGCACGGATGGCTTGGGGCTAGTGTCAGGTGTCCCAATAGGCAGCACGGGTGATTTGGGGATTTTCTCAAAAGTACGAGATAATCCGGAAGAATTGCCAGATGGCTTGGGGCTTGTGTCCGGAGTGCGAGATGGCCCAGAAGGGTTGCCAGATGGCTTGGGGCTTGTCCCAGAAGGCTGCAAAGACGATTTGGGGATTTGTTTGGGGCAAAGAGATAAGTCTGTCTCAGATGGATTCAACCCCTCCTCGTGTTGCAATTTCACATTAGTTGCTCGAGGGGTACGAGAGCTAGAAACAACATCGAAAACTACCTTGTGCCCCTGTCTCAAACGAAGTTTTCCCTCGTCTTTAGAAACGCAGTCTTTATGGACGAAAACCTCCTGCCCGTTGTCATCTCGCACAATAAACCCAAAATTTTTAGAAGGGTTAAAGAATTTTACTTGCCCTGTGACCCCGGTTGCAATCACTTCAACAGTAGATGGGGTGTCTTTAGGGAAGGGGTCCAGCTCGCACTCCTTCAAACTGGACCGGTGGCTTTTCCCGAAGGTGCTTTGCTATTATTTGGGGACTCATGGACAACTACCTGGTTTGCCCTTGTTCCTTTTCGGCTTATTCGGGTCGCATCTCGACTGGCCTCCATTCGAATGGCCAAGGCCAATGCTTCCTCTAAACATTCTGGGGCTGCATCTCTGACCCTCTGTTGGATGTCCAAATCCGCTAGGCCATCCACAAACTGCCCCAAAGCGATTCTGTCACGAGCGGCCTCTGGGCAGTCAGGAAAAGCTAGGTATACCAACCTCTGAATATGCGTGGCAAAATCAGGCAAGGGTTCCTTGTCTTTCTGCAGGCGTCCACGCAGCTGGATGTGAGCCACGTACTGACGGTATTGCATGCTAAACCTCCTATCCAAGGCCTGATCTAGAAGGTCATAGTTGTCCTGGACAGCTCTAGGTAGAGTTTCATAATAGGCCAGGGCTGTACCCGCTAGGTGTGGCGCTAACTCTAGAGCCTTGAACTCTCCAGGCCAACCATTTGCCCTCGACACAGCCTCGAAATGGGGCTTGTAGCTCTGCCATGGCTCACGTCCATCAAACTCCTTGGGGGACACTCTCATAAAAGGATGCCCTGAGCCCATCATAACTCTGCTGCTAGTCACTGATGGTTGTCCAAAATGTACGCTGGATCTACGCTGACTAGGCCAGTAAGCATGATTGGTAAGGGGTACATTTTGGACAGGGTTGTGAAGGTCAACATTCTCCCCTACTACCTCATACCGCTGTCTGAATTGATTTTCTGGCTCTATTTGGAAGCCTGCCACAAACCTGAATTGCCTATTTGAATCCCGGGCTAGAGAAGTATACCCTGTATTTACAGGTAGTGACGGAAAGTCAACTTTTGGTCCAAGGGATACTTCGTTAGGGACCACATGGCTAAAAGTTTGATTAATAATAGGGGTGGCAGCTAAATCGTGTCCCGAATTTCGTCGGGTAGAAGTTGGAACTTCCCTGGTGGATGGGAAGACAGGAGCGCCATCTGTGCAGAGTGCAGGGGCAATAGATGTTGTTATGACATTGGCAGTGCACACGGTCTCAGATAGAGTCATTTCTTGTAGCATTGTTGAAAAATTGGGCTCAGTAGTGCTAACAGGAACAGTTGGCCTCGCTCTGACAGCCTCGTGAAAATGTGAAATGTGGAGGTTCGATTATGCTGATTTGGTTGTTCAAACTACACACTGATTGTTACTTCTTTAAAGTAGCCCAAAAAGTAACCAAAAGCTATGGCAAAAGTAACCAAGTCGAAAACGAGGGGAAAAATTATGAAAATTTTCAATCTGCAGGCAAAATCAGACAAAGGAAGGGTATAGATAAAATTTCCACAAAGAAAAATCAAAATGTGGGAAACACCCTGTAACGATTACACACTATACGCGTAAAATTACTAGTTTTGCTTGCAGACAAGAAAATAATCACCCTGTTATGGAGCAGTCTGTGCAACACTGTAGTGGAAAATGTGCAAACAGGAATATCTAAATTAAAAGAGTAACAAAGGGTGTACAATGAAGGAAGTAAAATTCAAAAGTTGTTACAAGTAAAAAGATGAACAACAGTCTTAAGGAGGAAGAAAGAAAGTTTGATAACAGGAAGAGAGTGGTACACTTTATGTGCACAGAATAGGTAGAAATTTCTACTAAAATAAAGCACTATACTATTTTCAGAAATCGAAGTCAGTACAGGCAAGATAGGCATGCTTTTCTATATTCTTTCACATTGCGTTTGTATAAATCTGTCCTGTGTGTGGGGTGATCAGATCTCAATTTAAATCCGAGGGAAATTTTTTAAATTTTATATTATGAAGGGCTACCAGTTTGCAAAAAACTTTTTTTTTAGATTTTACAAAAAAAACAGGTAATTTTGTGACATTTTGGGAAATTTTATGAAATATGTTCATTTCTTTACAAAATAACATATAATAACAAGCTGATTTGAATAATATGATAGCAATTTGCATTGTAAATAATTTTCTTTCTTATTCTAAGAAAAGACAAAACAAAAAATAAAATTCAGAATGTAACGGTAACGTAACGAAATCATTAACAAGTACATAAAGGGAACAAAATAGAAGAAAATGTACAAATAAACAAATATGAAAATGAATGTATGTATGTATGTATACAAAATTTAATATCAAATTGATACTGAACACATAATTTTATAAATAAAATTAAAAATACTGAATATGGTTTAATCATAAATTCATATTCATTTTATAAATTTAATCAAAACTCCCAGTAGCTACGGTAACCCTGAATTATCATCATTTTCTTTTATGCCCATCTTCCCGCTGACACGAATCAATCAACATTTTATACTTTGAGTGGACATCGGCTGCGCAACGACTTCATATTTTATAGTTCGGTTTTTTATTTTTCATATAACCAAAATGGTGTTAACTGATTAAATCAGTTGCCTTCACGCTGTGTGATAGGCAACATCAAGCGGAAGGGTGTATTTCTTTTTCCCAAAAAAAACAGGGTGATTCATTATTAGAAATGAAAAAATCAGCAAACAAAAATTAAAATTTGTCTTAAAAACCGAACATTTTTATGATATTTTCAAATAATGCTACTTTTTTATCATATATAAATTTACAGGGATGTGAAATTTGTACACAATCTCCCTTTTAAAAATTATTTGTGAACAAAATTATAAATTTATTTATGCACAATTTGGAACATCCTGTTAACATATTTTAAAAAGTACCTTCTTCAGGGTTGACAGAGATATATTATCAGAATTTCCTACAAAATATTATATGTGAAGTTATCAGAACCTCATCGGGTAACTATTTCCATAAGCACAATACTGACTTCGATTTCTGAAAATAGTATATAAAGAAAGGGACCACCTGTTACAAAAGAAAGTAGGCCTTTTGAAACAGAAAAGGTGGGGCAAACTTTATATGCAGCAAAAAAAAATCGAAATTTCTATTTTAGGAACGATAAAGAGAGGAACCACCCTGTTAACAAACAAGAAAAATGATCTTCGTTAAGACTGAAGAGATTAAATTTACTTGTAACCAAAAAGAATTTAGGACACCCTGTAAAGCAGTAAACACCCTGTTCCAAGAAAGTATCAAACAGTTTTTAGAAATTCCACTTGTTGCAAGAGGAATTTAGAACACCCTGTAAAATAAAAATAAGAAAACGAACCACCGTGTTACAAAAAAAAGAAAAAATAGTCTTCACAAAGACTAAAATTTATTTGTAAACAGAAAGATTGGTGACACCCTGTAAAATTCAATTTTATAAATAACTGATTTCATATAACATTGGTTGAACTATGTACTACACGTGTATAACTGTCTTCGTCGAAGCAAAAGAAAAGAAGTAAAAAATGAAATACACGTGTTTTTATAGAACGTTGTCCACAGAACAACCAAAATTATATTTAAAAAAAAAATAACAAAAAAAAGAAAGAGAAATTAATGCACTGCACTGTTTTTTATAATTGCACCCCAAAAAAAAAAAAACACAATATCTAATTATAATGGGACTTCACAATAAAAGATTGATGCCCCAAGTGTCCGTACTACATATAACTTTTATGTACTTTGCTTTTCAAGTACATAAAAAAATGTATGCAAAAAAAAACAAAATTTGTAAAATTTGTAAAAACGGTAAAAGAGCAAAAAAAGGAAGAAAAAGGGTAATAAGATCAGGTGGTGGTGGTAGGATCTTATTTCTAAGATCAATCGGAGCACCCCTCACCTGACACCAATGTTGGAAAAAAAATGTGATTTTACTTTTCCTACTTTTAACCCCTTTTCTGTAGAAAATTCTACAGAAGTAGAAAAAAGGGTTAAAAGTCTTAAAAAAAAGAAAGGAAGAAAAAAAGGAGAGGAAAGGTTAAATAGGAGGCCGAGCGGAGCCTTGTTAGAGGGAATTTTAATAAAATAAAAGAAACTACTTACCCTTTGTCTATGATCCTTTTATTTTTATATAAAATAAAACTATTTGTTTCTTCACAAAAAAAATTTACTTTTATTTTTTACAAAAAAAAAATTAATTAAATTAATTTACACACAAAAAAAAAGGTTAATTAAATTAAAAATTTTTTTTTTTTTTTTTTAATTA
Organism: Villa cingulata; assembly: GCA_951394055.1. Classification (NCBI taxonomy): domain Eukaryota; kingdom Metazoa; phylum Arthropoda; class Insecta; order Diptera; family Bombyliidae; genus Villa; species Villa cingulata. The sequence goes on along the minus strand of OX596018.1, from coordinate 33,380,280 downwards.
AAAATTGATTTTAAAAAAGAGAAATAAAAAAAAATTTAACTAAAAAAAACTGACTGATTAAATTTTTTTTGACAAGAACTCAACTAAAAAAGAACTGAACTAACTAAAAAAAAGAACTCGATTGACTAAAAACTCGATGTATAGTGACGACAGCATTAATATACCTGTCGTCACATACAAAAAAAAAGAATCATCTTCTGGAAGTTTCTCTCAATTCGCCGAAAGATGACAACGTCAACGAATTGATAGAGACTTCCAGTGGAATGTGGAACAGCTTTCTACAACGAATGTCAACGAAATAAAAGAAAGTGATTATAACGTTGACATTTGACGTTGTAGAAAGAAGAAGACTACATAAAAAAAATGTAAACAAAGTGTTGTCAATACAATGTTACAGGTAAGTATGAGTATAAAATTATTTTAATTAAAATTATTTTAATTTAAATTAATTAATTTGTTAATTAAATTTTTTTTTCTTTATTGTAGGTGGTGAATTTCCAACAATTTGTTATATTTTGAATTATGACAACATCGGTATTTTATTGTATGTATATATTGTAAGTGAAATGAAATTTTTGATTTTTAACAATATCTTGCATATGCGTGTGCACATACATATGTACATGTATATCATATTGTTATTAAATAGATATATGTATAAGTTCATTGAACTTGAACCTTTGAATTTTTTTAGAATACATTTTATTTCAATGATGCAATTATATAGATATAATTTATTACTGTAAATGAAATCGATCATATTGTTATTTTGATATCATATATACAGAATAAGTATCATATATATTTTATTGCACATAGGTAGGTAAAATATATGTACATGTACTTATAATAATTATTATGTCTTCTAGTTCTTGAGCCGCTAATAAATTGGTGGTTTTCAAATAATATGTAACCATTATGTAATATATGTAATATATAATAGAAATATGTATGTATATATGTTGATATACATTTATGTGTTTAAAAATATTTATCTTATGTATCTTTTCAACATTTATATATTAAATGTATTACATATGTACTTTGTAGTCCACAAGAAATAATTTTTATTTATTATTACTTCGCTGTGTGTACTTAATATGATTATAATTTTTGGCTGAACTTCCGAATTGGTGCCGCCAGATTTTGAAACGAGACCGTCGGATAATTATACTTTAGAATGTCCTCTTTAACGTGGTATATGTCTCTGTTGGTGAAAATTCATCTTAACGACTCAAACTACCCTTAAAAATTTTTGGTCCAAAATGTTGGGTTTCACGAAATCTCTTATTTCTCCAGATCAGAATCTTGGATCGGATTAGTTAATACATCATTTGAGAGATAACTTCCTGCTCTATTTGTCACATTTTATTTCATTTTGATTGGATTAGCAGTTCTTGAGATTTAAGAACTTAAAGCAAAGATGCTATTAATTACAATTACAGTAATTTATAGTATCTTTGCTTAGAGTCAAAATTTTGTGTTTTTAAAAATCACTTTTTCAACTTCTTTTGATGACGGTATAACTTCAAAACTTGAAGGATGACATGCATGTTTTGTCATATCATTTAAAAGGTTATTTTGTCCTCTTTCCAGTGATATCACATTTATGTGTAGAAACTGCATAAATAAAAAAAAATAAATGCACAAATACACAACAAATTGCGAAAAAATACACATATTTCATACATTTTCATACATATTTGAGTAATTACTTCAAATTTTACTATTTTTCGTAGTATTATTTACCTTTTACTAAATATGTATGTACGTAAAAAATTTAGTGAAATTCAATTTTATTCACCTTTTACAAAAATATACAAAAAATTCAGTTAAATGTTAAATTCAACTTTTGTCTACCGCTTTAAAATTTATATAAGTTTTAGTAAAATTAAGTTTCATGTTTCATTTACCTTTTACCAAAAATCATATAGTATAGAAGATATCTTATGCCATACAAAAATATTTATATGGAAAAAATATGAAAAAATAAATTTCAATATCAGTACCCAAGCTTTAAAATGAAGTTGGAATTGCATGGCGCTCAACTTGAAGTTTTCGCGTTTGAACGCTCTGCTATAGATTGCATGAGTGTTTGAATAAGACTGATAAGACGTACTGACGACGTACAACTTTTTTTGAAGCTTGGGTACTGATATTAGTATCCTAGTACAATTCATACTTCATACAAACAATTTTGTATGGCGTAAGATATCTTCCTAGTATATATGATTTTTGCTTTTACAAAATTTTATATTTAAACTTCAGAAAAAAATTATTACTATCTTTTATCTTACAAATTACTTTGTATGAAAAATGTGTATTTTGTCGCATTTTTTCCTATATTAGTGCATTTATTTTTTTTATTTTGTGAAATTTTGTGAAATCCAATCAAAGTGAAATTAGCTCGTGATTAGGGATTTATTTAAAAATGCAAGATTTCGTTATTAAAGATTTTAGCATGCGGTCAATCGTACCGCTCTCATTTTTCCATATTCTTTATAATTTTTTTTTATTTATTTAAAAATTCGGTATAATATACAAATAAAGTTTCATTAACAAATTTTTCAATATTTTATATGTATGCATATGCGCGTTTCAAATGATCGATTTCACTTACAGTATTAATTATATCTATATAATCGCGTTAAGGAAATAAAATTTATTTACAAACAATTTAAAGGTTCAATGAACTTATCCATGTATCAATTTAACATCAATATCATATGCATACATACATGTACATATGTATGTGCTGTACATACGCACATACAAAATATTGTAAAAAATCAAAAATTTCATTTCACTTACAATATATAAAATAAAATACAGATGTTGTCATATTTCGAAATATAACATATATTTCAAAAGACGTATTCTTACATATACTATACTCCTTTATAGTACAAATTTACACACCATAAATATATACACATATAAAATTATATATACATTCATATACAGTGAATCTTCCTTGAAGATATATGAAATCTATATTCATATGTATATATATATATGGATATATGCTCTAAATCTAAATGCACGTAATGTGATAATCACATTGAAGAAACAAATTCATATTCATATATATATCGTACACAATACGAAATTTATACTATGCTCCCTTCTAATATGAAAGATCATTCAAAATTCGAGAATTAATAAGTATGTTGTATATGTAAGATGAAACAATTCATACACAAAACAGGTTTAAAATGAAAGCAAGTCCTTTCTTCCTATATTTTCCTATATACATATAGTATGTACAAGTTACAAGTAATAATATGGTATGTGATATAATCATACTACCATACTATACTTCCACACTATACTATTAACAAAATACATTATATATTCATATATTCATACTACACACACTACCAATACTATATATTTCATATATTTCAATACTTAATTTAAAATGAAAGAAAGTTCTAATATATAGCTTTTCAATTGGAATTTAACAAAATTTCATAACATAACTGACAATTCAAATTAGAAATTTCTTCGGTTAGAACTTAAAATCCTAAAAGAAAATTCAAGAAGAGTTGATTGCGATGCGATGGAATAAAATAAACCATGTTCAGGATTTTGTACTGCTTTTCACATCTTTGCATTTCTAGTATCTTTGCTTTTACCGATACTTTAATTCTTTACAAGTATTTTTTAAATTGTTTAAAACATTAGACGAATACAAATGTTTGCTATTTAAAGAATCGAATAAACAATTCATTTGTATAATAAAATCATACATCAAAAGTAGCCTCTATTTTATGATTTTTATGATAAAAAAAAATTTTCCGCTGACAAATTCGAATTTTTATAAAATTTTGTTATTGAAACCTTGGTCACAAGTGATTGCAATTATATTCAAACCTAAGGCAAAAGTGATGTCCAACTTACTAAAAATGATTTTTTTAATAAACCGCTATTGGCACCTTTATTCGTTACAAAATAGTTTAAAACGAATTTCCATGATTCAAAAGCACTACGAACCATTAATACTAAAATGTACTTTGCCAAAGAATTTTCTCTACTTGTACCATAATCGGTAAAGCCTTCTATTTGATCATTTACAACGTTATATTTTAAACCGCTTCATCATTATTTCATTAAAAATAATGATTGCATTTCGCGACAAAGAATCTAGCTCATCTATTCGAAATCCAATCAATTCAAGAATTTTATTGTCAAAATCAGGAACTAAATTTTTGACTAGTAAACAACGATGCAAAGAAGCATATGAAGGTAATGAAAATTGGAAACCTTCTTTTAATAATTTATACACGGCACGGCAAGAGACTTAATTGCTAAAAACGTTAGCATCTTCATTTTTAATGAAACCAAAGAATGCAGAATTATATTCAGATTTTTTGAGCTCAATTTGACATTTTTATAATTTAGGCATTTACACTTTATTTTTAATTTTCAATAACGAATTTATTTTTAAAATTTGAAAGATGTTTTCTTTGAAACTGAAGATTCTTAACATATTTTTTACAATTTTTACATACCGATTATATATCAGGATTTTCGACATTTTGTTCTAATACAGTAAAACCTGTCAGAGCCGGAACCTGTCAGAAACGGAAAACTGCGAAAGCAGAAAATTTTCTGGTTCTATTGGTCCCATTTTCTAATTTTGTATAGAAAAAAACTTGAAAGCCGGAAAAACTGTCAGACGCGAAACCCGGAATATTTCTGCAAAATTTTAGAAATTCTCTATAACTTTTCAACCTGGCAATGCCGGAAAAAATTTCTAACAAGTATGTATGTACATTGTCAGAAATAGGAAAAAAGAAGGAAAACAGCTGATTTTTTTGTGAATTTTAACTGAATTGTTGTGAACAAAGAAGAATTTTTCGTAGAAATTTATAATTAAAGTGAGTAATTTTGTATTTTTATCTTGGTTTATTCTATAGACCATATTGTTTATAATGTTTTATATTTATTCATCTGTAGAAAATGGGAAAAGTTAAAAATTTAAGCGTGAAAGAAAAGTACGATGCTGTGCAATTAATAACACTGCAAAATAAAAAAAAGAAAGAAGTGGCTGATATTTTTAAATGTGGAAAAACACAGATTTATGATGCATTAAAAAATAAAAATTCAATAATTGAAGAATTTGAGAAAGGAAAAACCTTTTTAAAAAGAAAATAAGGAAAGAAAATAATGAAAAATTAAATGAAGCTGTCTATGAGTGGTTTTGTTGTGCTAGGTCTAAAAATTTCCCTGTTAGTGGACCAATGTTGAAAGAAAAAGCGAAAGATATTGCGGCTGGAGTTCCGAAAAGGTGTTCCCTCTGATCCTCTTGAAATTTTGACCACAGATAGTCCTTGTGACGCAAAGCACAGAACTCTAATATTTTTTGTCGGAAAGCCCTCTATCGGTCACAATTCGCATTTAAAAATCTTGCTCCTGATGTCCTTTTTTATTTGCAAAAAATTTGAACCGATTATCCTTACTCCTTTCTGAGAAATTGTCAAAAATGTGAAAATAGCCAAAAATCACAAAATGTCCTTTATTATCCTTATACTAGAAGTTTTTGAACATTTCTTTTTTTCAGAATATAGAGCATCTTAAGACGCATCTTTTGAGATGTAAAACATACCTGTATCATGTACCGTTACAGAGATATTGTTAAAATAAGAATTTCGACAAAAAAATTTAAATGCGAATTGTGGCCGATAGAGGGCTTTCCGACAAAAAATATTAGAGTTCTGTGCTTTGCGTCACAAGGACTATCTGTGGTCAAAATTTCAAGAGGATCAGAGGGAACACCTTTTCGGAACTCCAGCCGATATTGCAAAAGCTATGAATATACCGAATTTTAATGCATCAAATGGGTGGCTACAAAGTTTCAAAATCAACAAAAAAATTTCTTTTCATGCTTTTTCCGGGGAATCTAAAGACGTTGATGAAGAAGTTTTCGCTAGATGGAAAGACACTTTACATGAAAAAATACAAACTTATGACATTCAAAATATAGCAAATGCTGACGAAACTGCACTTTTTTATAGAATGATGCCAAATAAAACAATGCAGTTGAAAGGTGAAAAATGTTTTGGTGGAAAGATGTGTAAAGAGCGCATTACTGTTTTGTTAACCGTTTTTGCTGATGGAAGGATTTTTAAACCACTGATAATCGGAAAAAGTAAAAATTCAAGGTGTTTTAAAAATATGGATAAGGCTCAATTCCCAGTTGTTTATAAAGCTAATTCCAAAGCATGGATGACTGCTTGCATTTTCACCGAATACCTAGAACAGATGAACCAGCAAATGATAAAAGAACAACGAAAAATTGTTTTATTTGTGGACAACGCAACTTGCCATCCTAAATTAAAGTTATCCAACATTGAAATAATTTTTTTTCCGCCAAACTGTACTTCTGTGTTACAACCACTAGACAATGGTGTCATCCAATGTGCTAAATTAAACTATAGGAAACTGATGTTGAAAAAACTTATCGCTCGAATGGATAATTGTCAAAAAGCTTCAGATTTAGCAGAAGATATAAGTATTTTAGACGGAATTATGATTTTTGATAAAGCTTTGAAGCAAATACGTACCATGTCCATTAAAAAGTGTTTTAAAAACTGTGGTTTTCCTTCCCAGTGTGATGATTCTGATGAACTGAACAGCAATTGTGAATTGCAAGAATTGATAGACATATGTGAGCCGGAAGCACAAATAAAAGCCAGTGATTTCAATTTAATTGATGAAGAAATAATAACAGAATCAGAATCAATTGAAATTTCTGAAATATTGAATAGAATATCTGATGAAGCAGATGAGTCAGCAGATGAGATCGAAATTTTGGAGGGATGTCCTTCGACACCGAATTCTGCAGAAGTTTTAAATTATCTAAAAACCCTAAAAAACTTTTCGAAAATGAAGAGGTACTTTTCAATATTCAAAAAGGTTGAGGATTTAGAATCTGATATTGAAGGAGTTTTTATAGAGCAACGTCCTTTGAAAAAACAAGCACAACTAGATAAATACTTCACAAAACTACAAAAATAACGCTTTTACACTATAAAATTCTTTTAAGTGCAGATTTTCTTTTGTACATAGTACATATCCTGTTTTTTGTTTTTTGTTTTGTTTCTGTTTTTGTTTTTACTTTTCTAAGAAAGAAATTATGTTTATGTTTTCATACTTCTTTATTTATATGTATTTTTAGTTTCTTATTTTAATAAATATTCTACTGAAAATCATAAATATGTATACAATTTTTTCGATATAACCTATGTAAGACGGACATTTTTTAGATTTCCGCCTCTCACACAAACCCCTAATGCCGGAAAACTGCTTAAGATTGGCATTTACTCAAAGAAAAAATCGAAATCAAAACAACTACATTGAAATTTCTATTCACTACAAACAAAATTATGAGTTTGCATGTGTTTGTGATCTATTCTTCAAGCTGAGCTGAAGACCGTACTCGTGGTGGTATACAGAAATCATACCAACAGCAACAACGCAAACAGTTCCAACCTATTTCTCTTCTTTCTACTCAATTTTACTTCTTCTTATTTATTGAATAGGATATGATTTGTTTTTGTATATGGAAAGTAAACTGAAAAATATATATTATATACTTATATTATCTATTCATAGCAAAACAATGCAAAAAAAACACAGTGTATAATCATTGAAAAACATATGCATATATATAGTATTATCTGCTATCGTAATGTATATTGTATTGTGTATAATATGTGTTCCTTCAAAAATGCATCGCTGCTTTGGTGATTCTGATGCATTTCTTGTAGTGATGCGTAATCACTAGCGTGTTACGATGACGATACGATGCTTTAGGTTTGATGATGCGATGTTTATATGATAGCTGATGCTGATGCAATACTTTTTTGATTAGTCAAGTTTACATGATAGCTGATGCTGATACTGATGCAATACTTTTTTGACCAGTGAAATTTTGATTGAAATTGTAACAAAATGGAAAACAAAATTTTGTCTAATATAATATTAAATTAGTTCAATTTAATAATAATTATTAAATATTTTTATAAATACACATCTTTTATTTCTATTAAATATGTATTAAAAAAAATGTTTTACTAACCTTTCTTCTGACATTATTAAAAATATAAACAATAATTCAATATTTATTTTTAAAACGCTATTTATTAAAATTCACCTTCCACTAACAGCTGACAGCTAAGAAATGAATACAAACAGAATCAACTTCAAACTATCAAAACAAGCATCGTGAAAATTGATGACGCGATATGTGTGTGACTTTGGCGCATCATATGCAACTGAACTGCTTTTTTGAATACGTGACTACGCATCATAAAAGTTGCGATGCTTTTTTGAATACGTGACTACGCATCATAAAAGTTGCGATGCTTTTTTGAATATGTGACTACGCATCATAAAAGTTGCGATGCATTTTTGAATTTGTGGCAAGCATCAGCATCGCATCAACTGTGCATCGATGCATTTTTGAAGGAACACTATATAATATTATATAATATGCATAATCATAACTAAACTAGTTTTATTTATTGTTACAATATAAACATTGCGTTATAGAGTTAGAGTTAAGGCTATGTTACATAGCTTGCTGCGTTGCGCCTCGCTTTGAGAACACTAATAATAAAAAATGTGTTGTTATATGGAAGCTGTTACATAATATAAATTCAATTCCTAAAAATTTATCATTAAAAAACTGTCAAATTGAATAGACAAAGAGCAGCGCAGCGAGCTATATAACATGCCAACCGTAGTCGCAGCGAAGCGCAGTACATCTAATTGAAGCGAGGCGCAGCGCAGCGAGCTATGTAACAGCGCCTTTAGTGTCGTCAGTGAATTGATAAAATATCAAAAACCCGATCATCTACAATCCTATAAACAAAATTATATTACACATGCACAGGTTGAAAAACTACAAATATCCAGTCAATCAGCCATACAGTACAAAAAATATTCATGCTACATATTTTTTATAATACATATTGTACTACATGGTAGTAGATAATATAACACAATAATCATATCTTACCCATCTAGTATCCTGCAAACAAAATTATCACCAAACTACCAAATACATATATATATATCTACACATCTTACGCATATGGCATATACATATATATATCTTCCAATGTTGCCAATCTTTGAGGAATTCCTCAAAACATGAGGATTTTGAATATTTTTAAGGAATGCTTTGAGGATTTCATTGATTGAGGAATTTCGAGGAATTTATGAATTTCAAATTTTATCTGATAAAATACATTAGACAAAAAAAAGGATATATTAAAAAAAAAAAGAAAAAATAGTTAAGCTGTAATAAAATGTATTAAAATAAGTGTTTTCTTGGAAGAAAGGATAATATTAAGAATGTAATATAACAATCTAACTAAACTAGTTTTATAGCTTCTACCTGAAATCGAAGAAAACACTTTTATCGTTGAATAAGAGCAAAGAAATAAGAAATGAAATACATATGTAAGATGAGGATGAGATATAAAAACTAAATATACAGGCAGTCTATTGTTGGACAGCGTTAATATAAGATTCGGAGTTAAAATAAATTTAATATTTTTTAAAAGAAATTCACATTTTGAGTAGTTTGATTATTTTTATTTAGTGCTTTTAAAAGTTTCTTCAATAATACAAAAATAAAATTTTTTACATTTAATATTGAAGTGATAGTTGGTCTTGAAACGGAAAATTTTAAAATGGACAAGTGGCTTGGAAATAAAAAGGTAACAGACTTAATTTTATTTTCTTTTTTTTTCATTTATACAACGACGTTGAAACTGCAATACTTTATAGCATACAAAACTTGTATTCAACAGTTATAACAATTTAATTAACAAAACCTTTTATAACTTTTAGAATGCTCAATTTGATAAAAATCGTAATTTTGATGAAATATCTGGTAAAGAAAAACGTAAAACTTCTTTTAAGTTCAATCCATATTGGCTTCAAATTGAGGATTTCAAACTTTTGCTCGTCAAAGGAAGAAAAGAAGGTACTGCATTTTGTAAGATCTGCAATCAAACAATGAATGCACATAAAATTGACATAAAAAGACATGGTAATTCATTGAAGCACCAACAAAATTTTAAGCAAATAACAGCCACCACAAATTTAGCAACTTTCGTGAAAAGTGCGTCAGTAGGTGAGGAACATTGTAAACGTGCTGAGTTAAAATTAACCGGCTTACTTGCAACAAATGATTTGCCTTTTCTACTAATGGACACATTAACTCCGGTTTTAGCAGATATATTTACTGATTCAGAAATCGCTAAAAAACTAGCTCTGCGACGAACAAAATCAACAGCTATCATGAAAAATGTTCTAGGAAAACATTTTGCCACAAAGTTAAATGACAAACTCAAGGTTAATGATAGTTTCTTTTCCTTAATAATGTATGAAACTACAGATAACAGTGTTACAAAACAATGTGCTTTCACTATCATATATTTCGACGAAGATTTGAACAAGACTAGAACGAAATTTTTTGATATTAAGGAAATCAGTTCTTCTTCAGCTGCTAGCCTTTTCGATATTTTGAAGTCAACATTGCTTGAGAAAAATATTCCATTAGAAAATCTGGTGGTTTTTGCATCTAATACTCCAAATGTCATGGTGGGACAGCATAATTCAGTATTTTCTTTATTAAAAACTGAATGGCCTCATATAGTGTGCATTAAGTGTTCATGCCATATAATCCATTTGGCTGCTTCCAAAGCATGTGTTAAACTTCCTAGATCACTGGAAGATCTTTTAAGAAATTTAGGATCTCATTTTAATAGAAGCTACACAAGACAAGAATCTCTAAAAGAATTTCAGCAATTTTACAATTTAGAGGCACACAAAATTCTTTCGCCAGCTGTAACACGTTGACTTTCCTTAAAAAATTGTGTTGATCGCATTCTAGAACAATATGAAGCATTAAATTCATATTTACGGCTAAGTGTTTTCGAAGATCTTTCAAAAACGACGGAATATATGCTTGAAACAATGGACAATAAGTTAACCAAAGTTGACCTTGAATTTATGTCGTATACGCTTGGGTTGTTAACTGAATTCAATATTATGTTTCAAACCGAAAGTCCTCTTTTATATAAATTGAAGCCAGAAGTAACAAGAGTTTTAAAACACTTATGCAGTAATTACATGAAAATGGAATATATAAAAAGTAACAATGACATTTTTAAGGTAAATCATAAAAATATTGCGGAATATGTACCACTGTATAAGGTTTACCTTGGTATCACGGCGCAATCAAGTTTGGATGAAATTAAAACAACAATTGAAGAGGAAGAAATAAAAATTTTATATAAAAATTGTTTGAATTTTTACGAGGAGTTAGTCAGCCAAATTAAGGCTCGTTTTAACTTTGATGATGATATTTTTGAAATAATAAATATTGTAAATCCTGAAAACGCCCAATCTTTCGAAATGCAGTCACTATCGAAGATATTTAAACGATTCCGTTTTTAAATGTCAATTTTCAATTAGTTGAAAATGAATGGAGAAATCATGCTCTTCTTGATCATGAGAAATATGGTCTGCGTGGTTCTTTAGATGCAGAGACGTATTGGAAAAATGTGTTTGGATTAAAAAACGCAGCAGGAATACCAATGTTTGATAATTTGAAAAAAATTATTAAATTACTTCTAGTATTACCATTCTCGAATGCGTCAGTAGAGCCAGTATTTAGCTCTTTAAACAATTGCAAGACATTCTCGAGAAATGACCTAAAGACAGATACTGTTGGTGCAATTTTGTATTCCAAAGAGCCCATAAACGAAGGAGGAATTATCAAATTTGAGCCGACTACATCTTTAATAAAATCAAAATTGTGGAAATAAATAATTTTTAAATAATGTATTAAATAATTTTTGTTTTAAATAAAATGGAATAAAAACTGAAATAACTTTTTTATTTAACCATTTCTACATTTTAACATATTAGACAGTCGTATGTATTTTAAATTTTTGCTTTGAGGAATTGCGTTAAAAAATGAGGAATTTGAAGCTGCATGTGAGGAATAATCAAATTTGAGATTGGCAACGCTGATATCTTCATGCAATATACAATATCATTAGGTTACGCCTTACTCCAGGTATTAAATCCTTAGTGTTATACACATTATACACAATATACATTGTACATACATGTACATCATAATGGCAAGTGTATGCTTTACATTGCTTTGCTATGCCATGTTCTTTTTTTTGTTTTTTTGTTTGTACCACTCACACATATATAATATTTTTATTCATATAAAATGAATAAACGTATCGGTGAAAAATTGATATATTTAGAGCCTAAGAGTTATGCAAAACATTTTTATTATCTGTGACAAAATTTTTGTGGAAAATAGGAATTTTATATTACTAATAATTCTGAAATAATGTAAAAACTTTTATTTTTCTATTTCGAAATCGAAAAAAGAACATTCAAATTACCTTATATGAAAATTTCAGTACAATACGCAATCATCTACCAATAAAAAATTACATTTAAAATCTATACATTTTTTGAAAAAATCCTTCTTTCTTCAAAGCGTTATACAGGACTAATAAGGACAAAAATCAAAAAAGTGGCTCCATTATTCCCAATAAATTCCTTCAAACTATATATGTTCGAAATTTGAAGAAAATCGGATAATATTTAATATGACTTTTTTGGTACCGAAGTGGGTGAAATTTTGAAAATTTTCAAACTTTGATGCCATATATCTCAAAAACAAAAACTTTTTTCAAAAATCCACTTCCATTATTCCCAACAAAACTGATTGATGCTTCTTTGTTTCAAATTTCAAGAAAATTGGGCCAAAAACAACCGAAATATTTGGTACCAAATTTAGCGATTTTCACTACTCCCAGTACATTCTCCTCTTAAGACGGAAAAATTTTTTGATCCCAAAGCATTCCGGCTCTGACAGGTTTTACTGTATTAGTGAAGACGGAATATATAATTAATTTTGGATGCGGTTATTCAGTACTAATAGGTAAACAAATAGTGGGACAGGCATCCAATTTCAATTTCTTCTTGGAAAATCAAGAAAAAAATGCTTTGAACAAGCATATAAATATATTTTACCATTTGACTGTATACCACATATATTCAACCATTCACGTCTTCTACTCTTTTTTTGAAATTTAAAATACCTCAAATACCTTACGATTAATTTCCCTACATTTGTTGCAGTTTAAAACAGAACATTTAAGCATAAAAAATTAATTCAATCTATAAACTTTCTTTTAACAGTTTCGTAGATTAGGGCGAATACACAGAAACACATTGCGATTTTATAGATAAACTTCTCGTTTTTTCTATACTTCTAAGTATAGAGTGGAGTAGATAGTATCTATGTGCAATTGAAATGTACAAAAACTGTAATTGCATAAATAAATTTCAAATTAAATTCTCGGTGTAACAAAGGCTGTGCATGTCTAGATATGATATAGATATGTTTCAAAACTTGAAATTTCAAATTATCGAATTCATTTTCATTCATTTTTAACTCGTACTCAAAAATATTTTTAGGTAACTTATTTTTGTTTTGTAATTTAAATGAAATTCATTCTTTTTTTTCATCTATTTTTTGATATTCGTTTTTGCTTTTTCTGATGATTAAGCATATTTTTAAATTATTTTTCACTTTGTATAAATGATTTATAGTCGAATCGACTAACGATAGTTTCAGAAATTTTAAAAGTATTTAGATGTTGTAGTTGTTCAAATGGTTGCATATTTTGTATGTCGGCTGTTTTTGTGATTTCAAGAAAGATAACGTCTTTACCTGTAGTTTCAGCAATTCTTTGAATTCCTTGAATATCTTTAGCTGCCTGAATTACCTCAGATAATAGAACTATGAAACTAGCGTGATAATCTCTTAAACTTCTTTTGTAGATAACTAAAAAAGACAGAAGAAAATAATTTACCAAAATTCATTGAATTCTATTCCGCGATGTACTTACGAAACTCACTGCCAAATTTTATACCAGATTTTACTATCCAATTTTTAGATTTCAAATAAATGTATCCTGCAAATGTGTTTATGAAATTTTTCTTTATTTTCATTATTGTGTTTAAAAGTGCTTCAACAGAAATTTCATTTCCCTTTTGATCAATAACTTTTAATATTTTTAATACATAAAATAAAAAAAATGTTTCTTCTAAATCTAAGGAAAGATTTGTATTATCTGTTTTCATTTGAAATTCTGAATTGCCATTAACATTTCGATTTGTTTTGAATTCTGAACTTATTCCGTAATAACCGTTTTCATAGAGAGATTTTATTTGATCTTTGTTTGTAACTTCAGTCGAAAGTCCAGTAAAAATACCAATAAATGTTGATTCTTTACTGTTTTGTCCATTACAGCAAGGAAAAGGATCACTGTTTTTATTTTGAAATATATGTTTTTTGGTCTTAAACTTTGCTGTGAACATTACTGATTTACTTAAATTTTTGTCCTACGTAAAATATTGAAAAAATATTTTTGATATAGCAGTCAAAATAAATATTTTACATTGTACTTTACTTACCATATTGTTAAAAAGGAAGTAAAACTATTCAATTCCCATAAATTCAAAACTTTAAAACTGCATTAATTTATTTAAATATCTTATTTATAATTTTATTTGTATCTTTTATTCTTTTATCTTATTTTATTACTCTATATATTATATATGTATATATATATTCATATAAACATTATATACGTGTAAAATCTGTATGAATTATGAAAAATCAAAACAAACCAAAAAATGCATATCTAACCTCATCTAACCTTCAAGCTTCAACCCAGTTGATTTTGTGTACCATTAGATCTACTAGCTACTACTTTCATATATAAAAATATTTTCAGCCCTATCACAACTCTCGATCGAGTCAAGGCGTTGGAACGATAGTACTTCTCGATCGAGATGAAATTTATATACTTTTTGGTTCTACGTACCACAGTACCATTGAATAATATATATTTCATATAACAAAGAAAGGCAGGCTTGAAGAAAACTGCTGATTTTACTCGTTGACCTCGACTTATTTCTATTGTTTAAATTACAATACATTCAAACTTTTTTCACTAAAAAATAAATTTAAAAAAAAATTAGATAGACATAAGAATAATGAAGGATGGAGAAAGAAAAAAAATGAAATCATTTTTTTAGTTGTCATCGGCCATGTTTACAGCCATGTTTATTTTTAATTTTGTTTTTATTGTTTCGTTATGCAGTGTTACCAGTGTTGTTTTAAAATTATTAAAGATGACATGTTTTTGAATTTTCAATTCTTATTTATTTATTTAATTATTATTTATTTATTTATTTAACTATCTGTACATGAATTTTTATTACATTAATTATTTGTACTCCTGCATATACAACAATTGTATTCTTGTATAAAAACTTAGCTAAAAAGTGTAATGTTCACAAAAATACCATTTGATATCAAGTCCTAAATAAAAAAAAAGTAATTGAATTATACATCTTTGCTATGCACAAATAATTTTTGTAACATTATCAGTATCATAAATTTAAATAACATGTAACATTATCAGTAACGGTAACTGTAAGTACTATATGCTAAATGCTACTTATATACATATTTCACTTTTGTTGAAATTGTTTTATAAAAATATATAATTTAAATTTATTTATTTATGTTATTTAAATTTGTAAAGTTTATTTATATAGGTATATAAATTATTCATTTATATATACTTATATTTTTAATATAAGTATTCTAATTATTTTTCATATTACTTACACATACAAATCTTAAGGAAATCTAAAAAATCTTTTCCTATGATCATTGTTAACATCTACACTCACTTAAATTTTACAACTTCTTGCACAACACTTCATCTTTAAAAAATTTCAATATATTTCAATTTAAAAAAATTTTAAAAATACTTTAATTTTAATAAAAAAATTTTCTATTCAAAAGTTGTATAAAATTTTATACATTAGCGTATAATATAATTTTTTGTACTACGGTAACACCATACAACAATAAATATCAAACCATTAACATTTTTTTGTACACGTTCGTTTCGCTGGATTTATATTTTTGTACATTTTTGTGAGTGAAATTATTTAATGTTTTTATCATATTTAATTTTTTAATCATACAATTAAATAATAATAATATAATTTTTCAACTTTTTTTATAATTATTTCCTTTTTTTTAGTGTATTAATTAAAACATTTTAATGATTGAATAATACAAATAGTGTTGTTTTGTTGTTTTAGTATACATTTTTGTGGGTGAAATAATATGATGTTTTTATTATATTTAGTTTTTAAAAAAACATACAATTAAATAATAATAGTGTTTTTCAATGTTTTTTTTTGCTCATGCATTAATTTTCGAGACATGACAATATTTCTAAATATTTTTTAACAATTTTTAAAAAATATAATTTTCATGCAACCATTACAATACATTCTCATTTCAATGCATTGAAGTAGTGTTAGTGAAAATTAGTAAAATTGAGTAAAAATGCATTGTACAGATAGGTGATACAAATACATATTCAAAAGTTGACTTCAGCCATATAAAATTGGAATTTGTTTTTTTGTTTTAATGTATAGTGCGATACTGCTCTATCATGTTTTAATTTTCTATGAGAAATTCTTTTGCCTGTTTCCTCTTTAGAGAAAAATTTTTTTTTTATTTTATTTGTTTTATTTTTATATCTGCAGCTCTTTTCTTTTGATCTCCATTGCGAGCTTCTTTACTATATACCTTTATACAATGACAGTACTATGTACTATCTTTTAACTTTTTTTTACTTTACTTACTACTATATAGTACTATCGTATGGTATCGTAATCTTTGATCGGAATCGTATGTATCGTTTCGTCACGTCTATTTAGTTTATAGCAAAGTGTATATATATATATATATATATACCAAGTGGAAAATCTCAATATAAAATATTTTTTAATTTTCAATGACCTCGAAATTTTTTACACAAATACACTGACAGCTACGAAAAAATAGACAGAAAATCAAATAAAGACTAAAGAAGTAGTTGAAACAAGAAAGAAATAATTAAGAAGCCACCCCTTTTTATAAAATTGAGTACGTAAAAAACAACACAATCAAAAATTCACTCTAAAAAACAACTCAAACAACAACAACATCAAGCACGTGTACATTGTATTTACCGTCAAATTATCGCGGAGGCTATTATCATACATATGTTAGAAGAACGACGAATAAAAAAGTTGAAGCGAAATAGACCGTATGTGAATCAAATAAGATTATTTTCAACTACCACTAGTGCATATCACGGAGGCTATTAAAAACTAATGTAAAAAAAAATGTAAACAGAGAGAATTTTGCATTATTTTGATTGTGATGCCGAGAGCCGAGCCGATGATATAGAAAATGAGAAGTTTGATAGTATGTGTACTTTTTATCTTATTTTTTCATGTACACATTTTTACATTATAAATATAGTAAATAGTAATTTGGGAATTGACAGGTCATTTTCAGACCTTTAAGAAAAAAGAAAATTTTTGTTGCTGTGAGAATTGCTGACAATATTTGATAAACATGTATATTTGAACTACTTTTTTCTCGGATCTACCATTCTATTTATCAAAATAGCTGAAATTTGTTACTTGGTCACCTATATTTACTTTGGTTATAGCTTAACATGTAAAAGTAGCTGTCAAGCAGTGATGCCATATGAGCACAATTTGTGCTTTTTCGGCACATATTTTCAAGAAGAGCTCATTTATTTTATTAAAATTATGCCGTCACATTTGATTGAAAAAGGCACAATTTTCGCACATTTTAAATTAATTTTTCAAATAAGAAATAGAACAAATTTGAAAAGAACTATATAATTATCTCAAATCTGTAAAGTAATTACATACATTAACATTTCTTTTTTTAGTCGACTTATTTGTGTTTTTCAATAAGTGGAGATATTCCAGATTTCAAATTTCAATGTATTTTAATCTTAGATGTTCCTAATGTTGGATGTAGGTAGAGCCGAACAAGAAATAAAAGAATTGAGTACACAGCAAGCCAAAATAGTTCGACAAAAATGTACATTTTCTTGTACAAGCTCTTCATTGAATTAAGGTACAGAACGCCTAAAAACATTGATGGTTTTAACAAAATATTTTATGCATAAATGTGTAAATCGCCGGGGATTATGTCATAGTCGTAGGGGATTTCGTATCCAACCCTTTTACATATTCTTAAGAAATCATTATACATTCTTAAGAAATACTTTTTTGTTTCATAAACAAAATACTTTTTATACAAGATAGAGATATGTGATGAAAAAGCAGGCAGATGTTCACTTTCTTAAAATAATATAAATTGGAGTAGGAAATACAAAACAATTTGAATATGTACATCATTTGAAGTTTTTAAATGTCTGAAACTAACGTAAGTCAATTCTATATAATTACATACAAAATGAAAAATAAAATATACTTTGATCTTAATTTTAAACTACACTAATTATTTTGTTGTTCTATTGTGGCTTTTCTCATTTTTTTAGTTAGACCGGTTCTTCTATATTCGGATCTATCTTTTAGATATATCTCCTTACATTCATTTCTAAATTCTTCATTTTGATACCATTTTGTTAAGCAAGATTTAAGTAATTCATTCTCTTTTCTACATTTAATTACCATCAACAAATTATTATTTTTACAACATGATTCGAAATTTTTAACTTCTTCGATGCATTTTTCAGCCTTTGCCTTATCTCTCATTATTTGTGGAATAAGAACTTCATTTTCTACTTTTCGAAGTGATCGATCATTTGGATCTCCTACAGATTACAAATTTTTATTAAAATTATGTAAGTCAAATAATTTTTTAAGATTATTTTTAGTTATTTACCCACCTAATCCGTGAGGTCCTCCAGTGTAATTTACTTTGATGGGATATGAAGAATTATTTTCAAAATTTGCCATTGTGACTGCTTCAATACTTCTATAGAATAAAATAAAAATAAAGTATTAGATTAAAAAATATATACACAAAAAAACCCTACACCGACATAACTATAAATATAAATCTATAACTTAGTTTTTGTTATGTGTATAGTTATATATAGTAGCTCTGTTCCAATTGATACAGAATTTTACAGAACTTTAAGAATTTTACAGAAAGTTAAGAAAATTACAGCTGTGGCGTTCCAATACAATTTGATTGGTAAAATTCTTACATTTCCCCTCTTTAAGAAAATTACAGAATTTTACAGCCAGATTTATCATACCACATCATACTTATTATATCTTCTTCTTTCTTTTTATTTAAATTTTTGAATTTACAATCTTCTTCTTTTTTATTTGAATTTTTGAATTTAAATTGTAGAGAGAGTTTATTTTAATTTTTTTTACTATCAAATAACAAGGAATAATAATAGTAATAAAATAATTAATAATAATAAATAAAAGTTTTTGTTTTTTTAATTAAAAATATGTCAAAAAATATATCAATCAAAAAACTAAGATTTATGAATGTGAAATACATATATGTATAATATTATTTCTCATGAATAAATCCATTTATTCGATATTATTTACATTTTGCATTTTGAAATCTTCATCCGTATAATCTGTGGTGCGTTTCTGTAAGAGTAATTGAAAAATTTCACAGTAGAATATATTCAATTTGACGTCAAAATTACGTCATTTTCAACTAAGGTGTTTCTGCAAAGAGTATATAAAGGAGAGAGTTCCCAAGTGAAAACTCGTGAAACAAAATATCAAAAATGGAATAGACGGGAAACGAAGAATTAACGGCTGAATTGTTTTGAATTTTTCCGTTTATAACTGACAACAGCTGAAATTTATGAAAAAACATACAATGATTTAATTTTTTTTATGAAATTAAGTAAAAATGTATTTTTATAAAATATTTTTTAAAATTAAATACTCTGTCAAACATAATTAATCTCATAATAACAATATATATAGCCATATAAATTAATATTAATATTATATTGCTGTTGCCTGTTGTATTGTATATTATACACTTCATCAACTCATACATACATGCAATGTATATGTATGTATGTGTATATTTATTTTATATACACTTGCAAAGAGTATATAAAAGAAAGAGAGTTTCTACCTGAAAACAAAACATCAAAAATCGAATAGACAGGAAACGAAGAATTGTTGGAATTGACGGTTGAATTGTTTTGAATTTTTCCGTTTATAACTGACAACACCTGAAATTTATGAAAAAACATACAATGATTTAATTTTTTTTATGAAATTAAGTAAAAATGTATTTTTATAAAATATTTTTTAAAATTAAAGACTCTATCAAACATAATTAACTTCATAATAACAATATATATAGTCATATTTATATTAATATTAATATTATATTGCTGTTGCCTGTTGTATTGTATATTATACACATCATCAACTCATACATACATGAAATGTATATGTGCATGCATATGTATATTTATTTTATATACACTTGTCTTGCAGTCATAAGTCATAACAATGATGTATTTATGTTCAATGTTTATATATTTTGTATATTTGAGCTTTATGGCTTTATGCATATACAAAGATATAAACCAATGTATATTTAATTTGTTATTATTTTCATTCTTTTTGCAGTATATAATTGCATATTATATATTATTTATAGTGTATAAACATTATATGAGTATGAGTGGCATATAATGCCATATCATAATACAATACACCTTACACTATTCAATAACAATACAAAGAAACTGTATAGTATGTATTACTATGTGTGTATATTATATACCATATATACTGTATTGCTATGCTGTGATATTATCTAACCGCTCCCCTTCACTTCGAACCTATATATATTTTCTATTGGTTTTGAACAGCAAATTTTTATTTTTAAATCAATGATTTCTGTTTGAATTTAATATTTTCGTATTTTAGTTTTCAGTCTACAGTAAGGGACAAAATGGTTACTCCTTTTTAACACTTTTTAAGAATCGGTAAATTCCAAAAATATAAATGCAATACATATAATAATATAAATTAACACATTTTATATCAATTTATTATCTATTATTCACTCACAATTTTATATCTTCATTTTAACATATTTTTAAGATAAAATTAGACCGAAAAATTTCCTTGCAAAAAAAAAAAAATAATTAAAAACTACAAATTAAAAATTTTAAATAAAAAAAAAAGTTATTAAATATAATTTTTAAAAAATTATAAAGGATATTTTTGTTTACACAATGTGTTATAAAATGTATTATAATACATAATTCTGTCGCGGACTGTAGACTGTACACTAACAAAAAACATAGCACTCATAACCAATTATCAAAGATTAAACAGCAAACAGACAACATTGCACAATTTAGCAATATAAGTAGTAGGTATTTATAAAATAAATGATAATAAATATCTAAGTATATGTATATATACATATAGAGTTAATTATGATAATACTCTTTCACACAGACGTGAAAAAGTTATGGGACAAACATAATCTTTCATCATTAGAAAACATAATCACACTGATATATGGATATTCGATATTTAGCATAAAAAAACAAAATGTAAAAACATATTGTTTTCATAAAAATTTCATAGAACATCTATTGCCAATTAAAAGAAATGGAAAAATATATCAATATAAATCAGTTAATTTTTAAGAAAAATTATTACAAGAAGAGTAAGGGAACAGGAAAGAATCCACAAAAGTTCGTAAAATCCTTGTGGAGTTAATAGCGACGATTAGAGGTGGTCTGTTGGATTTAAAGGTTATCATTTACTCAAAGTAGTTTTGTTATAATGTTTATTTTTTTTATTTTTGGAATAACGAAATTAACAATATTTCTATTTTTTATTATATTTTAATATTTCGGAATTAATTAAAAATAAAAATAATAATTATTATAAAAATTAATTAATAATCTACATATACGTTTTAAAGTATTTTTTTTTTAAAAAAGTCTTGCTAGTCCCATAATTTTTTCACGCCTGTGAATTAGCAATTTATATGTAAACACAACTGCATAATGTTAAAATTAAAACGTATTTATATAGTATGTATACATACAAATACTTGGTATAAATATATAAAAATTTAAACAAAGTGCTTAACATACATACAAACTTGCATATAAAATACATTATATAAATATAATGATCAAGTATATATTGCATGTTGTATTCAAAAAGGCCAAAGCATGCATATAAATTATATATGGCATTTGTAATACAATACATACATGCGAATGGATTTATGTATTATATACTTTAATGTTGCTGGTCTGGTTGCTGTGTAGCCTTACATACATATAAACAAATAACAAATATAAGAGGTATTCACTCAGGCTAGTATTTTAGCTATTGTGTATTAATACATAATCAAATTTAGTGTGGAGTGAACATACTTTGTAAATACTCTTGTTGTATCAAAATTTTCCAGTCAGCTGATATAGTTTGACAATTAAAATTTTAAAATTTTTAAATTTAAATTTTATCAAAATTTACCAAATGACTACTGTGTGTTCAACTGTCAAAATATTTACTACGAAATACTACACAGAAAAAACATGCCTTTACCCTATTGTTTTATTACAATGATTGGCTTACTTGATTTTATATGGGAGAAAATAACAAGGCGTAGTATATTAGCAAAATGTAGTAAAAATACTTCGAGTATAAATATACAAGGCCAAATACTAGAGAGAGTGAATACCTCTATAATATGAAAAAGTTTTGTGTTTGGTATATAATTTTCTCTATTCTCTTTACACTATATTCTATATATTTATATTGTATATATATTATATTGCACGCAAAACATGCAAAACCTATAAATAAAGCAAAATGACAACTGATAAAATATCAGCTGTTGTAAACAAATTTATTCATTTTCTCATTTTTCCTATACAACTCCATATAAAGAGAGAAAAGCTTTATACTGAAAAAGTTTGGGCTTGGCAAAAAGAAATCCCGTTATTTTTACATGGAGTTGGGAGCTTGGCATAAAGTGATGCTATTTTTTTTATATTGAGTTTTTCGCTGGCATCACTACCGACACCTACAATTGTTGAAAAATTTTTTGGTCCGAATGTTCCTATGAATCAGTTTCTCTCCTACTTTTATATACTTTTTGCACTTGTCTTGTAATCATAAGTCATACCAATGATCAATGATGTATTTCTATTTCTATTTATGTTCAAAGGGCGCAAAGAGTATATAAAAAGAGAGAGTTTCTATCTGAAAACAAAACATCAAAAACGGAATAGACAGGAAACGAAGAATTGTTGGAATTGACGGTTGAATTGTTTTGAATTTTTCCGTTTATAACTGACAACACCTGAAATTTATGAAAAAACATACAATGATTTAATTTTTTTTATGAAATTTAGTAAAAATGTATTTTTATAAAATATTTATTAAAATTAAATACTCTATCAAACATAATTAACTTCATAATAACAATATATATAGCCTTATATATTAATATTAATATTATATTGCTGTTGCCTGTTGTATTGTATATTATACACATCATCAACTCATACATACATGAAATGTATATGTGTATATGTATATTTATTTTATATACACTTGTCTTGCAGTCATAAGTCATAACAATGATGTATTTATGTTCAATGTTTATATATTTTGTATATTTGAGCTTTATGGCTTTATGCATATACAAAGATATAAACCAATGTATATTTAATTTGTTATGTTTTGTTATAATTTTCATTCGTTTTGCAGTATATATAATGTATAAACATAGACTAATATATAGATAGGAAATGACCGTATAAATTTTTAATACACTTTTGAAATCGATCATAGCTGGCAGAAACTTGAAGAATGGCTGGCAGGAGCTTTTACTGAGAGGAGAGATAATTTTTCGCTCACGAATTTCCATATATATTACATATATTGTAGATTTCAATAGCTGGCAATGAAAATACATGCATATTTATTTAAAAAACAATACACAATACATGTTCATTGCAATAGCTGTAGTACTGGAATCAATATAGAATATTTATCACTGATCAACAAAGCAATAAGATGTGACACTCTTTTTTTTTTTAAATTTACTAACACACATAATTACTTATTTTAAAATAATAAAAAAAATCAAAATTCAATTTACAAAAACAGTACAGAATTAATGTACTTATGTCAAATCCATATTTCCTTATAAACCGCCGTAATGAAGAAAAGATACAAAACAATATATACATGTGAGCAATACAATCATATTGTACATGTATACGATTTTTTCACAATGCATTTTTAAAGGCGATCTGGAACTTTTTTTTTGACTACCTGACGCGTCATTATATCAAGATATAAGGTGATTCATATAATTTCTGAGAATTTTGAAGACAAGAAAAAGTTTATTTTGTTAAGCTATATATTAGAGTAAGAATTTAATTTATAATTAAGAAATTTAACAAAAATGTAAAAACATTTGATATCAAACACAAAATTTTAAGTGTAATGCATTTACAATTAATTTTGTTTATTTTAGATAAAAAATTTTAAATAACAAAATTTGTACTTTTTTTAATGAGTAGGTATACACTGTAATAATGTTATATTTTTTAAAACAGTTGGTGTTGCAGTTCCATTTTTTTTGTCTCTTTTTCGTATACAAAGGCTCTTAATTGCTATCGACTTTTAGCAAAACCGTTAAGGCCGAATGAATAACGGGACAAAGGTCATGAGAAATTTTTGCTAACGCGTGCTCAGTGTCATTACTGTATGAATATAGATATACTGTGATTTCAATAGCTGGCAATGAAAATACATGCATATTTATTTAAAAAACAATACACAATACATGTTCATTGCAATAGCTGGCAGTAGTACTGTGTTATACGGTTATGTTATACTTATGTTATACCGTCATACATGGTCTTACTTGAATCATGAATATAGAATATTTATATTCATGTAGCCAACAATACAGATTGCATAGTATCAAAGAATATATAACTAACGTAACTAGTAGATATATATTCTTTGATAGTATGCATGCACATATGTGTTAGATACTTTCAAAACCAGTTTTAATTGTATATATAATATCACAGATAAGGATATTTGTATGTGATAATATATATTATTATATTCATTGCCAGTCATAACATAAATTTGTTGAAAATTTAAATTTCCTTTAGCCTACTGTCACATGAGTCTGATTCTGAATCTGAAAAATTCAGAATCACTTTCAAATGCATTGTAGTAAATGTGACTTGTTACATGGCTCTGAAAAATTCATCTTCTAAAAAAATTCCGGTTCGTACTTCCGTTTTGTAATCTGATTATTTTCAGAATAGAAAATGAAACATGCTGACAGTAAATGTAACATGTCACATGTACCTGAAATCTGAATCTGAATTCATAGCTAAACCACTCAATAAATTGACATAAAATTACTTGTTTATATACAACTTGAAGATCGTAAGATAGAAGACAGAAGACAGAAGACAGAAGATTAACTTTATTTCACCCTCCATTGAAAAGTGCGTCTTACCTACGTACCCGCCACTCATAGTAGTTATTGTTCGATGGTTTAATGTTCACTCGATAAGTAAAGTGTTTTATAACAATAACAAATTTAAAGAAAAATATTGAAAAGGAGTTTTCAGATTCAGAATCAGAATGAACAAAAAGTGAATTCTGAATCTGAAATTTTACGTTTCAGATTCAGAATCAGAATAATGTGACAGTAGACTTAAAATATACGATTTTGTACATTTGCCTGTTATTTGATATTTTTTATCATTTCCGATAAGAATATAGCTACATAGATTTTTGATTTTTAAATTTGTTTTTTCTTCAAGATATACAAGATTTCAAAAGATTACAAAAGTTCTCTCATTTATTTTCCTTATTCTGATTTTATAGCTTTTTCAAAATCTCTCAAAAGCTATTTTGATGTTTACTTAATAGTTATGAACACGATTTCTGCCATAAGCATTTCCAATCTATATTTTAGTCTATGGTATAAACATTATATGAGTATGAGTGGCATTTCATAATATAATACCATAATACATAATACCATATAATAATACAATACACCTTACGCTTACACTATTCAATAACAATACATAGAAACTGTACAGTATTATTATGTGTTTATATTATATACCATATATACTGTATTGCTATGCTGTGATATTACCTAACCGCTCCCCTTCACTTCGAACCAATATATTTTCTATTGGTTTTGATCAGCAAATTTTTATTTTTAAATCAATGATTTCTGTTTGAATTTAATATTTTCGTATTTTAGTTTTCAGTCTACAGTAAGGGACAAAATGGTTACTCCTTTTTAACATTTTTTAAAAATCGGTAATTTCCAAATATATAAATGCAAAATATATAATAATATAAATTAACATATTTTATATCAATTTATTATCTATTATTCACTCACAATTTTATATCTTCATTTTAACATATTTTTAAGATAAAATTAGACTGAAAAATTTCCTTGAAAAAAAAAATAATTAAAAACTACAAATTAAAAATTTTAAATAAAAAAAAAAAAATTATTAAATATAATTTTTAAAAAATTATAAAGGATATTTTTGTTTACACAATGTGTTATAAAAAAAATTAGAAAATGTATTATAATACATAATTCTGTCGCGGACTGTAGACTGTACACTAACAAAAAACATAGCACTCATAACCAATTATCAAAGATTAAACAGCAAACAGACAACATTGCACAATTTAGCAATATAAGTAGTATGTATAAAATAAATGATAACAAATATCTAAATATGTATATGTATATATACATATAGAGTTAATTATGATAATACTCTTTCACACAGACGTGAAAAAGTTATGGGACAAACATAATCTTTCATCAATAGAAAACATAATCATACTGATATATGGATATTCGATATTTAGCATAAAAAAACAAAATGTAAAAACATATTGTTTTCATAAAAATTTCATAGAACATCTATTGCCAATTAAAAGAAATGGAAAAATATATCAAGATAAATCAGTCAATTTTAAAAAAAAATTATTACAAGAAGAATAAGGGAACAGGAAAGAATCCACAAAAGTTCGTAAAATCCTTGTGGAGTTAATAGCGACGATTAGAGGTGGTCTGTTGGATTTAAAGGTTATCATTTACTCAAAGTAGTTTTGTTATAATGTTTATTTTTTTTATTTTTGGAATAACGAAATTAACAATATTTCTATGTATGTATTGTATGTATATAATTATCACTGCACTAAACAAATTTTTGATGAAAACTCTTATTTTATACCTCACAACAAAATTAGTAAATTATAAACGCCGTTATTTTTTCAAAAAACATATCTGTTATTACAATAGATCAATTATTTTGCATTCAAAATGGAATAGATCAATTCTTTTGCAGTCAATACATAATTTTCTTTCGTATAATTTACTTTTCCTAGGTACAATTTTTTTAAAATTTTGATAGTTTTCAATAGTAAATAAATAAAATTTGTAAAATAATGTAAATTACATGAAAAAATAAAATTATTCACCTAAATACAAAAATTTTGTTTTCAATCATATGGAAAATATTCAACTAGATCAATTATTTTGCGTTTGGGTAGTATATAAATATAATGATCAAGTATATATTGCATGTTGTATTCAAAAAAGCCAAAGCATGCATATAAATTATATATGGCATTTGTAATACAATACATACATGCGAATGGATTTATGTATTATATACGACCATATTTTATGACCAATTTCTTTATAAAAAATATGCTGGTGTTAAAACAAGATAGAAATAACACACACCAACAACTTCATATCACTGACATAATTTCTTCAATGTATTGCGTTTTTTTTTTACATAGATTTAGATAGTAAGACACTTTTATTTTATCTTTTTGTTTTTGCCATTACTTCTTTTTGCCAGATGTTATGACGTCATTCCTGGTAGTTTATGGCAAAGTAGAGGTAAAGGAATATTAAATGTAAAATAATTTTATACTGTGAAGTGAAATTAATTGAAAGTGAAGTGAAATGCTTATAATTTGGAGTTTCAAAATTAAAATAATTTCATTATATATTAAAAATCTAATAATATTTAAAAACAATAAAAAAAAAAAAATTATTAAAAAAAATTTTTTATTGGTAAAAAATAAATTAATGATTTGAATAAATATTAAATATAAATACATAAATAATATAAATAATTTATGTATTTCATAATTCATAATTTAATTTCATAATTTTATTAATTTCTGTATATTTTTTTATGCATGAAATATTATATCTTGAGCTATTGAATCGCATTGATATATACTGTCAATTTTATTAGCCCCATTTACCCTATAACAAGCTATATAAACAATAAATTAAAATTGGGGGATGTGGCGCCACTATTTGTACAATGATATAAAAAATATACTTTTTGATATTTTAATATAATTTTAATTTTCAACTAATTTCTCCCAATTTACAAATCAGACTAAAACTAAGTAAAAATAAAATTTAAAATTAGAATTCCTTATCTTAAAATTGGTAATATATACAATACACATAATATACCTGAAATGGGTAATATACCTACTTATAAGTAATATACATAATTATAATATAATATAATGTAATTAATAATATATAATATTAATATGTATAAGAAGATGATGCAACATGTAAAACAACTTTCTTATCTTTCATAAGTGATAGAAAGTGTAAGAATAAAATATATGGATGTACCAATTCTCATCTCTTATGATAGTAAGAGATGTTGAGTTTAATTTTAATAATCAACATTATACAAAGTGTTGCCGTTACATCAATTCTCATCTCTTATGATAGTAAGAGATGTTGAATATAATATTAATAATTAATATTATAAAATGTTGCCGTTACATCATTCCCCCCTTATTTAAAAGAATAACATGAATTCTTATAATAAATTAATGGAACATAATATATTTATATAATTAATATACTTAACATATAATGTGTAATTATATAGTAGATATATAGCAACGAAATTCGTTCCTTTTTTTTTAAATTTTGAACATTACTTTATTGTTAATGTTTTTGAAATTATTTGTGTTGTCAAAATCGCGAGTACTTTGATTTAGCATGAATGCAGGTTTTAAACGATCAATTGAAATAACACTTTCTTTTGAGTTAACTTGTACGACATAAAATTTATCTTTTTTAGAAAGGACCTTGTAAGGGCCTTCATATGGAGCATTTAAAACTCCTTTATTAATTTCAGTTTTAATAAAAACATGAGTACAATCTCGTAGACTTTGTGGGACGAAAATGTTACTTTGATGCTTTTTATCTACATGCCGTGGTTTGATTTTATTAATAGTTTCTTGTAAAGCTTTAGCTTCTGAGTTGGTAATTAAAGAATGATTAGGTGTTTGTGAAGCGATGAATTCACCTGGTAATCGTAAAGATTGTCCATATAAAAGGTTTGATGGTGCTACGTCTAGTGAGTCTATTATTGCTGATCGTATGCCTAAAAGAATCCAAGGAAGATGATAGAACCATTGTTTTGGGTTGTCAGATGCTCTAATCGCTGATTTTAAATGTCTGTGAAATCTTTCAATGAAACCATTGGACTGAGGATGGTAAGTAGTCGTTCGAATTCTATGATTTCCAAGGATAGCTGATATTTCTTTAAAGAGTGATGACTCAAATTGAGTTCCTTGATCAGTTGTTATTGTACAAGGGACGCCAAAACGTGAAATCCAATGTTGTATGAAATTTTGAACAACATTCGATGCTGAAATAGTTTTAAGGGGAATGGCTTCAGGCCAGTGGCAAAAGCGATCTTTAATTGTCAGCAGATATGTGTATCCATTTGATGGTGGTAGCGGGCCTACTAAATCCATATGAATGTGTTCAAATCTACCTGTTGGAATTGGGAAAGAACCATGTGGTGAAACAGTGTGTTTATACACTTTGCATTTTTGACATTGAATGCATGATTTGGACCAAAGATTGATCTGTTTATTCATATTTGGCCAGAAATATTTTGCTGTAATGAGCTTTCTTGTAACTCTGATGCTAGGGTGTGATAGATTATGGATTTTGTTAAAAACTGTGCGTCGCAAATTTTCAGGGAGAAAAGGCCTATTTTTACCAGTGGAAGTTTCGCACCAAATTTCTTTGTCTTCTATTGGAAAATAAATTTTATTAAGTTTGAATTTTGTCTTTTCTTGATTAGGTGGATTTTGAAGAATACATTGTAATTCATCATCTTTGTCTTGTTCATCTACAAGCGATTGAAAACTAAAAGTAGTTTGTTCAATATTGTCTATAAAAGCACGAGATAAAGTGTCTGCTACTACATTTTTTGACCCTTTTATGTAGCGAATATCATGTGAAAATTGGGAAATATAGCTGAGATGACGTGTTTGTCTCGGTGACTTTTCGGCTTTTGAAAACAATGCTGAGGTTAAAGGTTTATGATCAGTAAAAATGGTTAAATCTCTAGCCTCAATCAAATGACGAAAGTGTTTAACAGCAAGGTAAATAGCAAGAAGTTCACGATCAAAAGTCGAATATTTCTTTTCTGCAGGTTTGAGTTTCTTTGAGAAGAAGCTAAGTGGTTCCCAAGTTTTTGAGCAGCTTTGTTGAAGCACGGCTCCTACAGCGTCATTTGATGCATCAACAAAAAGACTGAGCTTAGCGTTAGAGTTTGGGTGTACCAGTATGACACGATTTTTTAAAGCGTTTTTAATATTTTGAAATGCCTCGTCATGAACATTCGACCATGAAAAATTATTCTTAATTTTTTTCTTATTGTTACCTTTTATAAGCTCATAAAGAGGAATTGAAATTTTTGCTATATTGGGTATGAACCTATGATAAAAATTTATCATACCTAAGAAACGTTGCAACTTTTTGAAAGAATTTGGAGTTGGGAATTCTTGAATTACACGAACTTTTTCTTCGGATGGAGTTATACCTTTGCTTGAAATGACATGACCTAAAAAGTCAATTTCTTTCGTACCAAAAATGCATTTGCTTGGATTTACGCTAATACCATATTTTTGTAATCGTGTGAACAAGAGACGTAAGTGTTCTTTGTGTTGTTCAGGTGAATTGCTTGAAACGAGTATGTCGTCAATATATGAGAAAGTGAAATCGAAGTCGAATATTATTTCGTTAATGAACCTTTGGAAGGTTTGCGCACCGTTTTTAACACCAAAAGGCATGCGGAGAAATTCGAAAAGGCCAAAAGGCGTAATTACTGCAGTTTTATAGATATCCTCCTCTGCAACCGGGATCTGATGATATGCACGTACCAGATCGATTTTGGAGAATATTGTGCGTTCATGCAGATGTAAATTACAATCCTGAATGTTTGGAAGGGGGTATTTATCGAAAACTGTAGCTGCATTTAATTGACGATAATCGCCGCATGGTCTCCATTCATTTTCTCTTTTCTTAGGTACCATGTGCAAAGGTGAAGCAACATGTGAGGATGAAGGTCTGCATATTCCTAATCTGATCATTAAATCGAATTCCGATTTTGCGATCTTGAATTTTTCAGGATCCAGACGTCTAGCGCGTGCTGACGGTAGAGGTCCTTGAGTTACTATTCGATGAACTACATTGTGACTAACTTCATGATTGAAATCCGGTGGCTTAATTAGTGCCGGGAAGTTATTAAGAATTGAAGCATACTCGCCTGTGATTGTACACAGTTTAGGAGAACAGGAAACTACATTACGTTCGGTGCAAATAACAAACAAAGATGTTATCTCATCGATCAGTTTTCTGCCACGAATATCAACAAGTAGTTTGAATTTATAGAGGAAATCTGCGCCTAAAATTGCATGGTTGACGGATGCAATTATAAATGAATGAGTGAAATTTCTTCGTAAATTTAAACTTAGGGTTAAAATTTTTGAACCAAAAGAGGCGATTGGTGCGCCGTTAGCTGCTACTAGACTGTAATTTGATTTAATATTATACGTTGGACAAAATTTTTTGGGTATGATAGATACCTCAGCTCCTGTATCTATCAAGAAATTAATTTTTGTTTTATTGTCGTAGACAAAGAGGCGGCGTGAAGTTTTGCTACTTTCTGCTGCCGCTGGCAGAGTAGCTAATTTTGGTTTTTTTGATTTTGTGTTTTTGAATAATTTTTACTGCAAGGAAAGATACACTTTTTGGCATTTTTACCGAAACGCTTGTGATACCAACATAAATTGTTGTTGTTTGAGGGTTTGGTGGAATTACGGTTTTTCGAAAAACTTCTCTGCCTAGGTTTAGAATTGCGTATTTCTAATTTTTTTAACCGTTCTTCAATTCTCTGTAGAACGTCTGTCAGGTTACTTTCTGAAGAAGATGTAGAGGGTTGCTGTTGTACAGAAGAAATTTTAGAAATGGTAGGAATGGTGGAATCAAAGATTTTGTCCGCAATAAGAAAAAGTTCTTCTTGTGTATGTTTGGCTTCTATTGCAATCAGACATGTTTGAAGATTTGCAGGTAGTTTGTTGAGCCAAAGTTTGTTTAACAGTGATTTATTCACCAAAGTATTGTCTCCAGCGAGTGCTTCCATCCGTCGATAGAGTTCGGATGGTTTAGAATCCCCTAGCTCTATGGTATGTAATAATTTATTTAATCTAAGTTCCTCAGAATCCCTACTTCTGGATAAAAGACTTTCTTTCAATGTTTCATACTTTTTGTCAGTAGGTGGACTAGTGAGTATGTCTGCGACCAATTCCATGGCCTCGGGAGATAAAGAAGAAACAAGGTGATCGTATTTGGTATTTGAAACTGTAATATTTTTGACTCGAAATTGACTCTCAACTTGAAGAAACCAAAGATCTGGCCTATTATTCCAAAAAGGAGGAATTTTGAGGGTAGAAATACAATTTGAGATTGTGTCGTCTGACGTTTTTTCCATTTTGTCTTTATTGTCAGTCATATTTATAAAAAGAAATCTAAAAATAGTGGTGATATTAGTGAATTAGTACTTAATAACGGCTTTACAAGATGTTTAGGGTGTAAAATTTAATAGTGCACAATAGGCATGAAAGCAACATTAGAATTTGGTATTTAATAAATAAAAAAAAAAAAAGGTTAAACCGATAAGTAATGTTTAGTCGTTTTAGATCGTTTTTTTTAGAAATTTTGGTGTTATTTCAATTGATTAAAAGCAATATATTTTTTTTTTTAACTTACGGATTGTACTTGTAGTTATGCTGAATCAAAGTACCTTTTATGTTGTGTTCACGTGTTTACTGTGACGAATTTCCTTGTACATATATGTTTTTCTTTTTAAATAACTTAATACAAATTTTTTTGAGTATTAGCACAAAATTTTGTTTCACAAATTTTCCTAAAAGAGAAAAAAAGAAAATATAATGAATATTTGTTTTTACAAAAGACTTATGTTAAAATATAAAATTGCTTATATATATAATGTATAGATGTGATGATGATGATGTAATGCTCGTTCCTTGTTACACGTGTGGTCACTAAAAATCCATCTAAATCACAGGCATCCGTTGAAAAGTTTTATAAAAATACTGTCCACCAGGAGCTCTTTAATCTTAGTTTTCAGCAAAAGTGTATATTTCAATGATTGAAGAAAATTTAACACCAGTTCGGGAAGCAAAAAATTCAACACGTTGTCATGCCATCAACATCCATTTTTCAATTGTATAAAATAATTTTAATTATATTTTAATTATTTTGATGTATGTTGTTTTATTTTTTTTTTTTTTTTGTGCACCCAAATGTATGATTGAAATACTATTTAATTTTTAAAAGAAATTTGTATTTTAAGTTATTTAACACTAATAGATAATTTGGTAGAGTGTACTATAATATGCTGTATGTAATGTGCTGTACTGTACTGTATTGTATTATAATGTATAGCACACATGCAATTTTATGTACTTTGATTAATTAAAAAATATTTCACCCACTATTTTTAGTTTTTTAATTTAAATATATTTAATTGATTTTATTAAATGTCTTTATTTTAAGAGTTGAAATAAAATCAAAATTTTAATTAAATAAAACTTTTGTGTCGGGGTCACCATTTTGTGGCGCCACTATTTGTACAATGATATAAAAAATATACTTTTTGATATTTTAATATAATTTTAATTTTCAACTAATTTCTCCCAATTTACAAATCAGACTAAAACTAAGTAAAAATAAAATTTAAAATTAGAATTCCTTATCTTAAAATTGGTAATATATACAATACACATAATATACCTGAAATGGGTAATATACCTACTTATAAGTAATATACATAATTATAATATAATATAATGTAATTAATAATATATAATATTAATATGTATAAGAAGATGATGCAACATGTAAAACAACTTTCTTATCTTTCATAAGTGATAGAAAGTGTAAGAATAAAATATATGGATGTACCAATTCTCATCTCTTATGATAGTAAGAGATGTTGAGTTTAATTTTAATAATCAACATTATACAAAGTGTTGCCGTTACATCAATTCTCATCTCTTATGATAGTAAGAGATGTTGAATATAATATTAATAATTAATATTATAAAATGTTGCCGTTACAGGGGAGCTTACACATACTAATAAAATTTTATTTCTCTTTCTAACTAATTTTTAGGCCTAATTTTGATTTTCTGTCTACTTTTAGCAAAGTGTCATTGTATTTGTGAGAAAAAATTTGAAAATTGAAAAATAATTTATATGAACTGTCTTTTCTTTATGTCTATATTCTATGTTTATACGGTTTATACCACTGATCAACTACTATAACAAGATGTGACACTGAGCACGTGTTAGCAAAAATTTCTCATGACCTTTGTCCCGTTATTCACTCGGCCTTAACGGTTTTGCTAAAAGTCGATAGTAATTAAGAGCCTTTGTACGAAAAAGAGACAAAAAAATGGAATTGAAACACCAACCGTTTTAAAAAATGTAACATTATTACAGGGTATACCCATTAAAAAAAGTACAAATTTTATTATTAAAAAATTTTTATTATCTAAAATAGTAATATAAATATAGTATTAAAATATAAAAGAGTTGAAATAATAGTATGTAAATTGCAATTTATATGTAAATATATAAAACAAATAGGAAATTTTTATTTTTTTCTTTCATATATCAGTGTAAAAGCTGTTTTTAATTGAAATATATAGAAATTAACATAATAAATATGTGTATGAATAATAGAATATGTATACTTAAGAGTTATATATTTTATAACATAAAATAAAATAAAATAAACAAAATTGATTATAAATGCATTACACTTAAAATTTTGTGTTTGCTGTCAAATGTTTTTACATTTTTGTTAAATTTCTTAATTATAAAATAAATTCTTACTCTAATATATAGCTTAACAAAATAAACTTTGTCTTGTCGATCACAGCAATTAAAATTAAAGTCATTTTCTAAAATTTCAAACAGCTTACTTTCTAAATCACTTTGTACACAAAATTCGTTAAAATTAATAATAAATTTATTTTCTAAATTATCTAAAATGTCCATAAAATCTTTAGGTGGTCTTATTAATCGACCATTGTCATATTGCTTAAAATCTATAAATAAATATGAACTACTTAATTCGTTGGATATTTCAAGTTGACAGTTGTGATGCTCTCGATATTTCTTAAATAGCCAACCACCAAAATAATAAAAAGCATTCTGCTCTCCAAAATCCATTGCCTTATAATCTGTTTCTAAATTAAAAATATATTTTTCTCAAGGTTTTCTACTTGAAGAAATCGAAGTGAAATCAGTATGTGGAAATACAATGTCACATTTTGTTTGCTCACAATTACCATCAGTTATATTTTCCATATATTTTATTGAGAACGATTTCCTAAAAGCGCGAGAAAAGTGGAACGGACTTAATAATTTCGTACATCCTCCACGTTTTCGGAATGTACCAAACGTATTTTCTAAAGCATCCTGATTTAAATTCCGAGTTAAAAGGAAAGGGATATTTTCTAGTTTTAATTTCGCGTGTAACAAAGTTAAAGCATTTATATTTTGGATCCAACCATTCAAGAAATTAACTTTTTTGGTGATATTTTTGGATTCTTCAAAAAGTTGAATATTTTGTAAAAACATTTTCATTTCATTTAAAAAATTTAATTAATCTTTGTTACCAAAGAATGACCTTCGAAATGTTTTTACTTCTTTAAATTTTGATGAGTTAAATATGTCGAAAAGTTTGTCAAATTTTTCTATAATTTCTGCAGTGTTAATTGTAGTTGCAGAAGTGGAGCTCATGCTTGCAAAAGTGTATAAACCACTTGCGACTGTGTCACTTATAACTTGAGCAGCAAGTTTAACTTTCATTTTTTGGAAAGTATTAAAGAAAATATGCTCATTACTAAGTTTTGGAGCTAACTGAAATTGACGGTCTTTGTCCCACAAATAAAAATTTTTTATATCAGCCCAGTGTGCCTTTTTATTATTATCAAAGAGTATTGTATACTTATTCAAATTATTTCTGAAAGATTTGAGCAAATGGGGAGTATCGAACATATAATATATTTTCTTATTATGTGCTATGAAATGAGGTTTTTGAAAAGAAACTCCCAACAATCTATTGAGTCCTATGAAATTTCCACCTTGATCAGAAATTACCACTCTGAGTTTCATATCAATATTAAGCAGTTTTTTAACGCAAGAGAAAATTATTTCTTTTAAAGTCCGTGAAGGGCAAGCAGAGTTGATTAAATAATAACCAACTAAATGTTTATAACGGTGCGTGATACCTCTTACCATTATAACTATGGCATAGTTAGCAGCTAATTTGCTTTTTTTGTTGCCGTCGTCTTCTAAACCAAAAATTTGACTATTTAACTTATCAAAATATAAATTAGTTTTCAATGATATTTCATCCAAGCATATAAGACAATTTTTAGCCACATCTGGCAAATTCTGAACTTTAAGTCTAAGCGCATTGAATAAAATATCGTGAATTCCAGGTCCAGAAGGCCAGTCTTGAACAAATCTTAATAGCGTTCTTTTTGATGGTAAATTCATATTTTTTGAAAGAAAATTGTAAGCAGAGGGAGCAATGAAATAAACACTCAGACAAAACTCTTTAAAATCTTTTGAATACCTCCATCCATGAGGGTTATAGTTAATGTTTTTAATGTGGTTTTCTACAATACGCGCTAGTTCAAGTGGTAAAATTGATTTGGTTTTCTCAATATATGAAGTATTGCTCTCCTTCTCTTTCTCCATCACTTCGATTTCTTTTTTCAAATTCTCTACTTCTTTTTTTAAATTATCTTTTTCTAATTGCAAAGAATTTACCTTTGTTTTGAAACCTTCATCCATTGCTGCTTGAGTTGACTTGTGGCTAGTCGCAAAAAATGGAGATCCATAGATTTCAACTTCCTGTGTCCTTTCAGTATTTTCATGTATGGAAGCTTCCTCAATATCGTTTTGGACCACTATTAATTAAAAAATAAATTGTTATTAGTTTGAAATTATTTAATGTTTTTTTTTTTTTAATTTCATTTTACCTTCTATATTTTCATCATTATGGACTTCAGAACTTGTAGCTGATGAGAAAAAAAACAGTTACTATTTAGTTAGTATTTTTAATACTTTTGTTTATGCTAAAATCTTTCATTACCTTGTTTTATCACAATATCTTCTAAAACATAAATTTTTTTACATAGAGGAATTTTATTTGATTCTCCCAAAGGAATTGCATTTCTCTTCAGTCTTTTTTTCAAATCTCCGAACATTTCTTCAGAAAAATGTTGCTCACATATACGAAAATCTTGCGGAATTTTCGTATTTATAAGATTTTCTTTATTCAAATTTGTAAGCCAAATTTCTCGTCTATAAATAAAAAAGGAATTTTTTTAAGTGTTGTTATTCTCCGCATATTTCAATGTTTTCTTTATAACGCACGAACAAATCTATTTCTACGTATAAAAATTTCAGATTTCTGGTAGAAAACCATTCGTATAAAACTGTCGAAAAGAAACTTAGTTTAATTATTTCTGAATTTCAAAATCTGAATTTAGATGAGAAAACACAGGTGGAGAAATTTTTATTAGACAATCTAGAGTTTAATGGTCTTAACAGTCTTTATAATATAATCAAATAATCAAGGAATTTTTTTTAGATTAAAAAATTTTTAAATCCCAAAATTTATTTACTTTTGTTTAAAAATTTATTATACTTTAAACTCACGTTTACATGATGATGTGAATTCTGACTTAAAGTATGAAGATATAATAATATAATTTTGGTTTAACTGGGTTCAGCGGTATTCAACTATCGGTATAAATCATAAAAACCATAGGTATAAGTACTACAACTTTTAAATATAATTGTGAATAAATGATTTTAATTTTTATAAAAAATTACAAATTCGTATGTTATATGCATATACGAGTATTATACGTATATTTTTGGAATTTTTGTTGGAAATCACTGTTTTTATCAATTTCTTAAATTAGTTTTTGTTTTTGTTTAATTAGTATTTATTATAATTTTAAAAAAATAGCTAAATAAAGTTTTGTTTTTTGTTTAATGAAATAGAATAATTGTTTTTATTTTTAATCTCTTTAATTTTCTACATAAATTATATTTAAATGTACCTACAAAACATAAAAATTTGTGATGTATAATACATAATATTCTTTGTGCAGAGAATTAGGTGTACTACTTTGAGTATATTACCCCCACAACACTATAATTTCCTTCCATTAAACCATTATGAACATTAGAACAAAATTTACCGAAATATAAATGTTTGCGTATAATTATAATTTTTACATTTGTTTTTACATAAACCAAATAGTTTTAACAAAAATTTTCCGATTATTAAACAAAAGATATCTTGTTGAACACCAACATAATATAAAACATAAAATTTAAAAGGTTTTCTCCAAAATATTTCTAATTTATATATATAATATATATAATATTAATATATTAACGTATAATAATATAATTATAATATATACACGTGCATACAAACACTATCAGACTAAACGCGCGCGCGTTTGTGTTGTGTGTGCGTGCGTGCTGTGTATGTGCATTTGTAAAAGGTAAATCTGATAATTTGTGCATTAAGCATTTTCTATCAGATTTGTTTTCTACAAATGCACACACACACATGCACTTACATACACACACTACCAGATTTTCCTTCTACAAATGCACACACATACATGCACTTACATACACACACTATCAGATTTGCCTTCTACAAGTGCATACAGAGACAGACACTATCAAATTTTCCTTCTACAAATGTACACACACATGCACTTACATATACACACTACCATATTTGCCTTCTACAAATGCATACACACACAAGCCCGCAAGCAGGGCCGGCCCAACAGAAATATGCGCCCTGTTCAAAGTGTAAAATGTCGCCCCAATACTATAAAATTTAATTTCTTTTGAAACTCATATTATTCTTTTAAACTTAAGCCATTTCTACACCACCCTTGAGGTAGACTTAAAACTCACATTACATTACAAATATTATATATTTGCAATGTGTGTTAATTATATTTTTGGCAGCATTTATCATATGGACAATTTTTTTAATAGCGGCAGTTGCAATTAAATGAATTAATTCATTTTGAATATTTTTGCTTAAGTAATGATACTGGGTTTCTTTGTTATTAACTCTCTTCAAATGTTCCGCAAGTTCAAGATCGAATTTTGCTACCATTTTAACTAATTCTAAAAAGTTACCGCTATTTGATTCATTTAAGGTACAAGATGAACCT
Organism: Villa cingulata; assembly: GCA_951394055.1. NCBI lineage: Eukaryota > Metazoa > Arthropoda > Insecta > Diptera > Bombyliidae > Villa > Villa cingulata. The sequence goes on along the minus strand of OX596018.1, from coordinate 33,340,545 downwards.
CTGAAAGACAAAGATTGTGCACCTAGGTACTGAACGAAAGAAAGAAGTCGTCGTAAAACTTGGTTCCAATGATAAACTTCTTCTTTCATCGCTTTCTGCAAATTTGCATCAATTGTTTTATTCTTGTTCAGTCCTTCTTTTAAAATCTTTCACGATCTAAAAGATTCCATATGAAAATTACTATTCTCGTGGCTTTTAAGAATTTGACTTGTATGAGGCCAATCTGAAAACCCCGTACTAGACAAAGCTTGTGTGCTCTTGTTGTGTAAAAATAATTTACAACAAAAGCAAAAAATTGCATCGTTTTTTATTGAATAAACGAGCCAAAGACGAGGAATTTTATCTCCATTTAGAAGTATTCTAAAATAATGGGAAATATTGAATTTTCTATTGTGTTTCCGCGGAAATTCAAAATTTTGAATTTGATACGGGCCTATCTCTACAATCATTTGAATAACTTTTTCATTCAAATCTGGCCATTTACCAGCATCGCGCAAATCAACACATTCATTCACTTCTGTGCATGTTACAGGCATGCTTTTATTATTCACATTTTCACTTTCTAATTCTGTTCCTACATTTTCTAGAGGATTTTTTTCTACTCCAATGCCAGTTAAATTATTACTTTCATTACTGAAATTGGAATTTTTAATGAGAAATTTACTTAAACTTTTTGAATAAACTTCGTCTTCTTTTTCTTGAAGCTTTCTTTTTTTTCTATTTTGAGCACCAGAAGGTTTTTTTTGAACAATTGTTTTATTTTTCTCACTCATTTTCACAAAATTTTAAATTAATTTATATTCACTAAAAAAACTTTATTTCCTTACTCGACACAAATAATTAGAATACGTTACATATAATAATTACGTTATATATATAATAATAACCGATTTGATTTCTATATAAGAACTTGCAATACGGGAAACTAGAAAATAAGTTTTTTGCACATTTACATACACCAAATGTATAAGGTGGTAAGGTGATAAGGTGGTATAAGCATCGTACACTAACTCACAATGTACGGACACAGCTCGATTTAGCGTATATAAATTCAAAAAATAATGTGAAAAAACAGTACAAATATATAATGTTAAAAAAATAAAATAATGAAATCAATTCAGTAAAAAATTCAGCCCTTTGTCTAAAAGGGACCATATTTTATGACCAATTTCTTTACAAAAAATATGCAGGTGTTAAAACAAGATAGAAAAAACACACACCAACAACTTTTATTTTGAACAGAATTGAATATGTTATTGTTTTTGTACTGCCTGTCTATCTATCTGTGCACAGTGATTGATTTTTAACAGTGATAGAAAGAATTTATATTAACTTGTGCGTACACCAAATGTACAAGCATCGTACACTAACTTATGTCTATATTCTATGGTATAAGCACAGACCTAAATAACGATACACAGATATGCAAATATCGCAAAGCTCATTTTAAAAAATTTCAAGTTTGCATTTTCATCTATAAAACTTTTGATTTGAAACTTAAAATTCGTAAATTGTGAGAATAATTCTCTCCCAGAAAAGAAATGTTTTTTTTTTACTTTTTTTTTATTCATACATACTGCTACCTGCTACCCTTTTTAATTTTTAATTTTTTTTCCATACCACAATAGCTAGATATAGATGTATGTAAGTGTACAGACAGGTTTTATCATTACACATAAGTTGCGTTCCTTTTGACCAAGTAAATTTATTTATTTATTTATTTATTATGAGTGTGAGGACAGTAAACTGCCACACACCCGCCCACACCATGACCCACCAGGGCCTTTTGGCGATCATTGTTTACAATTTCTCAATATTCTATTTACATTTTGTTGCTGTGGTACTATTTATGTTTAGCGCGTGACCACACTATCCCCTTCACCACTTATGCGATACAAAGACGATAGTGGCTCCACCGGCTCACATCGATAGTCCCCAGTTTATTATTTATATTTGTTAGTAGTAAAGTCTTATTGCTAAGGTTAGTACTTATGGTCTAAAACCTCTTAGAAGAAGGGGACCAAATTCTTACATCTAGGAGTATTTTGTATAGAGCTCTTGTATTTAGAGCTTTTGTATTTACATATATTTTTTGAAACATTTTTTTTTTTTAAATTTTTTTTTTTTTTTAAAAACACATTTCAAATTTCTATTTCTATATATTTACATTTATTATTATTTTTGGGCACGATTTCCTGGTTTAACTTTATATTTTGTAAGTCAGTCTGTATTGTGTAAGTAAAGTAAATAGAGTGGAGTTACCATCCTGTGAGGGATTCAGCAACTCCCCTCTACTTACGTCTTGTTGTCCTAGGGCTGTCAGTTTGGATCTAACAGCCGGACAGTCCGTTAACAGTTTTGTAGCGTTCGTATGTAAAGTGTTCCTACAGCAAGGGCAGACTGACCCCTCCCCTCTGTTTGTTGAGAAAGGATGGGTCAATCTCGTATGCCCTGTCCTCAATCTTAAAAGGGATATCTGTTGAGCTCTACTCAACGCAGGGTTGAATTTTGGAGCCCTGAGATCACGGTTGATCTCCCAATAATCCCGTGTAGTGTCTGAACCAATATCCTGGAATCTGGTCAGTCTACGTTTGTTCAATTGTTCCAGACCTATCCTGTATATGGGCTTGGCGGAATGAGCAGGTCCGACTCATCTATTACACCAATGGCTGCTTTGGCTGCCTGGTCAGCCTGCTCATTCCCGTCAATACCAACATGCCCCGGTATCCAAACTACCCGTGTGTCATACTGGGAGATTAGAGCTCTGATTCTGGAAACTAGGTGGTCCACGTTTCCAGGATTTTTTAGAGCCTGGACGACTGACATAGAGTCAGTGAGGATCACCGAAGCTCTGTCATTTTCTGCCCTCATGGCTGCAGCGATCCATACTGCAGTCAATTCGGCGTCAAACACCTGAGCTTCCACTGGTAATCTTCTCTGAATCACCGTCCTCCATCCAGTCGAGCCGCGTTTGCTGACTACTGCTAGACCGACGCCAGTGGTGGTTTTACTGGCATCAGTGTAAAGTAGCAACCTACCCCTGAACTCCTCACAAACCAGCGCGTGCAGTGCACGAAAGACCTCCGGACTGGTGTCTTCCTTGCGGTAAAAACTTAGGTCGTCTCGTATGTACTGTCTGATGTCTCTGTCTAAGGGGACGTATTGGGAAATCGGGATTGGTAGGGGTTTTTGGGGGAGTCGAGGGATCGTCATAACAGATCTTCGCAAGGAGGATGATCTGATCTGACTCTCTCTCTCCAAGAAATTCCAAACAATTCCAAACAGGGGAGACCTGGGGTCTCCTACCTGCCTGGAAGCAAACCTCAGCCTTAACTTCATTAAACGGTCCTCCAGACACCAAACGCCACATTCTACTAGTAGAATGGGGATAGGGGTCGAACGGTACGCCCCTGAGGCAACCCGGAGGACTTTATTCATTGCTGTCTGTATGGATTTTTTGTACGTTGGTGAACAGTCACCGAAGAGGGTCAGACCATACCCTGTTATACCGTTTACTAGTACATTAGCAATGTGAAAGAGTGCCGATGGTGGAGCACCCATTCTGCCTGCTGCCAGTATCTTTATAAGATTATGAACCTTGTGGATTTTATTCACCACAACTTGCACATGATCTTGCCATGTGGATCGTTTATTGAAATGGATTCCTAAAATCTTCATGCTAGGTGACGGGCTAATTTCGCGTGAAGCGATACGTATTTGATTTACGGTGCAGTTCCTTTTCCTGCAAACATGGAGGAATTCCACTTTTTCAAGTGGAATTTTTCCTCCATTATCTTGAGCCCACTTCAAGGTCAGCTCTGAGGCTCCTCGAAGTTCACTCATTGTTTCTGGTGTGCATGATGTGTCACTAAGCAAGATATTGTCGGCATATGCCAGCACTTTGATGTTAGGATATCTTGTTAGTTCCACTAGCAACGAATCCAAGTAAACAATGAGTAGCGTTGTAGACAAGGGAGATCCTTGTGGGGTACCGTTATCCAGTTTATAACGGTTTGAGATATAACCATTTGTACGGACCTTGATCTGTCTGTTAGACATAAAACTATAAATTGTTTTGATAAATATTGGGTCTACACCCCAAGAGGTCAGTTTTTGGCATACGAAACAGGCTGGAATTCTGTCGTATGCCTTTTCAAGGTCTAGTGAAAGAACACTAGAATGACCTCTCGCTGCCAAAGAAGAAGCCAGCCCTTCTTCCAGGTCGTGTAGGAGAGTTATTGTACCTCTCCTCGGGTGGAAACCATGCTGACCAGAATTCGTCAGTTCCTCAGTCACTATCTGGAGTCTTTTTCCCATAATCTTCTCCAATGTTTTGGATAAACATGAGAGAAGGGATATGGGTCTGTAATCCAGTGCGCGCTTTGCAGTTGAAGTTTTCTTCGGAATCGGTATCAGTGTGGCTAGTTTCCAGTCATGTGGGAAAGTTCCGCACGCCAGAATGTTGGAGTACAACTCTACAATTCTTATCTTGATTTCACTCGGTAGCCGTCTCAACATGCGATAGCTTATTTGATCTTCCCCCGGTGTGGAACCACCAAAGGAATTTAATGTATTTTCCAATTCACCGAGAGTAATCGCACAAGCAAGATGGTATTTTACATGCTGAGACAGGTCCACCGAGTATGCAGATTTCTGGTCGATAACCGATTCCGGAAGGCCAAGGTCACTAGAGACTGAGGCCCATGATGATGCAAACTCTTCTGCGATACCAAATGAGTCAGTGACCGTCCCATCAACTGTCATGAGAGATAGTACGGATGAAGGTGGTTTGCCATAAAGACGTTTCACCTTCATCCATGCATCCCTCAGCGAGTCAGATGGGATAATCGAGTTGGCGAATGCCTGCCAAGAGGCCTTTTTCGCCGTTTTCACCGCCCGCTTCACTTGTGCAGTTAATCTTTTGAATTTGGACGAGTTTGCGCTGGTAGGGTTTCTTTGGAACCTCTTCCAAGCAACATTCTTTTCCTTTATAGTTTTCTTTATATCTCTGGTCAGCCAAGGTGGCTCAAAGCAGATCTTTGGTCGTATAGAAGGCATAGACAAGGCTGCAGCAGATCTTATTATTCTTTTAATACTGGCTGCCTCTTTATTTATGTTGCTGCTTTGGGGATGGTCTCGGTTTAGTTTCAGAGCAGACTGGGCGAACAAGTCCCAGTCAGCTTTGTCTTCAACTAAACGCGAGGAAATTTTTTGGGTTGCTAGCCTGTTAACACTATTGATGATGATTGGGAAGTGGTCGCTTCCCTCTGGATTATCATGGAGTGCCCATGAGAAATTGCTAGCTATGTAGCTTGAAGCCAAGGTAATGTCAATTGCGGAGCTAGTAAGATGTGTCGATGACACGAAGGTGTGGGCTCCGTCATTTAGTAGCATGTGGTCAGATTCGAGTATCCAGTCTGCAATAATTGTACCTCTAGGATCAGATCTGTGATCCCCCCAGAAGTGGTGATGGGCGTTAAAATCGCCACCAATTATTGAAGCGGATGGGAGTTGGTTTGTAAAATTAACTAGAGTGGGAGTATCTATGACATTGGTTCTGGTAATGTATACCGATGAGAAAGTCATTGGAGGTGATGTGTGTACGGTGACAGACACATTCAGGAAATTCGACGTAATGTCGAGAAGAGAATGACTTATGCTGGACCGTACAAGTATACCAACTCCTCGTGAACGAGACGAAGAGTCATTGTCCGAGAAATGACAAGTGTATCCCCGAAAGTTCGAAGGTCCGTTATTTGAGTAGAATAAGGTCTCCTGTAGGAGAATAACGTGCGGTTTATACCGACTTATTAGGAATTCAAGATTGTGCTGGTTAGCACGAAAACCTCTTATATTCCACTGGATGCAGGTGAGCTCTCTTGATCTTGTTCGTGAGCTTGATGTGAAATTTGTCGCCATTTGGTTTTATGTAAAACCAAATAACTGACTTGGTAAGAGGTTTACTGAGATATGGAGGTCCCTCAGGAGCTTATAGCTCCTCTGCGACATCCATCTTCTCATTGTCTGAAAGATGGATGATGTATTCCTCAGTCAGTATAGGCTGAAATGGGATTTCAACCTTTGCACACTGTCTGAGGAGTTGATTGAATGGGAGTTTGCTGCCCAGGTAGCCATTACCTTGGGCTTTAATAAATTCTTCCAATTTTTCTCTGGAGGTCGCCTCTAAACGGCAGACTTCCTCCTTCGAAATGAAGAATTTATTTATTGTGTTTGTATTGTTGTTTGTGAATGTGTTGTTTGTGTTTTTTGTTGTTAATTGTATATTTGAGTTGTTTGTTATTTGTGTGGATTTTATACCAGAGATTGTAATGCATTTTTGCATTTCTGTGTCTTGTACTACGTTAGTTGAGTTGGTTTCTTTTGTTGTTCTGTTGTTCGTTGTTATGGTGTTAATCTTAGAATTGTTGTTGATTGTACTGTTTGGTACAGTAGTTTTTTGTTCATCTTGCGCCTTGGTTGTGTTGTTTTGTCTACGTTTGTTGGTCTGTTTTTGTATTGAGTTGGATGTGGCTGTTTTGTTTTTAGTTGGGGTCGTATCATGAAAGTCACTGTTAGTTACCTGTGGGTTTGTCGGTTTGGTCGCGTCTGTCAGTGACTTACTTGTTGTTCCAGCTAACGTTTGAGCGTATGTCTTCGTGCCCAAACGAGTTGCTAGTCCACTGGTTGTAGTAGTGGGATGCGTTCTCCTTGTCGATGTAGCTTCGGGGTTCCTTTCAAAAAATCTCTTCTTCGCTTGATACTTAGTGCAGCGTTCGTTGCACATTATGTGTAAAATGATTTTTTCTCTTTGGTAGCTAGGGCAACTTGCATCCGCTGCCCCATGGTCGTTAACTTGGCAATTTATGCAGAAAAGGGTGCTGCATTGCGCGCCATGCTTTTCTCTCTCCACTCCGCAAGAAGGGCATCTTTCTTGGCCCCCACATCTATTCTTCGTGTGTCCCATTAGCTGGCACTTGTGGCATCGCATCGGGTTTATTACGTACTCCCTTACTGGAATACGCATGACCCCGCATGCCTTGACATATTGCGGAGGTTTGTGTGACTCAAAAGTCAACACAATGGTACCAGTAGGAGTTGACTGTGCTGGTGCTTCTATGTTGCGTCTGGTAACATGTCGAGCCGCGATGACACCTTGACCCTGGAAGTCCTCGAGAATGTCCTGTTCTGTAACATATTTAAATTGAGGGCATCTGATAACCCCCTTTGAAGTGTTTAGGGCCGTTACATATTCAATTTTTACTGGTATAACCTTATTTTTAGTTAAGGTTAAGGACTTTGTATTTACAAATTTTTCTGCGAGCGTTTTGTTTTTGATGAGGAGTTGTACTCTCCCATCATTGCGCCATTCCACTTCCAGTATTTCTTTCGAAATACCCTGAAGTGATTTTAACACTAAAAATACATTAAAAGTTTCAAGTTTTAAAAACACTCTGTTGTCCCCCTGCGAATTAGTTTCATCAATAGCCAGACTTTGTACTATTACGTACTTAGTCTCGTTATCGGTTAGATTTTTTGTTGGTAGGTCTGGGTAGTCCGTAGCATGGAAGGTAGTAAGGGGCTGTTTTGTCAATTTCGCCCTTTTACTCCTCGGAGGTTCCGGGTTTTGCTCCTTTGCAAGGATAGCGAAGGAGTTTGAGCTGCCCCCTGGGAGCTGCCCCATCTTCTTGTTTAACTTTTATAAGTTTTTCACTTTTATGTTTTTACACACACACTATACTGTGTTTTTGCTTTATTTTACACTTCACTCTTTTTTAATTATTTAATTTTACACTCTTTATTATGAATTTTTAGATACACCCTGTTTTTAAATTGTAGTGTACACCCTGTTTTTATTTTATATTAGATTTATTAGGTCACCCTGTGACAAAAATTTTTTCACTTTCAACTTATCTTTGGGTCACCCCGTTTTATTGGATTTCAAACGTTTTACACTATTTTCACTATGGCGTCTTTTCTTATATAAACCAAATGTTTTACACTATTCTAACTATGGCGTCTTTTCACATATAAAACAAACGCACGTCTAACTACTCTGTGAATTTAATTTAATTTAATTTAATTTATAGTTTTAATTTTAATTTTATTTAATTTTTAATTTTATTTTAATTTAATTTTAATTTAATTTTAATTTAATTTTAATTAAATTTAATTTAATTTTAATTTAAATTATTTTAACATAATTTAACAAGCTCTGCAAAATTTGTCTGTACACTACCGCTGTTCCATACGGAATGAAAAGGGACCAAGTAAATAACTTTCAAGTACTCGGGAGTATATTGTAAATGGAACGCAATTTTTTTACTTGGAAATAAAAAGTAACCTCAAATTTGAAAGCATACACATTTCTAAGGCAATGTAAATATTGGAGTGACAGTTGGCCATGCTCCAATTTCAGCTGTCATGTATTTCAAATTTGTTTTGCTTTGATTTTAGATGCTTCATAACATTAAACAATAAAAAGCCACCTATTGAATAAAACGTGTATTAAAAATATTATAGACTTAAACCTATTTCTTTAATCTCTAACGATTAAAACACAAAAACCTCTGACGGCGAATTTTGGCGTAACTAACCATGCAATTGTCAAGTAAATTACTCGAATACAAGAGGTGGTGTAGATGATCAAGACTACAAGTACTTGCGAGTACTTTACTTGGCCAAAGGGAACGCAACTATATTGTCACTTCGTATACAAGGAGGCTTGGTTGTCTTTTCTTTATTTTGACTTACATCAAATACCGGATTTTATAGTTGATAGTTGGTAGATGTTAGATCTTAGATTCTGTTTATATGAAGAAATTGATAGGTATGTACAGTGATCACAAAAATTATTGGTGTTACTTGTGCACAACAAACTTCAAATTTTTACTAAATAATTCAATTTTCCTTGGCATTTTTCTTGAAAGTCAAAATTAAATCAATTATTTTCATTTTAATATTCATAATAATTTTTGCGATAGAATTAATGCAGGAATAATTTTTGGAATAATTCAAATAATATATTTGTTCTAAGAATAATTATGGTTTATTTTAAGAAATTGTATTTATTAAAGTTTGAAAAAATAAATATAAAAATTTAAAAGTATTACAAGTGTCTAAATCCAAATTACGATACTTTAATTATGCAGAAATAATTTTTGTGATTACTGTACATGTGTATACAATGTGTATACACATATAATGTAGAAGCAGCATAATTTGTAAGATGCATATTAACTTGAAAAAATTAAGTCATAATCGAACAAACATGAATTTAGGGTCGAAAATAACAATGAAATAGTAGGTCGAAAACATGACGAAAACGAAAATGAAACAAAGGGTCGAAAACAAAAACAAACCAAAACAAACTATAATCTGCGTATATGTATATATACGTATATACATATACACTCGTAGATATACATAAATATATTATATCTAACATTATGGTACAAAACAGTATATATTCCAGTATCATACATATTCTATATACTTATGTACATACATACATATTTCTATTGCCCAATACAAAATATGTACGCAAACAAGAAATAAAATTGGTTCCTTTTTGTACATTACCTTACGTGTATGTAAGAATGTATATTTGAAACTGTGTTGTTTTGTTTTGTTTTATTTATATTTTCTACTCTCAATTTTCAAAATGTACTCATTTTATAAGAGAAGCTTTGAGAGAGGTGGATTTTCGCTAAATCCACTTCCAAAATTAGCTCGGCAATTGAAAGGATTGTATTGCACACTCTGTATATAGTTATTTTACTCTGTGGTATAAGCTTATGAAGAATATGAACAACAACAATTATAAGCATTATAGTGAAGGAGCAAAATTTTATTTTTAACAGAATGATACATATTATTGTTTTTGTACTACCTACATACATTCGGATTGCTGATTGTATATAGACGAATGCGCAAGATTTTATTTTGCACAGCTTCATAGGAATAATTTATATTAACTTGTGCGCACACCAAATGTACAAGCCTATGAAGAATATGAACAACACAATTATAGTGAAGGAGCGAGCTTTTATTTTGAACAGAATGATACATATTATTGTTTTTGTACTACCTACATTCGGATTACTGATTGTATATAGACGAGTGCGCAAGTTTATTTTGCACAGCTTCATAGGAATAATATATATTAACTTGTGCGCACACCAAATGTACAAGCCTATGAAGAATATGAACAACATAATTATAAGTATTATAGATAGTGAAGGAGCGAGCTTTTATTTTCAACAGAATGATACATATTATTTTTTTTCTACTACATACATTCGGATTGCTGATTGTATATAGACGAATGCGCAAGATTTTATTTTGCACAGCTTCATAGGAATAATATATATTAACTTGTGCGCACACCAAATGTACACAAGTCTATGAAGAATATGAACAACAACAATTATAAGCATTAATAGTGAAGGAGCGAGATTTTATTTTCAACAGAATTGAATATGTTATTGTTTTTGTACTGCTTGTCTATCTATCTATACACAGCTTACTAACTGTATATTGAATATGCACACTGCACAGTGATTGGTTTTGAACAGTGATAGAAAAAATTTATATTAATTTGTACGTATAATCAAATGTATAAGCGTATGAATAATATAAACAAAAACAATTATAGGCATGATAGTTAGTAAAGGAGCGATATTTTATTTTGAACATAATTATGTATATTATTTTGAGATTTTTACTATCTCTGTTGGCGCCCCATTGAATTTGTCGCCCTGTTCAGCCGCTCCTTCTGCTCATATGCAAGGACCGGCCCTGCCCGCAAGCATACTCTATCATATTTGCCATATACGCGTAGTGTATATGTATGCCTGTATAGAAAATACTTAATGCACACACTGTTAGATTTACCTTCTACAAATGCACATACACACGCATATATACGCACATACAAAAAATATCATATATTTGACTTCTACAAATACACATACTCACATACATACACGTGCACACGAACATAAAATTGCAAAATTCAGCATTATTAAAATTATTTCTCTGTAGGACATTTTCCTTTTTCATCAGGATCAAAGTAATGAATGAAAAATCTTGCTCATGGTGTCCTTTTTGATTTGCAAAAAAATTTGAACCGATTATCCTTACTCCTTTCTGAGAAATTGTCAAAAATGTAAAAATAGCCAAAAATCACAAAATGTCCTTTATTATCCTTCTACTAGGAGTTTTTGAAAGTTTCTTTTTTTTTAGAATATAGAGCATCTTAAGACGCATCTTTTGAGCTGTAAAACATACCTGCATCATGTACCGTTACAGAGATATTGCTAAAATAAGAATTTTGACAAAAAATTTTAAATGCGAATTGTGGCCGATAGAGGGCTTTCCGACAAAAAATATTCCGTGACTTTTCTGATATTGTCGAGTAGAATCTGTGTTCAAAATTTCAAGAGGATCAGAGGGAACACCTATTCGGAACTCCAGCCTTGATTTTTTTTATTATTTTTAAATATTTATGTGAGTTGGTAAATTTAAAAAAAAAAAGAGTGTCATATCTTGTTAGTTGTTAATCAGTGGTTTATACGCTGTCTGTAGCACTGTAGCAAACTGTAGTGTCGTTTGACTTTGAATTGTGAAATGACTGAGATCTGTGATGACAGGAGTCAGATTGGAATTGGTTGGTTATTGTCACTTTGTCAGGGCAGCCAGGCGCAGAGTGTCATATTTATTTATAAAGTAAAGTAGGAATTCTATTTATTTTATGTATTTATATCTAAGAAACATTATTTCTATTTTAGTTCAATTTCAATTTAACCAAACTACCAAATAAAAATCGAAGGCAAATCGCCAAATCCATATTTTCGACTACCTAATATTAATTTAGACCCAAGTTTGCATCATTCATATATCGTGAAGGTAAATAAATATATTTTTTAAAAATTTAATTTTATTTCAAAGAAAATAAAAATTTTAAGATGCCAGAAGCAGATCCTAGAAATCCTCTTATGCAATTCAGCAATGCCGTTTATAAAATGATTGATGGTCCTGTAACTTGGTTCAGAGGTAATTCGATTGCTATTTATTTTTATGATTTCTAACTGAAAAATATTTTAAGAGATTTTATAATGTATCTATTACATAATAATATAACCTTAACATAAATTATTTACATTAGGTGCTTTCGTTTTGGCAATTTCAAGTAATTGCGAGTACTAAAATGTGTCCAGGACAAATTGTTAAAACGAACGACACAAAAATTATTCGTAACTACTTGCATAAAAGTTTTTCATGAGTAGCTACGAGTAGATGGTTTGGCACAGACATTTACTTTTTCTACTCGCAAGTACTTGAAATTGCCAAATCGAAAGCATCTATTATAAATTTATACATTGTTATATACATTACACCTACATATATTGTTTTCTTTATAATTGCATAAAATCTAAATTTTCATTATTTTTAAGAGACAATCGTTGAACCAAATCACAAGAAATATCCATGGTATCATCAGCAATTTCGACGTGTACCAACAGTTGATCAATGTTATACAGACGATGTAGTTTGTAAATTTGAAGCCGATCAGCAATTCAAGAGAGATCGTATGGTTGAAAATGAAATTGTCTCAATATTAAGGCAACGTTTTGAAGATTGCATGTTATATGAAGCACCAGATCATGAAAATAAATGCAAAGATCTGTTTGCACAGTATGAAAAAGCAGCTGAAAATTGGTTTATAAAGTGTGAGTGAAAGAGTTAAAAATTGCAAATTTCAAAATTAATTTCTTTTACTTCTAGATGGTGATTTAGGCGCATATGCGAATGCGAGAAAAGCATATATGAAACAAAAACACCGTCTAATTTGGGAAAGACGTCATGGACCAGTTGGTACAGGAATGAAGACTAAACCAGAAATAGAATAAATTCCTGTGTTTAAATGAAAATGTATTCTCTTAGTTTTCTAGATGAAAAATTTATAAGCAGAAAAAGTTGCAAGTAAAAGTGATAATTTAAATGTAGTTTTTTTTTATTAATCATATCATTAGTATAAAAATTAGCTTTCTTTTTCGTTAGAAAATATAATTCAAAATTTTGAGCTTTAATCTTTTACCTACAAATAATTATATAGCTCAACAAAACGTCTATTAAAATGATTGAATTTATTCAAAAATACTACAAAGTACTCAACAGATTGTAACTAAAGGCTTATTCATGAGACTCTTTTTCAATTTAGTTGATTTAATTTTATCTTTATTGTTGTCATTATTTATTCCTTTATTACCAAGTGGAATAATAGTCATATCATGTATTCGACGTCTCATTATACGATAATATTGCAATACATGAGGATTCGCCCAAACTTGTTTGGAGTCAAAGTCTAATATACGTACACAATCCAAACTTTTTGCTCGACTCAATGCAACATATGCTTGTCCAGCTTCAAATACTTTTGCCAGTGACATTTCAACACAATCCAATGTTAATCCTTGTGATTTATGAATAGAAAATGCCCAGGCTAGTTTTAGTGGAATCTGTTTACGTATTATTATTGCACCAGACGGTGTTTTTATTATCCATTTTTCTGGTTTACACAAATATTCAATATTATTTTTAAATTTGACAACAGGTAAATTATTTGTGTATTTACAAACGACACCACGTGCACCATTTACTAAACCATTACCCACATTTATATTTTTTAATAGCATTACTTGCGCACCAATCTTTAAAATTAATTCATATGGTGCTTGTATTTGTTGATCTAATTGCTTTTTCATGCTTGGATCACTGTCTTCAGCTTTAAATATTTTCTTTTCGCCAGATAAGTTTTCTAGTTTCGAATCATTAATTGCATTCGCATCGTTCGTATGTGAGCATAACTGTGTCGCTAAAATTCCATTTATCTCAATATTTTGATTTGAAGTTTCCATAAGACGTTTTGATATTTCTTCAGTAACATGTCCAATACGTATATGATTTAAAATTTTTATAAATTCTGGGTCGTTTTGTCTATGAACTTGATTTAATTCGTATACAAATTGAATACATTTCTCCCATGATGATGACTGAAAACAAAATCGTTTTTCGTTAAGCAATTGTTGCGATGAGAAACTGTTGTCTCTTTTAATAATTGGTGGTAATTGCAAAAAATCTCCACATAGTATTAATTGTATACCACCAAACGGTCTATCATTTCTCCTTATATGACGTGCAACTGCTTCAATTTTATCAAAGTATTCTCCATCAATCATTGAAATTTCATCAACAATTAATCGTTTACATTTTCGCCAAATTTGTGTTGTTGCTGATCGTGATGCCATTTCAAAACAGCGCGATATATTTGCCTCACCACCTCCAATACCAGCAAACGAGTGTAATGTTACACCACCGATTAAACATGCAGCTACACCTGTTGAGGCTGTAACAACAGTACCTTCTGGAGGTAACGTTGATATAATTTTTCTCAACAAAAAGCTTTTTCCAGTACCAGCTGAACCAGTAAAGAAAACGTTTTTTCCACTTAAGCACAACTGTAATACTTGATTTTGTTCTTCATTCAACTTAAAATTTTCCTCCGAGGATGTTAATAGTTTTGCAGGTCCATTACTATTATCGTTAGTTGAAGGCAATTGATAAAGTTTTTTTGCTACTGAACTTTTTCCTGTACCATCACCATCACAATCTGTTTCAGATAATTTTCTTTTTTTACTTTGCGATGACGACGGAGTTGTTATCGATTGTTTTGATAAATTACCGCCCGACTTTTTTGCTCTTATCATATCTTTTTTTGTAATAGGACTAATATCCTCAAATCTAGTCGGTCTGCCAGATAATAAATGAGCTCTTAATTTATTTTGATTAATATCATTATCTTCATCATCATCACTATTCTCATTACTGTTCATTTTAATGAAAATTATTTTAAGAAAAGTTATAAGTGGTGCAGGTGGAGCATTCGATATAAATAGAATACATTTTTCTGCATTAAAATTTATACTAGCTTTACCTTCGCTCATAAATTTTTTATGAACTATAAAATCTTTTAATTTTAATTTAAATGGTTTCAATTTTTCTGGAGTAATTTCAATATATATTTCACGTACATTGTTGCGTATAAGTCGAAGTGTTGCAGTGCGATAAGCTAATTTTCGTCCTGTGGATCCAGTGGAGCTAGTCCTAAAAAATATTTGTGGTGGTAAGAATATTGTATTATTATAGATTAAAGTAATATTTTAATTCCATACAAATTGTACTTACCATTGGATATTTACAGCACAGCAAACTACTGCATCATTAAAACTCATTTTTTGTATTGAAACAAAACTTTTTAAGCCATCATATAATCAATTGTTTTGTGTTTGACTTTTTAGTCTTCTTTCTTATTCTTACCGCCAAGAATGGAAAGCAAAGAATACAAATACAATACAATAATAGCGAAAACCCAATGTACGCTTTGCTTGCTTGGACAAGGGACAGGACAACTAAATAGAAATCATAGTATATAATAAAGAATTATATTCTTACATAGTAGGTGCACATGGTGTGGCAGTGGCTTCCTCTCTTTGAAAATAATTTTTAAAGTGTTTTTCTCAAATTTTTATGAAAATGCTAAAAGGTGATAGAAACAATTTGAATATTGTCAGAAAAGAAATGGAAAACAAATATTTACAAATAAAAATAAAACACAGGGTGTAATATCTAAAATTTTTAATTACAAATGTTGAACAACTAACCATTTATGTACATTATCAAATTTTTTAAATGCTTTACTAAAATGCCTAACTATCATATGTATTCTTACTCTAATATACATTTTTATTAAATATTCATTATTTTTATTTACACAACAATTATAATCTATGTTATTTTTTAACAAATTATACAACTTATATTCTATATTATTTTCTATACATATATTGTTAAAATGTTCTACAAATCTTATTTCTAAATTCCTAAGCTGTGCTAAAAATTCTTCTGTGGGGCGTATTAGTGTTGCATTTGAATATTCCTTGAAGTCTATAAACATTAGATGCGCTGCTTTCATCCGGTATTGGTGCTGTGCAGTTGTGATACTATGTCTATACCGTTTTAACAGATAACCTGCAAAATAAGAGAAAGCATTTTGGACAGATGGTGTACAAAAGTCTATTTCAGAGTCTATATCTACATGGAAAGTGTATGGAGGATTACACGTATTTGGAGGTGTTTGAAAATATCGGTATTAGACAATTGCATTTCTTCAAGGGGCTCAACATTACCAGATGATGGGACATTTTCCATATATTTCGCAGAAAAATACTTTTTAAAGGCATTAGCAAAGTGTATTGGGCTTAAGAGTTTTGTATTACCTCTGCGTTTGCGAAGTACACCGAAAGCGTGTTCCAGGGCGTCCTGATTAAGGTGTCTTGTAAAAATATATGGGATTCCAGCCAATTTTAAATCGCTGTGCAGTAATAATAACGCTTTTATATTTTGTTGCCATCCGTTTATAAATTTTAATGTTTTTGTAACATCTTTTGTACCATAAAATCGCATAGTAAAAGAAATTCGTGCATTTCACCTAAAAATTGTAATTGATCATCATTTGCAAAAAAAGGACGTCGAAATTGCTTGGGGTCATCAAATTTACATGAGTTAAAAATGTCAAATAATTTGTCGAACTTTTCAATAAGTTCAGCTGTATTAATTGTAGTGGAACTACATGAAGAGAAAGAAGCAAAAGTATACAGAGAACTAGAAACGGTGGCACTAACAACCTGGGTTGCTAGTTTAACTTTCATTTTATTGAAAGAATTAGGGTAAATATGGTTGTAAGTTAACTTGGGAGCTAACCTGAATTGATTGTTTTTCTCAGAATTATAAAATGAAATTATGTCTCGCCAAGAAGCGCGTTTGCTGCCTTCAAATTCAACGTCATATGCTTCAAAATTGTTTCTAAAAGATTTTAATAAATGAGGTGAATCATATAAATAATAAATTTTAGAATTATTTACGGAGAAATACGGATTTGATGGCGAGACTCGTAATAATCTATTTAAAGAAAGAAAATTTGTCCCTTGATCGGAAATAATAACACGAGGGATTAAAGATATCTGAACGAGTTTTTCTACACACGTTAGAATAATTTTCTTGAGCGATTTGGCTGGAAATGTGGAATATGACAAGAAATAGCCAACAAAATGTCTATATCTATGTGTTATTGCACGAACCATTACAGCGAGTGCATACCGTGCGGGACGCCTAGTGCGTTCATGACCGTCATCTTCTAAACCAAAGATTATGCCATTTCTTTTATCAAACGGAAGCTCTGTTCTTAAGGAAATTTTATCTATACAAATTGAACAGTTTCTGGCTTTTGGAGGAAGATAACTTGTTTTCAATTGCAAAGCACTGAATAAAACATCATGCAGACCAGGAGAAGAAGGCCAGTCTTTAATAAATCTAAGTAAAGTAGATTTTGAGGGAAATTTCAAAGAAGAAACCACTATAGAATATGCAACAGAGGATGCAAAGTACAAACTTAAACAGAACTGTTTAAATGGTGCCGTGTAGCGAAGTCCCCTGTTGTCACGATATATATTATTAATATAATTTTCTAGTAATAAAAATAAATTAGGTGGGAGAATTGTTTTTAATTTTTCTAAGAAAGTTGTACTTAACCTTATATTTTCTTGCATTCCTTGAATTTCATCTTCTCTGTAGCTGGATGATGGTCTTTCCTCAGATGTTCGAGTTGCAGCTTCTGTTGTTTTTGTTTCTGTGGACTTAATTACTGGTTCGATCACTGTTTAAAGATTAAATTTTCGAAAATTATTAATTTTAAGGTCTAAAAATTAAAGCAAAAAATATTTTTACCTGTAGATGTTGCAGGCTTGATTAAGATGTTTTCAAGAATCACAATTTTTTCTTTCTTTTTATATGGGCGCGGTACACTGCTCAAAATCAAACGTCGTTTATTTTTCGTGAACATTTTTTCATCAAAATGTTCTTCACAGACTCGATAATGTTGGGAAGTTTTTTTATCAATTAAATCACTTCTTCCCAAAATTTGTAACCATAATTTACGTCTAAAAACAGAACGAACACAATTAATATATAATATATTTTTATTGCAATTCACTAGATTTTTATACTTACGAAACTAAATCATTTGGTAGTTTAAAAAACCGCACTTGTTTTTCTTCACGTTTGACTCCACAAGCTAAACAAATTAAGTTTTTCACTTTTTTTTCCATTTTTATAAATAACTTTCACTAGTTTATCTTAAAATTAGTATAATTAATTTTTTTTTTTAAATAATTAAAAATTTTTATAATTGATTTTAAATATAAATTATATACGATAATATTCACTTATTACAATATCTTAACAATTCACTTTTATAAAACCACTAAAATAAATTTAACTGTCCTTCTTAATTATAACCATAAAAAAAAAAAATTAAAATAACTTCTTGTATTCGACTCGCGATCACGCCCGATCATTTACGGCAACCAAAAAAACAACAAATAATCTGATATATATACTAAGATTAGAACCTTACTCGTTCAAATTCAATTTCTGTCTGCACTGCCATAACAAAATATTCAATATCACACCTCGCATTTATTTTGTTAGTCATTCATTCTATTCACTCATTCATATTGCCTATGTCTCGTGATCGCGAGAAGGATATATATACCTCAATATTTTTATCCTTTTAAACCATATTCCAACCAGGCGGGATTTCCTGGTATTTCATATATTTATCGCACCACCTGTGCATTTCTTTGATCGATACTAACTTAAACAATTTGAAGATATTTTCCAAATCCTCATTTAACATTGTCGGTACCTTTTTCTACTTATCCTTTCATCTTACTGAATTCCTTATCCTAGAAATAACCCATAGTGTCATAAACATTTAGACGGCAGAACATAATTCCGCCTCTGTTTGTCATATACATTTCGTTTATTACTTTTCTTCTGAATTCCTTATCCTAGCAATAACCCATAGTATCATAAACATTTAGACGACAGAACATAATCCCGCCTCTGTATGTCATATACATTTCGTTTATTACTTTTCTTCTGAATTCATTCTTATTATCATCGTCGCCACTCATTTATGGCCCTTTGTCTCAATCTATACATACTTGTGTTTTTCTCCATTATTAAACTAAACGCGATGGTTACGATCAATAATTACCGAATTCCTTGAAATTCAGGATAACACATTTCTACTTTTATTTAAATATAGTTCATATTATCTTCAATGCATTAAAACTTAACCAGCGGTTAAGATCAATCATCGAAGCATTTATTCATTTAATATTGAGTCTATTACACTTTTCACAAATAGATTGTAGTTCGCCCTGTACTAGAAATGATTAGATATTGTCATTGACTATATAATAATACATAGACTCAGAAACCATACAAAGAGTGGTATGTAAATTCAGAGCCGCAGCTGGCGAATTTATGAACTAAATTTTTTGATTTTTAATTAAAAATTATCAATTTTGCATAAAAATAGGCACGATATTTTGAAAATCCATTTTAAATAATAAATTTTGCATAAAAATAAACGCCACATTTTGAAAATGAATTTATATAATATAAGTATTACATTAGTTTGTAGATAGTGTATATTTGATATTGTTACTATTTACTATATAGTTATTATGTTGTTTGTTGTAATCTACATATACGTCAAAGATATACGTATATATATGCATACATATAGAAAATATTACACGGCGATTCAATCCTGATTGTATTCTGTATAACGTATAACCACAACCTTCTTTATTTATACAAGCCTATCAACGTTGTGCATATGTATTAAATAGTAGAGTCACGAAAATGTAAACAAACAAGTGTCAAATTAAATTACTAGTAGTGTTGATATTGAAATTGAACTGCAAGCAAATTAAAAGTGAAATTATAGAGAAGGTAAGTAAAATTAAAATTTTTGTTTTATAATTTATATTTTAAAATTATAATTTTCAGATAGTTTCATTTCTTTTATTGATTTTTAATTTCCATCGAAACTAGTTGAAAGAATATGAAGACAAAGAAACTGCTCAACTTGTTGATAGATACAAGTTTTTGGATTTATATACTTGTTCTTCAGTAGAATTGAAATCGATTGGTTACAGTGATGTAGGTTTAACATTTAAGCAAAACAATTTAAAATGAAATTTCAAGTTAATTAAAACTTTTTTTAGACTCGAGGTGTATTAAGTGGTGGTCCAAAACAACCCGCTAGTCAAGAAGTATATCCAGAACAAACAAGTAAATATCCACGGCTTGATTTTTCACTTATGATACCATATAAGCCAAAATCGAATGCTTTTCCGGGAGAACATCCACTCAATGGTGGTACATTTCCAAAACCTCCAGCTTTAGCGGCATTATGTACTCAATTACCTCCAGCAATTTGTTTTCGTGGTCCATTTGTGTCGATCGATATGCTTTTTGATATTTTTAATCGTATTCAACTTCCAGACGGTATGGAAAAATTTTATGAGAAATTTATCTAATTTTAGAATAAATTATGTAATATTCGATTTGAAATTTTTAGCTACTCTTGTTCCGACTGGAGATCATGGATGTGATATAAAAATTTTCGATTTAGCTAAATCGGTTCATTGGATCGTTGATGACAGAACTTATGCTGGTGATGGTGGCATGAAAAGAAGGCGAATGTTACCTGGCGGTGATGATAATGATGAAGAAACTGCTGCTCCAGTGCCACCAGCAAATGATATTTATCGTTTAAGACAACAAAAACGTTTCAAGAAATGAACAATTTTTAAACATTTTACACTAAAATTCTATCACTTTGTTTGTAGATTTTTTAATCGTTTTTTTTTTCCAAGACAGTTTTAAAGACAATTTTTGTAAAAAGCTAAAAGGATCTAAATAAAAAAATCCTATTCGAATTTTTGTTTATTTTAAAAAATTTGAAATTATTGAATGTTCATATTTTTCCTTATGTAAAACACTTTAAGGTTATGATTGATGACTCTACTATTTGTTATGGTTGTGTTAGTGACTTCATACGTTGACAGGCTTGTAATAAAGAAGGTTGTGGTATAACTGATATCTTGATTGTATTGTGTTAACTGATACAACACATGTTAGTTAAATACAATAAATATAATAAATATGGATCGTATCATAAGACATATAATGAATGATCTTTTTTTAAAAGGGTAGATTTTTTTTCTCTTTATAATTTTCTTATTGTTTACGAATATTACATAATGAATGTATTCCATTTATTTCATTCATTATTTTTGTGCCTTACTTTTTTATGATAATATAAATTTAAAAGAAATGTGAATTTCGCTTTTAAATTTGACATCGTCGATTTTTATATGCATTACATGATTGATATCCTCTTATGAATAGTAATAGTATAGAGAAAATGTATGGATGAAATTTCACTTATGTAATGTAAAAATTTACAGTATACTACAAATTACATAACGAATTTATTCATAGGTAAATATATACTTTATATAAATTAAATGTATATTAATTTCAACATTTAAAAATTTATGAAACTAAAAAAAGGATGATAAAATTTCTTAACATTTTTTAAAAAATGATGAATATATATAATATCAATAGATAAATACACATATATATATATATATATATATATATGTGTCTATGTATGCAGTATGATAAATTATTTTTTTGAAAAGTCCCTTTTATTAGCTATATTTTATTTTACAAAGTAATTAAATACAGTAATTCCTTTCTTTTTCGGTTCTTTTGTTTATAACTAAACAGTTTTTTTATGTCTATATATACAAAGATAATACAGTCCTACTAGATGAACCATTTCATTTTTTTTATTTAAATGTTTGTATGTTTGCCAAAAATAAAGATCGAAAAAGTTTTTCGAAACAATATCGAAAAAGAGCGAAAGTTTATAATTCAGGAGGGATGTAAATATGAGAGAAAAATAAGAATATTTATATAGAAGAATTAGTTTGTGAGTTGCATGACTGATTTACTAAATTTTATATGGTTTTGAGTGGTACCATCACTTATTTGGGGTGCGTTCATGAACATTACTTTAACCATAGTCATGGTGTAGTATAGTTTAAGCAAAGTTATGTTATACTACAGCCATAGTTATGTTAACTTCAAGTGGTTTTTGAACGCCATTTTTACCATAGTAGTAGCAATAAATTATCATTCAGCTGTCAAGTCAAGTTTAAAAAATTTTTACATATTATAATTTTTATATTTTTTGTTTGTCAAAAATTAATTATTTTTTAAAAATGAAGTTTAAAACAAAATTAATAAATTTCAAATAAATTAAATTGAAATTTTCACAATTCACAACAAAAAATGAAATGACAAACGATTTTTTATTGTCAATGTCATTACCACTTAAGGGCTTACTATCGTTACTATCGTTAACCATGCTCTCGAGCAGGGTTAGTTTTTGACATCAAATAGTTAAAAATTTACTTTACTTCAGATGTTTATGAACGCTAAAAATTCATGTTGGTAGTTATGTTTTACTATGCCACCACCATTTTGAACGACAAATGATAACTATAGTTAACTATAGTAACGTTTATGAACGCACCCTTGATATGATATTATACTTGAATAAGTCAAAATAAATGGATATTTTGTACGCAAATGCTTTAGAATACAACAATTGACAATAGGGCTGTTTCAAATTTTTTTTTATTGTATTGAGTTGATCGTCGTATTTAATATATGAATGACTTGAGAAAGGGTGTATTTCATATTTCATGTATTTTTATATATGTATGTATGTGTTGTTATGTTAATATTCCTTGTCGCGTGCTATATGATCTGACATAAATTACTACTACTACTTCTAATTGAAATACATATATACAATTGTAGTTATATCAAAGACAATATAAATATATACATTTATATGGTGTTTGGTTATATGTATTACCTGTATAGGTTTACATTATTTTCTGATGTAGGATTGTAGAATATTTAGCAACAGTGGTTTTTACGTATGCCTATGCATACATTATAATTACTGTAGCATTTGTACTGTACTCTATACATTTATATGGTCTTTGATTATATGTTTTACTTGTATAGGTTTACATTATTTTCTGATGTAGGATTGTAGAATATTTGGCAACAGATGTTTTTACGTATGCATACATTATAATTACTGTAGCATTTGTACTGTACTCTATACATTTATATGGTCTTTGATTATATGTATTAATTGTATAGGTTTACATTATTTTCTGATGTAGCATTGTAGAATATTTGGCAACAGAGGTTTTTACGTATGCATACATTATAATTGCTGTAGCATTATACCAGAGATACTATATAAATACATATAAATATGTTTTTACATAGTATCACAGATCAGATACACTTATCTGTGATAGTATATAGTATCTTTGATTATACATAATATATGTATATACATATGGATATATTATGGTTTTATTTTGTTATGTTTTTGAGTTCATTGACTTATGAATGCAAGATACGATTATATATTATCATATCCCGTGAATTGAATTTCTTCTTGAAATTTTTAAAGAATATCTTTTTTAATGTTTGGGCCTTAGGACTTCTAAAAAAATAAAGTATTATTCTGATTTATGATCATAATATAGAAATTTAAAAATCAGGTGTTTTGTGAATTACCAAATTTTTTTATAGATTGAGTCAATTTTTTTTCTAACTAGATCTAGTTCCTAAATCTTGAGGATAATGAATTTTAAATTATGTATTTACAATATTTTTTAAAAACAGAAAGCTTAAAAATATTTATTTCAAAATTTTTAAATTTTATTTCGTTGATGTTTTTTGTGTGTGGTATAAAGTATATACTCAAAAAATTCTAAATACTAGCGCTGATGAACATTTAATTAGATTCAATGAAAATTGATAATTATTTGTAGCTTGAAAAATGTTATATTTTTGTTCACAAATCATAACAATAAACAACATGTCATGAAGTCGAAAATAAATTATTTGTAAATTTATGTATTTTTATGATTGAATGCAATCAAATTTTTTTCATTTATGTTTGTTTGAAAATAAATTATTAAGTAGAATGGGCCTATAATTCTAGTTCTAGAAATATTTTGGAGATCCGTATTATCAAAATATCTTCAGTAGTGATTCAAAAAATTATGTTTGAAAATAACGTGGAATAAGTTTACGTATAGTAAATTATAATTGCTTATTTGATTTTTGAGTTCAAAATTTACCTTTGTATTTTAACATTTCTATTAAATTGATAGCTGAACTATTTAATATCATTCTTAAACCAAATTTAAAAACTTAAACCATTCATTTAAAAAGTGCAAGAACTGGTCAGTTCTGCATGGTGCGGTCATGGAGTTGGCAAAAAATAGGAAGTTAATCTGACCTGCTTATACTTTAGAATATATTATCAGAAATTTGAATAGCCTCTGACATTTAGTATTAGCACTATTAGTCATAAATATTTTTATACAGCATTTTTTTTGAACAAAAGTTTTAAAATTGCATGTATTTTTAATTCTGTTTTTTTCTATAAAATATATGTAACTTTGTTTTGAACTTAAATGAACCTAATTAATTCGGACAAAAAAGCGATGAATTATCAATCGTCTTTTAATACAGTTGAAATTATACAATATTTTAATATTTTAATAGTTGATATTATATTTAATTATTTATTATTATAATTATATATGTATACACTAAACAAATTTATGGATTTACATATAATGTTTCGAGGATGCATTTCCAATTATTAATTGATTAGAAATTAAATGCCGTGTAAAAGTAGTTGTGAACAATACTGTACATCCAGTTTTAGTTTAACTATAGTTGGAATACAGTTTTCAAATTTAAAAATTTTAAAATTAAATATATTACTATATATGATTTATAAAGTATAATATTAATATGCAAATTATGTATAAAAATATCTAAGAAGGTCATAGCAAAGCAGAAGAAAATTTTTGATCACGATCAAAGTGGATTTTGCACTTATAATAGTGGTAACGTAGTAAATGAATGATATATTCTTCAAATATAGATATTGTGGTATCTTAAAAGGATATTTGCTTGAGGCCTGTTACCTATCAAAATTGTTATTTAATTCTTTTTAGAGGAAAATCGTCGCAATGCAGTGTAATTGATAAATATTCGGTAATTATAAACTTTCGCTTTCAGCTAGTTTTTTTTAAACATTAAAAATCGAAAAATATATGAATCTTCATGATTCTAGTCTCAAAAAAAAAGTATAATAGTTACAGTTTGATGCGTAGGAGAGTGTGGGTAGATAGTTAAAAGAGCATATGAAAAAATCAGTTTAATTCAGTTCAAAAATGTTGATCAGTGTTAACGAATGACGCTAATTATACAAAACTTTTCATACTCTTTTAGCATCCCCGCACCCACCTGGCAAAATTCTCTTTTTTTTATTTATATTTTAGTTTTCATTCTATAAAATTTTTCAATCTTACTAATGAAAAATTACTCATGAGTAATCACCACCCACCATCACCCACACCACTCCCCGCATCAAACAGCCACTATTATATTCTATTCATAAATCCGAAATCAAACCAAAGTTGAAAAAAAAGCAAAAAGGTTGACTTTTCAATTTTTTATGAGTAAAAAACCAGCTGATTGCGAAAGTGTATATGTAATTACCAAATAATGTATTCATATATCTATGAATAACAAAAAGGTTCATATTTAACATTACACACAAATATTTTCATAAAGAAATATGTTAAGAAAGGTCATTGATACTATATACATTATAGATCCTGATATACAGTCCGTTACATAAATATTTGTGCATTAGTTATTTGACATGCATTGTAGTGTGAAAATCGCTGTATGTCAGTAAATAATTAAAATTTTGACTTCAAACTTTTTTTATTACAAAAAATAACGGGTAAAGAAAATATTTATTCCACAAAAAAAAAACAAACAAATAACAAAACAAAAAATAAATTAGACTAATAATTTTTCAAAATTATTTGTGCACGTACTTTTCTTTTCAAAATTATTTGTGCATACCAATATGTCACCTATTTTTGTATGTACATTAAACTGAAAAAAAATTTTTTTTAGTTTTTGTCGAATTTATGTTTTTTATAGTTAGGTAGATTTACCTAATACGATGTATTTCCTCCTTTGGCTTCAATAACCTCTTGGAGTCTTCGCGGTACAGAATCGATCAATTTTCTTATTAAATCTACTGGAATTTCGCTCCATACTTTTTTTATATCATTCCAGGTATCGTCTTCTGTTCTACCAATTTGTTGAGGAATTTTAGATTTTATGTAGTGCCAAAGGTTTTCAATTACATTTAGATCCGGGCTCTGAGGAGGCCACGTAAGAACCTTTTGCCCAACATCTTCTAAGTATTTTTGAACCATTTTGCCTTTGTGTATTGGAGCATTGTCATGTTGTAAAATGAATTCAGGATTTATTAATTGATCTCCAGCAACTAAAGTAACATTGTTTAATATTTCTAAATAATGAACTTATGTCACTTTATGTGGTAGCCTTACAATAGGTCCAATGCCACTATAAGATATACAACCCCATATCATAATCTTTCCGCCAGTAGAATGTCTCGTTGGTTTATTAACTTCCTTTTTTTCCCTATTTTCTGGTGTAGAAAAGTAAAAGTCTTTTCCATAATTCCCATCCAAAGAAAATGCGGATTCATCAGTCCAGAGGATGCTTCTCCAGAACTCCAGAGGCTTGGAAATATGCTCAAGCGCAAATTTCATTCGTAAGTTTTTATTTTTGGGTGATATAAATTGTTTATTTTGGACCACATAAGCTTTTATATTATTTTCTTTCAACCTTCTATGCACAGTCGTTATGCTAACTTTATTATTTTGTCCATTATTAAAAGAATTTTGTATCTTCCTTAACGTTGTAGCAGGATTTTGATTACAAATTGATAAAATTTGGCGATCATCTCTTGTTGTCGTCACTCGTTTTCTTCCTTTTCCCAAGAGATTTTTCACTGTTCCTTTTGCTTTTTCTTTAAGTACTTGATATCGAATCGTATTCCTGTGATATTTATATTTTTTTGCAATTTCACTTACACTTACATTATTTTTATAAAGAGCAACAATAGCTGCTCTGTCTTCAACGGATAACTCAAACTTTTTGGGCATTTTGTGATACAATTTAATTATTAAGTGGCCAAAGAGCTACTAAAAATGATTTCTATTGCTTCAAATTACAATAGTAGGAATTTTGAAAATTAGTTTTTAGATACCGTTATTTCTTAAAACAAATTGAACACCTGCACAAATAATTTTGAAAAGAAAAGTACGTGCACAAATAATTTTGAAAAATTATTAGTCTAATTCATTTTTTGTTTTGTTATTTGTTTGTTTTTTTTTGTGGAATAAATATTTTCTTTACCCGTTATTTTTTGTAATAAAAAAAGTTTGAAGTCAAAATTTTAATTTTTTACTGACATACAGCGATTTTCACACTACAATGCATGTCAAATAACTAATGCACAAATATTTATGAAATGGACTGTACATCATTGAACAATCTATTTTTATAATTGCACTTGTATGTATGTGTACAAAATACCATATATACGATGTATACATACAATCATGTTCATGTATATCGCATAAACAGCACATTCATTGCATATAGTATTTACTATTATCTATTCTGCATAAGCAAACAGCATGTTGTTATTAATGTCTACTATGTCATGTCTATTATGTATGTATTAGAATTAGTTTTTACATCGCATTCAATGTTATACCAAAAACCAATATAATATACCATGATATAATATATTGTATATATCGGTCTTTGGTTATATCAAACTTGTTTATTCATGTTATATGCTTTATGTATGTATGTGTACGAGATCGTCTTCAATTCAATATGGATCCTTACATATCCTTATGCACGAGCATAAACCATACATGGAAAATAAATATATGTATATGATCAAAATCTCTCAAAAATGTTCAAATTTATATTTATATGTTCCAGAAAATGATATTCATTTATTCTATTTTCAATACTCAAAATATACATTTACATATAAATAACACTTATATGTGTGGAAAATCATATGAATTAAATGTACATTTTAAATAGCATTGTGTATTGTTTAGTGCTGCTAAACATTGACAGGTGTTCATTTCATTTGTGAGAGCAAATATTTATAATAAATGAGAACAAATTCGAAACTCTATGGTCCGTCTACACAATTAGTTTTGATAACCCGATTTACAAAAACAATTCCATTATATCACAGACTGTCAGACACATTTATTGAAATCATTATAATTGTGTACAGGGTACATAACTAAAAGCAATTCGAAAAATTTTGAAAAACTTTTTTGATTTTGATGAAGCTTTTTCGATCTTTATCATTTATGTGAGTGTGTCGTTTATGGAAAAATTACCACTTACACTAAAAAGAAAATCTATTGAGACGAAGAACTATATTATCTTTGGTAGATATAGAGTAAAGTATACCACATATAATCTTTATCTGCGTTTATACATAGGACTAAATGATACCTGCAAGACATCATGACTATGGTAACATACCATCAGCAATAATATTATCATATACATATATAAATGTTTATGATATTATATATACTGCCAAATTGCTACAAATAAATCGCATATTTTCTATTATTGCATGTATACGGATAAACCTAAACACACTCAAATCAGATTGTTTATATGTATGCGTATATAATTTTATGAACCATATTTTAAAACTTTTATCGAATGCAAGAACAATTGAATATTAACGTACATTTTGAATTTAAATATATCCAAGACTCGAAACTGGAATTTCTAGAACGTCCATATGAATTTGATTTTGTTACATATTTGAATATGTGCAGAGAAACATCTGTATATTGTCTGCAAAGATAATAGTAGTTTGTTCTCAATAGATTTTCTTTTAGTGTAAGTGGTAATTTTTCCAAAAACGACACACTCACATAAATGATAAATGATAAAGATCGAAAAACCTTCATCGAAATCAAAAAAGTTTTTCAAAATTTTTCGAATTGCTTTTAGTTATGTACCCTGTACACAATTATAATCATTGCACTAAAAGTATCTGACACTGTGTAATATAATGAATTGTTTTTGTAAATCGAGTTATCAAAACTAATTGTGTAGACAGACCATAGTGTTTCGAATTTGTTCTCACTTATTATAAATATTTGCTCTCTCTAAATGAAATGAACACCTGTTAATGTTTTGCAGCACTAAACAATACACAATGCTATTTAAAATGTACATTTAATTCATATGATATTCCACACATATAAGTGTTATTCATATGTAAATGTATATTTTGAGTATTGAAAATAGAATAAATTAATATCATTGGCTGGAACATATAAATATAAAATTGAACATTTTTAAGAGATTTTGATCATATATATTTATTTTCCATGTATGGTTTATGCTCGTGCATAATGATATGTAAAGATCCATATTGAATTGAAGACGATCTCGTACACATACATACATAAAGCATATAACATGAATAAACAAGTTTGATATAACCACAGACCTAAATAACGATACACAGATAGGCCAATATCGCAAAGCTCATTTTAAAAAATTTCAAGTTTGCATTTTCATCTATAAAACTTTTGATTTGAAACTTAAAATTCGTAAATTGTGCTCTCCCAAAAAGAGAAATGTTTTTTTTACTTTTTTTTATTCATACATACTGCTACCCTTTTTATTCATACCACAATAGCTAGATATAGATGTATGTAAATGTACAGACAGGTTTTATCATTACACATAAGTTGCGTTCCTTTTGACCAAGTAAAGAACTTTCAAGTACTCGGGAGTATATTATAAATGGAACGCAATTTTTTACTTGGAAGTAAAGAGTAACCTCAAATTTGAAAGCATACACATTTTTAAGGCAATGTAAATATTGGAGTGACAGTTGGCCATGCTCCAATTTTAGCTGTCATGTATTTCAAATTTGTTTTGCTTTGATTTTAGATGCTTCATAACATTAAACAATAAAAAGCCACCTATTGAATAAAACGTGTATTAAAAATATTATAGACTTAAACATATTTCTTTAATCTCTAACGATTAAAACACAAACACCTCTGACGGCGAATTTTGGCGTAACTAACCATGCAACTGTCAAGTAAATTACTCGAATACAAGAGGTGGTGTAGATGATCACGACTACAAGTACTTGCGAGTACTTTACTTGGTCAAAAGGAACGCAACTATATTGTCACTTCGTATACAAGGAGGCTTGGTTGTCTTTTCTTTATTTTGACTTACATCATCAAATACCGGATTTTATAGTTGATAGTTGGTAGATGTTAGATTTTAGATTCTGTTTATATGAAGAAATTGATAGGTATGTACAGTGATCACAAAAATTATTGGTGCTACTTGTGCACAACAAATTTCAAATTTTTACTAAATAATTCAAATTTCCTCGGTATTTTTCTTGAAAGTCAAAATTAAATCAATTATTTTCATTTTAATATTCATAATAATTTTTGCGATAGAATTAATGCAGGAATAATTTTTGGAATAATTCAAATAATATATTTGTTCTAAGAATAATTATGGTTTTTTTTAAGAAATTGTATTTATTAAAGTTTGAAAAAATAAATATAAAAATTTATTAGTATTACAAGTGTCTAAATCCAAATTACGATACTTTAATTATGCAGAAATACTTTTTGTGATTACTGTACATGTGTATATAATGTGTATACACATATAATGTAGAAGCAGCATAATTTGTAAGATGCATATTAACTTGAAAAAATGAAATCATAATCGAACAAACATAAATTTAGGGTCGAAAATAACAATGAAATAGTAACAACGGGTCGAAAACAAAAACAAACCAAAACAAACTATAATGTGCGTATATATATATACATATATACTCGTAAATATACATAAATATATTATATCTAACATTATGGTACAAAACAGTATATATTCCAGTATCATACATATTCTATATACTTATGTACATACATACATATTTCTATTGCCCAATACAAAATATGTACGCAAACAAGAAATAAAATTGGTTCCTTTTTGTACATTACCTTACGTGTATGTAAGAATGTGTATTTGAAACTGTGTTGTTTTGTTTTGTTTTATTTATATTTTCTGCTCTCAATTTTCAAAATGTACTCATTTTATAAGAAAAGCTTTGAGAGAGGTGGATTTTCGCTAAATCCACTTCCAAAATTAGCTCGGCAATGTAAAGGATTGTATTGCACACTCTGTATAATAGTTATTTTACTCTGTGATATAACCACAGAGTAAAATAACATTATACAGAGTGTGCAATACAATCCTTTCAATTGCCGAGCTAATTTTGGAAGTGGATTTAGCGAAAATCCACCTCTCTCAAAGCTTCTCTTATAAAATGAGTACATTTTGAAAATTGAGAGTAGAAAATATAAATAAAACAAAACAAAACAACACAGTTTCAAATATACATTCTTACATACACGTAAGGTAATGTACAAAAAGGAACCAATTTTATTTCTTGTTTGCGTACATATTTTGTATTGGGCAATAGAAATATGTATGTATGTACATAAGTATATAGAATATGTATGATACTGGAATATATACTGTTTTGTACCATAATGTTAGATATATATAATATATTTATGTATATCTACGAGTATATATGTATATATATATATACGCACATTATAGTTTGTTTTGGTTTATTTTTGTTTTCGACCCTTTGTTACTATTTCATTGTTATTTTCGACCCTAAATTCATGTTTGTTCGATTATGATTTCATTTTTTCAAGTTAATATGCATCTTACAAATTATGCTGCTTCTACATTATATGTGTATACACATTATATACACATGTACAGTAATCACAAAAAGTATTTCTGCATAATTAAAGTATCGTAATTTGGATTTAGACACTTGTAATACTAATAAATTTTTATATTTATTTTTTCAAACTTTAATAAATACAATTTCTTAAAAAAAACCATAATTATTCTTAGAACAAATATATTATTTGAATTATTCCAAAAATTATTCCTGCATTAATTCTATCCCAAAAATTATTATGAATATAAAAAGGAAATTAATTTATTTAATTTTGACATTCAAGAAAAATACCGAGGAAATTTGAATTATTTAGTAAAAATTTGAAATTTGTTGTGCACAAGTAGCACCAATAATTTTTGTGATCACTGTACATACCTATCAATTTCTTCATATAAACAGAATCTAAGATCTAACATCTACCAACTATCAACTATAAAATCGGGTATTTGATGTAAGTCAAAATAAAGAAAAGACAACCAAGCCTCCTTGTATACGAAGTGACAATATAGTTGCGTTCCTTTTGACCAATTAAAGTACTCGCAAGTACTTGTAGTCGTGATCATCTACACCACCTCTTGTATTCGAGTAATTTACTTGACAGTTGCATGGTTAGTTACGCCAAAATTCGCCGTCAGAGGTGTTTGTGTTTTAATCGTTAGAGATTAAAGAAATAGGTTTAAGTCTATAATATTTTTATTATACTTGTTATTCAATAGGTGGCTTTTTATTGTTTAAGGTTATGGAGAATCTAAAATCAAAAACAAAATAAATTTGAAATACATGACAGCTTTAAATTTAAGTACGGCCAACTGTCACTCAAATATTTACATTGCCTTAGAAATGTGTATGCCTTGAAATTTGAGGCTACTTTTACTTGCAAGTAAAAAAATTGCGTTCCATTTACAATATACTCCCGAGTACTTGAAAGTTCTTTACTTGGTCAAAAGGAACGCAACTTATGTGTAATGATAAAACCTGTCTGTACATTTACATACATCTATATCTAGCTATTGTGGTATGAAAAAAAAAGGGTAGCAGTATGTATGAATAAAAAAAAGTAAAAAAACATTTCTTTTTTTGGGAGAGAATTATTCTCACAATTTACGAATTTTAAGTTTCAAATCAAAAGTTTTATAGATGAAAATGCAAACTTGAAATTTTTTAAAATGAGCTTTGCGATATTGGCATATCTGTGTATCGTTATTTAGGTCTGTGATATAACCACAGAGTAAAATAACTATATACAGAGTGTGCAATACAATCCTTTCAATTGCCGAGCTAATTTTGGAAGTGGATTTAGCGAAAATCCACCTCTCTCAAAGCTTCTCTTATAAAATGAGTACATTTTGAAAATTGAGAGTAGAAAATATAAATAAAACAAAACAAAACAACACAGTTTCAAATATACATTCTTACATACACGTAAGGTAATGTACAAAAAGGAACCAATTTTATTTCTTGTTTGAGTACATATTTTGTATTGGGCAATAGAAATATGTATGTATGTACATAAGTATATAGAATATGTATGATACTGGAATATTTATACTGTTTTGTACCATAATGTTAGATATAATATATTTATGTATATCTACGAGTGTATTTGTATATATATATACGCACATTATAGTTTGTTTTGGTTTGTTTTTGTTTTCGACCCTTTGTTACTATTTCATTGTTATTTTCGACCCTAAATTCATGTTTGTTCGATTATGATTTCATTTTTTCAAGTTAATATGCATCTTACAAATTATGCTGCTTCTACATTATATGTGTATACACATTATATACACATGTACAGTAATCACAAAAATTATTTCTGCATAATTAAGGTATCGTAATTTGGATTTAGACACTTGTAATACTAATAAATTTTTATATTTATTTTTTCAAACTTTAATAAATACAATTTCTTAAAAAAAACCATAATTATTCTTAGAACAAATATATTATTTGAATTATTCCAAAAATTATTCCTGCATTAATTCTATCGCAAAAATTATTATGAATATTAAAATGAAAATAATTGATTTAATGTTGACTTTCAAGAAAAATGCCAAGGAAAATTGAATTATTTAGTAAAAATTTGAGTTTGTTGTGCACAAGTAACACCAATAATTTTTGTGATCACTGTACATACCTATCAATTTCTTCATATAAACAGAATCTAAGATCTAACATCTACCAACTATCAACTATAAAATCCGGTATTTGATGTAAGTCAAAATAAAGAAAAGACATCCAAACCTCCTTGTATACGAAGTGACAATATAGTTGCGTTCCTTTTGACCAAGTAAAGTACTCGCAAGTACTTGTAGTCGTGATCATCTACAACACCTCTTGTATTCGAGTAATTTACTTGACAGTTGCATGGTTAGTTACGCCAAAATTCGCCGTCAGAGGTGTTTGTGTTTTAATCGTTAGAGATTAAAGAAATAGGTTTAAGTCTATAATATTTTTAATACACGTTTTATTCAATAGGTGGCTTTTTATTGTTTAATGTTATGAAGCATCTAAAATCAAAGCAAAACAAATTTGAAATACATGATAGCTGAAATTGGAGCATGGCCAACTGTCACTCCAATATTTACATTGCCTTAGAAATGTGTATGCTTTCAAATTTGAGGTTACTTCCAAGTAAAAAAATTGCGTTCCATTTACAATATACTCCCGAGTACTTGAAAGTTCTTTACTTGGTCAAAAGGAACGCAACTTATGTGTAATGATAAAACCTGTCTGTACATTTACATACATCTATATCTAGCTATTGTGGTACGGACAAAAAAATTAAAAAGGGTAGCAGGTAGCAGTATGTATGAATAAAAAAAAAGTAAAAAAAAAAACATTTCTTTTCTGGGAGAGAATTATTCTCACAATTTACGAATTTTAAGTTTCAAATCAAAAGTTTTATAGATGAAAATGCAAACTTGAAATTTTTTAAAATGAGCTTTGCGATATTGGCATATCTGTGTATCGTTATTTAGGTCTGTGATATAACCATAGACCGATATATATAATATATTATATTGGTATTTGGTATTAAGCCTGAAATACATTCGATGCGGTCGTGAGTCGTAAGCAAAAGCTTTAAACTACCACAAGAGAGTTGAAATATATTCACTGCGGTCGTGAGTTGTAAGACAACTTAAACTTATCATTGAAAATTGTAATTATATGTGATTTGTTTAGTTTATGAATATTAGATTGATTGGTTTATAAAAATACAATAAAGAAAATCTTTAATAAGTACACCAATTAATTAATTGTAGAAATTTTTAAAATTTTAATTAATTAAAGAAATTTTTAATCATGGGTGAAAATATAGAATTGGCATTGGGATTAGCATTAGGAATAGCTCTGCTAAAAAAAGACGAAAGAAAAGAGTTTGACAAAACCGTTAAACACTGAAAGTGAAAAAAATAAACATGCATTTTATATAAAAACATTTTTAAAGGTAAAGCGTGAAAATCAAAATGCGCACGAAAAAATATAACCTTTCACTTCGAAATGATTTTAAAGACTGAAAAAGCTTTCTCTCATCATTTTATTCGAACGCAAACTCATGACTTTCAAATCGAAACAATCTTTGCGTTGAATTCTTATAACCGCAGCGAATGTATTTCAAGTTGTAAGAATTCTGTATATTTTCTATTAGTTGTGATTTTATAAGATTCTTACAACTCACGACTCACAACTCACGACCGCATCGAATGTATTTTGGGCTTTACATTAAATGCCATATAAAAACTAATTCTCATAGACATGACATAGTAGTCATGAATAACAACTTGCTGCTGTCTTATGCTTATGCATAATAGATAAATAGTAAATACAATATGGAATGAATGTGCTGTATATGTGATATACATGATTGTATGTATACATCGTATATATGCCCAGCAGGAAATTTAGACATTACCATTGACTATATAATAATACATAGACTCAGAAAGCCCATACATTTTTTATGTCGAATTATTTTCTAAATCGGTTAGGTGATTTCAGAGCCATATGCGGCAAATAAAGTAACTAAAAATATTGCATATTCATGGGATTTTAAATATTTTTTATTTGATCTAAAAAAAAAAAAGAAGAAAACTGCTTGTTAACTGCATAGAGTACTTTTGTTAGTGTAATGTTGCTGTGCTGTTGCTGTATAGTGTATACTGTATACTGTATCCTTATGTGTGTAACCATGATACCTCTGATGATACTGTAGATCAACCTCGTATGCTGTACATCAATGTTAGTTTAAAACGTGTATAATATATAATATCAATATTATGTGTTGTGTGTGTTGAATTATACACCTAAAGCATAGACATTGACTATATAATATTATATATAATATTATATATAATATTATATATATAGCATAGACATTGACTATACATGTATTATTATATAGTCAATGGCATAGACTAAGTACCTATGCAGGCTTAAAGGTTTAGTTTGCGTATGTAAATATTTACATGTGTAAATGTTGACTTAACTTTTAAATTAGATAAATGAAGAAAACAATTAAGAACCTGTTTTTTATTCGTGTATACCTAAAACATTTTAACTTTGTTTTTCAATTCTGAAATCTTTTAATCTTTGCGTATTTTTTTGGTAGTCCTGAAAAGGACCAATTTTTTATATATTATTGATTTATTGATTTCAGCTCGGAAAACGTACAACCAAAAAGTTAAAATTATGCGTTATTGTTTTAAAACTTCCATTCTGCTAACAGTTTCTTTGGCTTCTTTCATACCTTGTGACAACCAAATACAAGTTTTTCTCATTAAAACTAATATTAAAAAATCTAAAATTTGAATTTTATGGTCATTGCACTCATCATCTTGACGAAACCACGTTGGATGCCGAACATTTGTTAATTCAATAGCTTTTTGTTTCAGAATTTTTTTAATATTCCTACTGTGCTTATTTGAATTGAAATATTTTTCAAAAACTTCAACTTGTGTCGAACAAATTTTGAAAAATTCTTCCGACGGACATTTGAGTGCAACACTTTTATCTTTGGTGTAAGATTTATGACATATGAAAAAATGATTTGGTATGGATGACAATTGGATGAAGTCTGGACCAATTCTAATCCAACATGTTTTTTTCCTATCATGTGTTTCACATTTGTGTGATATTCTCTAGCAGAAGGGAATCGGTTGTATCCACCCATAGAACGTAAGGTAGAAAACTGATTTTCTACAATATCTTGTTGGAGTTTTGAAGTTAGGAAAAATTTAGTTTCTGGTACACCTTTGAAAATTTCTAATAATTTGAAAATGCCGTTAATAAAATGAATACAACCATCTACGGCATATACTCTAACGGGTTTATTATTTTTTTTGAAAAAACTTTTATTTTTTCAAGATAAATTTTCATATCATGCAAAAAATTTATGGAAAATCTGTTGTCTGAATAAAGAGGTCGTTTATATATATTTTGCTGGAACTACATTTGCTTACATTGAAAACATCAAATAAGTGATTGATTTTTTCAACAAAATTAGCTGTCGATGTAGCGACTTGCATTGCCCTAATAGCTGATGCTACAGACCAGCTAAAAACTTGAGCAGCAGTTTTGACTTTCATTTTTTGGAAATTATTTGGCCAAATGTGCCTTGAAGTTAATTTGACACACAACCTAGTTGTTCTACTTTTATCTTCAATGTACAATTTTTCAATTATGTTCCAATCAACTTTGCCATCAATGGTTTGTAAATAATTTAATAAAAGGATATTTCTTAAAGATTTTAATAAATGAACGAAGTCAAACATGGCAATTATGGGTCTTTTTTCAAAATTTTACTTTAAAATTTAATTGATATTTAAATATATCACTATTCAAAATATTAAAAAATTTAAATTTATTCACTCCTTTTTTTTTCTAAAATTTAAATTTGAATTCTACAATGAGTCTGAAATGCGTTAAATCATTAAACAGCTTGATTATAATGACACAAAAATCAATGAATAAAATATCAAAAATAATACAATATTTTAAAAATCTACCTGTCAAGGATATTAAAATTATTTTTTTTATCTACATATCTCTTTATATGAATGAAAATTTACAAATATTATATGTAGTCTAATATTAGATTTAATGCAGAAAAAGGTTCTGAATTTAATTTTCCAATTCACAAAAAAAAAAATAAAAAAATCGATATTATAATAAAAGATTTGCATTTCAATAAATTGAATGGTACATTTCGGCACATGAAGTTATAAAATTGTACATTTAAGTACATTTAAGACATAAAAAAACTGTTTAGTTATAAACAAAAGAACCGAAAAAGAAAGGAATTACTGTATTTAATTACTTTGTAAAATAAAATATAGATAATAAAAGGGACTTTCCAAAAAAATAATTTATCATACTGCATACTGCATACATAGACACATATATATATATATATATATGTGTATTTATCTATTGATATTATATATTATATATATTCATTAATAAATACTGAATACATATGTAAGTGAAATTTTATCATCCTTTTTTTAGTTTCATAAATTTTTAAATGTTGAAATTAATATACATTTAATTTATATAAAGTATATATTTACCTATGAATAAATTCGTTATGTAATTTGTAGTATACTGTAAATTTTTACATTACATAAGTGAAATTTCATCCATACATTTTCTCTATACTATATACTATTCATAAGAGGATATCAATCATGTAATGCATATAAAAATCGACGATGTCAAATTTAAAAGCGAAATTCACATTTCTTTTAAATTTATATTATCATAATAAAGTAAGCCACAAAAATAATGAATGAAATAAATGGAATACATTCATTATGTAATATTCGTAAACAATAAGAAAATTATAAAGAGAAAAAAAATCTACCCTTTTAAAAAAAGATCATTCATTATATGCCTTATGATACGATCCATATTTATTATATTTATTGTATATTGTATTTAACTAACATGTGTTGTATCAGTTAACACAATACAATCAAGATATCAGTCATACGGTCATACGTCATACGTTAAACAGAATACAATCAGGCAGGATTGAATCGCCGTGTAATATTTTCTATATGTATGCATATATATACGTATATCTTTGACGTATATGTAGATTACAACAAACAAAATAATAACTATACAGTAACAATATCAAATATACACTATCTACAAACTAATGTAATACTTATATTATATAAATTCATTTTCAAAATGTGGCGTTTATTTTTATGCAAAATTTATTATTTAAAATGGATTTTCAAAATATCGTGCCTATTTTTATGCAAAATTGATAATTTTTAATTAAAAATCAAAAAATTTAGTTCATAAATTCGCCAGCTGCGGCTCTGAATTTACATACCACTCTTTGTATGGTTTCTGAGTCTATGTATTATTATATAGTCAATGACATTACTACATCGATGTGGTAATGAATACGCTAGTACATTTAGAGTTTACCGCATCGATTACATTTTGTACAGCAATGTCCTAGGAAAGTAATGTATTATTACCCACTCGCTTACCTCAGCAAGCATGATTTCATCAATGGTATGGGAATGCAATATATCTTATACTCTTTCGTAAAAGATGAAAACATTAATGAGTTTGCAATATATGAAGGCAAAAATGTCTTTGGAATTGATGAAGGCAGTAATGTTCATGGAATAGATGAATGCAGCAATGCTCATGGAATAGATGAAAATAGTACTGCCTTCAGAATAGATGAGCACATAATTTCCATTCCCATAATAATGAGAAGAAATAAGTAAAAAATAATTGTATGTATATTTCATCTGTCTGATTTTACTTATTCTTTATTTTAATGGTAATAAAGACATGGAGTTGTGTTTTCTGTAAAAGTTTATACGTACTTTTTTATTTCGACTCTATTTGAAATTATATTTTAATATTAATATATATATGTTTATATAAATATAAATTATAATTATAGCTTGAATGTTTTTTTTAAAATTTTTACATTAAATGAAGTCAAAAAAAATGTATACAAAATTTTTAGAGAATGCACAATTCCGTCACTAATAAAATATACAATAAGTGAAGTCACATGCAAAATTTAAAATAAAATTCATTCTAATTTATGTGTATGTGTAAACAAATTTCATATTTTTATTAACAAACAAAAAAGAATTTTAAAAAGAATAACAAATAAAATTTGGTTTCATACCAATAATTCACATAAAAAAATTAAAATTATGTAAAAAAAATACAAAAATAATAATAATACACTTATGTAAGTATAATAAATTCGTAAATTATTTTATTCAGTTACACATTTCACTCATTATTATTGTTTTCTTTTTCTGTATTCTTTTTATTTTTGATACATTTGTTTTTAAAATATCTGTTTTTTAATATTTTAAAAGCTTTTTTTATTTCATTAGAATATTCCTTTTTGGTATATCGTGTATCCATCCTTCTGGAGATATGCTGTAACATTCAAAATAATTTTGTAAATACATACATATGTACATATATTTATTTTTTATAATTATTTATAACTTACTGAAAAGGACAATATTCAAATTTTGGAGATTTTTGAACTCTTTTTTTCCTTTTGTGGCATCGTAGTTGTAATTAATAATTATTTCGTCTCCAAATAATCGGCAAAAGTTTTTTACAATCCCCCCCGGAAAAATAATTTTTTTAATGGTAGCAACATTTCATTTAAATAATAAAGAGCATATATAAACGTTCAAGTACAGTACATACTATTTAATAATAATACTTACAAATTCATTCTCATTTTGTTCAATAGCGTCCTCCAATATCCTTACAATAAGAAACAAAGTCTTCTCACTAAAAAACGAGATTCTTCTGACAGTTGGTATAATTTAATATATTTAATATATTTAATATGTATTTATTTTTACACTTTTTAGTTAAAGAATATCATTTTATGTGAATGTTATTTCCGTTCAATACAATACTCAGCAGAATTTAGATATTCAAAAGAAAGTGAAATATTTGAAAAAAATATTTGCTATAGTATTGTTATTGAATAAAAAACTAAGATGCAATTTCTAATATTCTTAAATCTATGTAGTTTTATAATCATACATACCTCTTGTATTTCAATTATTTTTTGAATTATATTATATTATATTACACTTTATTTGATTATTCAAAATTTTATAAATTAAATAGTAGTATGAATATATAAGTAAATTATACACTTTTATCTATGACAAACAAAACTATACCTAATCACTTCAACTGCACTGTACAAAAATCATCACGTAAATGAAAATTACACATGTCTAAAATTAGTACGCAATTTATGATTAGCACAAATAACAGCTGTTACTAGTAAATTGAAAATATATACATGTATATGCAGGAACGAACATGTTCATATAGCGTTATTCACTTAGTCTCACAGATAAAACAACATTGTTTGTTTTATTTGTGCTTGTATAAACTCTGAGTAATTACCTTTTGCCTTACACTGTAATCTAGAATTTCATGCTTGTCAATTTCATGCAAGAAATCATCGATTGAAATTTTCATCAATTGCCGTTTTTCCTGCTGGGTGGTATTTTGTACACATACATACAAGTGCAATTATAAAAATAGATTGTTCAATGATATATATCAGGATCTATAATGTATATAGTATCCATGACCTACCTTAATATATTTCTTTATGAAAATATTTGTGTGTAATGTTAAATATGAACCTTTTTGTTATTCATAGATAAATATGAATACATATTTGGTAATTACATATACACTTTCGCTATCAGCTGGTTTTTTACTCATAAAAAATTGAAAAGTCAACCTTTTTGCTTTTTTTTCAACTTCGGTTTGATTTCGGATTTATGAATAGAATCACAGACAATATACAGATATGCCAATGGAACCAAAAATCCGTCACCATATAAAATGAAAAAATTGTGTGTCCCCATCTACTTTACATAAATCATAATGCTTCAATTTAGTTTAGTTTTGAATCCATAAAAATAATATTCAAATTATACTAAACTTTGAACTTGAAACAAACTTTAAATGAATGTTAATATGTAGTAGTACAATACATATTAATTTTTACACATTTAATACATATGTTCATATGTTTGTACAATTAGT
The DNA here is from genome assembly GCA_951394055.1 of Villa cingulata. NCBI lineage: Eukaryota > Metazoa > Arthropoda > Insecta > Diptera > Bombyliidae > Villa > Villa cingulata. Next base: position 33,298,580 of record OX596018.1, on the reverse strand, counting down.
ATAGCGTATAGCACATAACACCCATTCACCAGGAAACAATACAAATTTGGTATTGTATTGAATTTATCAGTGTATTTACAAACGCATTTACGCACATATTTTAACATTAGACAGTATATGTAGTAGTGTCGAATGTCTGCTTTGCCTGTGCTTTAATAATTATACGCAAACGTATTTGCAATAAACAGAGTAAATTTGTTTTTGTACATTTCAATCTATGTGCTATCGCAGACAATATAACACATACATATATATATATATATTATTTGTGGTGCTAAGTGCTTTACGCTATACGAATACTTCAGGTTTATTTCTTTCAACCTTTTTCTTCTTTTTGATGTTGCTTTTGCTATGCCACTATCTTAACACACAATTACATATATATGTATGTGCAGTATGTATGTAGTATGTATACTACTGCAGAGAGGTAGAAAAATTATCTCGGGTTTATTTAGAATTTTTGAACAATTTTTGACTTGAACATTTAAAATATTATTTTTTAAAAACAGACAAATAATAAGGGTATTCACGGTTTGGTTATGTATCATTGTAAACGGTGTAATCTCGTACAATCCTACACCTATTGTAAACATCTTCAATGTAATTTTTACTTATACTGCTTGTAAAAATTTACAATGCTGAAACCCATTGTATGCGGTGTATATTACTATTGTTTGCTATTGTATATGCCATTCTGATATTAAATGCTAAAATAATTTGATTAAATTTATTTTTATAATATTATAGCTGGCATATGTTATTAATTTGCTTGATTTCAATACAAAGTTTGCGTTCACGATATAGCTAGTATAATGTGTAAGATTTGGGTATATGTTCACACTTTTTACGCTCTTACAATATTTCGTGAATACCTCTAACATTATAAGCATTTAGACTGGCATTTAGATTTTTATATTTCCTTCTGTATGGTACCAATGGTACACTATATCACAAACAATAAACATGTTTATCAAAGGATATTTTATGTATACAACTTGTTATACACATACACATCATTATAAATCATTATGGTGTACTATCCTTACTGTGGTCTATACTATATATGACGTATACAAAATATACAATGTATACAAAAACCAGTGCAGGTATATATTTTTTTTCACACAAAAAAAGGAAAAAATGAAAGAATAACTAGCGATACATATTTATTCAAAATTTAATGCAAACATTTAATAGGGTTCAATGTCCAATATTATTGTTATATATACCACATATAATCCTTATCTGTGTGTCTGTGTTTATACATAGGACTAAATGATACCTGCAAGACAACATGTACTATGGAAGCATACCATCAGCAATAATATTATTATATTCATATAAAAATGTTTATGATATTATATATACTACCAAATTGCTACAAATAAATCGTATATTTTCTATTATTGCATGTAAATATACGAATAAACCTAAACACTCAAATCAGATTGTTTATATGTATGCGTATATAATTTTATGAACCATATTTTAAAACTTTTATCGAATGCAAGAACAATTGGATATTAACGTATATTTTGAATTTAAATATATCCAAGACTCGAATCTGGACCTAACAATAGCTCCATATGAATTTGATTTTGTTACATATTTTAATATATGCGGTGAAATATCTGTATATTTTCTGTGATAGAATATAATAGTGGCTGTTTGATGCGGGGGAGTGGTGTGGGGAGTGGTGGGTGGTGATTACTCATGAGTAATTTTTCATTAGTAAGATTGAAGAATTTTATAGAATGAAAAATAAAATATAAATGAAAAAAAGAGAATATTGGCTGGTTTGTGCGGGGGTGCTAAGAGTATAAAAAGTGTTGTATAATTAGCGTCATTCGTTAACACTGATCAACATTTTTGAACTGAATTAAACTGATTTTTTCATATGCTCTTTTAACCATCTACCACTCTATCCTACGCATCAAACTGTAAATATTATATTTTTTTCATAAATCCGAAGTTAAATGGAACATTTTGAGACTAGAATCATGAAGATTCATATATTTTTCGATTTTTAATGTTTAAAAAAAACTAGCTGACCGCGAAAGTTTATAATTACCGAATATTTATCAATCACAGTGCACTGCGACGGTTTTCCTCTAAAAAGAATTTAAATAACAATTTTGATAGGTAACAAACAGGTCTCAAGCAAATATCCTTTTAAGATACCACGATATCTATATTTGAAAAATATATCATTCATTTACTACGTTACCGCTATTATTCAGGTTGCGTAAATGCAAAATCCACTTTGATCGTGATCAAAATTTTTCTTCTGCTTTGCTAAGACTTTCTTAGATATTTTTATACATAATTTGAATATTAATATTATACTTTATAAATCATATCTATATATATAAAAATAAGTGGCATTTTTGATTGTGACTTTATAACTCAAGAACTGGCAGTTCGATTGTCTTGAAATTTTCAGGGTATGTTCGCAGTATCTTAAGGATGGTTTATGTGCCGTTTACTCATACACCCATATATACACTTGACAGTTTGTGTCAGGTTTGCCAATGTGTCAAGTGAGCATGGCTGCAGCTGTCAGTTCATGCTTTCTTTTCGTGTTAGAATCAAATGAGAATAGACATACAATTGTATCCTCTCGATAATTTCAAGTAAGTATTTTTTAATTAGAAATGGTAAAAGCTTTCTTTCGTGTTAGAATCAAATGAGAATAGACATACAATTGTATCCTCTCGATAATTTCAAGTAAGTATTTTTTAATTAGAAATGGTAAAAATGAATACAAAAATTAATGAAAATTACAGTTGCACACATATACACTTTTGGTATAAATAAAATGCCACGAACAAGACGGTCGAATATTGGTCGACGTACGTGTCATTCTGCAGTTGTGCAAAATTCAAGAAGAACTCGAAGTGAAGAACAACGATCACGAGATAATGAATTGCAACAAGAACGAAATTTACTTAGGACAAGATCTACTTCTATTTATCCGGCAGCAGGACGTGCGGGCCGACTTACACGACGTGCTGTAGCAGAAATGGAATTTGCTGCTTTCAATTATGATAGCGAAATAGATTACGGTGCACATGCCTGCATTGGTCAAATGACGGTGAGATGCCCACATTGTGATGCAGCCAAATTTCGTGGCGAAACGGTTGGCATGTGTTGTGCTAACGGCAAAGTGAAATTGCCAGCATTCGAATCTCCACCCGATCCACTGCATTCCTTGATTTTCGGAACTTCACCTTTGTCGAAGCATTTTTTGTCTCACATTCAAGAATACAATTCTTCATTTCAAATGACTTCTTTCGGTGCCACAAAGATTGTAAGAGAGAATTTTATGCCGACGTTTAAGGTGATAACATCATTTGGAATTTCCAATGAACCTTGCAATGATAACAACAAATATTTAGATGTGTTCAAAAATTCAGATCCATCAACTAATTACATTTCTCACCAAATACAGATTCAAGGTCAGATTTATCATCGAGCTGGTTCATTGCTGCCATTTTATGATGCCGATTATCAATTTTTGCAAATCTATTTCATTGGTGATGCAACTCGAGAATTGGATCGTCGTTGCACAATTGTTTCGAGTACAAAGCGGCAAATTATTTCTGATCTTCAAATATTTTTTCATCAGCACAATGAATTGATTCAATTGTTTAAAACCGCCCTTGATCGTATGCCATCGGATGATCATAAAATTGTTATAAGAGCCGACAGAACTCCTTTCGGAGAGCATGCAAGACGATTTAATGCACCAACGATCGATGAAGTGGCCATTTTAATTGTAGGACAACAGTTTCAATCTCGCGATATTGTATTACATCGTCGAAACGAAAATTTACAGCGTGTTTCAGAACTTCACCGCAGTTATGATGCATTGCAATATCCGTTATTGTATTGGAGAGGTGGCAATGGCTATCACATTAATATACCAATGATAAATCCACGAACCGGTAAAATATATATGAATTTGATATATATACATTTGAAAATACGGAAAAATTTTAATTTTCTGATAATTTATCTATCATTATAGGTCGTGACGTACAAAAAAAAGTTAGCGCCATGAATTTTTATTCATATCTATTTATGATTCGCCCACAAGAAAGCAATTACATTATGAGATGTGGCAAATTATTCCATCAATACATCGTGGATATGTATGCAAAAATTGAATCAGAACGTCTTGCTTATTTACGTTTTAATCAAGCGAGATTACGTTCGGAGGAATACATACATTTGCGCGATGCGATTGTCAATGATGGTTTTTAATTAATTCCGAAATATTAAAATATAATAAAAAATAGAAATATTGTTAATTTCGTTATTCCAAAAATAAAAAAAATAAACATTATAACAAAACTACTTTGAGTAAATGATAACCTTTAAATCCAACAGACCACCTCTAATCGTCGCTATTAACTCCGCAAGGATTTTACGAACTTTTGTGGATTCTTTCCTGTTCCCTTACTCTTCTTGTAATAATTTTTCTTAAAAATTAACTGATTTATCTTGATATATTTTTCCATTTCTTTTAATTGGCAATAGATGTTCTATGAAATTTTTATGAAAGCAATATGTTTTTACATTTTGTTTTTTTATGCTAAATATCGAATATCCATATATCAGTGTGATTATGTTTTCTAATGATGAAAGATTATGTTTGTCCCATAAGTTTTTCACGTCTGTGTGAAAGAGTATTATCATAATTAACTCTATATGTATATATACATATACTTAGATATTTATTATCATTTATTTTATACATACTATATTGCTAAATTGTGCAATGTTGTCTGTTTGCTGTTTAATCTTTGATAATTGGTTATGAGTGCTATGTTTTTTGTTAGTGTACAGTCTACAGTCCGCGACAGAATTATGTATTATAATACATTTTATAACACATTGTGTAAACAAAAATATCCTTTATAATTTTTTAAAAATTATATTTAATAATTTTTTTTTTTATTTAAAATTTTTAATTTGTAGTTTTTAATTATTTTTTTTTTTTGCAAGGAAATTTTTCGGTCTAATTTTATCTTAAAAATATGTTAAAATGAAGATATAAAATTGTGAGTGAATAATAGATAATAAATTGATATAAAATATGTTAATTTATATTATTATATGTATTTGCATTTATATTTTTGGAATTTACCGATTCTTAAAAAGTGTTAAAAAGGAGCAACCATTTTGTCCCTTACTATAGACTGAAAACTAAAATACGAAAATATTAAATTCAAACAGAAATCATTGATTTAAAAATAAAAATTTGCTGTTCAAAACCAATAGAAAATATATAGGTTCGAAGTGAAGGGGAGCGGTTAGATAATATCACAGCATAGCAATACAGTATATGTATATGGTATATAATATTCACACATAGTAATACATACTATACAGTTTCTTTGTATTGTTATTGAATAGTGTAAGGTGTATTGTATTATGATATGGCATTATGGTATTATATTATATGGCACTCATACTCATATAATGTTTATACATTATAAATAATATTCAATTATATACTGCAAAAAGAATGAAAATAATAACAAATTAAATATACATTGGTTTATAACTTTGTATATGCATAAAGCCATAAAGCTCAAATATACAAAATATATAAACATTGAACATAAATACATCATTGTTATGACTTATGAATGACTGCAAGACAAGTGTATATAAAATAAATATACATATACACATATACATTTCATGTATGTATAAGTTGATGATGTGTATAATATACAATACAACAGGCAACAGCAATATAATATTAATATTAATATATATGACTATATATATTGTTATTATGAAGTTAATTATGTTTGATAGAGTCTTTAATTTTAAAAAATATTTTATAAAAATACATTTTTACTTAATTTCATAAAAAAAATTAAATCATTGTATGTTTTTTCATAAATTTCAGGTGTTGTCAGTTATAAACGGAAAAATTCAAAACAATTCAACCGTCAATTCCAACAATTCTTCGTTTCCTGTCTATTCGATTTTTGATGTTTTGTTTTCAGATAGAAACTCTCTCTTTTTATATACTCTTTGTTTCTGTATCACTTCTCGATTAGTTTTATCCACTGGTAAACTCGATTTGACGTCATTATGACGTCATTCTCGATCGGCCTGTTTCTGTAGCTGTGGTGAATCGAGAATCGAGAATGTAGCGATCGAGAAACTTCTCACCGATAACTTAGGTAGTGAGAACGGAAAAAGCCGTTGAATTTTAAATATTTTTGAATTTTAAAATTTTAATACGGTAATAATAATTACAATTTTAATTATTAATAATTATTAATAGTGAAAATAATAATGTATATTTGTTATTATAATTATAAATTTAAGAAAAAATAATTTGTATATGTAATATTATACCTATTCTTATCAATAAAAGAAAAAAAATAATAAAAGCGGTGTAAAAAAAATTAAGAATAATAATTGAATATAATATAAGTACATATAATATATTTTTTAATTTTATTGTAGGGGAAGGTCAAGTTAAACTAATAATATATTATAATTAAATAATATAATATATTGCACGTAAAATTTATAAACTTTTTCAAAATTTTCTAGATTTTGTTTTTTACGCTTCTAAATAAAAACAAAAGAATTATATTAAAAGACACAAATGGTATTTACAGTGTCTAAACAAGAAGGGAAATTCGCATCCTTTATTTTTTATTGTTTACTAGCTGTACCCTGCGCGCGTTGCTACGCCACCAACTAAAAAATTCATTTTTCTCTACATTAATCTTAATCTTACGAAGATTACTAAGTTTACGACGTGAAATGAATCCCCTTATTGTCTGTTCAATGTGAGCCTGACATGAATTTCGTAATTTACATAAATTCTTATTTCACCCACAACTCGAAACGTCATCATTCATTCGCTGTAATATAAACTTTGACACTTGCAAAGCTAACTAAAATAAAAATAAAAAAAATCGACTACATTTTCCGCCTTATCATGATATTCGAAAACGAAACGTTTCGTATCTTTATGTTAAAAACGCGATCATTATATTCGAAACGTTCCAAATTCAAACGATTTTCATCGTCTACTCAGTCGATAGCATTTTGTTCATCGTTTTTACATATATTTTGAACGTTTTGTTATTGTTTGGATAGTTCTTTTTTTATTAAACTAAATTGATTAAATATTTTTAAATAATGTCAAAATTAAATGTTTTAAAAAAAACCACGTAGCACAAAATATTTTAAAATAATTCCAGTCAACTTGAAAAATTCGTTTGTGTAAAAATTTGATATGGCACCACTAAACGTACGAAACGATGAAGTTACATGCGCATATGCATTGCACACGCTCGATGGTTGGTATCGTGCGTGATAAATGAAAATTAGTCTGTATAATAGTATATGCAGGTGTATGTTTATTATGTACACCATGCGCGTATGTAGATATTACGACTTGTATTACGACTGGTAGTAAAATCACAACTAATGCACATGTGAACATACAATTAAGACTAACCATGTGAACATGGGCCTTAAATGTTATTTTGATATTTTTGGGATATTTGTTCTGTAGCACCTAGAACCCCAACTCTGATTTTAAAAAAAAATGTTCAAAAACCTTTCCGGGGATATACCTAATAATTTCCCAAATTTTCAAGGCAATTGGATGTATGGTTTTTGAGTCTATCGAGAACAAACAAACAAACAAACATACATTCATTTTTATATATATATATAGATTACGATTAATACCATAATCATACCGGTTTGTATTAAATTACTATACATGCAAATAAAAATATTACAAGATAGTAGATATTTTATACTACTCCTTATTTACTTACTTAATTTGTTCACATGTAATAACACATGTCGATTAATATAAAAAAAGCAAAATGTTTACAAAAATTTCTAAAATTTACCTGCAACAAATCATCCTTTTTTATCATACCTCATTTATGTTTTTGTTTTTTTTTATAAAATTATCTTAAATTTAAAATTGTACTAATTATTTTTGTGATTAAATACACCTGTAACATAAATTCATAAAATGAAAAATATTGGTTAAATCTAACTATTATATTCATACATATAAACTTTTGTATGGTAGAAATTTCAAATATTTGAAATAAGCGGTTAAATATGTAATTAATATTGAATACACTAATAACTTAAATGTCATATTGTTTCATTCCCGATATTCCCTATCGATTATAGATACTAACCACGATTTGCTCGATTGGTGAATGTCGAGAGATACAGAAACGCTAAAATTTTTTGGATCGAGAATTACCAGTCGAGAAGCTGTGACGTCACTTTCAGTCGAGAACTTCTCGACTGAGATACAGAAACGGAGCATTGGAACAGGCAATGACTTTGCTTGCTTTGACAAGACATCCAAAGCAAGTAAAGTAAGCAAAGCAATCGAGGCGTACATTGGGTTTTCGCTATTATGTACTTTTTGAGTGAGTGGCTTGACTGCTAAATTGATTTCCTGTGCCACCCAACCATGGCTATACTCGTTATGGTAGGTAGATTCGTTTCGTATTCGTACACTCTGATCTGATTATTGTCGAAAATATACCATGTGACAAGTGATTTGACATTTTCATTCTTCGTTTTGATTTTCTATCAGGCAGAATTAATGATTTGTGCAGAAAAAGTTTTAAGGTTTTAACTTATGCAAAAGGAAAAAGTACCTTTCGCACAATTTTCGGAATATCGAATTCGAAGCATCAGGATCTAATATATCGTGCATAAAAATATAACAAAAAATTTATTTTCTGTGATATGTTTTAGTTGTATTTTTTTAATTCTGTGAAATTTTTATTAAATAAATATTTGTTGAATATTCATTACGACTGCAGAGTGCAAGAACTTTAAAAATAATCCTTTATTTTTTTCTGTAATAAAATGACAGAACAAAATTTGTCTGAAGCAATGCAATTACAGCACAATGTTTGTATTATATTATAATAAAATTTTTATAATTAATAATATTAGCAATTATTTATTAATAAATGTAAAAATATTTTAGAGAGATGTGGTTCAAAATGAAGGTTCCCAAAATGATCAGCAGCAGCAACAGCAACAGAGCGAACAACAGCGTCAACCTACTAGAATGGAATCATTTATGGCAATAACCAAATCATTAATAATTAGAGCAATAGTTATTTATTTTATTTCATCATTTTTTCGTCGACCGCAAACACCAGTAAATCCAAATGATCCACAACAATCAAATTCTCAAGCAGCTGGTCCACGAGTAGCAGCATGGAATTATTTTGAGAACGGTACATTATTTGATTTGCACGTATATATCTCAGATAGTTATGATCGTGTCGATTTTCATCGTACGGATAATTTGATATGGCTGCAAGAAGGATTAATATATGGTGATTGGTATGGTGGCATGAATAACGATGGAACTCATATGCATAGCACAAAAATAAAAGCTAGTCAACAGTTAATGAATAATGGATCTATATATTTACATGCGTATGTTACAAAAGCAGGTCAGAGTCCAAATCCAAATGATCCAAATAAGAAATATTCTGGACCATATACAGGTTATACTAGAAAAATGTTAAGCAAATATAAAAAAATACGTGTAAATCGTAATTATAATTTATTAACTGGAGATAAAGGAGATAAATCATCAGAATCATCCGAAGTATTGTCAGCAAATAAAGATTTACAAAAAGATATAATAATTTCACATTGGCATCCAAATTTAACAATAAACTTAGTTACAGATCAAACAAATTGGGTTCAAGGTTCAATACCACAACCGTTAGATGAGTATGTTCAATTTGTTGATCGTGGCAAGACGTATCTTCCAATTGTGTTTTTAAATGATTATTGGAATATGTTACGTGAATACCAGCCAATCAATGAAACAACACCAGAATTAGAATTACATTTAACATATCAACCATTGAGCATGTTGAAATGGCAATTGTACGCAGCACAAGCAATGAAAAATAAGTGGACAAATAATATGTTTGGTCAAATAATGACAAGCGGTGGTACAGAAGAAACAGACGAAGATCAAGATTCATTAAAAGAAACATTACTGGAAACGAATCCATATTTATTGGGTCTTACAATTGCGATATCAATATTACATTCCGTATTTGAACTGTTAGCTTTCAAAAATGATATACAATTTTGGAATAATCGTAAATCATTAGAAGGTCTATCAGTACGTTCAGTATTTTTTGGAGTCTTCCAATCAATAATCGTTCTATTGTATGTTTTGGATAATGAAACAAATTTCATGATACGAGTATCATGTTTTATTGGTTTGGGTATTGAAATATGGAAAATACAAAAAGTCGTTGATATTAAATTTGATACTAGTAAAAAAATACTCGGTATTATACCATCGATACAATTTAAAGACAAGGGTTCATATATTGAATCATCAACAAAAGAATACGATAATTTAGCATTTAAATATTTAGGATGGGTATGCTTTCCTTTATTAATTGGTTATTCAATATATTCACTAATTTATAATGAACACAAAGGTTGGTATTCATTTGTATTAAATATGTTATATGGATTTTTATTGACGTTCGGTTTTATAATGATGACACCACAATTATTCATTAATTATAAATTAAAATCTGTTGCACATTTACCGTGGCGCATGATGACATATAAATTTTTGAATACATTCATTGATGATATATTTGCATTTGTGATTAAAATGCCCACCATGTATAGATTAGGATGTTTCCGTGATGATATTGTATTCTTCATATTCTTATATCAACGTTGGATATATAAAGTTGATCATAAACGTGTCAATGAATTCGGTTTTTCTGGTGAAATGGAAAAAGAAGCTGAAAAACAAAGAGAATTGAATTCATCAGCTAATACTGACACTAATAATACATCTATTGTAGATGGCAAACCATTAATCACCAATGGTCCAGGTGCAACTACTGAAGAAAAATCGGTTAGTGCTAAAAAACGTGATTAGATAAACGAACAAAAAACTAAAAAATAAATTGAAAATTTAGTAAATTATTAGTTTATAAACGCATAAGTAACAAAAAAAAAACATTGTTATTCGTAATTTATACATATAAATAAGAATGTATATAAGATATGTATCATTTTTTCTTTGTTTCCTATTTCATAAATTATAAGGATTATTTGTTTTTATTATTTCTAATTTTTATTTTAGTTAAATTCTATTTGTGTAGATTTACAAGATTTAAAAATAGCAAATACAAAAATAAAGAAAATCACGTTCTTGGAAAACTGTATTCTTATTGTATCTAAATGTATAACATTAATTCAAATAAAATAAAATTAAAATTCAAATGTTTTCAATTTTCTGAGTTTTCTGTTACTAATTTAGTAAATTACATTAGCTAGCATGAGATGTATACATAACATGTGTTAGGATGGATTTGGGCGAGTTAACATCACTGGTTAACATTAACATCTCTCCCCCCTTAAAAGAGAAGATAAGAGAAATAATGTGAAAATCCAGCGTGACTATCGGAGTGCGATGGAAATGGATGTAGTGATGGATCTCCTGCTGTTGACTTGAATAGGTCGAGGCCGTTCAGTACGATTTATAGTTGCTGTAGGATCGTGTGGAGTAAATAAAGTAAGTTCGTGATGAGTTGATGTCAAATTTCTGTGATTGTTACCAAAGTATTGGTTGTAAATGTTTACAAGACAACCACTGGATGAATTTCTGCTCTCTCTCTGTTAAAACAGCATAGACGTTTAATTAAGAATATGTAGAATTACAGATGATAAAATGAATCCGATAATCTTGATTGCAATTATGAAATAATTTCCATGATGTAGTATTTCATGTTTTTTGAACATCTTGTTCATATGTTGATCAATAATGTTTAAACGATGGGAAGCATGTTATACATCATCCAATTTAATATTGGCCAGATGAATTGGATATACTATAAATGGACATATGCTTTACTTTTATTTGTATGTGATTTTGAACAACAGTCATCGAGTATATTAAAATCATGGATAATATTGTTGTATTCTACAGTACTAATGCTTGATGAAGTTAGCTGCGCAAATCTTGAATAAGCACGGCAATCTTTATCAATAGTAAGTATTCCTGTATTATCTATTATCATAGACCAATAACACTATCCAGATGTGAAATACAAATGTTAAAAATTGATACATGCAAGTAATTTTTACTAGCAGACAATTTAAGCTATAACCTAAATAGACGTGACGAAACGAAACGAAACGAAACGATACCTACGATAGTACTGTGGTACATAGAACTAGCCTAAATGGACGTGTTCTTACGTTCGTTCAATTTCGATAAGTTTAAATGTCAAATAGACGAAACGAGACGAAACGGATAGTGCCGTAGCGGTTGTACATTTTATCGTTTCTACTCGTTTCATACACATTTCTATTCGTTTCTACTCAATACTCATACACAATTTTATTCGTTTCGAATCGTTTCTATTTGGGGCAAATTGTCAAACTGACGAAACGAGTATTTACGTTCGTTTAATTTCTTTCGTCCCGTCACGTCTATTTAGGGTCTTGCTTTAGTCATAGTAGCCAAAGAATATAGAGCTAAAGCCAAAAGAAGTAACATTCCACAATCTGTCAAAAATTCAGAACACATAAAGTTACATAAATATCTTCGTTCGAAACATGTTTCGAACATAAATTTTTCCCCTCATAATTGTATTAAAATACACATAATTTTTCTTACTTACCATGTCTGAGGTAAAGATGGAAACAGATAACATCCGTGCCGTAATAAACAGTACTGACTATATTTTTTTTTTTTTTTCAAATATACATATATACATACAATGTATATAGTATATATTAAGTGCACGCGGATACTCACTCCATTATGGCACCGCCGATCAGTAATTTATGTCAGATATACCATCCAGTTTATCATCAGTAATCAGTTACTGGTGTATATTGTTGATGGGAAAAATTAATGATCGACTTGGGCAAGAGTAGCGCGCTGGCTGGGGTTCGAACCGTGATCTCAGGATCACAAGACGAAACCCAACCATCGAGCTATTCAAGTCCCTCACGTACCTGACTATATAAATAAGGCACATGGATGTTCAGCGTCAAACAGCACTATCACTGAGGCAGCGTGATGATAGTGTACTGTACTGGTGAACGATGCTTGTTGACGGCGAGGAAGCTATCTGTTTGTTATTTAAGAGGTATTCGGAATTATATTATATATTTGCCATACAAATCATCTAGATTAATATCTGTTGCGGGGAATGGAATCGATATAAAATTATATTTTATATTATACATTATGTATGTGTGCAATGGAATAATGTGAATTGTATTGTATTTAAAGGCAAATACAAGTTTATTGTGTATTATGATAATATATATAGCTACGTGTATATAATATTCATTACGGAATATGTAGTATGGTAGTATGTAGTATCAAAGACTAGATAACAAGTTGTTATATTGGGCTTTGGTAAGATGTATATTAACAAAGATCCTTATCTGTATTATTTATTAGTATAATACGAATTTATATGCGAATATTAAATGTATGTATATATGATATGAATTGTTGTGAATGATAAGTAAAAGGGAATAACAAATTAAAAATTTTTTTCAAAGAAATGTAAACAAACATTTTTTTTTTTAATAGGGAGTAATATACATAATAATATATAAACGAATGACATAATGACAAACATACGTATGTTTGTATATAATTGGTATGATCTGCATTGATTATAAATTGAAATATTTTTTCCTTATGATCTGTGTTTTGGCGTGGTCTTATATTAATTATTTCATAATCTCTATTCGAGTATTATGAATTACAATAATAATTATCATTACATATTCGTATGAATATGTATAAGAATAATTTTTGAATTTTAATTATGAACGTAATAAGTAAAAATCTTAAATATACATACTATGCATTACATATATGTGGATATTTCGCATGAATGGTATATCTATACACTTGCTTACATATAATTTTAATATTTCAGGTGATTATATAGGTATGCAGGCGCCCTGAAATAAGGCCATATGAAATAAGGCCATATGGTCTTATTTCAATTTTAAAAGTGAAATAAGGCCATAATTTGAAATTTTTCGATTATGGCCTTATTTCAATTTCAATATTTATTTATTTTTATTTCTTTATTTCATGGCACCAGGTATGCAATATGATTTAAATATTATATTTTTTATCGTTACTTTTTCTTTCCACCTGTATCCCTAAATATTGTAGGTATTGTAATATCACAAACAATATACAAATAATGTGGTAATATATAGGTATATACTTAATACAATACGCATATAAATAATAATATACATGTACATAAAAACGTATATGTATGTACATAAAAATTGTACAAAAGCAATGTGAAATTGTACAATATCAATATCGAAGGGTAATAATATACTATATACATATGTGTGTGTGTACATTTGTATATAAACAAGATCGCACGAACATAAAAAAAAAATAAAGAAAAAAATATAAGCCAACGAAAACAACAATAATTTAATAGTTATCAAAATTGAATATAATACCAATAATACTGTATTAAATATAATACCAATAATACTATATTGCTTACTTGTCTAACAACTTCTATAATATAATATAATACATAATGCTATTAATGTAGGGTTTTCCAGTAAGGACATAACAATTTTATATTTAAGTAAAATAAAGAATAATTAATATATGTACATATAAGGTTAAAATTTATTCCAAGTGAAGTACACAAATTACATTAAATTATGGAATTCGATCTCATTCATATGACCACCGCGAGCACGAAAATTGGAATAAGCGCTCTTAAAGTTGTGACTACCGATTCAGAATTGCGGTAGTAATTTTTAATAATTTCTAAATGTTGCTCGTTCGTGAACTTCACCATGATAAAAATGTTAACATTGACTGACGTTCTGAAGTTGACAGATTATGCCAAATGTTCAAGGCCTCCTTTGTATTAAAACACAAAATCGTTATGTCCCTAATGGAAAACCCGATATAAATGCATAAGAATTGTATTATCCTATAACCAGCCATTCACAATTATTATTTAATCGTTTATTTTATATTGGGTCCTATTATGAGTGTCGATAATATCGTCTTGTCATCGACTATCGCCTTGACTCGACAAGTTTTGTATTATGAATGGCGATTTGAGGCGAGAATATCGACATTTTGAGTCGATCAGTTAAAACTAATCAATAGACATAGTAGTCTATGGTGATTTGACATTTCATGTATGCTTTGTATATAAGATAAGTTGTATTTAATTATTCTGCTCAATTTATTTAAATTTAATTTAATTAATTAAAGAAAAATCACTAAAAATGCTGTTTGAAAAAAAAAACATGAACGCTCTTCTTTTATGCAAAAAAAAAATTAGTATTAAATTAATGTTTTATATTTTCACTTATATTTTATATTTATAGGTACAAATTATTTACATAAATTAATTAAATATTTATTCAAAATTGAAAAAAAAATGAATTATAAATTTTTGTATCGATATATTTGACAATTTTTATAGAAATTACATGGTGAAACTGAATGAAAATAAAATTTGATATGACAATATCTTACTGTCGAGACGACCGATTTGCATAATACAAAATTTACATCGTCTCGTCTCGTCTTAATTTTGTCGATAGTCGATATTATCGACATTCATAATAGGGCCCATTAATTTTTATAAACTCAATCCTACAAGTGTATACGTACATATGTACATAGTGTCTACAATATAATATGAACGTCGATATGAACAAACAGCACAGCATATACATTTACTTACGTACATTACGTAGTAGTACACAAATACCAAAAATCATTTTGTTCAATATTGTAAAATACATATTTTTATAATTATAATACAATATACATATATGTATATAATACATATATATTGTCCCTTTAAAAATATCTCGGCTAATGCATTTATAAAAAAAACCTGAAATATGTATATAGTACATATATATATCATAATATCATATCATCATCATCATCATATTATGTATTATAATGATTATCCGCATACATATATAATCGTATTGCATTAGCGTATACAATGTACAATATAAAATATAAATTTACATTGTATTATTTGCTCGTATACCAATTACCATTATCAATGTATGCTCTTATGCACAAATTACATTACAATACAGCAATAAAGAAATGATCGATAGAAATAAAAACATAGCAGTCAACCAGCAGCAGTATAAAAATTATATATATATAGTATATATATCTACATTATATGTATATTTGAAAACTATAATGGCGTATGATTAATCAAATTAACGCACACACAAATGCTATGTGTAAACCTATTTTCATTCATAAATACGAAATTAATTTTTCGAAGTATTTTTTCGAAGTATAAAATTATACACAAGTCATACACATTAATTACAAACATGTGCGAAATCCAAAATTTTTTCGGTTCATTCCACATCATCCACATTAATTGTAACTTTCCCCTTTTTCAAAATTTCGAAGCAAGAAAATATGTATTTTGGCAAACATACAGACATTATTTGAATTTAACCGTCGAATGTTATTTCTATTGCTTTAGCTCTATATTCTTTGTAGTAGCAGACAAAACGTCTTTCAACAAAAATAAAACTTTTTAGTAGCAGACAAAAAGATTTTCACCAAAATTAAAACTTAATACATACCAAAGAATATAAAGCTAAAGCCAATAGAAGTAACATTCCACAATCTGTCAAAAATTCAGAACACATAAAGTTACATAAATATCTTCGTTCGAAACATGTTTCGAACATAAATTTTTCCCCTCATAATTGTATTAAAATACACATAATTTTTCTTACTTACCATGTCTGAGGTAAAGATGGAAACAGATAACATCCGTGCCGTAATAAACAGTACTGACTATATTTTTTTTTTTCAAATATACAAATATACATACAATGTATATAGTATATATTAAGTGCACGCGGATACTCACTCCATTATGGCACCGCCGATCAGTAATTTATGTCAGATATACCATCCAGTTTATCATCAGTAATCAGTTACTGGTGTATATTGTTGATGGG
Organism: Villa cingulata; assembly: GCA_951394055.1. NCBI lineage: Eukaryota > Metazoa > Arthropoda > Insecta > Diptera > Bombyliidae > Villa > Villa cingulata. The sequence goes on along the minus strand of OX596018.1, from coordinate 33,281,486 downwards.
AAAAATTAATGATCGACTTGGGCAAGAGTAGCGCGCTGGCTGGGGTTCGAACCGTGATCTCAGGATCACAAGACGAAACCCAACCATCGAGCTATTCAAGTCCCTCACGTACCTGACTATATAAATAAGGCACATGGATGTTCAGCGTCAAACAGCACTATCACTGAGGCAGCGTGATGATAGTGTACTGTACTGGTGAACGATGCTTGTTGACGGCGAGGAAGCTATCTGTTTGTTATTTAAGAGGTATTCGGAATTATATTATATATTTGCCATACAAATCATCTAGATTAATATCTGTTGCGGGGAATGGAATCGATATAAAATTATATTTTATATTATACATTATGTATGTGTGCAATGGAATAATGTGAATTGTATTGTATTTAAAGGTAAATACAAGTTTATTGTGTATTATGATAATATATATAGCTACGTGTATAATATTCATTACGGAATATTATGTAGTATGTAGTATCAAAGACTAGATAACAAGTTGTTATATTGGGCTTTGGTAAGATGTATATTAAGAGGAAGATCTTTTGAAATTCAAAATCGAAATCGGAAAAAAATTTCTAACACATCTACAAATGTTTTCAGTTATTAGTGTTAGTGCAACGATTTATACCGAACATCACATCAGTGCGACGGGTATTATATATTATTTGATTTTTACGAACTGATTTGAAGTGGTAAGCAGAAGAACAACCGACAATTATATGTTTATTGTTACAGCGAAAGGCAAACGAAAATTGTAGTTGTATCTACATGGTAGGATTTGTGTATGTATACCATCAACAATAAACTGTTCACCTTTCATATAAAAATGCCAAACCAATATATTATGTAGTTTCGTTATAAATGTTTATTGTTTGTCATAATATGAATCTAATATACAACATACAAAATTATTGCTATATATACATAAATGTGTACTCATATATTTGTATTATGTATGTAGAATCAAATAGATAAAAATGTACATCGCGTATGTATGTACATTCCTAACGATTTTGATTTCATATAATTATGTACTGCAATAAGCACAACTATAAAAAAGAAAACAACACAAAACAAGCAACGAAGCAACCTACTTCCTACTTCATATGATGTGATTCATATATATTATCTGCCTTATCATGATATTCGAAGACGAAACGTTTCGTATCGTCTTGTTAAAAACGCGATCATGATATTCGAAACGTTCCAATTTCAAACGATTTTCATCGTCTACTCAGTCGATAGCATTTTGTTCATCGTTTACATATAAATCTATTTTTTTTTTTGGTTTTTAATAGAATTTTTTTTATTTAAAGCATATTACTAATATTTGTGAATATTAATATTAAATTAATTTTTTTAAAAAAATGGAAATTATTATTAAAAATGATATTTCAAAACATCAACAAAATAATAGAAATGAAATCGAACCATTTTTTCTTACAACAAAACTGGAAATTGTATGAATTAAACATTAAAGCTTCGTTTTTATAAGGGATTTATATTGTACCACTATGTACCACTTAATATTCGAAACGATGAAGGTTCATAATAGCAATTTTATATCGTATCGTTTCGTTTCATCGTTTCATCGTTTCATCGTCTTCGAATATCATGATAAGGCGGTATATATTATATATAATATGTATGTATCTATAGATGATAGACTGTATATAAAATAAAATAGAAAGAAGATATATAAAATATAATTCATACTTTCAAACATTTTTTGTCTAGCAGAATACGCTGGTAGAATGTTTGAAGATGTTGTACGTCTTATTCGAACATGTAAGTCTGCTAGAGCCTAGAGGTTGAAAAATTCTGCTAGCGGAGCTGGTTTGGTTTGTATCAAGATAAATAAAATACAGAAGGTATGATTGATTATGTATGAAGAGAGCTTTCAGCTTTTTGTGTGACGTCATTCATAGTAAAACTTCCATTCCATCATTCAATTACATATTACCATATGCTAGAGACACATACAATTGGTTAACTAAACCGTTTAGTTTGTAACTAATTCGAAACCAATTGCATGACACACTGCTTTTTAGTTTAGTTATCTTTTTACTTTGGTTATCTTTGACATTTGAAGTTGAAATTTTGTTTATGTGTTGTCAATCGTATTATTTGTACAGTTAGTGACCAAATTAAAAGGATACGTATAAAAAACATAGTTTTTATTAACATAATTATTTTTTTTAAAATTATTTGAATTATGTAAATAAAATTAATTTAGCAAAAAGCAATTAATGTGTGACTATTAAATAAGAATAAAAAAAAATATATTTTATTGTATAGTAATGTAACACAAATTTTTTCAATAGCCTGCAGTTTTTGATATTTCAAATTTTTTAGCTATAGAAGGAAAACTTTCACCTCTTATCCGATAATTTACTACTAATTCACGCAATTGTATACCAATTTCTTTTCTACTCGACATTCTGTTAAAATTAATATTAAAACAAAAATAAAAGAAATATTTTTAATATAATTTATACAATTTAATTTTTTTTTCGTTCTTTTTTAATATTTACGCATTATTAGCTTTGTACTAAATTAATTTTATGTAATTAAAATAATTTAAAGAAAAGTGATGTTGTTACTAAAAGCTATGTTTTTTATATGTGTCCTTTTAATTTAGTCACTAACTGTGTATATTATACAATAACCAGAATTTCAATATAAACAATGATATGTTTGACACGAAGTTCGATGGTTCGATCCGTGTTCGTCATACTTTTCGATGGTTTGACGTTAGTTAACTCGTTAACCACTGTAATTTTCAGTGGTTACTAACTAAAGTAAATGTACTACTAACCACTCGATTTAGTGGTTATCTCAGTTAACCAACTCGCGAGTTGGTTACCAATTGTATGTGTCTCTAGCAATAGACTATGACATTACATACATTCAAGTATTTCAATTTGTTATGATTTTGATTTAAAGTAAAAAATATTAATATTAAATATAAGAAAATTATTCAATTGTTTTTAAAATTAAAAATTTGAATTTAAATTAAAAAAATGGTAAATTGTGCTGTGTCAGGTTGCAAAAATTACACATGTAGAAAAATAAATTCTGCAGTGAAATATTTTCAATTTCCTAAAGACAAAAAAATAATGCGTGAATGGATAAGTGCATGTGGGCAAGAAAAAAAGATTAATTTGAAGTACAGTAAAGTTTGTTCAGAACATTTTGAAGAGTCTGATTACTGTTTAAAAGATCAATTATTAAATAGGGTAGACACACTGGACTTGAAAGTACGTACTTTTGTAAAAATATGTACTTTCGCACCCGAAAGTACATATTTTGATTGCTTTCAACTTGCTTTTGGATGAAATGAAAGCAAGTTAAAATTACGTACTTTCGATTGAAAGTACGTAAAAACACCATCTGTATATGAGCATATGAACTAAAAATGTTTCATTTTCTCTATCGTTCCTAGTTTTTTGTTATGTTTCTTTTTGATTAATGCAACAGTGAATTGTCATTTTCATAGTTGACGTTGACACTTGATATTTATTCCTGATAACTAGCGACACGACATCGGTAAAGAGTGTATTACGTAATATTAACAAAATATATTTTAACAAAAGTGAGAAAAAGATTAAAATAATAAAATATTAGAAATTTTGTTAATAATTTAAAAAAAATGAAAAGACAATACAAACCACGACAAATGTGGTGTGATAAATCAGAAAAATATTTAATAAACATTTGGTAAGAAAAAATGCCAATGTTAAGAAAAGTAAAGAAAAACAATCACATATATAAAGAAATTGAAAAAAAATTAAATGAAGCCGGGTTTTTGTTCAGTAGCAATGAAATCAAATCGAAAATTCACAATTTAACGTTTAAATACAAGTAACGTATACTTTAATTACTTTTTGTGAAAATTATTAATATATGTGTACTTATTTCACCTTGCAGAAAAGAAAAAGGTAGCGTAGGAATAAGTGGTGGCAGCCCATCTTCCTGGAAGCATTTCAATGCTATCCACGAAATATTTCATGTCTCAAAATCTACTAATTTTGAAAACTTAATAGAAGAAAGTATAGAAGGCAAGTATAAATAAGTTTGATTGAAATATTACTCTTTGTAAAGTTTATTGGTAGTCCTGATAAGAACTGATTTCTTAATTTGTTTCTAGAACTTGATCTTATGGAAGCAGAAACAGAGGACATCGGAGAGAATTCATTTTTATCTCAATTGGAAGAGACATCATCATCATCATCAATATGTCCGTCATCATCACCACCACTGCCAACACTATCACCACCGGTACCAACACCATCACCACCACTGCCAACTCCATCACCAACAGCTGGACCTTCCTCTTCTGTAAAAAAAAAGCAAAAATGATTTAATTCAACGTGAACTTCTAGCAGAAATTAAAAAAAGTAATAATATATCAAAAGAAGAACATGAAAGTTCAGTACAAATTTGAAAGGAGACAATTGCGTTAGAAAAGGAGAGAAATGAAATGATGAGGGAGATTTTAAACAAAACTATTGATATTCATACAAAATTAATGGAAAAACTTAACGAATAATTTGGTGTATCAAGCAACTAAATAAAATAATTATTTGGCTATATATTTTAATTGTTCTTTTTTCTCTTACCTAAGTATTGCGAAATGGCATCTCTTATTGTTTGTGCTGTTGGGCTGTTATTTCCAACTACTGTGGTGTGCAAAGGTTGATCTCTGGATTGTACTGAAGCTTCTTCTTCAATCCACGATTGCCTTACTAGATCGTTTTCTTCTAGTAAAAAATTGTGTAGAACACAACATGCTTTTATTATTGTGTTAACATTCTTCATATTATTTTCAAGACCCTTGCCTAGTCGTCTGAATCTTGATTTAAGATGCCCAAAAGCATTTTCTACTACACGTCGACATTTCGATAGAGCTCTATTGAAGTTTTTTTGCTTTGGGTCCTGATCTAGAGAGTATGGGAATGGTTTCATCAAATTATCGGAAAATCTGAATGCGGAATCTCCTATAATGACTACTGGAACTTCTGTGTTATTGATGCGTTTTGTGTGACGCTTTAAGATTTCCGCTTCAGTATGATATTTTTTTAAAAGTGATTTCTCAAATATGTTGGAGTCATGACAGCGCCCTGGAGCTCCAACATTTATGTACATAAATTTATATCTGAAATATTTGAAATTTGTAATTAGTACATGTAGATAAAAGATAAACATATCGTGTTTACAGATGTAAAATATTCTTACTTGTAATCTACAAGAGCCAATAAAACTGTGGAGGACCATCCCTTATAATTGAAATAATCAGTAGCATCCTCCTTCCTAGGACATATTTCTATATGACATCCATCTGAAATAAATACGATATTTAAAATTATAAATTTTTTTATTTATATACGAGAAATTTACCTATAGCTCCAATGCATTGCGGAAATCCCATTTTTTTAAAACCAAGGACATTATCTTCAATTGTCTCTCCATTTAAAGGGTACGTATTCATATATTTTGGTTTTAATATCTCCCAAACCAGTTTGCAAAATTCAATAACAATTTCTCCGACTGTTGTTCTACCAACACCAAATATATTTGCTATGCTTCTGTATTCTGCAGAGGATCCTAACGCATACAGAGCAATAGCAATTCTTTTTTCTAAAGGAACACATTTCCTATAATTTGTGTCCATTCTTTTCATGTTTTCTAATAAACCGCATAATAATTTGAACGCCTTAATTGAAACTCTGAAATCATTTTTGAATTTCAGTTCATCATTTTTAAGGACATCATTTTCCCAAAATTTCGAACTACGTTCCTATTAGACAATATTAATTACTATATGTTATTGAAATATCATTTAATATTAATATTTATTATGTTATTACTTACAAGGCACCATAATTTTCGATCAATTGACTTCTTCATTAGAATATATGTTGTTATTATATGCATTCTTCTACGTCGCGCTTTAGATGAAACTGCATGTAAATATCTTTATACGCATACATGCAGTTTTGTTCGTCGATTGCTCCATTAACATCATCAATTTATTTAATTGATTAATGTAGGAAATTAACAAATTTGAATAATCCATTATATTATTAAAAAAATCACTTCCTAAATAAACTCGCAAATATCAAAAATTAATTTGACAGTTGAAAACTGAAACCGAGGTGTGTCACTATGTACTTTCGATTTACGTGCTTTCATGAAAGTACGTACTTTCAAGTCCAGTGTGTCTAGGATTAAAGACATCATTTGATAAAAAACGTTTAAATATAACAGCAGTGCCTACAAAAAATTTACCTGATTCCAAATTTATAGAAAAAAGTGATAGAGCTGAGAGATCTAATATTAGAAATAGGAAAAAAGTTATTCAAGAAGTAATTGAAGAATTTGAGAAGTATGTGTAGTCTTTTCTGAAATATTCTATACAAAATTAAACCTAGTAATGTGTATTTTTTTTTAGAAAAAATGATAACTCTCATGTAGAAGAAATATAAGAGCATGGGCTAAGAAGCTACAATTTTTTCCAGGTTTGTTGAATCCAGTTCTTCATCTCATGAAAAATTTGGACTATAACTGTTGGGACAGACTATGCGTCCTTTCATTCGATGAAATGAAAGTAAGATCGTGTTATGAGTATGATAGGGTATCTGATTCGGTTTTAAAGCCTTCACAATACGTTCAAGTTGTTATGCTAAGAGGTTTGATTAAAAATTGGAAACAACCAATTTTTTACAATTTTAATATGCCGATGACACTTGTTCTTCTGCAAGACATAATAAAAAAAATTGAAGAAATCAATTTTATTGTAGTCGCAATTACATCTGATTTAGGAGCGACTAATATGTCGTTAAGAAGATCATTGAATATATCAGAAGAAAAACCATATATTATTCATCCTAGCGACCAATCTAAAAAAATATTCATGTTTGCAGATATTCCGCATATGATAAAACTGCTCAGAAACCACTTCATTGATAGCGGTTTTTTCTTAAATGGAGATTTCATAACATCCCGCCCTATACTCGATGTAATTAATGCAGAAAGTTCTGATTTGAAAATCAGTCACAAAGTTACTTTGGCTCATTTAGAAGTAAGTAAGGCTAATCGTCAAAAAGTTAGAACAGCTGCACAACTTTTTTCGCACACTGTATATAAATCTATTAGGCGTTGTGTAGCTCTTGGTAAATGTATGAGTCCGAATGCTTTAGAGGTCGCAGATTTCATTAAAACTATCAATGACTGGTTTGATATTTTTAACTCTAAAGTACCATCATTGGATTCAAGAAGTACGAAAAAAGCATTTGGTTTAGAACTTGAAGAACAGCAGCAAATACTGGACGAAATGACAAAAATTATGAAGAATTTACGGGTACAAAACAAAAAGTGTTTACTTCCATTTCAAAAGGCTATAATTATTAATAATTCTAGTCTTAAACAACTTTTAAAGTATTTAAGTGAGAAATATGGTGTATCATATATTCTCACTTATAAATTGAATCAAGACGTACTAGAAAATTTTTTTGGTATTATACGTTCAAGGGGTGGTTTAAATGACCATCCCTCACCAATTGAATTCAAATACCGTTTAAGGTCTTTTCTTTTAGGTAAATTAATCATATGAATAAACGTTCGTATCAATGTTTGTGTTGTCCTTTTGTAAAAAAAAGTCGTATTAGAAGGATTGGTTAAAGTTTGTCATAATGGTTGTTGTATATTATTTATTCACATACTAATAATTACTCGTTACTCTGTCTTAAATTAATAAGTATTCAATAATCTTAATTTCTGAAATCTAATATAATAATAACATCAATTATTAATTATACAATAATGTTAAAGGTGTTGTGGTTTTTATTTTTGAAAAAATATAGACAGAAATAAAGACTTTTTTTCATATAGGAAGATCAGACTCATCGTTGCAAGTAGGTTTTGATGCTAACACTGAGACTCCTGATTCCGAAGAAATACTTGATAATAATTCATTAACAAATATTTTTTCCGATATCTTACGACAACCGGAATCATCACAAATTCCTTTAGATGAATTTGAAAATGAAGTCGAAATGTCTGGAGAGGAATTCACTCTGGATGATTTTCATCACGATGCTTTGGAATATATAGCTGGATATATTGCGAAAAAGTTAAATTTGAATGAGGAGTATGTTTACCAAGGTGGTATGTGTAGTCAAAATACATATACCTGGGTGGATGAAGTAAGTGAAGGTGGTTTAAAAAAACCAACAAGTGAATATTTACAAAAAATTGAAAAATTAGAAATTATATTTACGAAAGAAAATAAGGAGACTATTTGTGCTCGGAAAGGATTTTTAGAACATCTTCTCATTAACTCTAAGTTAGTGGACTTAAGAGATGATATAAAAAAACTTTTTTTCAGATGCCGAATGTTTTTTAGAATTAGAGAGTTGAATAAAAAATATTTATTGAATTTAAACCAAATTAAAAATAAAAAAAATAAAAAAATATTTTTATAGTTAAATAAATTTATGTCTATTTTCTTTTAGTTTTATATATGTATTTAAATATTATACACATACATATATGTAATATGCATATATATACTTAATATATATAATTAAGAAATAAATTGTGAAATATTAGAATTGAAAAAAAGTATGAGTTTTATTTTTGTAATAAAAATAATCACGCCTATAACAAAAATTCATTTCAAGTTTGCTTTTACTAGTAATGACGTCATTAGCTTTAAGGCTTCGCAATCAATCATACCTTCTGTATTTTATTTATCTTGGGGTTTGTATAAGAAATTTATATGAAGGCTGGATATCTGGTATGTTGATTGTTTGTGTCCGTACTGCTATATGTACAACATAACAACAAAAAATATGTATTACTTTTTTATTCTTGTTTGATATAAAAAACCGACTAAGAAACGAAGTGCACACATACATGTAAATACTATTCAAGTAGGTGAATAAACAAATCGGTGAAAAATTTGATGATGATTATCATTTTATTGCCAGCAAAATAAAATGGAATTCAATGAAAATTTTGAGTGAAAATTGCTTACATCTTTTTTGAATAACTAATTTGTTATCCATCATAATTGAATGTAATTTTTTTTTATGTAAAAGCTAAAGGTTTGAATTTTCTGTGGTTCTAATTTTTTTTTTGATATTCAATTATCTACTAGTATAAAATTAACTTTAATATTCACTCTTTTTTTGAGGAAAAAGGACCCCTACTTTAATGGTTTTAAACAGTTTCAGAAATGAAAATCTGAAAATTATTTGCGTTATAAACCTATTCCTTCTTTCTATCTTGGCATTTTTCAAATTTGAAGCAAATTGGTCAAAAAATAATGGTAAATAGAGAGGGGTAAAGTATGTGAAAAATTGATAAAAGGTCTCAATTTGTAAGACTTTAACTCTGAAACCAAAAGGGCTATCGAAAATCTGTAACGTTAAAAACCTATTCCATCCTTTGAACTTTTTTTTACTCTAAATTTGAAAGAAATTGGTGAAAAAATGACTAAGTTATAGAGGGGTAAAGTTTGCTAAAATTCAAATTCCAAAAGATCTTCCTCTTAACAAAGATCCTTATCTGTATTATTTATTAGTATAATACGAATTTATATGCGAATATTAAATGTATGTATATATGATATGAATTGTTGTGAATGATAAGTAAAAGGGAATAACAAATTAAAAATTTTTTTCAAAGAAATGTAAACAAACATTTTTTTTTTTAATAGGGAGTAATATACATAATAATATATAAACGAATGACATAATGACAAACATACGTATGTTTGTATATAATTGGTATGATTGGTATGATCTGCATTGATATTATAAATTGAAATATTTTTTCCTTATGATCTGTGTTTTGGCGTGGTCTTACATTAATTATTTCATAATCTCTATTCGAGTATTATGAATTACAATAATAATTATCATTACATATTCGTATGAATATGTATAAGAATAATTTTTGAATTTTAATTATGAACGTAATAAGCAAAAAATCTTAAAAATACTATACATTACATATATGAGAATATTTCGCATGAATGGTATATCTATACACTTGCTTAGATATAATTTTAATATTTCAAGTGATTATATATGCAATATGATTTAAATATTATATTTTTTATCGTTACTTTTTCTTTCCACCTGTATCCCTAAATATTGTAGGTATTGTAATATCACAAACAATATACAAATAATGTGGTAATATATAGGTATATACTTAATACAATACGCATATAAATAATAATATACATGTACATAAAAACGTATATGTATGTACATAAAAACAGTACAAAAGCAATGTGAAATTGTACAATATCGAAGGGTAATAATATATTATATACATATGTGTGTACATTTGTATAAACAAGATCGCACGAACATAAAAAACAAAAAAAAGAAAAAAATATAAGCCAACGAAAACAACAATAATTTAATAATTATCAAAATTGAATATAATACCAATAATACTATATTGCTTACTTGTCTAACAACTTCTATAATATAATATAATACATAATGCTAATAATGTAGGGTTTTCCAGTAAGGACATAACAATTTTATATTTAAGTAAAATAAAGAATAATTAATATACATATAAGGTTAAAATTTATTCCAAGTGAAGTACACAAATTACATTAAATTATGGAATTCGATCTCATTCATATGACCACCGCGAGCACGAAAATTGGAATAAGCGCTCTTAAAGTTGTGACTACCGATTCAGAATTGCGGTAGTAATTTTTAATAATTTCTAAATGTTGCTCGTTCGTGAACTTCACCATGATAAAAATGTTAACATTGACTGACGTTCTGAAGTTGACAGATTATGCCAAATGTTCAAGGCCTCCTTTGTATTAAAACACAAAATCGTTATGTCCCTATTGGAAAACCCGATATAAATGCATAAGAATTGTATTATCCTATAACCAGCCATGCACACTTATTATTTAATTGTTTATTTTATATTGGGTCCTATTATGAGTGTCGATAATATCGTCTTGTCATCGACTATCGCCTTGACTCGACAAGTTTTGTATTATAAATGGCGATTTGAGGCGAGAATATCGACATTTTGAGTCGATCAGTTAAAACTAATCAATAGACATAGTAGTCTATGGTGATTTGTCATTTCATGTATGCTTTGTATATAAGATAAGTTGTATTTAATTATTCTGCTCAATTTATTTAAGTTTAATTTAATTAATTAAAGAAAAATCACTAAAAATGCTGTTTGAAAAAAAAACATGAACGCTCTTCTTTTATGCAAAAAAAAAAAATCAGTATTAAATTAATGTTTTATATTTTCACTTATATTTTATATTTATAGGTACAAATTATTTACATAAATTAATTAAATATTTATTCAAAATTGAAAAAAAAAACGAATTATAAATTTTTGTATCGATATATTTGACAATTTTTATAGAAATTACATGGTGAAACTGAATGAAAATAAAATTTGATATGACAATATCTTACTGTCGAGACGACCGATTTGCATAATACAAAATTTACATCGTCTCGTCTCGTCTTAATTTTGTCGATAGTCGATATTATCGACATTCATAATAGGGCCCATTAATTTTTATAAACTCAATCCTACAAGTGTATACGTACATATGTACATAGTGTCTACAATATAATATGAACGTCGATATGAACAAACAGCACAGCATATACATTTACTTACGTACATTACGTAGTAGTACACAAATACCAAAAATCATTTTGTTCAATATTGTAAAATACATATTTTTATAATTATAATACAATATACATATATGTATATAATACATATATATTGTCCCTTTAAAAATATCTCGGCTAATGCATTTATAAAAAAAACCTGAAATATGTATATAGTACATATATATATCATAATATCATATCATCATCATCATCATATTATGTATTATAATGATTATCCGCATACATATATAATCGTATTGCATTAGCGTATACAATGTACAATATAAAATATAAATTTACATTGTATTATTTGCTCGTATACCAATTACCATTATCAATGTATGCTCTTAAGCATGAGCACAAATTACAATAGAGCAAATAGCAATAAAGAAATGATCGATAGAAATAAAAACATAGCAGTCAACCAGCAGCAGTATAAAAATTATATATATATAGTATATATATCTACATATATTATATGTATTATATGTATATTTGAAATCTATAATGGCGTATGAATAATCAAATTAACGCACACACAAATGCTATGTGTAAACCTATTCCATTCATAAATACGAAATTATTTTTCGAAGTATTTTTTCGAAGTATAAAATTATACACAAGTAATACACATTAATTACAAACCATGTGCAAAATCCAAAATTTTTTCGCTTCATTCCACATCATCCATATTAATTGTAACTTTCCCCTTTTTCAAAATTTCGAAGCAAGAAAATATGTATTTTGGCAAACATACAGACATTATTTGAATTTAACCGTCGAATGTTATTTCTATTGGCTTTAGCTTTATATTCTTTGTACATATACTCAATACCACTCGACTTGCGTTAGCTCCACTCGAAGATCCGTCCCGTCCCGTTCCGTAACGTCACGTTCCGTCCCGTCCCGTCCGGCTCTGTTCCGACACGTTTCAAAACATACCTTTTATAATAAAGCGGAACAGTATATAGTAAATTTGAAAGCTAATATTGAAATTTTATATGGAAACAAGTTATGTTGTCCGTGAAATTTGTTCAACTCCGACTTTCGGCACCGTTCTGTTCCGTCAATCATAACAGCTTTTCTGTCAATCTTTATAAATAACATGGAAATGTCAAATATTCAATTTTTTTCTTTTTACGGAGCGGAACGGCACGGGCTTATCGTGACTACGCTCTTACACTACTTGTCATATCTTTTGTTTTTATTTATCTATGTTAATACGCTGATACTACTACTAACTTGTATTACGACTGGTAGTAAAATCAAAACTAATACGCATGTGAACATACAATTAAGACTAAGTTCAGCTAATACCCATGTGAACATACGGCCTTAAATGTTATTTTGATATTTTTGGGATATTTTTTCGGTAGCACCTAGAACCCCAACTCTGATTTTAAAAAAAAATTTTCAAAAACCTTCCCTGGAATATACTTAATAATTTCCCAAATTTTCAAGGCAATTGGATGTATGGCTTTTGAGTCTATCGAGAACAAACAAACAAACATACATTCATTTTTATATATATACTAGCTGACCCGGCGAACTTCTTTCCGCCATATTTTCTGAATTCCTAAGACTTTGTTTTATGACAAAATTAAAAAAAAAGTAAACTATAGCTTCTGGTTACAATAGGATCATATTGAAATAAAGTTACAATAAAATAATACGACTGCATAATATTCATCATATTAATTTTTTATTATTAATTAATTTATTATTTGTTCTTCTTTTTGTACAATTCTCATGGTAAATAAATACTATTCCTAAAATTATTCTATCTCATACTTATATTTTATTTTAATGCCTTATAATGTACAATATTCTTTGTTTTTCCTTTCGGAGAAAAAACATATAGCGCCGATGGTTTGCCGGCTCTTGAGCATGCAACGTACAACTGCCATTGCGAAAAACATTGAAATTCAAGGTTTATTCCACACACTTCTAACGATTGGCAAAATTTAATTTAAACATTACATTAAATCGTTGTCGATTTTTACGAAGGAGGCTATGATTAAAAGAATTTTTAATTTTGACGCCAAACGCCGTGAAATGTCAATTTATAATTTCTTTTATTATTAAATATAATATAATATTTTATTTAATTTTTATTATTTAATTGGTCGATTTTTTTTTGTATATAAACCTTGCCGTGGCGATAACGAACACAATAAAAAAAGAATTATCCAATTTGGTGCCGGCGTTCGGAAGTTATAAGCGTACATACATTTCGCAGATTCATTTTTATATATATATAGATATATAGATAATATTATATCGATTCCCTTCCCCGCAACAGATATTAATCTAGATGATTTGTATGGCAAATATATAATATAATTCCGAATACCTCTTAAATATCAAACAGATAGCTTCCTCTCCGTCAACTAGCATCGTTCACCAGTACAGCAAGATACACACACTATAGGTAAAGTAAATAAATTCTGACAGCTCAACTGTGACGTAGTAATTCTCGTCAAAATCGAAATATAATTTTGTATGAGTTTGTTTTGTTTACTAAAGTTTTAAATATTAAATATAGAAAGTAGATAATAAAATATTGTTTTTTATTTTAGATATTAAAACATTAATGAAATTTCTAAAAGACTTTTTTTAAAAATATTTTTGCTGTGAAATTTCAGCGTTTTTGTAGGGGAATAAAAATAAAAATCGGTACTTATCTTATTGTCTTTATTAATTTTCTTCTTTTCGGATTTGATATCTTATAATCTAAGTAATTATTATTTAAATGTCTTATTCTAATGTATAATCTAGTCCTAAAATAAAGTTTTTTTATTGCCTCTGGCATATTAATATTTACACTTTTATTTAAATGATACTCTAAAAACTTACTATTTGTATAAATCTTATCACTATTTATAATATTAAAAACTTTTTCTAATTTTTTTATCTCTAAAATAAAATTTTCACTTGGTTTGATCAAACCACCTTCAGTAATTTGATCAACCCAAGTGAAAGATGAACAGCTTTCACTATTATAATTTCTTAATTTTAATTTTTTTACGATATACCCTGCCAGGTATTCAATCGCGTCGTCTTTCAATTCATCCGTTGGTTCATCATAGACATCTTCTTCGATTTCTATTTCTTCAAAAGTTTGCTCTTCAACTACCTCAACTGAAATTCCTTTACTCACGGATCGAAGTAAGCTTCCAGTTAAGTACTGGTCTTCAAAAACTTCTTCCGTTTCTTCCGTATTGCTGAAAGAGCTCACTTGTTGAGACGCATCTGATCGTCCTAGAATGAAATATAATTTACAAAATGAATTATTCCAACTATACCTTTGGACAAAGACAACACAAATATTGAACACAAAATAAGCAATAAAATAATGTTACCTAAAATGCACAACCTTAACCTGTATTTAAACTCTATAGGAGTAGGATGATCGTGAAGGCCACCTTTGGCACGGATTACGCCGAAAAATCTTTCCAAATCATCCTGATTAATTCTTCTAGTAAGAATATATCGAATATTATATTCTTCTTGAAGACGTGCATATAATTTGGGTAAGGCTGAATTGTTTAAAAGGATGCCTTTTTGAAATTGAAGAAGAGTTCTATGATTACCAACTTTCATTTTACTTATTATTTCATCCATGGATGTAATGATATTTCTATGTTCTTCTGGAGCAAGACCATAAGCTTTTACGAATCCTTAGATGAGCAATTGGAATTGAATAGATCAAACCAATCATTCACAAGCTTAATAAATTCGCTACACTCTATCGCATTCTCTGTTTTAATTTTCCCTAAACTTACACATCTTTTGATGGCTTGGGAAACGGAGTGAGAAAACAATTGCGTAGCGAGTTTAACTTTCTGTCTGCCAGCGTCTCTGACATACAAATGACTATCTGTAAGCTTGTGAGCTATTTTCAAATCATCTATTTGTAATGTCATTAGCTCTACCAGTGGAATGGAGTTAATAATTTTGTTGTTAATCAGGAAACCATTATCAAGAAAATGGTTTCTGATCAGCTTTATTAGATGTGGAACATCAGCAAATACAAAAACTTTTGTATTGTCTGCAACTGAAAAATATGGTTTTTCTTGTGATATTTGCAGTTCCCTCCAAAGGCCTAAATTTGTAGGTCCCATGTCGTTTACTACAGCTACTACAATAAAGTTAATATTTTTCAGTTGCAAAACAAGTGTTTTTAAGATAGAAGCAGTCATGGGGCTGTCAAAGTTATAATATATTGCCTGCTTCCAATTCTTAATTAGTCCACGAACCATAGCTACTTGTACATATCTGTAAGGTTTTGTAGCCATGTCTAAAGCTCTATCATATTCATAAGATGACTTGATTTTCATCTCATCAAAGGACAAAACACATAGGCGTTCTTCTGCTGTGTAATTCATGGTTTTTAACAAACTTAAAACACAGCCCAAAATACCTGCCGTAAATTTTAATTTACTCGCCCACTTTCTCAGTGTTGAAACTGAAGGTAATGGGTACTGTCTACTGCGTAAAAGCCTGTATGATTTTGCCCCAGCTGAATATAAAGATATTGCTCCGGATATGTCATCCGCAGACCAATGAATTTTTTTATTAATATTTTTTAATTTTTCAATTTGTTTTGGAGACAATATCTTTTTCACTATACTAATCACTTCTTTACACTTATCTAATTCTTCATATAGATTTTAATTTTTTTCCTTTTGTATTTTTAGATTAGTTTTCAACTCTTGAATTTCAATTTGCATACAGCAGACAAGATCTCCTCTGCAAAAAATAAAACAATATTAATTTTTAAGTAATAAATTAGACTTATTATTATACTCTGTTTGAATAGCCATATCATTTGTCTTCGGTTCTGGTCGTTCATTTACCATTTCATTTTGCTTCATACTATTCTCATCATTTCTAAAATAAAAATAATTTGTAGCAATTTATGATAATAAAAAAGAAATTCAATACCTATCAAGTGATTCTATAGCAGCTTGGACTTCTCGTTTCTGGTCCTTTATTTTCTGTCGAATTTCTCTGTCCGTAGTAATGTGCACGACATTTAAATTTTGAGTGGGTATGACTCCTGGACCCAATCGCTTACTAACTTCAGGTGTGTTTAGCAATTGATCTTGTAGCCTATAATCCTTGGCCATAAAATGATCAGAGCATATTTTGGCCGTTTTCAAATTAAATTGTGTTTTATTTCCACAGGCACGAATCCATTGTGCAGACAATGTTGTGTCTGAAGGAAAACGGAAATATTTGATGTGTCGTTCACAATATTTATTCCCTTCATAATTTTTACAATTTTCTACTGCACACTTCACCATTTTTCACTAATTTAATTTATTCACTAAAAATTATTATTATTATACTTATTATTGTTATTTTTATTGTTTCAATGGATTTTTTATATATTTATGATAATAGTTTATAATATGTAGGTCCAGATGTAAGCAATTAACAATATTAAATGAATAAATAGAAATAATACATATAAAAATAATAATAATAATAGTAATTATAATATAATAATAAAATTATATTATAAATTGTTGGAAAATGTGTTTTATTACATTTTTCCTACTCTTAACCCTTTTTTTCATTTTCTGTAGAAATTCTACAGAAGCAGAAAAAAGGGTTAAAAGTCTTAAAAAAAAGAAGGAAGGAAAAGAAAAAGGTAAGGAAAAAAGGAAAGGAAAGGTTTTATGGGAGGCCGAGCGGAGCCTTAAAAGAGGGATTTTATAATAAAAAAAAAAACTCACCTTTTCCTTTTTTTTTTTTATTATTAAAAAAAAAAATTTATTACAAATTTCTTTTCTTTTTTTTTTTTTTACAAAATTAAATTAAATTAAAAATTTAATTAAATTAGGTATTTTATTTAATAAAAATTGACTCACAAAAAAAAAAAAAGAAAAAATGAAAAAAAATTCAACTAAAAATTGATCCGAAAAAGATTCACAAAACTTTGTGTAAAGAACTCAACTAACTAAAAAAACTCGAATGAATCACTTAAAAGAACTGCATAGACTGACTGATAAAAAACTGCATCACTAACAAAAAAAAAACGTGTATAGTGACGACAGCATTCATATACCTGTCGTCACATACAAAAAAAAAGAATCGATCTTCTGGAAGTTTCTATCAATTCGCCGAAAGATGACAACGTCGTTTTAAATCAATCAATTTATTAATTAATTATTTCTTTTTTTTTTCTTTTGCAGGTTTCCAACACGACCCCCCGTTTGAAGGCTCAAAGTTCCGACTGAGCCTTTAGAGTGTCCAGATGTCACTGATAGGCCAGGATTACCTGAAAAGAAAAGAAAAGAAAAACAGGCTTTCCGCAGTGAAAAGTTCTAGACAAATAAAATAAAAGCAATAAAAGAAAAGGCTCACTGGATCGGAACGAGGAGAAGTGAGGAAAGTAAGAGTTTGGGTGTGAAGCCTTAGATTATTCTAGGAGCTAGACAATTACAGCAATGCATATGCGATTGAAAGTTTGAGGCTTTAGGGTACTCTGCGTGATTAATCGTCGCCCCATATAAACCATCCCATTCCACTACCGTGCTCTAAATTGGCGAGAGAGGAGAAAGAAAGGCATGTAGGTTTCCCAAATTTAGGAAGGTAGGTTTAGATGGTCTCCACAAATCGCTCTCCTGAATCCTCCTTTCGCAATGCAGTTGTTCTTAAAGAAAAAACGCACTCAACTCACCAACGTCTCTGCCACTTTTTCAGCCCATCAATAGCCCAGCACCTCTTCGTTCTTTAAGCTTCAGAGCTAATGGACTTTCCATTCGCTATTTCCCCCTTGAGGTCCAATTGTTGTCCAATATGCTACAAAAACTTCCATTGTGTTTCTGCCACTGTCGCACATCGTGCCGAAGCGGAACAGTTGTCCGCAGTAGGTCTCCGCGATAGCCTAAACTATCCGGTCTTCTCTGATGAGCCTACTTCTCCTCGAGTCTACCACAGTACGCTCAGGGGGATTTCTGCGTAGTGCCCTTGTGACATCGCATCTGCGTATCATGACTTTTGTATGCAATGTGGATGATAGGAAAATCGAATTTCTGAACTGTGTCTGTCCAGAAAGCTCGCAAGGGGCCCATCAACCACCCCAAAAATCATTACAACGCAGTAGGGTCGATGTCTCATAAGGTAGGATCGAAAAAGCTAAGCAGCTTCCTTCGGACTACGCAGACAATCGGTTACTCACTGGGCGTTTTACTGTGGGACTTGTTGACCTCATAGCCATCTTGGAGTCACCGCAGCACTGCTCCCGAAAAGTCACTTTCCTGCGACATTGATGGCTTTCCCTCAACAAAAGTTCCAATATTCACAGATGCATATTGGACAAGAAGTCCTCAAAAGTCCAGGAACGAATGAATGGACCGCCGAATAGCCCGATAATGTGCCGCAGAGACCTCGCACAGGACCATTCCGATTAGGCACCGTAAAGAAGCAGGGACGTTAGTTAATTTAGAAGGCGGATTTCGTGAGAAACGAAAAGAAAAGATCCATCTATTTCCTTCCAGTAGATTGTGGGGGACTGTATTGCATCTTGCCTCTTAATCCCTCTCACCACTTCCCTTAGGGTATAGGACTCGTCTCCATAAGAAGAAGAGGGGAATAATGATGAAAATTTTCAATCCGCAGGCCAAACCAGATAAAGGAAGGGTATAGATAAAATTTCCACAAAAAAAAAAAATCAAAATGTGGGGAACACCCTGTAACAATTATACACTATTACCTGGTTTTGCCCGCAGACACGAAAATGATCACCCTGTCATGGAGCAGTCTATACAACACTGTAGTGGAAAATGTGCAAACAGGAATATCTAAATTAAAGAACAACAAGGGTGTACAATGAAAGTAAAATTCAAAATTTGTTACAAGTAAAAAGATGAACAACAGTCTTAAGAAGGAAGCAAGAAAGTTTGATAACAGGAAGGGAGTGGTACACTTTATGCGCACAGGATAGGTAGAAATTTCTACTAAAATGAAGCACTATAGAGAAAGGGACCACCTGTTACAAAAGAAAGTAGGCCTTTTGAAACAGAAAGGGTGTGGTATACTTTATGCGCACAGGATAGGTAGAAATTTCTACTAAAATGAAGCACTATAAAGAAAGGGACCACCTGTTGCAAAAGAAAGTAGGCCTTTTGAAACAGAAAGGGTGTGGTATACTTTATGCGCACAGGATAGGTAGAAATTTCTACTAAAATGAAGCACTATAAAGAAAGGGACCACCTGTTACAAAAGAAAGTAGGCATTTTGAAACAGAAAGGGTGTGGTATACTTTATGCGCACAGGATAGGTAGAAATTTCTACTAAAATGAAGCACTATAAAGAAAGGGACCACCTGTTACAAAAGAAAGTAGGCCTTTTGAAACAGAAAGGGTGTGGTATACTTTATGCGCACAGGATAGGTAGAAATTTCTACTAAAATGAAGCACTATAAAGAAAGGGACCACCTGTTACAAAAGAAAGTAGGCATTTTGAAACAGAAAGGGTGTGGTATACTTTATAGGCAGCAGAAAATCGAAATTTCAATTTTAGCACTACAAAGAAAGGGACCACCTGTTACAAAAGAAAGTAGGCCTTTTGAAACAGAAAGGGTGTGGTATACTTTATAGGCAGCAAAAAAATTGAAATTTCAATTTTAGGCGCGATAAAGAGAGGGACCACCCTGTTACCAAACAAAAAAAAATGATCTTCGTTAGGACTGAAGAGATCAAATTCACTTGTAACAAAAAGAATTTAGGGCACCCTGCAAAGCATTAAACACCCTGTTGCAAGAAAGTAAGAAACAGTTTTTAGATATTCCACTTGTTGCAAGAGGAATTTAGAACACCCTGTAGAATTCAATTTTATAAATAACTGATTTCATATAACCTTGGTTGAACTATGTACTACACGTGTATAACTGTATAACAAAACACGTGTATAACAAAAGAAAAGAAGTAAAAAAAAATGAAATACACGTGTTTTATATAACGTTGTCCATAGAACAACCAAGATTATATAAAAAAAAAGAAACTAATGCACTGCACTTTTTTTTTTATAATTGCAACACTTTTTTTTTTTAAAAAAAAAAAAAAGAAAACACAATATCCAATTATAATGGAACATCACAATAAAAGATTGTTGCCCCAAGTGTCTCTACTATAACCTTTATGTACTTTTCAAGTACATAAAAAAAATGTATGCAAAAAAAAAAAAAATCTGTAAAATTTTTAAAATTGTAAAAAGGGAAAAAAAGGAAGAAAAAGGGTAATAAGATCAGGTGGTGGTGGTAGGATCTTATTTCTAAGATCAATCGGAGCACCCCACACCTGACACCAATGTTGGAAAAATGTGTTTTATTACATTTTTCCTACTCTTAACCCTTTTTTTCATTTTCTGTAGAAATTCTACAGAAGCAGAAAAAAGGGTTAAAAGCCTTAAAAAAAAGAAGGAAGGAAAAGAAAAAGGTAAGGAAAAAAGGAAAGGAAAGGTTTTATGGGAGGCCGAGCGGAGCCTTAAAAGAGGGATTTTATAATAAAAAAAAAAACTCACCTTTTCCTTTTTTTTTTTTTTATTATTAAAAAAAAAATTTATTACAAATTTCTTTTTTTTTTTTTTTTTTTTACAAAATTAAATTAAATTAAAAATTTAATTAAATTAGGTTTTTTATTTAATAAAAATTGACTCACAAAAAACAAAAAAAAAAAGAAAAAATGAAAAAAAATTCAACTAAAAATTGATCCGAAAAAGATTCACAAAACTTTGTGTAAAGAACTCAACTAACTAAAAAAACTCGAATGAATCACTTAAAAGAACTGCATAGACTGACTGATAAAAAACTGCATCACTAACAAAAAAAAAACGTGTATAGTGACGACAGCATACATATACCTGTCGTCACATACAAAAAAAAAAGAATCGATCTTCTGGAAGTTTCTATCAATTCGCCGAAAGATGACAACGTCAACGAATTGATAGAGACTTCCAGTGGAAAGTGGAACAACTTTCTACAACGAATGTCAACGAAATAAAAAAAAGTGATTATAACGTTGACATTTGACGTTGTAGAAAGAAGAAGACCACGTAAAAAAAAAATGTAAACAAAGTGGTGTCATCACAATGTTACAGGTAAGTATATGTGACATTATTTTAATTAAAATTATTTTATTTTAAATCAATCAATTTATTAATTAATTATTTCTTTTTTTTTTCTTTTGCAGGTTTCCAACAATATTATATTAATCATATTATAATTATTATTATTATTATTATTATGCTTTTTATTATTATGCTTACTATTATTACACACGTATTTATTATTATTATTATTATTATTATTATTAATTATTACTATTATTCTTCTTATAGTTATTTTTATTATTATTAGTATTATTATTATTCTTATAATTATTTTTATTTAAAATATTCTGTTTGCAATTTTGTTTTGTTGACATTGGCGAGAATATCTACGTCACCAGTTATTAAAATGGCGATCGAACAGTCGTAGTCGGTTTACCTATAGTGTGTATATCTTGCAGTACAGTACACTATCATCACGCTGCCTCAGTGATAGTGCTGTTTGACGCTGAACATACATATGCCTTATTTATATAGTCAGTACGTGAGGAGGGGCTTGAATAGCTCGATGGTTGCGTGTCGGTCTTGTGATCTTGAGGATCACGGTTCGAACCCCAGCCAGCGCACTACTCTTGTCCAAGTCGATCATTAATTTTTCCTATCAGCAATGTACACCAGTAACTGATTACTGGTGATATATCTGACATAAAATTACAGATCGGCGGTGCCATAATGGACTGATTATCCGCGTGCACTTAATATATACTATATACATTGTATGTATATATGTATATTAAAAAAAAAAAAAAAAAAAAAAAAAAAAAATTAATCTAGATGTTTTGTATGGCAAATATATAATATAATTCCGAATACCTCTTAAATAACAAACAGATAGCTTCCTCGCCGTCAACTAGCATCGTTCACAAAAAAGTACAGTACACTATCATCATGCTGCCTCAGTGATAGTGCTGTTTGACGCTGAACATACATATGCCTTATTTATATAGTCAGTACGTGAGGAGGGGCTTGAATAGCTCGATGGTTGCGTGTCGGTCTTGTGATCTTGAGGATCACGGTTCGAACCCCAGCCAGCGCGCTACTGTTTCCCGAAGTCGATCATTAATTTTTCCCATCAACAATATACACCAGTAACTGATTACTGATGATAAACTGGATGGTATATCTGACATAAATTACTGATCGGCAGTGCCATAATGGAGTGAGTATCCGCGTGCACTTAATATATACTATATACATTGTATGTATATATGTATATTTGAAAAAAAAAATATATAGTCAGTACTGTTTATTACGGCACGGATGTTATCTGTTTCCATCTTTACCTCAAACATGGTAAGTAAGAAAAATTATGTGTATTTTAATCCAATTATGAGGGGAAAAATTTATGTTCGAAACATGTTTCGAACGAAGATATTTATGTAACTTTATGTGTTCTGAATTTTTAAAAGATTGTGGAATGTTATTTCTATTGGCTTTAGCTTTATATTCTTTGGTATGAGTTGATGATGCCTATAAATATTAATTTATATGGCTATATATATTGTTATTATGAGGTTAATTATGTTTGATAGAGTATTTAATTTTAAAAAATATTTTATAAAAATACATTTTTACTTAATTTCATAAAAAAAAATTAAATCATTGTATGTTTTTTCATAAATTTCAGGTGTTGTTAAGGCTCAGATACAGTGTAGGAAACAAACATTTTCTAGGAAACAAACACAAATCTAATGTACAGAGTTAAATGGGACTGTAGCCAATGAAGGAAACAAATTAGTTGAGCCATTTTTTCATTCCGTATGGAACAGCGGTAGTGTACAGACAAATTTTGCAGAGCTTGTTAAATTATGTTAAAATAATTTAAATTAAAATTAAATTAAATTTAATTAAAATTAAATTAAAATTAAATTAAAATAAAATTAAAAATTAAATAAAATTAAAATTAAAACTATAAATTAAATTAAATTAAATTCACTACACAGAGTAGTTAGACTTGCGTTTGTTTTATATGTGAAAAGACGCCATAGTTAGAATAGTGTAAAACATTTGGTTTATATAAGAAAAGTCGCCATAGTGAAAATAGTGTAAAACGTTTGAAATCCAATAAAACGGGGTGACCCAAAGATAAGTTGAAAGTGAAAAAATTTTTGTCACAGGGTGACCTAATAAATCTAATATAAAATAAAAACAGGGTGTACACAAAAATTTAAAAACAGGGTGTATCTAAAAATTCATAATAAAGAGTGTAAAATTAAATAATTAAAAAAGAGTGAAGTGTAAAATAAAGCAAAAACACAGTATAGTGTGTGTGTAAAAACATAAAAGTGAAAAACTTATAAAAGTTAAACAAGAAGATGGGGCAGCCCCCAGGGGGCAGCTCAAACTCCTTCGCTATCCTTGCAAAGGAGCAAAACCCGGAACCTCCGAGGAGTAAAAGGGCGAGATTGACAAAACAGCCCCTTACTACCTTCCATGCTACGGACTACCCAGACCTACCAACAAAAAATCTAACCGATAACGAGACTAAGTACGTAATAGTACAAAGTCTGGCTATTGATGAAACTAATTCGCAGGGGGTGTTGACTCCAGTCAACATAGGCTGAGAAAAGAATATATAATTAAAAAAAAAAAAAAAAAAAAAAAAAAAAAAGGGGCAGTGTCGAAAAATATGTATATAAATATAATAAAAAAAAAAGGTTACAAACAATTCAAGACAGATAATGCGACAATATAATATTACATACAAAAAAAGAACAACAAAAAAATATAAACAAATCAACAAAATCAAACATATAACACAGAAATATATGCAATAATATAGAACCTATAACATGAATATGCACAAGCAGGTAAAATAAAAGGTCTATAGACATAGCATACAAAACAAAAACAAAACGATTCACATAGCACAAATATATAACATAAAACATTAAACACAAATATTTAATTACATTACATAACCAATGAACACTAACCTAAAATAAAAACGTTTGAATATATATATGTTATATAAATATCAATGTTATATAAACATTATAATATACATTATATAAATACTAAATATTATATACACAATATATATAATATATATTACGTAACCATGTCAAATTGTCAAAATGTACCAGCCGAATATATTACCAATAGAGTTATTCACAATCGAACGAAAAATGTACCATAAATTATTTGATTCATCAGACACAATTTGAAAAAAACGGTTTTATGAAAAGGATGAAAACATGAGAAAAATAGTAGAACATTTCAACAACGGAGAAAAAGAAGTTTCTAGAACCGCGAAAATTTGTATATAAAGGGTTGCGATTCGCAGAAAAATTTGTCTTTTGCAATTACCTGCCTAAATGTCGTATTGAGACTGAATCAGGGAAAACAAAAGATCGCCTCATCAGCTTGGACGTATTGAGTCCTACTTAAAATCTAGCGTATTGAGCTAGTACAATAGGGTTGTTAGGAATTTTGTAAAAAAAACTTATAATTTTTTTACAAAATTTAGGGAAAAATCGGTAGAATTTTTCATCGGCTAAGTACTAAATTAACAGAGTACTTAGAAAATTTTGGGATAAAATCATCGAAAGAAATTTATCGGCTAAGTGTAAAAATTGGAAAACACTTAGAAAATTTTTAACAAAATTTTAAAATTGAGAAATTTTCTAACACTTAGAAAATTTCTGCTGCGGACAACAAAATTATTGAAGAAAAAATTGCATATCAAATACTTAGAAAATTTTTGCGAAATTGAATTTTTTAAAAAAAAAGACTTAGAAAATTATAAAATTGCGGGCAATTTGAAAATCAACAAACACTTAGAAAATTTGATCAGAAAAAAAAAAAAAACTTCGATTCTGCTTGATAAATATAAATTTGAATCGCCGTCGGGAAAATTACATTTTGTATACTGCCTATACAGAACATCAGTCTATTGATCGCTATTCACATTAGAGGGCAACCATTTTCAACTGAAACTACTTCAACAACCGGAAACTGAATCTTCAATCAACATTTCAACGTATAGATCGATCTATACCGTCGATAGTTAGATTTAAGTAATAAATTAAATTAAATTAAAATTTGAAATTAAAAAATTTGAAAATTTAAAAAATATATAATCATTTATAATTAAAATTTTATTTTGATAAATTTTCGTTGCATACCTTTGTAAATTTGAATTTTTTTGAATTTTTATTTCCGTTGTACATTTTTTTTTTTTATTAAATTTGTTACTTTAAAAATTTGAATTTTTGAAATTATTTTATTAAAAAACTTTAAATTTTTTTTTATTTCCGTTTTAAAATACAATATTTTCATTTTAGTTTATTGTTAAATTGATTAATAAATTTGTTATTAGATTTAAGATTAAATTGTTAGGTTAAGATATTGAATTAAATAAAATTTATAACGTTTGTGAAAAAATTGTGTTTTTATTTTATATTCTTTTTTGAACTTTGCACCTTTCTACAGTTTAATGTTAAATTAAATTTTACGGATTTAACATTTGGTCCTTCGAGCCGGATATAAATAAGAACACAATTTTTATTTTTATTTTTTGTATAAAATTTAATAGAATATACTAATTGATGGTTAAAACTAAAAGTTCGAGTAGTAAAACAAAAAGTACGAGCAATAAAAAGAAAAAGGAAACCATGGAAAAGGTTCAAGGTTTAATTAAATCACAAGACTTATTAATCGAAGAATTAGACAACGTTACTGTCAGTATAAAACAAAATCTTAATGAAAATAAACCTATAGTAGTATATCAACGCAGAATCGAAAAGTTAAAGGAATTATCCCAAGAATTTCGAAAAAATCATTATGAGATTTGTCACGCTGAAGACGCGAATAGCACCACCCAGTACTTAGAACAAAATTCATTTAAAAACTTTGAAGAACAATGTTTCGAATTGATTGTTGAGCTAGACGAAAAAATTGAATTATTAACCACAGCAAAGATATCAAACGAAACTACAAACAATAATAATACAACTTTACCACCGTCAGCAAAACCACAAATTAAACTACCACCGATACAATTACCAAAATTTGATGGCACATATAGATCATGGAGGTCGTTCAGAGATTTATATGTGAATTTAATTCACAACAATAGTGAAATTTCTGACATTGAAAAACTTCATTATTTAAAATCATGTACGTCTGGTGAAGCAGCTCGAATCATTAAACCGTTTGATATCATAGCCGCAAATTACCAAAAGGCTTGGTTCGCTTTAGTTAGCCGATTCAATAACAATAGAGTGCTAATCAATACTCAGCTAGAGAAATTATGTAAATTCACGCCGATAAAATCAGAAAGTGCACAAGCAATGAAAGAAGTCTTGAGCAACGTTGAAGAAACTCTACATGAGCTAGAAACATTACGTGTAAATACTGAAAATTGGGATCCAATTATTACTTATTTAACGTTACAACGCTTACCACCCGAGACCAGAGAACTTTGGGAAGTAAAACAGAGTTCGAAAACCGAAATGTGTAGTTTTCAAGAATTGGTGGAATTCCTAGAAGCCAGATTTAGAGTTCTGGAAGCAATACAAAGTAAAACTCAACCAAAACAAAATAAAGTATTTCTCACACAAAACAATAAAATTCAAATTTTGAAATGTTGCAAGTGTCACTCAGACCATAGATTATTCAATTGTACACAATTTAAATCGTTGTCCGCACATGAAAAATTAAAATTCGTAAAGTCAAAGGACTTATGTTTGAATTGTTTGGCAGGAGGCCATCAATTTAAGGATTGTAAAAGCAAATTTACACGTAATATATGTAAAAGGAAACACAACACAATATTACATTCCAGCTTCAACATTGTATCAAATTCGAAATCTAAGACAACTGCTCAAACAAATACAAATAAAAATGGGGATTCAAATCCGCCAGTTAACAAAACTGAGGTAGAAAAAGATGTAAAGAACTTCTTTTCTACAAACACTAAGCAGGCATTGCTATCAACGGCATTGGTCAAGATACGTAATGCACAGGGTCACGAGGAAATCTTGAGAGCTCTGATTGATTCAGGGTCTCAAGTAACGTTTATTACTGCAGCAGCAACAAAACGGTTGCAACTTAGAAACATACACACGAATCAGCGCATCAGTGGGCTCAATGAAAGCAGTGCCACGGTGGCTAGTTCTGAAACTGAATTCACAATGGAAGCGGTACATGGTACCTATAAACAAAGGGTAAATGCTCTAGTGATAAAGAGTATCACCAATCATCTACCTACATGTAGGATTGAAACTGAAGGTTTCGATCATTTAAAAAATCTAACATTAGCTGACCCTAATTATGAAAGTCCTGGAAAAATAGATTTATTACTAGGAGCAGAAGTCTATGCTAATATAATTCAAGAAGGAATTATAAAATCTACAAAACCAAATCAACCTGTGTTGGGCAATGTAGGACATGCCAAACAATCCAGTAAAAATTTCCTGATACATGTTCATGAAGCTGATAATTTGGATGAACAATTAAGAAGATTTTGGGAACAAGAGGAAATCTTAAACATTGCTCATCAAAATCCAGAAGATAAAAAATGCGAAGAGATATATAGAGAAACTACAACGAGACTTACAGATGGAAGTTACCAAGTTGATTTACCTTTCAAATCAGAAGACGGTCCACAACTT
This sequence comes from Villa cingulata, assembly GCA_951394055.1. Lineage (NCBI taxonomy): Eukaryota > Metazoa > Arthropoda > Insecta > Diptera > Bombyliidae > Villa > Villa cingulata. The sequence goes on along the minus strand of OX596018.1, from coordinate 33,253,054 downwards.
GGAGAAAGTCGACAAAAAGCAGTAGCACAATTTCTCGCACTAGAACGAAAGTTTGAACAAAATTCAGAATATTGCGAATTATATAAAAATAACATCGAAGAATATCTGAAGGCTGGACATATGATTGAAATTAAATCAAAGGACAGTACTATAACCCCTTATTACATGCCACACCATGGAGTATTAAAGGACAGTACTACAACAAAATTGCGTACAGTATTTAATGCTTCAAGTAAAACAAGTAATGGTACAAGTTTAAATGAACAAATGTTCATCGGACCTACAATTCAACCGACTCTAACCACCACTTTATTGAAATGGCGAAAATTTAAGTATGCAGTTACAGCAGACATTGAGAAAATGTATCGTATGGTGCATATCAATCCAAAGCAATATGATTTTCAGCGTATAGTTTGGAGAAATTCAACGACAGAATCAATAAAGGACTATGCGTTGACTACAGTTACCTTTGGAACTGCTGCCGCTCCTTTTTTAGCAATAAGAACTATTCATCAACTTGCTGATGATGAATATGAAAATTATACGAAGGCTGCAGAAATTATAAAAAAACATATGTACGTCGATGACTTGTGCTATTCTCATCACGATTTAGAAGAATTGATAAAATTGCAAAAGGATTTATGTGAAATATTGAAAAAAGGAGGTTTTAATTTAAGAAAATGGATAGCTAACAATCCAAAATTGTTAGAACAAATACCACCAGAAGATCGCGAGTTGAAGCAATCACTAACAATTTCCGATATGTTTAATATAAAAACGTTAGGCATTAAATGGAATCCCGCTTCTGACAGTTTTAATATCTGTGTCAAGCCAAAGAGAGACGACGAGAAAATAACAAAAAGAACTATTCTATCTGAAATTGCATCGTTGCTTGATCCTTTTGGTTGGATATCACCCTGCATAATGTCCGCTAAAATAATTATGCAGCAGTTATGGGTATCGCGGTGTGATTGGGATGAACGACCGTTAGAGAATTTAGTTGCTAGATGGAAGGCCTTTGTGAAAAATTTAGACTGCATTTCAACAATTTCTATACCGCGTTGGCTGAATATAGTCACAAATGACACTCCGGTTATTTTACATGGGTTTTGTGATGCATCTAATGCAGGGTATGCAGCTGTAATATATATACAAGTCAAGAATGATACGATTTCCAAGGCATTACTATTAACATCTAAAACAAAGGTAGCACCTATAAAACCAGTGTTTCTGCCGCGTCTAGAACTGTGTGGAGCAGCATTGTTAGCAAAGTTATCAAAAAATATAAAGGAAGACTTGGAATTGGAAAATGTTGCGACAGTGTTGTGGACAGACTCTACAATCACACTCTCGTGGATTCAAAAACACGCCAGTTATTGGAAAACGTACGTCGCGAATCGAGTAGCAGAAATACATGAGTGTAGTACTCCTTCATCATGGCGGTACGTACCTGGAAAGGAAAATCCAGCGGATTGTGTGTCAAGGGGTTTAATGCCTGATCAATTGAAAAACAATTCACTCTGGTGGCATGGACCAGAATGGCTAAATAATGAAACTGCATGGCCACAACAACCAGAAATATTAGATTCTACAGAAGAAGTTAGAAAAAATAATGTTTTTGCTGCCATAGTAGAGTCCGAAATTTTAACAAGATATTCATCATACACCAAAATTTTAAGAATAACTGCCTATTGTCTTCGTTTTTTAAATAATTGTCGCAACACACAAAAGAATAAATCACGTTTTCTTACTCAGAAGGAAATAGATGAAGCTGAGTATTCCACCATCAAAACGATACAACAGAGTCATTTTGCAGAAGAAATTAAACATTTAAAAAACAATCAACAATTGCATGTTAATAGTAGTATATTAAACTTGAACCCATTCTTGGACAATCGAAATTTATTACGTGTAGGTGGCAGATTAGAAAATTCCGCGTTATCTTATGATGAGAAACATCCAATCATTTTACCTTCAAATCACATATTTGCAAAGCGATTAATTGCGCACATACACGAAAAAACATGTCATGGAGGTGTTCAGCTTGTATTGAATACGCTCAGAAATAAATATTGGTTAATAAGGGCAAAAAGTACTGTGCGACATCAATTACATAAATGTTTGAAATGTTTCAAAGTGAAACCCACCGGAAATGTACAATTAATGCGAGATCTACCTTCAGCAAGAGTAACTCAATCTTTTCCATTCCAGCATGTAGGTATTGACTTTGCTGGACCAATAGATATGAAAGCATCATCTCTTCGCAATGCAAAAATAATTCCTGTATACATATGTTTATTCATTTGCTTATGTACTAAAGCAGTACATTTAGAATTGGTTTCAGACCTCAGCGCTGAAGCATTTATTGCAAGTTTTCATAGATTTACCGATAGAAGAGGTCTATGTTCAGATGTTTATTCTGATTGCGGAACGAATTTCGTCAAAGCCAATAAAATTTTATTTTCTGATGAGGTCAATGAAAAAATAGCTGAAAAATTATCAAATGAACGAATAAAGTGGCATTTTAATCCACCTTCAGCTCCACATTTTGGTGGTTTATGGGAATCACATATTAAATTAGTCAAAATACATTTGAAGAAAACATTACAAAATACCAAACTAACATATGAATGTTTACATACTGTTTTATGTAAAATAGAAGCCTGCATTAATTCGAGACCGCTAGTCCCGATCAATGTCGACCCTGATAGCAATGCAATTATTACACCAGGACACTTTCTAGTACATCGAAATTTACAAACCATTCCAGAGAGATATGAAATTAAAGACAAATCGCCGACTAAGCAGTGGCAGTTTTTAAAACAATTACAATTAAATTTTTGGCATCAGTGGTCAAAAAATTATTTACAGCAACTACAAACACGAAATAAATGGAAATATGCTCAAGATAATCTGAAAGTAAACGACTTAGTTATAGTAAAACGAGAAAAATTTTCTCCCTTATTATGGCCGTTAGGACGAGTCATAGAAGTATATCCTGGAAAGGATGGGTTGGTTAGAACAGCACTAGTCAAAATCGGGCAAAAAACTTTTCTACGACCCATCGTTAAATTACACAAATTACCGATCGAAGATAATTAAGACATACACCCCACACAAACACTAAAGAAGAAGAAGAAAAGAAAGGAATGTTTTTTTTTGTATATATATGTAATTACATTTATTTTCAGTTTCATTACAAAATTTCTTTAACATATATACTCCTCACTGTCTGGCCCGTGGAAGATGTTGACTCCAGTCAACATAGGCTGAGAAAAGAATATATAATTAAAAAAAAAAAAAAAAAAAAAAAAAAAAAAAGGGGCAGTGTCGAAAAATATGTATATAAATATAATAAAAAAAAAGGTTACAAACAATTCAAGACAGATAATGCGACAATATAATATTACATACAAAAAAAGAACAACAAAAAAATATAAACAAATCAACAAAATCAAACATATAACACAGAAATATATGCAATAATATAGAACCTATAACATGAATATGCACAAGCAGGTAAAATAAAAGGTCTATAGACATAGCATACAAAACAAAAACAAAACGATTCACATAGCACAAATATATAACATAAAACATTAAACACAAATATTTAATTACATTACATAACCAATGAACACTAACCTAAAATAAAAACGTTTGAATATATATATGTTATATAAATATCAATGTTATATAAACATTATAATATACATTATATAAATACTAAATATTATATACACAATATATATAATATATATTACGTAACCATGTCAAATTGTCAAAATGTACCAGCCGAATATATTACCAATAGAGTTATTCACAATCGAACGAAAAATGTACCATAAATTATTTGATTCATCAGACACAATTTGAAAAAAACGGTTTTATGAAAAGGATGAAAACATGAGAAAAATAGTAGAACATTTCAACAACGGAGAAAAAGAAGTTTCTAGAACCGCGAAAATTTTGTATATAAAGGGTTGCGATTCGCAGAAAAATTTGTCTTTTGCAATTACCTGCCTAAATGTCGTATTGAGACTGAATCAGGGAAAACAAAAGATCGCCTCATCAGCTTGGACGTATTGAGTCCTACTTAAAATCTAGCGTATTGAGCTAGTACAATAGGGTTGTTAGGAATTTTGTAAAAAAAACTTATAATTTTTTTACAAAATTTAGGGAAAAATCGGTAGAATTTTTCATCGGCTAAGTACTAAATTAACAGAGTACTTAGAAAATTTTGGGATAAAATCATCGAAAGAAATTTATCGGCTAAGTGTAAAAATTGGAAAACACTTTAGAAAATTTTTAACAAAATTTTAAAATTGAGAAATTTTCTAACACTTAGAAAATTTCTGCTGCGGACAACAAAATTATTGAAGAAAAAATTGCATATCAAATACTTAGAAAATTTTTGCGAAATTGAATTTTTTAAAAAAAAAGACTTAGAAAATTATAAAATTGCGGGCAATTTGAAAATCAACAAACACTTAGAAAATTTGATCAGAAAAAAAAAAAAACTTCGATTCTGCTTGATAAATATAAATTTGAATCGCCGTCGGGAAAATTACATTTTGTATACTGCCTATACAGAACATCAGTCTATTGATCGCTATTCACATTAGAGGGCAACCATTTTCAACTGAAACTACTTCAACAACCGGAAACTGAATCTTCAATCAACATTTCAACGTATAGATCGATCTATACCGTCGATAGTTAGATTTAAGTAATAAATTAAATTAAATTAAAATTTGAAATTAAAAAATTTGAAAATTTAAAAAATATATAATCATTTATAATTAAAATTTTATTTTGATAAATTTTCGTTGCATACCTTTGTAAATTTGAATTTTTTTGAATTTTTATTTCCGTTGTACATTTTTTTTTTTTATTAAATTTGTTACTTTAAAAATTTGAATTTTTGAAATTATTTTATTAAAAAACTTTAAATTTTTTTTTATTTCCGTTTTAAAATACAATATTTTCATTTTAGTTTATTGTTAAATTGATTAATAAATTTGTTATTAGATTTAAGATTAAATTGTTAGGTTAAGATATTGAATTAAATAAAATTTATAACGTTTGTGAAAAAATTGTGTTTTTATTTTATATTCTTTTTTGAACTTTGCACCTTTCTACAGTTTAATGTTAAATTAAATTTTACGGATTTAACAGGGGGACAACAGAGTGTTTTTAAAACTTGAAACTTTTAATGTATTTTTAGTGTTAAAATCACTTCAGGGTATTTCTAAAGAAATACTGGAAGTGGAATGGCGCAATGATGGGAGAGTACAACTCCTCATCAAAAACAAAACGCTCGCAGAAAAATTTGTAAATACAAAGTCCTTAACCTTAACTAAAAATAAGGTTATACCAGTAAAAATTGAATATGTAACGCCCCTAAACACTTCAAAGGGGGTTATCAGATGCCCTCAATTTAAATATGTTACAGAACAGGACATTCTCGAGGACTTCCAGGGTCAAGGTGTCATCGCGGCTCGACATGTTACCAGACGCAACATAGAAGCACCAGCACAGTCAACTCCTACTGGTACCATTGTGTTGACTTTTGAGTCACACAAACCTCCGCAATATGTCAAGGCATGCGGGGTCATGCGTATTCCAGTAAGGGAGTACGTAATGAACCCGATGCGATGCCACAAGTGCCAGCTAATGGGACACACGAAGAATAGATGTGGGGGCCAAGAAAGATGCCCTTCTTGCGGAGTGGAGAGAGAAAAGCATGGCGCGCAATGCAGCACCCTTTTCTGCATAAATTGCCAAGTTAACGACCATGGGGCAGCGGATGCAAGTTGCCCTAGCTACCAAAGAGAAAAAATCATTTTACACATAATGTGCAACGAACGCTGCACTAAGTATCAAGCGAAGAAGAGATTTTTTGAAAGGAACCCCGAAGCTACATCGACAAGGAGAATGCATCCCACTACTACAACCAGTGGACTAGCAACTCGTTTGGGCACGAAGACATACGCTCAAACGTTAGCTGGAACAACAAGTAAGTCACTGACAGACGCGACCAAACCGACAAACCCACAGGTAACTAACAGTGACTTTCATGATACGACCCCAACTAAAAACAAAACAGCCACATCCAACTCAATACAAAAACAGACCAACAAACGTAGACAAAACAACACAACCAAGGCGCAAGATGAACAAAAAACTACTGTACCAAACAGTACAATCAACAACAATTCTAAGATTAACACCATAACAACGAACAACAGAACAACAAAAGAAACCAACTCAACTAACGTAGTACAAGACACAGAAATGCAAAAATGCATTACAATCTCTGGTATAAAATCCACACAAATAACAAACAACTCAAATATACAATTAACAACAAAAAACACAAACAACACATTCACAAACAACAATACAAACACAATAAATAAATTCTTCATTTCGAAGGAGGAAGTCTGCCGTTTAGAGGCGACCTCCAGAGAAAAATTGGAAGAATTTATTAAAGCCCAAGGTAATGACTACATGGGCAGCAAACTCCCATTCAATCAACTCCTCAGACAGTGTGCAAAGGTTGAAATCCCATTTCAGCCTATACTGACTGAGGAATACATCATCCATCTTTCAGACAATGAGGAGATGGATGTCCCAGAGGAGCTATAAGCTTTACATAAAACCAAATGGCGACAAATTTCACATCAAGCTCACGAACAACATCAAGAGAGCTCACCTGCATCCAGTGGAATATAAGAGGTTTTCGTACTAACCAGCACAATCTTGAATTCCTAATAAGTCGGTATAAACCGCACGTTATTCTCCTACAGGAGACCTTATTCTACTCAAATAACGGACCTTCGAACTTTCGGGGATACACTTGTCATTTCTCGGACAATGACTCTTCGTCTCGTTCACGAGGAGTTGGTATACTTGTACGGTCCAGCATAAGTCATTCTCTTCTCGACATTACGTCGAATTTCCTGAATGTGTCTGTCACCGTACACACATCACCTCCAATGACTTTCTCATCGGTATACATTACCAGAACCAATGTCATAGATACTCCCACTCTAGTTAATTTTACAAACCAACTCCCATCCGCTTCAATAATTGGTGGCGATTTTAACGCCCATCACCACTTCTGGGGGGATCACAGATCTGATCCTAGAGGTACAATTATTGCAGACTGGATACTCGAATCTGACCACATGCTACTAAATGACGGAGCCCACACCTTCGTGTCATCGACACATCTTACTAGCTCCGCAATTGACATTACCTTGGCTTCAAGCTATATAGCTAGCAATTTCTCATGGGCACTCCATGATAATCCAGAGGGAAGCGACCACTTCCCAATCATCATCAATAGTGTTAACAGGCTAGCAACCCAAAAAATTTCCTAGCGTTTAGTTGAAGACAAAGCTGACTGGGACTTGTTCGCCCAGTCTGCTCTGAGACTAAACCGAGACCATCCCCAAAGCAGCAACATAAATAAAGAGGCAGCCAGTATTAAAAGAATAATAAGATCTGCTGCAGCCTTGTCTATGCCTTCTATACGACCAAAGATCTGCTTTGAGCCACCTTGGCTGACCAGAGATATAAAGAAAACTATAAAGGAAAAGAATGTTGCTTGGAAGAGGTTCCAAAGAAACCCTACCAGCGCAAACTCGTCCAAATTCAAAAGATTAACTGCACAAGTGAAGCGGGCGGTGAAAACGGCGAAAAAGGCCTCTTGGCAGGCATTCGCCAACTCGATTATCCCATCTGACTCGCTGAGGGATGCATGGATGAAGGTGAAACGTCTTTATGGCAAACCACCTTCATCCGTACTATCTCTCATGACAGTTGATGGGACGGTCACCGACTCATTTGGTATCGCAGAAGAGTTTGCATCATCATGGGCCTCAGTCTCTAGTGACCTTGGCCTTCCGGAATCGGTTATCGACCAGAAATCTGCATACTCGGTGGACCTGTCTCAGCATGTAAAATACCATCTTGCTTGTGCGATTACTCTCGGTGAATTGGAAAATACATTAAATTCCTTTGGTGGTTCCACACCGGGGGAAGATCAAATAAGCTATCGCATGTTGAGACGGCTACCGAGTGAAATCAAGATAAGAATTGTAGAGTTGTACTCCAACATTCTGGCGTGCGGAACTTTCCCACATGACTGGAAACTAGCCACACTGATACCGATTCCGAAGAAAACTTCAACTGCAAAGCGCGCACTGGATTACAGACCCATATCCCTTCTCTCATGTTTATCCAAAACATTGGAGACGATTATGGGAAAAAGACTCCAGATAGTGACTGAGGAACTGACGAATTCTGGTCAGCATGGTTTCCGCCCGAGGAGAGGTACAATAACTCTCCTACACGACCTGGAAGAAGGGCTGGCTTCTTCTTTGGCAGCGAGAGGTCATTCTAGTGTTCTTTCACTAGACCTTGAAAAGGCATACGACAGAATTCCAGCCTGTTTCGTATGCCAAAAACTGACCTCTTGGGGTGTGGACCCAATATTTATCAAAACAATTTATAGTTTTATGTCTAACAGACAGATCAAGGTCCGTACAAATGGTTATATCTCAAACCGTTATAAACTGGATAACGGTACCCCACAAGGATCTCCCTTGTCTACAACGCTACTCATTGTTTACTTGGATTCGTTGCTAGTGGAACTAACAAGATATCCTAACATCAAAGTGCTGGCATATGCCGACAATATCTTGCTTAGTGACACATCATGCACACCAGAAACAATGAGTGAACTTCGAGGAGCCTCAGAGCTGACCTTGAAGTGGGCTCAAGATAATGGAGGAAAAATTCCACTTGAAAAAGTGGAATTCCTCCATGTTTGCAGGAAAAGGAACTGCACCGTAAATCAAATACGTATCGCTTCACGCGAAATTAGCCCGTCACCTAGCATGAAGATTTTAGGAATCCATTTCAATAAACGCTCCACATGGCAAGATCATGTGCAAGTTGTGGTGAATAAAATCCACAAGGTTCATAATCTTATAAAGATACTGGCAGCAGGCAGAATGGGTGCTCCACCATCGGCACTCCTTCACATTGCTAATGTACTAGTAAACGGTATAACAGGGTATGGTCTGACCCTCTTCGGTGACTGTTCACCAACGTACAAAAAATCCATACAGACAGCAATGAATAAAGTCCTCCGGGTTGCCTCAGGGGCGTACCGTTCGACCCCTATCCCCATTCTACTAGTAGAATGTGGCGTTTGGTGTCTGGAGGACCGTTTAATGAAGTTAAGGCTGAGGTTTGCTTCCAGGCAGGTAGGAGACCCCAGGTCTCCCCTGTTTGGAATTGTTTGGAATTTCTTGGAGAGAGAGAGTCAGATCAGATCATCCTCCTTGCGAAGATCTGTTATGACGATCCCTCGACTCCCCCAAAAACCCCTACCAATCCCGATTTCCCAATACGTCCCCTTAGACAGAGACATCAGACAGTACATACGAGACGACCTAAGTTTTTACCGCAAGGAAGACACCAGTCCGGAGGTCTTTCGTGCACTGCACGCGCTGGTTTGTGAGGAGTTCAGGGGTAGGTTGCTACTTTACACTGATGCCAGTAAAACCACCACTGGCGTCGGTCTAGCAGTAGTCAGCAAACGCGGCTCGACTGGATGGAGGACGGTGATTCAGAGAAGATTACCAGTGGAAGCTCAGGTGTTTGACGCCGAATTGACTGCAGTATGGATCGCTGCAACCATGAGGACAGAAAATGACAGAGCTTCGGTGATCCTCACTGACTCTATGTCAGTCGTCCAGGCTCTAAAAAATCCTGGAAACGTGGACCACCTAGTTTCCAGAATCAGAGCTCTAATCTCCCAGTATGACACACGGGTAGTTTGGATACCGGGGCATGTTGGTATTGACGGGAATGAGCAGGCTGACCAGGCAGCCAAAGCAGCCATTGGTGTAATAGATGAGTCGGACCTGCTCATTCCGCCAAGCCCGAGTGCCATATACAGGATAGGTCTGGAACAATTGAACAAACGTAGACTGGCCAGATTCCAGGATATTGGTTCAGACACTACACGGGATTATTGGGAGATCAACCGTGATCTCAGGGCTCCAAAATTCAACCCTGCGTTGAGTAGAGCTCAACAGATATCCCTTTTAAGATTGAGGACAGGGCATACGAGATTGACCCATCCTTTCTCAACAAACAGAGGGGAGGGGTCAGTCTGCCCTTGCTGTAGGAACACTTTACATACGAACGCTACAAAACTGTTAACGGACTGTCCGGCTGTTAGATCCAAACTGACATCCCTAGGACAACAAGACGTAAGTAGAGGGGAGTTGCTGAATCCCTCACAGGATGGTAACTCCACTCTATTTACTTTACTTACACAATACAGACTGACTTACAAAATATAAAGTTAAACCAGGAAATCGTGCCCAAAAATAATAATAAATGTAAATATATAGAAATAGAAATTTGAAATGTGTTTTTAAAAAAAAAAAAATTTAAAAAAAAAAAAAATGTTTCAAAAAGTATATGTAAATACAAAAGCTCTAAATACAAGAGCTCTATACAAAATACTCCTAGATGTAAGAATTTGGTCCCCTTCTTCTAAGAGGTTTTAGACCATAAGTACTAACCTTAGCAATAAGACTTTACTACTAACAAATATAAATAATAAACTGGGGACTATCGATGTGAGCCGGTGGAGCCACTATCGTCTTTGTATCGCATAAGTGGTGAAGGGGATAGTGTGGCCACGCGCTAAACATAAATAGTACCACAGCAACAAAATGTAAATAGAATATTGAGAAATTGTAAACAATGATCGCCAAAAGGCCCTGGTGGGTCATGGTGTGGGCGGGTGTGTGGCAGTTTACTGTCCTCACACTCATAATAAATAAATAAATAAATAAATAAATTAGTTGAGCAACTTTTTTTAAATGAAACAGAATTTTGTTGCCTAGTGGTCCGTTTTCGTTCCTTTCTCGTGCTTTTCTCGTTCGTTTCTCGTTCTTTTTCACAGATTGAAATAATGTGAACGAAGAGAATTGAAATAAATAAACGTCAAAATTTTCGAATTTAATTTAATTTATATATTTATTGTAACTGCAATTTAATAATTATATTTCTACATATTAGTTATTGTTTCAAATAAATATTACAAACATCGAATCTAATAATTATATTTTAATATTATATTATTTATTAACAAATGTTAATTTGTGAAGATTTAAAAAAATGATAGTGGAAAAATTAATTGAACTTGTAAAACATAAAGAAATATTATATGTAAAAGAAAACAAATTTTACAGAAATAATGATGTGAAAGAGAAAATATGGGTAGAAATTGGGAAAGAATTGGGAATATCTGGTGAGTACTATTTTTCTAAACCGAAAATAATAACATTATTAAATAATAATTACATTATTTTTCAGCTGACAAATGCAAATATAAATGGAAAATGCTTAGAACCCAATACGTCAGGGAAAAGAATTTGAGAAAGTTTGCATCGGGTAGTGCGGCAGAGACGAAGAAGTAATGGAAATATTTTTCATTTGATGTCCTTTTTGGACAATTCTTTGAACCCAAGAAAGTTAGTGAATTTAATTGTTTAATAATGTTTAATAAATTATTATTATATTAATCAATATTAATGAATTTCAGAACATGTACAAACGTATCAGCTGCATCCACAACTGCACCACCTACAACTACAGCTGCATACACAACTACACTACCCGCTACAACAGCATCTGCATACATAACTACACCATCTATAACAACTGCAGCTGCATCCTGTTCACAGACTATAACAACTTCATCCACTAGTGCGGCTCACTTAAATGTTGAAATCGATGTCGACAATAGCACCGAATATGACTCGGACTTCCTTTCCCCGAATGGCATTGGTACAACAAGCACCATGAGTTCGAGCACCCGAATTGAGGACAATGAAAGAGATAATTTTGGTCCGCTCGAGAATTTTTATAAAACATTATTAGAAGAAATGAAAAAACAAGAAAGAGAAGAAAATGAAGTAGATTTGTACTTCAAATCTTTCACAAAAATTGTGAAATCACAAAACTTGTCACCAATGCAATTTTTGCAATTGCAAGCTAAATTGACAACATTTTTAACAACAGAATTACAAAATATTTAGTTTCATTGTTTTAGTTTTTTAATATTAGTTTCATTTAGTTTTAATCTTGTAATATTAGTTTAATAAAGTTTTAATTTTGTAATATTAGTTCATTTAAGTTTTAAGTTAAGTATAATTTGGTTGTCAATAAAAAAACAGTATATAATTTTTTTTTCTTTATTTTTTCTTAAAATCATCTATTAGATAAATATTGACACAGTTTATTTCTCAAATGAAATGCTTCCCTGGTACTATTTCTCCCTGGGTTCAAAGTATGTCTTTGCAGTTGTATATTTTCTTCTCGCCATAAGCCTGAAATTATTTCACCATTAGGTGAGAAAGTATCTCCATATCCTTCAGGACAGTACGAAAGATCT